>JACCHW010000089.1:661792-1350883 GCA_018907185.1 Platyscapa corneri
ACTGATGATAGCTCGTGTATCTATTCGCTGTTAACCTGAACGTGAATATATTTATTATACACTTTACTAGGTTACCCCTTCGATAAATTATTCCACTTATAAGTTAAAAGGTATTTTTTTGTACATTATAAATAAAGTGAAATCCCATTATCCTATATATGCTTTCTATATTTTTTTAATACAGTGTGAAGTTTGATCTACGTACATTACGTGGTAAAAAAATAGTTAGCTTCAACAATTCTCATAATATAGGAAAAACAGTCGCTTTTCTCAGCGCTTATTCAAATGCACTTATTTTTATCGATTTTTGTTACATCAAGAAAAAAAACATCTGCTTTTCACGCGCAGATTTTTTCTTTCACATTCGTAGTAAAAAATTAATGTGATGATAATTACTTATAAATTCATCATTATTGCCTGTAAATATTGACCTATAGGTTGTTATAAATCGTTTATTTGTAATTTTATTCGTAATTTTTAAGCATTTTATAATTTTTATTGAGTTTTTACATTTATAATACGTATATTATATAATGCAACGCATAAGAAATAGATATTAATAGTATTATGGATATAGAATATCCATAATTAAATGTACTGAATGAAACCAAAGTCTCACGAATGAAACGGCAAATAAAGGTTTACACATGTGTAGGCAGCTAAACATCTTAAATATAAATAAGAATTATGATTAAATAAATTTATGCTTACCGGAATTTCTATTAGCATATTTTTAAATATCTCTATTGAAATATAAAAAATATTAAAGACTGTACGAATGAAACAATTTTACAACTTTCAAAATTACCTATTTTTATTTATATAAATGTGTAGCAGGAAGCATGTGTATTTTGAAAGTTTGACAGTAACATTTCAGATCAGATAAATAAGACTAATGTAGTATAATATTGTACAACCTTCAAGTTTCAAAGATTATTACTTGCTACAAATTAATTTTATATAAATGCATAAGTTCATTTAATCTTAAGTAATGTAAAAAACAATTGGCCAAAACTTCTCAATAAAAAAATTAATTAAAGTGTGTATAAACATATTTTACAAAAACTTCTTTATTTTTGAATGATTAATTAAACATTTTAATTGAAAAGATCAAATATAATTAAAAGGAAATTAATTTAAAAAAGCGTTAGTAAATTTTAAAAAGGGATGATTTTAATTTTGAACTAATTTCGGTTTTTCGATAAATTATTCGGTTATTTGATAAATGCATGATTATAAATATTCATTGATGTAAGATATATTGTTTTAACTGTCAAATATAAATAAAATTATAAAGATTTATACAAATCTATAGTATTAAATATATTTTTAGCCATACAAAATTTCAAGTTTTATTCTTTTACTTTAGTATTAGTATTATTATATTAAAATTATTTAAATAATATTGTATTTAATTATACAATAAATTAGAAATTAAATAATGTAGGAATGAAAAAAATGAAGTTATTACACTGATGTATTTTGTAAAATTTATTTAATTTTTACATTGTGCGTTAAATTAAAACATATATATCCTAAAAATTTGTTAAATAAATGCGCAAGTAATGAGAATTAAAGTACTATAAATATTTAGACAGAATCCAAAAATAATCTGAAGATTATTTATTTTAATGAAAACTCAACCACTTTTATGTATATTAATTTAAAATTGAAGATTTAGATCGTACTATGGATAACACTATTTTCTTTTAATGCGTAATAAAAGTTTTTTAGACATATATTTTTCGACTAGATACAAATAATTTATAATTCATCGAATTCTAAAAATTATTGTTGTATAGTTATCTATCTTTTCCTTTAGCTGCTATAACATTAACTCTTGAGGCACTGTAAAATTAACATATTTACTAATATATTTAATACACAATAGAGTGAATTTCACATTAAAGCATTCTTATCAATAATATAAGAAATATGTACATTTTTATTTTTATTTATTTATTTTGTTGTTCAACCACCTCGCTTACTCTAGTCCCATATTTTACGATTATACAGAGATATACAAGGCGCGTCTGATTTCCCTTCCCCGCCATGCCACTGTCGCGTCTCCTACCTCCTCTCCCTATTTTTATGCGCATGCGTGATACGATCTCGGCTCCCTCAACTTCTGACCCACTAGAAATCGAAGGCATTAAAATGTTAAATGCGTTTAGTCTTATCTACGCCATATCTCAGGGAAGAACAGACTATGTAAGCATTTTTTTTTAACTTTAGGAAAATTTATTATTTAAATATATTCTTTTAAAGGGATATAGTCGACATTGTTAAAGCACTTGTATTTATATATTTATGCGAGGTACGATAGACTCCACGCACTCCTCCCAAACTGTTACCCCTAGGCTGAGACATTCTGTCCCTCTTTATGCAGACAGGGTTTGACTGTTCCCTTATCTGAGTGGACGGTCCCGCGCCGGTCTCCGCTTATTATTCACGCATAACTGCACTTGCTTCACTCCGCGTCGGTTGCACCCTCTTGTGCTGGCACCTCCCCGTGTTGCCCGCTGTTCCCGTACCGCCATCTCTCCTATGCAGAATATCATGGCTTTTCATATGAATTAATTCATACTATAAAAATATGAACTGATTTGTTTAAGAAATTAACTACATGTCTTAACAAATCTTAGAAAAATATATCATAAAAGATACAAAATTTAAATTAAATATTTAAATTATATAATAAAATAAATAATCTCTGAAACTAAACGCTAATTAATATCTGTATGATACACTGTATTTGTTTTGTTTTTATAAACAGTAACATCAGAAAAATTTCTTGATTAATGACTCTAATACATTAGTAAATTAAAAAAAAATAAAACTTAAGGCTTTTATGCGAAAGGCACTTTTAACAACGAAATACACAGTACAAATTTTCACTTTAATTATCATTTCTTATTAACACATATTTACTTATTTCAATACTTGACAAAATCGTAATTGCATAAAAGAATAAAAGTTGAAACAAAAATGTTTACTGTGTATCTCGAAATTTATTACGTAACATTACGTATCGCATATTTATTAATTTGTTATGGAACTAGCGACGAGTGTGACTTGTTACTGTTGTACAAAAATTTGTGTATTAGCACTCGTTGCAGTCTAAGTATTATGGCAGTATTTTTTAATATACTTTAAATATAGTCAGTCTCTAATAATTATACCTTATCCAACTCTTTAATAGAGAACTTAAAATTTTCTTTTGCGAGTTATTTTTTAAGAGCTGCTCATATTATCACTATTTCCAAGATATTTATTTTAAAAAATTATCTAATATTGTAAGAATAATCTTTAGTAATATTGTTGCTTGAAAAAAGAAAAGATTCATTTTTACACTCTTTATTTATTTAGTGGTGCATGTACTCCAGTAGCTGTGTATGTTGGATTTTTGAACGTAGAAGTGGCTTGTCTATAAATTGGATTTTCACTCTATAAAAGAAATAATAATCATGAATATCGTTTCTTTACTAGTTATTACTAATTTATTATTAGTTTAATTTAATCAATTACTAGTAATTTTTGAAATATTTCATTACATATTGTAAAATTATTTAATATTAAACTATTTTTTTAATTTTGATCCTTTCTTTAAAATAGTAATTGATAAAAAATAGATTTCTTATCGATTTTTTAATTTAATTAATGCATTACTCATTGTAATCAAAATGAAAATTTTTTTAAATTTTAGGATAAATTAGGATAAAAATTTACTTCTTCATTAAAAATGAGTTATTATTATACATTTTGAAAGCATATTTATTAAGTATAATTAAATATTATTTACTTATTTTAAAGAATCATTAAAAAAATATTTATTAGCGCTTCACAATATTTAATATGTATTTCCTTATTGGTTTGCTTTTTTTAAAATGATCCATTTTACTTGCAACCAATCTGAATTCATAAAATATTATAAAAGATAAAACTTACAGCATCCCATTTCGCCATCATTCTTTCCTTCTCAAACCTCGCAAATTCTCTTCTATCGTGAATAGTTGTAAGCAACTTCCAAACAAGTAATAATGCTAAGCCAATCAAAACAACTGCCGCGATTACTCCTAAAACGATGCCTAATACATAAACTTGGGGTGGACACTCACGAGCCTTTTGTACTTTGACTTGTAGTTTGTTTACGGTCATGTTGTAGTAATATGCGAAGTAATATTTGCAATCCTGCTCATCATAGCCCCAACAGCCAGTTTCCTCTTGATCAACATCAACCTCAAGTGTTTCCACAATTTCTGGTTGAAAGTCAATGCATGTGCTATTACATTCGGTCTCAGTAAGATTACCTGCTTTGAAAGCTTTGCAAAGTACACAAGGTTTTAGTTCCTCACAGCGACTAGGACATGTGCGACAAGTTTGACAGAATTGACCAGAGTAACGCATTTCTCCTTCAACATTGCATTTACATTTGCCGCATTCGCATTCACCCTGAAAATTAAAATAGTTTATAATATTTTGTCTATCTATTACGTATTTATTTAATCCATTACATCAATTATCAATACAAAGAGTTATCTTTACAAAACTATAATAAATAATTTATTTTTATAATATTTTGTAATTTAATAATACGAATTTTAATTAAATTATAATAAAAAACAAATGTGTTTTGATTACAATATATTTAGCATGAAATATTTTTTTATATAAAGGATATAAATATATTTAATTTATTAATTTATAATTTTTACTCAGTGTTTTATTTTGCGCATTTTTTTAACAATTGGTTTTTAGAAATAAGATTATTTTATTAAATTGTAAGGATGAGTAATAAACATTGGAATTTAATTAAATTAATCTTGGCAAGATTAATGTATTTATCATATTAAAAGTGTACTATTACTTCCCTCGTAATATGAGGTGTTTTTAATTAGCTTTCTATAAATTTAAATAAATATACTAGATTCCAGAAACTATATCAAATACGGTACGTTTTTAAATAGGTAATTGTATTTAAACGGTGTGTCTCAAATACTAATACATTTTTTTTGTTACGGTCAAATATGGGAGTGCAAGGTTTGTAACTGGAATTTGCAAGTGGACCTAATAGTGCTAGTAGCTCCCGTATATAAATGCAGTAGTCACTGCAAACTAATTATCGAGGGAAAAGGTCCATTTCGTATAGGCTGTGAATCCATATCCTACAGAGTAGTCTGAATTTTATTTTTTTTTTTGAAATTATATATATTATATAAATATAAATATGTATATATTGAAATATTTATATTTATACTTTCCTTTGTTTTTTTAATGAATATGATGACTTAAATTAAAATTTAAGTTTACATTTATGTACATATTGCTTTGTGTTCACGTTCACCGTAATAAAACAATTATTAAGTTTACAAAAAAAAAAGAAGAACGTTTTTAATTGTTAAAAGTCAGATAAATCGTTTTTCTTCAACTTACATGTCCAGAACATACAAGTCCATGTTTCACACAATAATTTGTATCTGTGCTGCATTCACATGCATTACCTTTCCAACCTGGAGCACATTCACAATTACCACAATTACAATGTCCATGACCTGAACACACTGTATTATTTCTTCGATCACATGAGAAATTATCGCATTCACAATAAGGTCCCCAAATATTCTATAATAATGCAAATTATATAATAAATATAAAAGTATTTATCAATTATTTCATTAAAGTAAAAAATTCTAAGATACTTGTGTGAAAATGCAACCACTATATTTTATGATTCTTTAATTATTTACTGTTATAAAATTGAATGTATTAAAAAAAAAAATATATTACTTGAAAATTAAATTTAAGAAAAATTTACTAAAATTATGATTTACATACCTCTGTTGAATCATCTCTAGTATTACAGTTACACACATTACATTCGCATGTACCTCTACCGCCACAATCAACATTTGAAGTATTATCGCGTCGACAAGCGAATTCGTTAATAAGTATTTGTCCCCTATCATTTGTACCACATTCACAATTCTTGCCAAAGTAACCATCATAGCAAACACAAATTCCACAAGTTAAGTCTCCATGATAATTACATTGATTTGATTGCAATTCAAATCCTTTCTGACCGCTGTTTTCACACTGACAATCACAAATCATTTCTAAATTTACAGTAAGAGATTCATTTATTCCAACCTGAAAATTATTAAAATTATATATACTTAATACAATAAATACAAAAATTCAATTAAAAAAAAAAATTTCTGCTATGAATGCAAAAGTCAGCATTTTTTATTTTTCTTACTTATAATATTATTAAAATAAGAAAAACTTAATACTCACTGGATAAATAAAGAATTTTTGATTCCATTCTGATCTATTTTTAGGACAAGCAGATATTACTATTTCTGCAGTAAATTCAATTTTATTTCCAACTTTAAGTCCGTCACATTTGTTTGTTTCAATCATTTGACCTCCGCCAAGACAGTTTGAAAAGTACTTAATATTTATAAAACTACTAGCTGTATCTTTCATTTCAACAGAACTAGAAATCGTATTGTACTGTTCACGAACTAGATCAACAATGTTACTAGAGTCTTCGCTAAGTTTTGCGGCATATGATCCTTCTATATGTTCTGTAAGAGCTTGGTAAATTTTTATTTGCTCTTCAGTAACTGCCCAAATAATATTAACTGAATTTTCTTTTACTTTAAGGTTAATTTGTGAAATACTGGGATAATCTTGAAGAGTCGAGTGAGTATACAATCCATTTTGGTCTAGATGACAACAACCATCATTAGGCTTAACAATACCACTTAATTTTCCATCGCCAGCAAAATGAAAGCCAGCATCGGTAGAAAAAAGCAAAAGTTTTCGAGCCTTTTCTCTCCATTTTATTTCATCTCTACACACTATAGCTTGCATTATAGCATCAAAACCTCCTTCTGGGGCATCTAAATTTCCAGAAACTGGAGCATCCCGCACTTCTTTCTGTAATATATATTTACGTATCAAAAATTTAATAAAAATTGAAAAAATTATTTTTAAATGCTCTCAAGTTGTAGAAATTATTCTTTTAAAATTTAATTTTTATTATCATGAATATTAATTAATTATTAAAATAGTATTAAAATATTTTTAAATCGAATAATTCAAATAAATAATAAAAAATATTTCATCGTTTTACAAATATTTAAAAATACATACTGCAAATCGTTCAGTATTTTGAGACAATGGCATATGATTCAGATAACCATATGGAGCAGCACAACCATCACAAGGTTCAATAAGTCTACAAGAAAAATTTTAACAAATGAAATTACTTATTATTTAAATTAAATTAATATTTTTAATAGATATTATCATTTTACTTACGCTTTTGGTACCATACTAACGTATGGCATAACAACTTTATCAACAAAACTACCAAAACCCAATCTGAAATTACTTGTGATATTGCTCATACTTTCAACAAGAAGTTGTCCTAAATCTGATAACTTTTGTTTATCATCTTTCATAGAATTACTCAAATCCATAAGATAATATAAATCCACAGGATAATCTTCTGCTTGTGCATATTCAATTTTAATTTTTTGAACTTCATCTGTGGATACGCAAACATATTACAAACAGTTTATTATAATAAAGTTCAATATTCAAATTTAAAGTAATAATTGTTTTTTAAATAAATTAATATATTTAACCAAGTATTTAAATATTTAATTACTAATATTTCAAGTATAAATTAAACATTCACCCACTAATAAATAAAACTTACTTATTCTAAGTTTTAAATAAATTTCTTGTGGATATAGTTGAACAGCTTCTTCTTTACCATTAAAAGTTGCTTTACTTTCACTTCCTGATTCAGTTTTAAAACTTTCATTTATAAATTGTTGTTCTTCTCCAGATTCAACAAATAATTCTTCTTGTCTACCTCCATCAATATTATAACTTCCTTTCCAAAGATCTTTATGACGTATTTTAATGTATGCATTGTCTGGATTAAATGTAAAATTATCAGGACATTCTTCAGAAATTCTCACATTTACTTTTGGAAGGAAACATCGCTTATTATCAAAATCCTTTAAAAATAAATAATAATTACAGTATTTTATAATTATAAAATATTAAATTTTCAAAAAGTACATTAAACTTACAGGCAAAGAACACCAAGCACAGCTTGGTGTTTGGATACAATCATGGCACGTTTGTTTACTGATACAAGCATTTGTACCAGTTGGCTTTGACAAATGCTGCATCAATGATCCATTTTTTATCCATACTATTAAAAATAATATTAAACTCCACTTGAAATTGACAGTCATTCCTATAAAATTACATAAAAGTTGATTTGTAAAAGCTATCTTTGTTTGTGTTTCTGTACATAAATATTAATGAATATTTGTTATTAATGAATATTTGTTTGTGTTTCTATACATAAATATTAATGATATTTGTTAAAATGTAAATACTATATTATTATTAAATACTATATATTATTTTGAACTAAATTTTTTTTATTGCAATAATTATTTAGAAAATGCTAATTAAATAATATTATGTTTTAAAAAGAAAATTTTTATCCTATATTATTTGAATATGATTGTAATAAAGTATTGAATAATTTGGTAATATTAAAGAAAAAAATGTTAAAAATATTGAAAAGCCTTATCATAATCATGAAAACAAATAATTAGACATATGTATAAATTAATAGATATTATAAATATTGGAAAAAATATATAATTAACAATGTTTTAAAAAATATTAATACGTAAAATAATATTAAAATAAATATAAAAATTAATATTACTATCAACTACCAAAAATATACGTAATTTATATTAATTACTACAAATATAATTAAGTAATCAATTATCAGTAAGTAATGATTAAATTAATGCTACAACATATTTTCTTGAATATTTAATAGAAATAATAAGTTTAAATATGATTTATTTCATAAAATAAAATTGAAGTAACATTATGTAAATACTACTACTTAAAAATTTATAAAACAATAAATAAGTGTACTTCTTACTTATTGAATCTTTATATGGCTGATTTAGTTATACTCACAAAATATTAAATAGATAATCAAGAAAATATATTACCTTTTATTGCTTGAGTTAATATTCATGCTGCTCATTACTAAAGAGATATTTAAGATTTGAATATTTTTCTAAAATTATGAATGTTAAACGATTTAAGTTAATCAAAATATATGATAATAAATTATATTATGATATTTTTTTAAAATTAGTAATTGTCAGAAGTTAGACTAGAAAAAAATTAAATAAATTATAAATATCGACAAATGTGAAATATATATTTATTAAATTTTTTGAACAAAATAAATATATAGAAACATAAAATAAAATTTTTCTAAGTTAAAAATATCAATGAACTATTTTTCAAATAGAAAGGTTAAAAAAATTCAATAATAGAATTTTTTAAAACTAGATGAATATTTAAGTAAGTAGCATTCTATAATTAAGACGTAGGCTTAAATATTCTTGGCAAGTTCCATCTACTTTGATATTAGATTATTAAGATCTCATCCACAGAGAATAAGAAAAAAACAATACATTAAAAATGACTGCGTAATACAAAGTATTTGATTTAAATAGAGATGACATAAAATGGCTTTTAATTAAAGAAGATTGCCAAAGTTCTACAAAATATAAATTTTATAATCATACTTGTGTAGTATATATTTTTATAAATAGTTAATATTCAAAGTAAATATTAAAAATATATTTATAATTTATATGCATTCTTATTTCAAATATTTTTAATTTATAAAACTCAAAAATAAAATAAAAGAAAATATGAATACCTATATGTAGATATATATATACTTAGTAAGCACTTTAATATTCACTTTCATAAATATTATATCAAATAACTTTTATTACAATATATATAAAAATTTATATAGAAAAATATATATTTTTAATTTTTTTATATAGCTGTAATAATTTATTCTCTAATTTATCATAGTTGAATAATATATTTGTACACATAAAAAGTATTTTATTTAAATATATATATATATATAGGTAAATATAAATCAATGCTTATATAAACAACTTTTGTATGCATTAATAACTTTGGTAATTATTTGTAATTGAATCACAAAATAAATTCAATTTAATAAATATAATTTTAATTGTTTTAAATAATAAAGATGGTATTTATTTTAAATGATTGAATAATTTAACGCTTTAAATAATTAAAGAATAATTATTAAGAAATGAAATATAAATCCAAATAATTTTGAATTGGGATATTAAAAAACAAGGTAAACATATTTAATTACATTACATTAGATATTCTAAGATAATTCATTCATAAAAGCGATAAAATTTATGTGATCGAATATTAAATATAAAACCTGATCACCCACGCTTGAGTTACTCAATAAAGTATAGAACAGTTCACCTCTTTCATAACGGATGAAAAAAAGAAAAAAATCAAACTAAACGCTTTGGAAATCTTTGAAAAAAATCCGTCACGTGATATTTCGGTGAGCTTATTCAAGATGCTGTCACTGTTATATTTGCTAGTGTGTACAATAAAAATGACTATAAACGTTCATAAGAAACCGAAGGTCCATAATTTACTGTTCTCTCCTTGACTCTAATATAACACGATTTACTAACCGCACGTACACTAAAAAAAAAGGCTACAAAAGGCCAAGAAAAAGAGAAAATTAAGAATAAGAAGACACACACAGACCGCCTTGTTATAAAAGCACAACCACAAGTGGAGACGTTGTGCTTACTTCCTATTGTCGTCGCTTCTCGCCGGAAAATTTTATAACGCGTTAATATACAACACTTTAATGCGCGTTTCCTTTTTTTCTTCCTTTTTCCTTTAATACTTTTCACACAGCATCACAGAAACGATGTCGCGAAGCGCGCGTACCGTACACCACGCGAAAGAAACAGCAAGATCTTTCTTGGATCGCCATAAAAGGTAACCCACGCGCGACTCACAGAGGCAGTCCGCAGTCTCCTCTCAAGAGTCGAGAGAGAGATTCGGGAAAACGCATAGAACCATAAGCACGAGGCAAGGAATGAATGAACATAAGACTGGACTGGAAGCTGACCTGTCCCGTTGAACGAATTCTACGCGCGCGCACTTGGATTATAGAGTAGTGGGGAGAGTGAAATGAGAATTATCTATCAATCAGCATATGTTTATGTATGTTTATGTACATAGATGTATAATTACTGCACTGATAATAATACTATTGATATAATTCATACATATATATATATATATATATATATATATACACATAGTATTTTCATATAATTCAACGGACTCGTATAGTGTTGATTGTACAGATGGTAAAGATGAATCCTTTTTTAGTCGATATGTACGTTGAGCTACCTGGCCTAATTAAATTCATTAAATAAATTAAAATTATTTATTTGTATTTTATTTATAGTTTAATTCTTTCTATTTCTCTTTTCTTTCATCTCTTTTAAAAGTATATCCAGTGTATATAATTACATCAGATATATGTATATCTGATATTATATATATAATATTATATATAAGTATATTGTGTATATAATTTTCTTTACTTTGTTTTAGATTTAATTTTAGTAAATACTTAGTTATCGGAGTTTTTTATATAGTTGTTTGAAAGGGCCTCTCAGAGTAAAAAAAATTCTATGTTTCACTGTCACCATCCGAGAGAGATCTCTTATGCTAAACAATTCCTTGGTGTCCTCTGTCTGTTGTCATCGTAATGAATCTGATAAAGAAATTTAAGATTAAATTCTTTGACTATGTATATATTTTCAAATTTTTATAATTCTTTAACCACTCGATTTGCTTAATGATTACGTAATTTTAAATAATAACTGTTCAATTAATTGTTTGTTACTAAATTTTGTAACTTAACTTTTCTACGTCTTTATTATTGATGTTTGCAATTAACTGTATCCACGATATTTTTGGTGCTCCAAAGAACGGAGGAAAAGCAAGAAAGAGAAGATACGGTGTCAAACGAAGAAAAAATCTTCAAAAAATATCAAATAGACTATCCAAGAGGATATTTTAAAGATATAATAGTATTGGATTACCTTGGAACACCTAAAAACGTTAGTATTGGAACCAACTAAAATTTTTCCGTCAGAAAGGATATTGAGAAATACCAATCCAAAGATTCTGTATTCTCAGAAAGAAGAAGAAAAAGAAAAAGATTTTAAGAAAAGACTATTAAAGGTATGATTGGGAAAGATGTAATGAAATAAAAAAAAAAAAAAATAACAGATAAAGTAAACAATGGTTGTAAGGTGCAGCAGTGAACATGGGACGAGGAATTTGACAGTACGTAATTAATGGTGAGATTAGAATACTGATATTTAATTAAAGAGCTAGGTCTTCAAATTAATTACACGTTATTTCGATATATTTAACCAAGATCATTGTACCAAATGATGTTAATATATCAATGGTTTCAGCAAATGTGCGTCATCTATTGAAGTGAATGGCTTGGTATTTACCTTAGTTCATACTAGTCTCCATTAATAAAGCCAATTTATTAAGATAGGTAAATATTTTTGAAAATACGAGAATGAATGCAATCAGATTGTTTAGTATAAACAATAAAGTAAGCGAATTGGTAGTGGAAATAAGATCAAGGATTGGAATAATACTGAAGAATATATCAAATAATAATGGAAATAGTTTTAACCCCTGTGGAAAATCAGCAGCAATACACAAATAATTAAATAAAGTTAAATAATATTTCCTAAAAAGTATGGTGAGAAGCTTAAGGAAAAGAATTTGATCATAATGCGATCCAACATCATTGTGACTCTACATTTGTGTAGTTTTTATCAAAATATTTATTCATTTAAAAAACTTAATTAGTTACTAAACCTGAGCTAAAAAAACGATTGGATTGATCGAAATAAAATCTGAAATCAATTTTAGCAAAACAGCTTTCGCAAACTTGTTTTACTTGTTTTCCATCATGGATGAAAATAGAATTGACCTAAAATTCGAAGGATTGTTTAACGATTTTTTCAATTTCAAGAAATAGATTATTGTAGCAGCTTTCCATCATAATTGCTTTTATGATTTGTAAGAAAAATTGTGAATATTTATGAGAAGATTTTCAGTATATTGTTTTGTTTCTAATCAGAATCAAAGTGTTTTCTGTTAGGTAAATAATCTATTATGACAGCCATTTTAGTGGAAAAATAAATGAGATTTTTTTAGCAATTAGATGATTTCACAACTGTAATAATTTTTCCATTAAAATCGCAAAAAAGATAGAATATTGTGGAGAAGAAAACACTGAATGTATGTGGAGAAAATCAAGATAAAGATCCATTTCTCACCAGGAACGCAGTATTTTTATCGTATAATTAGTCTTTTTTTATATCGAAAATTGTACTAAGGGTTTCTTTACTATTGAATCATGGGCGGAGGTTATATTATTTTTCTGACAAACTTGTGAAATTCTAGAAATTTTCTACTTATAAATATATTTATGTGCCAGTTTTAAAAATTATAAGATAGTTTCATTTAACATTTTACAATGGTTTTTGTTTTAATTCATAAGTAATTATCATGGCTTTACTCTCGATAATTAATATTTTATATTACAAGTTTTCTTAAGTAATTTTCTTGGTAGTTTTGTGTTTTTTTATAACACCGTTTTATATAAAAGATTTTTAAAATTATATTCCTAATTTTTTGTGATAGTGTATGATTTCATTTTCGAAATTTTCGATTTCCAAATTATTTTCCATGAACTTATAAACTTAGCAAAATTATTACTTAAAATTTTTTTTTATGACTATGAATAATTTTTAAATATTATATTATAAACTTATCATAATTTTTTATAATAATATTTTCTGTCACAACAATTTTATTGATATGTTTGGTTAAAAATTTATTCTATTTTTTTAATAAGAGTAATATAAATTTCTAATCAGTATTGTTTTAATTCATTCTGTAAAATTTTTTATTCGCATTAGAAATATTTGGTGCATGTAGCTGTTATTAATAATATAAGTATTTATATTTAAAAATTTATTTTACATTTTAAAATTTGTTCCTTCTTTATTTTAGATTATTTTATTTAAATCCAAAATCAAAACGTATTTGAACTACTTTTCATAATTTCTGTATTATAACTGTTTTATTAGTATTGAGAATTTGTTTTCTTTTTTATTTTAATCGTCTACATGTGATTATTGTTCATTGTACTTTTATAATTCATTTAATAAGCGTTGTCATCATCATCAACTGATCATCATTAATATTACTATTATAATTTATTTCATTATGCATTGAGTTATAAATTTTTTATTATTACACAATTTTAATTCTTATGTTTTGAAGTAGCTGCAAATACATGTTCTTTATGTTTTTATTTTATAAAATTTTCTCTATTGTTTATATGTACATATATTTGCTAAATTCGACAGATATCACAGAAGATAGAGTGTATTACGTATGGTTGAATTCACGCACAATAAAGTATGAATATAACCTAGGTATGTATAATGATATTAGATTCGACTAATGCGAGACTTTGGTAAACCGATATTATGGTTAGTGCTGTATTATCACCCCTCGAGGGCGCTTATATTGTTGCAAGAAAGAGAACGCACTGTATTTAGCTGCACATGTTAATTTTCAATTAGCACAATTGAGTGGCGAGATGTAAGGAATGAAGGCTTAAAAATTCAAATTTATCGCTTGCTTGACCTCGATTCCCACCACTTTTTGCTTTAAATCAAGAAGCTTTCCGGAAACAGTACGATGAGTAATAGCGACGATGATTCAAACAAAAGATAGGGAGGTGGGGCGCCAGTAGAAATAAAAAATTTTATTATAATTAATATCGCACGATTGGGAAACGAATAATCATGTTTTAGACTTACAATATCACTATTAATAATTCAATTGAATGTCAATAGTTTTTAAAAACAGATTTGCATTGGTTATTGATTAATTTGTTTTCTAACTAAAAAGTGAATTACATATAATTATATTAAATTAATGCAAAAATAATACCTGAAATAGTAAGATATAAAGATCATCATTGTTATATCGTTATTAATAGTATTATAAAATAATACAATATGATAATAGAAACTGACCTGATTTATTTAATATAAAATTTGTAATTTGAATATATCCATAGTGATTTGATATAATTTTTTATTTTAAGATATAAAAAATTTTAATAAATTAAAAAATTCTATTTCTTTTAATTCCGTTTACATAAGAAATTATATTTTTAGATATTTTATTTTTAAAGTGATTTATTCATACCATAAGTTTAGATCTTTCTTTTGAAAAATATAACAGAATATTTAATAAAATATTCTTATTTTTAACAAAAATATGTTATCAAACATAACAAAATTTAAAATAGAAAGAAATAGAGTGTCGTTTTCACTCTTTATTCATGTCATAAAATATATGTTTAGATATTCTTCAACCATTTTTGTTTTGGTGACGTTCAATAAAATACCACTTTAATAAAATTTTCTGTAGTCTTATTAAGTTTACTAGCAGGTATTAGTTTTTCTATTTCTATAAAATATAAAGAAGGAAACTATTTCTAAATGTAATTTTAACTTTCTAATTCTGTAAATATATGTAAATAAATGTTTACTTAATTAATTACTTAAGTAATTTCATAAATTTAAATATAACTTTCAATTGACTCATAATTTAAAATAATGGATCAATCTTCAACTGCTAGTAGTTCATTTCGTAGCTCCTCTATAGGATTCGATGAAGGAAAAACAAATATTTTATACGAAAATTTAAAAACGGTAAGGTTATATTTTTCTATTTAGAGTAGACAATATTAATAGTTACTATAATAAATAATTCGACTTATTTTTCATTAACTATGTTGGCTTTTTATATAGATATTAGAAAAAATAAAATGTTTGTCTTATTATTTTTATTATTTTTATTACTAGGATATTCAAGAAGTTCAACAAACACTAAAAATGGTAGAAAAAGATTTAAAAAATATTCAGAAAGATGCATCACTTACTGTACGGCTAATGGAAAAGATTGAATCTGCCAAACAAAAATCAAGGACGTCTCAAAATTAGTTAACTTTTAATAAATGTAAATATTAAAAAACAACTCAATAAATAATATATAACTATGTTATACATAAGTTATATTTTTAATAAGCAAATTTTGTATATGTATTATTTTCTATTAATCTATCTATTAATTATAATTGATTTATAAATAAATATGTACATCCATATTTGAAAGAAATACATGTGAAAAAAGGTTAATTTAACAACTAATTTTTGCTATAGTTCAATTTTAAATAAATAATATTTATTATTATTAGTATTTACCAATGTTGCAAAATCTTGTTTGTATATTATTAATTATTAAATAGATAAATTTAATACATGGAATTTTACATGAAAAATTGAAAATTAATTTTTTTTAAATTATACTAACATATTAAACTAAAAATTGGGATAAAAAAAGTATCTTGAATATATTCTATAAAATAACAAATAGTAGTATTGATATTATATTAAGTCAAAATTGAATATGTTAAACTTTAAATTTTTATTTTTATTTCTAAATAGTTACTATCATATATTTTAATATATTTAATATATGTATTTAAATATATTAAATTTAGTAACAATTATACTGATACTGATAATAAAATCATTGTATAATAAAAATATATACATAAATATTTCATGCATAATTTTTTTTCATAACTATAAAATACTATAATAAATATATTTTTAATAATGAATGTATTAAAATGTATAAATATTAATATGTAAATAATTTAATTTTCTTGAAAATAATTTAATATATAATTTTGCACCAGTGTAAGTCTAGATTACAATTTTTTATTATACAAAAATATTTAAAATTTTAATTTTTATAATTAATGGTTAATGTTACAATATTTTTTACATGAGAAAGTATTTATAAATAATTAAAAAATTTTTCCAATATATTCATTAGTAACATTTATTTTTTGTCATTTAAAAATTCATGATTTGATGAAAAATATTCATTTAGAAATATATTTTTATAATTACAGTGGAGCATTTGACGAATGAAACATTTTATTTTAATAAAATATATTGATAGAACTGATAATTATTGGTCATTATATAACGGCGTTTTTACAGTTACTGATTTCAGTTTGTCAACATTTGAGATAAATATTGATACGTTATGCGTTCAAAATAAGTAAATCACAATTTGATGTAAAATTTCATTCTACCTGTGTACAATTTTCATTCATACCTTGCCATGTAACTATAAGTTTGTCTTTATTTTAATTAATTTAAAAAAAAAAAACAACGGAGTGCATTTGAGAGTCGTTACTAGTGCTTTATATGATGATGGAACAAATATTAATTTCTATTCATTTTTGTTGTAGTGACATCATGATTATGATTACCATTTGAAATTACATTAACGTTATTGGTTATTATAGATACTTATATTTTCTAGTTTTTTTTTTATTATAAGATATAAAAATTAAAACCAAGCATTTTTTGAGTATAATTTTAACCTCAAAATTAGAATATAGTGAAAAATTGAAAAAATTTTCAAAATAAACATCAACTTTCATAAATATAAGTACGACTTTTAATTCACATATAATTAAAAGTAAAGAATTTATTTTCAACTTTTATCATTTCATTTCTTAATTCCTGATTGAAATATAATAAAAGAAAAACAAAAATATGTGAAAATTTAGAAACTGGTGGTTATATGTTTTTATTTGCATGCAAAGTGACAGCATGGTAGTAACATTTATAATTACTAATATTAATAATATTTTGTTTCTTTGTTAATAATTTGTTAATAATAACTACAATATTTTGTAGATCTTTATTAATATTTTCCATCATTCGATATAATATTTCAATTGTTCTTTTTATTATTCTTTTATATTTATAGAATATTGAAAAAATTCAAGAATTATTAAAAATGTAAAATTATATAAAAAATTTCGAAAATACGTGTTATCTTACAAATAGTACAAAAAATTAAATTTACCAAACTAAATTGTTTTTAATATATTAATATATAAATAAATTTTTGAAAATATAAATTTTATAAATAATCTATAAATATAATTATTAAAATATTTTTTAATTTTTATTATATGTATTTGATTTTAACTAAGAGCCCAAATGTAATTCATATTTAGTATTGTTTATTTATAATATAACTATATTAAAATTCAGTTAAGTTAAAAAATTATTTATGAAAACTATTTTGATAAACACGTTGAGTTCATTTTAAATAATAATTTAATTATTTTAATAAATATTGAAATGGTATAGGAAAGCATGTAATTGTTATATAGTTAATAGCAAAATATAAATACATATGTCGAATACAACAATATATACTAATATATTGTAAAGTTTTGTAATTAAATTTTGAATACCAATAAAAAAATATAACAATTATTTTATTTTGTTACTAAAAAAGGCATGTAAAGTTGTTCTTTAATATTTTTAAGAAAGGAAGAATCAAATTCAGCTTTAATAATAACTTTTAATTTATAAGTTGTTTTAAAACTTCAGATTAATATTAATTTTTATAAAAGTTACAGTGATGAGATATTTTTATGCTTTTAAAATTTAAATTAGCATAACAATGATTTTGCACCAGTTAGAACTAATAACAGTTGACCTAGAAAATGTAAATATTTTTTAGTATAAATAAATTTCTTTACATATTACAAATACTCTTTTAACTATCCATATGGATAATAAATTCTTTAAAATGTTAAATGTAATGGATAAATTAGTTAATCGTGTCTAATTTTACTGTATTTTAAAATTTTGTAGCAAAAAATTATGATGTCAAATAATCGAGTAATACTACATGCTTATATTACATCTAATCTTTTTAAGGAGACAATGTAGTTATTTTTGATAAAAAATTTAATTTTTTATACTTCTATAAATAAATTAAATTCTATAAATAAATCCAGATACATGTTCCAATTAATGATTGTTACTATTATAGAATTGAAAGTTTGTATGTATGATATATTCTCTTGTATGTATGTATGATTTTTTTATTTGTCGTTTTTTTTCTTTAAAAAGCAAAATTTTTGTTAAAAATGAAATTTTAAAGACACGTATTTAAATATTCATCAATTTTTAAGTGAAAAAGGAAAATATTTTTAATCTCTAGGAAAGACTAAAAAGGAAATGGTCATTTCACAGATTAAATATTAAAGTTTGGTTCTGAATTAAAAAATCATAGTGTAAAATAAAATTTAAAATGTGTTTAAAAAACACTTTTAAATTTACTTAACATTTCATCTTTATTGTCATTAAATTAATAATTTAAAATATTGTAATAAA
The DNA here is from genome assembly GCA_018907185.1 of Platyscapa corneri. NCBI lineage: Eukaryota > Metazoa > Arthropoda > Insecta > Hymenoptera > Agaonidae > Platyscapa > Platyscapa corneri. The sequence continues at coordinate 681,145 of JACCHW010000089.1, forward strand.
TATTCAACAGCGATGTAGTTAAAAAAAGTTTTAGTTTAGGCGATATGACACGAGGTATAAAATTCCTATGCTTATAAAATACAGATAATTTGAATAAAAAAATACATCAATATTGGTAAATTAGATGAAAAAATATTAGTACAAAAATTAAAGATTAAAAAATAGTTTTATTGTAGGATTAACTTATAAAATTATTTATAAATAATTAATTGATACAAAAACTTTTTTCCGTTAATACAATTATTAATCTTAAGTGTCAGTTAAACAATATGCGATATATTTAATATTATATTTAGTATTTTAATTGCATTATATTATAAAGGAAATGCATTGAATAATGCATCGATCTAAAAGAAGAATATAATAAATAATTTTAAATTATTATAGAATGTTATACATTTTTTTTATCACAGTTTAATATAAAAACGTCTATTAAATTTTTTTAAATATTATTCTGTAACGTTTTTACCAAAAAATGTTATCAAATTTAATAATTAAAATTGATGTCTAAATAATTTAATTTTCTGAATTTATCTTTAATTGCATTTTATTTTCTAATCGAATAATTAGTCTTCAAGATTTTTTACCACAGAATAAAATTTATTTATATGAGACAAAAAATAAATTTTATAGTCATATTTAAACTGATTATAACTTCAAATATATATGTATACAAAAAATAAACGTGTAAAACTCGATAAATGTATATTTTGATGTATCAAATAATTTTCAATACTTTAAATTTATAATTAATGATTTCATACGAAAAAAGTTATTAATGTTATAATTTTTTTTCATATATTTTGTTGTTGTTTTACTCTACTATAAACTTAAGTTAAATATAAGGAATCATGAGAATCATATTTTTATATGTTTCAACAATCTCTAACTTAATATAAAATTAAACGGACTGTAACTTAAAAAAATCTAAATATATATATAATTTATATAAGTTTTTTTATAAAAAATATTAAATATATTCGAAAAAATGACGGTTACAGTATATGTCAAGAATAAACCGCTTACAAAAGAATAACTTTCATACATGAAAAATTGAAAAAACGTTAGCATTTCTTATAAAGAATGATTCAACACAGTACAAAAATAGAACAAAAACAAAAATAGCAATAATTCTAGATGAGATGTCTAATATTGTAGTAGTCACAAAATTATAAAGATGATAAAAATAGATTTTATTAATTACAAAAATAAAAGTAAATTATAGGATTCATAAAACAGTTTATAATAATTATTTATATAAATGAATTAAAGAACTTTTATTTTCAATAAATATTCTATAAAATGTTTTCAACTTTCGAGCAAATAATAAAATATTATGATAAAGTATCATGTACTAATACATTTTATATTAAAGTGTTTTATTATTACTATATGGAACTCATTGAATTATAAAGAAAGATATAAAACATTTAAAACTTCGTTGTTAAAGAAATTTTATACATGGTAATAGTATTAAGGATATACACTAAGAAAATGAATTGCCGCTATATTGGTAACATAGTGTGAGATTATATCACGATGTATTTGAATGAAAGGAAAAGAAATTATGTATTAATTGCATCTGAATATTTGTGTTATAAAATCTAACTTATTAATCTAACTTAAAAAAGAATAATAATAAAAAAATTCAATAATAATAAGTAAAATTGATCTGATATTATTAAAAAAATTTTTTTATAAAATTGAATAGTTGAATATTATGTTGTAGAGTGATGGTTAAAATATTTACGCATAGACGACATGCTTATTTAGAAATTTTGTTTTGTACAATTATTATCTGTAAATAATAGTTTATTAATATAATTATAGCTTAGTATAACTTAAAATTAAATACACTATTTTTATTTTATTCATATTTAATAGTTTTTCTAATTTTGTTTTTACGAAAATTATTTGAATAAATTATTAAATAATTCGAATAATTCATATCAATAGTTACTAAAAAATAATTCGAATTAAAATATGTTAATGATAAATGTGATTAATAAATTTTCGGTAATGCTGGGTTCTAAATTTTTGTGGATTGATGAAAAATTAACATTATAACAATAATATATATAAATAATATAAACAAATAATCAATAAAAATAATTTCTAATAAATAACCAATATATAATTATAGTTTATGATTATTTATTTACAATAAAAATTATTTTATTTTAGTATTTTATTTTATTCTATTTTATTTTTTAATTTAATTAGCTAGAGTCAACAAAATATGGAATCAATATAATTTTCTGTGTTGATGATTTAAAATTTGAAATTTCTAATGCTTATAAGTAACGAAAACAAATAAATAATTTCATAACTGATAAATTAAAAGTATTCGTATATTACCGGTAAATAATTTAATATAATTTATAATTTATATTTATAAATTATATATATATATATATATATAAATTTATATTTATAATAAATAATTTATATTTACAATTTTTAATCATTAAAATTATATTCATTTAAAGTAATTCCATTAAATTTACTGCAATTATTTAACAAACAGTGTAAATTGAAAATGTTGTTGAGTCATGATTTCTTTTAATTGTAATATTGTATGCAATATTTGCAAAACAACTTATTGAATAAAGCAACGGATTTATTTTTATAAAGTGAGATTGTAGTTGTAAAAGTTTCAAGATATCAAACGCTTGTATTATTCCATATGTATTCAATTAAGAGAAAATAAACGTATATATTTTCTTTCTCTAAATGAGAAGAATGATTTAACCCAGAAAGATATCTCTACAGGATAGAAATTAAAAATATGCATCTGTTTTAGATCTACGATATGATTCAATTTATCATGATAGTTTTACTATGAATAACTTCCTAATAAAACATTATCTACATAATGTTTTTTTTCGAAAAATCAACTTGAGCTTAAAAACTTACTTTTACGACTTAATATTATATTGTAATATATATATATATATTATTTGTTATATATATATATATATAACAAATTATATGTGAATAGTAATATAAAATTAATTATATTTTTCTTATTCATTAATAAAAATAAAAAATAGACTGCATGTATTCATAATTGAAGCAAATTTTAGCTATTAATAAGTGCGTGACATAAATACAAAATTTCTACTGGATAAACATTTTTGAAATTAATCTTTGTAAGAAATCAAAATAAATATTGTCCTTTTATGTTACTTGTTTAAATACATAACAAATAACTTTATATCTTACGATAGAACGTCAAAAATTCTAAATAATCAGAAAAATTACAGCAAAAAATATTTGAACATTTAATTAGTATTGTTTATCTAGAAACAAGTTATATAAATAATTTATATTAACAAATAAAATCTCATAAAGTAGTAATAAAATTCTGCTATGTTATAAATACATGTTTTTATTAACTTAGTATATTGTTCAAACATTTTTTAAATGTATATTTTTTATGTATACATTACAGCATATATTTGTGTGTTTTCAGTTTACCATTTTTTTTTTTAATTATGGTGTTTTAGTAAATTGGAGATTTAGTTTCTTTTAATCAAATAGTAAATAATATTTCTCTAACATATTTTATTGTGCCCATTTTTTTTAATAATTAAGGCCGATATTGATAAATAGTTAACTCCGTGATAAACTTACTGACCTTGTATTTATAGATTAGAAATTAAATTATTCAATTATTTTAAACTCAATTACTTATTATGTAGTAGATTTCGTTTAATAAGTATAATTAATTATATTGAAAGCATACCTACATATAGTATAACTATATATACTACACTTTGTATAATCTATTAGCTGATTGAAACAAAGATGACGTACAACATAGAACTGAATACCCGTATTAAAAATGATTGTTTGCAATAGTTATTTCAGTTTATTAAATATTAATTATTAATTTTAATTATTTTTATCCGATAACAGATTTAATACTAGTGATATCCATAGTCTTTAGATTAAAAATATTTAAGTATAAAATGTAGATTGTAGTAAAAAAGTAAAAAAGTAATGTTTTAATTTTTTATTCATAATCCAACGATTACAATAGATATTTATTTTTATTATCATGTTTAAAAGGAACAACTAGTTTTCATTTGTGTAATGAGATAAACTATACTTAAAGATTCTCAAGTAGAACAATAGAACTTTCCTACCTTCAACTATAAAGAGATTTTAAAATCTATAATGTATTTATCCAATTCATCGATAAAATGTTTCTTATATAAGACGTAAAAATATTTTAAATACGTATACTTATTACTTTAATATATTTTTATCATAAATTAAATTTTTATAAATATTTATTAAAATATCTCTTATTTTAAATGTATGTATATTTATACTTATAATATTAGTATAATGAATATTTTTGTGATCAGAAAAAATTTATTATGGATTTATATCTAAGAAAATAATTAATATTAAGTTCTTAAATATATTGGTCTTCGATAACAATCATTCTCGGAATTTAATAATTTTATGTGTACTTTTATCACTTGCATGCAGTAGCTCCATAGTTGCTGATAATAACAAACGTCTTTTTTATTCGATTTGATATGTGTACTTGTCAGCATGTGGATTCATTTTGCTTGTACGGAATAGAAACAAAAAAATGGAATTTTTTTTTCTAAACTTGAAAAATGAGTTAGTTAAATTTATAATAACAAAAGTTGATTTGCTAATTTTGCTTTTACTTTTTTGGAATCTACAGTTATCACTCCAATTCATATCGAGTGTTCGATCCTATTTTTATTATGTATGAACGTCGCGAAATCTAATTTTCTTCAAATATCTCAATAAAAACAGATAAAATCTTTTTTAGTAAGGTAAATGATAAAATTAATACATTTTTATTTGATAAGTAAAATTTCATTTTACACATTTTGTCGTTCTGGCTACATTGATTTGATTGTAAAAATGATGATTTCAGATGAATAAGAATTTCGTTTTCTTAAAATATATGGAGAAAATCATGACTAATATAGAAGTAGTAAATAATCGTTATTAATTTTTATTTTTATTTTGGATAGCTACAAATGTTCGATTTTTTAAGAAAATAATAAATTTTACAAAGTATAAGTGTTAATCATTAACTATTTATATAAAAATATAATATTCATTTAATTTTGAGAGAAATAATGTCCAAGCAGTTTGCCTAAAAAGATATTATGCAAAGGAAAACACGAAATTTGTTTGGAAATAAATTAATGAAATTACAACTGATTTATATTCATATATATTATTGTAAATTATCTATATAATATATATATATAGATATATATATATATATATATATATATTATGAAAAAATATTTTGATTTATGCTTGAACATCTTTAAATTAGAAAATAAGTAAAATTAATTTTAGTGCGTTTTCATACGACTATAATAACTATTAATCTTTATATTACAGATAAATAAAAATTAAACATAAATTTATAAATGGTTAAAAATATGAATTTCATATAGAAATATGTAATTGGAAAAAATATATTGTCGGAGATAAGATTCACTACAAAATGTTACGAAGGTAATACTCAAGCCTAACAAAATGACAGTGAAATCACTGTATGGTTCAAGCTATTTTCAGTTCATAATGGAAAAATGTTATGGAAAATAATGATCTATATAGATCGTGTATAAATAATAAAAAGGGAATGAGTATTTATAGTACGGAAGCTTTTCTAATGAATCTTCAGATTTACGAATTTGGAAAAAATGAAAAAATGTGAATTAAATAAGTCAGTTTTATATTTTATTAAGCAAAAAGATAAATAGTTTGATATACAAGAGCATTATAAATCAAAATTTCGAGTTAAAGAAAAAATTTAAGATCATATTTACTACAGGTACATTAGTATAAATAAAAATTTAGTAATTATAATATTTTAATTTTAATTATGATTGACTATCTGATGTTTAGACTCAATAACTAACTATTGATTTCAAATTTCCATTAATTAAACTTATTTTTATATTATTCTTAATTCACCGTTATATATTATTTAAAAAAGATATTGAATATAAAATGAAAATAAATTAAAATAATTGTAAGAAAAATATGCATTAACTTTTGATTATAATTTCATTTAATAAATTAAAAAAAAAATAAGTATTTGATTTTTCATTTGTTGTAAATTTTATCATTCTATATATGTATATGTTATGCTTAGATTAATTTACATTTATGTATACTCTTCGTATATGAATGAGAAACGACAATATAATTAGTATTATGGAGGCGATAGAGTAGCTAATAAGCTTTATTTTATAATCCCGAGTTTCAATATATTTTTGCACTTAAAATTCGTTATAGTAGAAATGATTTTGGTATTCAGGAATCACATTGAATTCACATGAAGTTTGATTTCGTTTTATAATGCAATAGAACAAATATATCAATAAAGTATAAACAAAATAGAAATAAAAATAGAAATTAAAAATATTAATTTGAAATTTTTTTAATTATCCGGATATATTAAATAACTTTTACAACACTATTATTTATAAAATAAATTATAAATTGATTATACTAATAAATATCTTAGAAGTCAACTTAAAAGTCATGAGCTGTTTCTAGAAACTATATTGATAAATAGACAAATATGGACTTATAATATTATTGTTTTTTGAATTTTAAGATTTATTTTTTTCTTGGATTCCATGATTCTCTCTATTGCGTTGATTTCTAATTTACTTTTAAAATACATTTCAAAAAATTTACGAACTTATGTCATTTCTGAAGAATAAAATGTGAATATTTTTTAGTTTTCCAATTTTTTTTTTAAATAATGCTTTTAAATGTTTATTCATTTTCTTCTTCTAGTTTGTAGTCGTATGCTTTCCAGTCCCATTTGTTATTTGTTAGAATGAAATACACCGTTTCTCATTTTTAGAAACTAACACGAGTCTGCGTACGTTGCATTTTATTCGCAGTCCTATGTGTGTTAAATTTGTATCCTTCTGTTCTCTGTTTTCATGATATGTGCTTCGTAGTTCATGCTCATATGATCTTTAATCATGCTTTTTGTTCACTCATGCAATCAGAATCGTATATTAAAAAAAATCATAAAAATAAATTATTAACAGAATTTATGATTAATAGAATATGATTAGTTATATTTTTTTTCTCCTTAAATTTTCATTTAAATTTTAGTTCCATAGAAATTTTAACGAATATCAGTTACTCTTCAATTATTTTGATTACGGATCCACAATGAAATATCATAGATATAGAGATTTAACTAGCTTTATTCTGAGTAAATTAGAAATAATTACACGGAAACAGTTGTATTTTTACTACTATCATTTCCATTATCGACACCATAACTTTTTGCAAAAACGTTATTATTGAACTTTATTGTGCGGTCTGTAATATATGTATATCTACAAAATAATCACTTACTTGCTGGCGATCAGTTCTATTTATATTAAAAAAAAGTTAACAGCACTATATTTGTTGGATATTACCTAACTGTTGTCTTTAAAAATTTTCATTATATTAAAAAGATTTCTGGAACTGAGATGACTTCATTTCGAATAACAACATTTAGAACAAGAAAATTAATTTCAAGATACTGTGGTTGGTAAATAATTACAAATAACAACTTTTTTATCCATTATTCAAAATTTTCTTATCGGCTGCGCCGAAATATATTTAATTATAGTTTAAAATAGCCTAAATGGTGCTAGTACATAAATGTATAAATCTTATATTATATTAGTGCAAACTTATATGATCAAAATTAAGTAATATGTTTAAAATAAATAAAATAGTAGATAAATATATAAATTTTAAGATTTAATATAATATTCTATGAATTTAAATGATTATTAATTTTTATTAATATATATTTATGGGTTAGGTATGTGCAAATAGACAGATGGATTACAGGTGAATAAATATTTATTGAATTCGTACAGAAGTGAAATGCCGACTATCGACTGATTAACTAGTTGTCCGTCGGCCGTGCTTATATATAGCAAAATTACAAAAGAAAAGTTTTAATTACTGTAACGGTATGTTGTTTACGTGCGATATTGCACGCAAACAAATAGTAATCCCGTGGCCAAAATATAAGCTATTTGTTTCAGTTTTTATTAATTCGGTACGGCCTATTGTCCGAGCGTCGGGTAAGCGCGTCAGGTAAGTTCGGTAAGAACCCCTGTAAGACTAATACGATGCCAGGCTTCCACCCACGTCAGCAGTAATATGACAATACATTAGTATACGTTAGTTATAAACAAAATAATATAAATATAAATTATATTGTTTTTCGACTCGAAATGTCGTATTATTTATTAATGTCGGCGCGTCATAAATGTCTCAAATCTTATTTTGAGCGTATTTAATAAAGTACTGATTTATTTTTAGATACATATTTACTTATTAATAATATCTCATGTAATAATAATTCTCACATAATAATCATGTGATAATAGAAAATCTAGAATAATTTAAAGATTGTGTCTTCAAAAGTTAGGATAATTTAGAGATATTAAAATTATGAAAGAAATAAGAATCTCATTAATATGGTTATGTCTATTAAGGTTTTGTATGTAAGAAACGAATATTATAAATTTTTTTGGAAACTTACAACAAGTCATTCATTGCATATGACTTTACTTATTTTGCAATTAATTTTTATGATATTTTATGTGTTATTTTCGATTATTATTTATTTTTATAACTAAAAATTGTGTTTAAAAAACTGTTATTTTTTTAAAAATAATGCATGTGGCAAATATAAATTTATATATTAAACTCAAGCATTATATGAAACTGAAGGAACTTAAATATGAAGCTACATTTAAATAAGTATTAACACTTATAAATTGGCATAAATATGTTATAAGATATATATTTCGAGATAATCGATATTTTTCAATACTATTCCGTAAAATAACGTAGATTATTATTCGTTTTAAACTTTATATCAATTTTACTTTTTTGAGAATTTATACATTTATATTCCTAACTGAATAAGACTTTCACTTTGAAATGGACTCGCCATGTAATATATAAAGCTTTTCACATAAAAAAAAAATTTTCAAAAGCTCTTTAATACTGATAATAATTTATTTGAAGATAATGTTATGTACAATTTTACAGTATGTGTACAAAACGAATGTAATTTTTATAATTAACCCTATATTTTTAAACAGAATACTTGAAAATTATTTTTAATATTAAAAATTGTTATACTTATAGCATGTGCATATTATAAAGACATATCTATTACTTCTGTTTCCTTTAAAAAAATTATCAGTTATTTAGTGTTTATAACAGGATCGGGAAACGGGAGATCATGGAAAAGAAATACACTAAGTGCACTTTTTATACAATATTAGAAACACTATATTTATTTCTCTCAGATGTACAATTTTTATTTCATAGCTGTCATTATACTGTCTTCCTCCTGGTAATTTTCGCCTTTATTTTCCTCTCAGTTTTACCTGTTAGCCGGGCGGCAAAGATTTTTAATTGTTGTGTAATTGGAGCGGCAATTAGCATTCAAATTAATAATCCCGGATACTTTTAAATATGTAAGCTGAAACATCTGTCGATGGAAGTTTCGCAACATTTTGTATCATAATAATTATTATTCTTTCTTTGTAGAACTAATAAACTTGTTTTTAAAATACTATATGGAACCAGGGTACACCAATTGAATTTTATTTTACTTTTTTAAAAATTATTTTATTGTTTTTAATATATCAGTTTTAATCAAATATTATTTTAGCGTGTAGAGTGAAAGAATAAATTATGTTTTAGGCGAAGACTGTGCATTAGATTCTCTGGTAAAGTTATACTGCAGGGCATATTTACACGCGATATTTCAGTTGAATGATTAATTCGCTTCTGTTTTACTTATACCATATAGAACGTCATAAAATATATTTTATAAGTTTTTTAGATGGCTTTGTTAAATCTTTTTGATATAGAAATGTAAAAATTTGTTACAGCGAATCTTGTGTACTTTTTATTATACTGCAATAAACTTATAAACAATATTTTTAGTGCATTTTTATTATTATAAATATATAACCGAATTTTACATAATGATAAAGTATTCTAATTAAAAACCTGTTTTCAAAAAGTAATACAATAATTTTTTAAATTTTACAATTGATAAATATTTATTACTACTTGGCACATAAAAATATATTATAAGTAGAAAATATAATGTGTTATTCTTCTAGTACTACTATAATAATATTAATAATATAACTAAAATATTTCAAGAAATAATTTATGTAGTTATTAATGAATGTTTCATATAAGAATAATATATTCTCTTATAAATAACCTATAATTCAAATTAATATTAATTCATTTATATAGTTTAATAATTTTATATATATATATATATATATATATTTAAGTAGTAAATTTAATAATTTTATATTCCAATAAAAAATTAACATTAAAAATGTTATCAATACAATATACAACCTTAAAATCTTCAGAAATTCAAAAATTATTTTTACTTAAATAATGTGATATGTTTGATAAAATTACATATTTCAATACGTTATATTTATGCTTGTACACTTCTTAAATTATTTATTTTGAAAAAATAAATAAATTAAAATAAAATAACAATATTTCAATATAATAATTACGACATTATTTGCAGATAATACTCTGCTTTAATTTTTCTTTTAACATGATAAAGTTTCTATTTATTGAAAAAAAATTATTTACAATTTGATAAAAAGTGTTTTCAAATAAGAAAAATGAAAAATATATTATTTATCAAAAAGCAAAAATCAGAAGTATAACCCATAAATGGATAACTAAAAGTTCACGTTTTAAAAATCTATATAAAATTACCTATTTATGAAATTTATACCAACGAAAAGTTACATCACGAAAAATACTTTTCTAGTATCTACTTCTGGGGTTTATTTACGAGTATCTAATCAGCAATGATCTATTTAATCATTATTTACAAGTTTATGAAAATAGTTACTAATAGTTGAATACGATGTTTTTGAAAATGGCACATAAGAATGATATTAATCATACAAATATTATAGTTTATGTTTTTAATAAAAATTTATAGAGTATCATAAATTTTTTATATTCTAATTAAAACCATTAGATCATATTAGTATAATTTTTAAATTAAATTTTAATTTCAATATTTGTAAAAACGAATTCAGTAGGTTAAAGAGTTGGCTTATATATTTTATGAAAAATGCACGGTTGTCCTGTAAATTCATACTTTTTTTAATTAAAGTTTATTAATTTATACTGTTCATTATTATACATTGTATAAGCAAAAATAGCTTTTCAAAAATGTAGATTGTAATAAAAATGTTAAAATAAACTCATTACCAATTTGTTGTTTTTATTTCATATTTAAATTTGTAGTTATAATTTTATAGTAAAAAAGTATAATTGTATTATTGAATAAGAATCATTTAGTTTTTTTTAACTAAAAAAATGAACTTATTAAAAAATAAAATATTTGATTAGAAAAAGAAAAAACTATCTCTTATTTATTTTAATTATAAAAAAATTTTTGTAATAGAAAGTAATAAATAACAATAAATATTATTTTTTTAAATTCTTTAAAAAATATTTAAATATTTTATTATTTTTTTATTTTACAGTACATTTGAATTAAAGGAGTAAAAATCAAGTAATTCAGTAGAGATAATTTTTTTAAATGAAAAATTTAATAAATGTTAACAAAAACAAAAATATATAAAAATATATTTGACGTAATTTAAAATATAATAAAAAATATATAAAATTTATAGATCTTTTTAATTGTATAAAGTTATATACAATTTGAATAATTTGAAACTACAATATATTGGTTTAATAAGGAATTTCAAAAATTAAATAAATAATACAATCAAAATATTAATACAGCTAAAATTCATACATTAGAGATTCATACATTATCTCACTAATTCTATTATCTTACTAATTTATGGCATATACGTAATATCTAAATAAAATATAATGAACCAAGAAAAAAATAAAATCTTCTTTGCATGATATCAATATAAAAATAGTTACACTTGTCAGTACTTGTAAGCGTTCATTTGAGTAAAATTTATTTCAAGGTTAGACTGAATATATTGCCAGATATGATACATAACTTAAAAAAAGGTAAAAAAATGCATGAAACAGATTAAGAATATAGTATGAGTAAATAATAAATATTTATAATTATTAAAATAATGTATTTTAGAGAAAATATAAATATTACCTAATTTAATAATTTATATAATACATTTCAATAAGTGATTAATTTATAACGCCCTTGAAATAAGTTGCAAGAATTTTAATAAATATTTAAAATTTAATGGGTAACTTAAATATATACAATTGTATATGATTTTGTAATATTTAAAAAAACTATTATTCTTTAAAAACATGTAATACAATACATTCTTTTAATATAATGTACAATAATATATTCTCTTCTAATTATAACCCTAAATTATTATTCTAATTTTTATTTTATTTTAAATGGGAATTTATAAAAATCTTCAAAATTTATGTATAATGAAACATTAAATTTTAGTTTTTTTTTTAATTTTATGAAATTTAAGATTTGGTATTTTAATAAATTATATTTTCATTTCTTGCATTTTATTGTATTTCAGTTAAGTTCTATATTATATTATCTTAAATGATTTTAAATTTTATTAATAAATTATAATTAGTTTTTAAGAGTATATTTATATAATTTTTTTAATAGTATAACTTTAGCTAGTTCATAATATTTTTTCTTTTATGCTTTAAATATTTAGACATTTAGTTTATTAAATAAACATTGTGAAATCAAGAAAATAATATTTAATGAATAAAGAATATTACATATATTTTATTACATTTTATCAAACAGTTTTATACTTCAGTATGATAGAAAAATTTATAATTGATAATCTAGATAGAAGTTTATGACATAAGTTATAATATGTAGAATTTTCATAAAATTAAATTGTGTATATATTCGATATGAATCAATTAATATGGTCGTGTTCTATAATGTAACGTTCAATTCATATATTAAATATATTATGCTTACGATTATAATATATAATATGAATATTATTTTTATTATTTTTAGATTAAAATGTATTTATCATATACTAAATTATATATAATAATTAAATATTCTATAGATTTTAATTAGGATATAAACTTTTATACCATATTTTACCAGATTTAAATCAATGAAATTATTTTAAAATAATTATTTTAAGACATTAATATAAATTATTGTTTTATTGTATAATATTTTGTTAAAATAAATAAGTAAGAAATGATTTACAAAAACGTAGATTATGAATTCTCAGTTATCTCATTTTAAAGAATAAATTTTGATAATATTTGAACAATAAAACCTGATTACATAAAAAAGAAGGTAAATTTTAAAGAAATATTTTAACAAAAGTATTATTGACGTTACATGTCTGCAATCTTTATTTATGAAAGACTTAGAATATGAATCATAAGTTGTCATTCTAAAAAAGTAATTATTAATAATATTTAAACAATTTTAGCTGATTACATATAAATGGTAGATTTTGAATGTAATATTTTGAAGATAATCTTATTGGTCTTACTTAGGCTAAGTACATAAAGACCATTACCACGTTTTGTTTATTTTCACTCATAGAAATTCATCTGTTCATATTTTAATAAAGAATATAATGACAAACAATGTAATCAGGAACTTAAAGTTATAAAATGAAAAAAATTGTGATTTACAATTAAAATAGTTGAAGTAACGGTCGGAATCTCATCATGTTCCGTAAAGGTCTATTTCTCTGCTTCCTAGTTGTGTTTATTATTGTGGGTCTTTCATACGTCGTTAATGTACGTACTGTGATTTATAATATTTATATAAATATTAATATCTAAATTGTTAAATAATAATTATATAATAAGTATCTGTAATAATAATTCGTATAATAATTTTATGTAAAATAATTTCACGTGTGTTATAATCAAACTAGTTTTAAGTAGTTTTCCACATTATATTTATAAATTTGATTTTTCTGAAAAGATTGATTTATAGTTAAAAAAATATCATTTTATTAAGAAACAAATAATACTTCTAGGATTCTTTAAGGAAAAACTCAAAATATTTTTTTTCTTAAGTATAATTCTTTTATATTTTACGAATTATACTTAAAATTTACATTAACAATTTAAATTTTCTGTTATTATTATTTCTATACATTCCTATTTACTTAACAATAACAAATTTTTTGTACTGTATTCTGATATTTTCAGAGATATTTTTATTGAAATGAACAATGTATTCTGTTATTAAATAAATAATTCTACTAAAAATCTTAAAATTATAACATAATTATATTTTTATAATATATTATAATATAATTTATAATTAAATATTTTCAAATAATTATTTTTTTTATATAATTTTATATTTTCACGTATATAAAAATTAAGTTCATTTTATAAATATTGATTTTATTTTATATTGTAATTAAATGTATTACTTTTAAAGGCTGAAGAAGATGAATGTCATAAAGCAGCTTTTAAAAAATGTAATAATGTGACACCAGATCCAGCAAGAGTCAGTTGTTTCGTACGTATACTGTTATTTTAATATATTGATAATAATTTATATATACTCATTTTAATAAATACTATTTTTAATTTTTAGAGTGAATATTATAAAAGCCATAATTGTCATTAACAAGAAAACGTTCTGGCTACAAAAGTATTTTAATCCGTTTTAAAAAAAATTTTAAGTTTCAATGTATCTACCGACAATTTGTACTTTATGTAATTATAATAATAATATACTTTAATGACTACAAAACAAGTTTTCATTGTGTCTCATATTTCAGTTATTACAAGTTTACATTTTTTTTAAAAAACATCCTTTATTTTTCTAGTAATATTCTATAATTTTTTTCATAAATTTTCATCCAATTTTTTGATAAAGCCAAAATATTTATTATGATTAAGTTTTTGTAAAATTGGCTATTGTTAATTAAAAATACATTAAATTATATTTAATTAAAAGTAAAGATATATTGTATTTATATTTCTACAAGATTTATTATATATATTAATCAATAAATTCGATAATAAAAATTTCTGTAGAATGAGTTTATACAATAAATAACATTTATAAAAAAATATATAAAAATACAAATTTAATAAAATCTTATTTTATCAAAGTGTAGTACATGTCATTAGATTTTTTATTATGTTTTATATTCGTTAAAAAATAGTAATAAGTTAACTTTTATATGATAAAAAAAGCTTCTATTAAAATACACTACTTGGTAAGACTAACTTTAATTAAGAATTTAATTAAGAAATAACTTTTATTTTTGGATATTTTAATATATTCTACCGTAGCTTATATGACTTATAAAACTTTCAACATAACCATAACCATATATGATATAATCTATAATTAATTAGGCACATATATTTATTTATATTTATTCTCTCAAAGATATAATATATTATTACGAATTTTATTAATATCGAATGTTATCAATTGGTAAATTTTAGAGAAAATGTATGGTGCATTCATAAAAAACTTTTTGTTCTGTATAAGCCAAAGAAAGTTTCGACATCAAATCTTTATAAGCAGCAAAAATCATTTACAAATTTAAGGACCATGTAATAAAATAATAGACAAAAAAGTTTTTGAAATAAGTTACTTAAAATCTTATTTAAATAATTATTAGATTTTCGTTCTGTTTACAATAATATAAGCAATGAAATATTTGAATTCTTAAATTTATATAAGATTAAACAACTGTAATATATTAGTACATTATAATTTATTTTTAGCATAGGCGATAAAGGAAAAATTTTCTTCTTTATTCAATGAAAAAATCATAAATTCTAAATAAAAATTTATATAATTTTTACGCATACATATTTTAACTTATATTATTATTTTATTATATTGATTTTTTTATAATTATACATGTATATAGTAATATTTTGAAAGAATGGAATAAATTTTTTGTTGTATATTAGTAAATAAAATATTATTTTTTTAAATTTATTTTATATTTATATTTATTTTATATTATTGTGGGAGTGAGAGGAGAGAGTTAGAGATGTTAGAGAGTACGGGTGGCGTACGCACGCGGCGACGAGCGGAGGGACGCCCCTCGCAGCTAGCTAACCCCTGGCGGACCAGTCAGTCTAGGGGAGGCCTCCCTGACTAGAACATCGATAATCATATTGTAATATCGTGCGTATATTTAATTGTGAACGAGTTAGATAGTTAAGCGATTGATACTTTGTTCAGTGTAGTTCTACTATTCCGCCCCTCACCTGATCCCACATTATATTCCAAAATCACTTATTTAAAAATTTTAATTTTACGAAATCCTATTTAATTATTATTAAGTTTACAAAATATTTTCAGTATTTGATATGCATAAAACATAAAAATTTTAACTTATAATTTATGTTATACATTAGTGTATATTACATAAATTTTACATTTTTTATTACAAATTGTTTCATAATTTTCAATGTTTTTACATTGCTTTACATTGTATACAATAGAAAATTGGAAGAATTAAAATGAGCACTTTTACTTAAATTGCACCATCATCGTATTTATATGGTATTTATATATTTATCTTTTAGACGATGACTTTTAATTTTTTAAATTCAATATTGATGAAATATTTTAAAAATAATATGTTATGTTTAAAATAATAATTAAAGGTAATTATAAATATTAAAAACAATTAATTAACGTATACAAAATTAGTTTAATATTGATTCTATAAATATTGTCGTCCTAGATTCTGCAATATAAATTTTAAATAATATATTTACATTGAACTTTGTAAATTTTTACGTTATACAGATTTAACGTCTTAAGAAAAATATTACTTAATGAGAAATATAATGATTAAGTTTAAATAATGTATATATCTATATATAAGTTTAACATTTATCTGTTCTTAATATCTTATAATATTTACTTTCTAGAAAATCTTATAATTACCTGATTATTTATTATTATATATTATATAATTTATAATATAAAATATATCTTGTATAAAATAATTTTTTAAATTATATTTACTTTATTAAATAAATTACATTGTCAATTAAATTAAATAGCAATTATTCAAGTTTATTAGTAAAAAAGTTTAAATTTATTGAAAGTATTTTATTTGCGTATTTAAAGAATGCATAATCTACAATTATATGTTAATTAAGATATTTGTTTTTAAAACAATATTTTATTTATTTTTTATAATCATAAATTGTTATAAATATTGATAATGATAAATTTAAAAATTGAAAATAATAAATAAATTAATTTTCAGTATTAATTATTACTATATTTTTTATTACATGTAAGAAGCCTATTCTTCAGCCTCATACAATAAATCTAAATGTAGATATACCTACACCATTATTTCTGAATCCATGTTCATGATTTCAATATTATCTTTACTCAATATTTGCATAAATGAACAACCATAATGTATAATAATATCATAAATTTTGTACAAGGAATGTAGTAAATTAAATATAATAATAAAGCATTTAAATTCGAAGCTTTCGTATTAATATTTATTTGCAGTAGATTAGATTGTTAATTCTTTAATTTAAATACATATATCGATAATCTGTTATTAAAATGATAAAATATATATATTAGATAATTTATTTGAATGTAAATTTAATGAAGCGTATAGTTTTATTTAAAAATAATATTTATTATTTTATAAAGGATAAATATTTTATAATAAATGTGTGTAATCAAGTTTTCAATCAATATAGTGAAACGACTAAAAGCAAAATAATTAATATAACAAATTATTTTGTGTGTAATTTCAGTCCACTATATGATATTTCAAATGTCATATTAATGCAATATATCTCTTATTTATATGTCGTTTTTCAATAAAAATTGAAAATACTTCACATTATTATTTTTAATCATTGAATTTTCGATTTATCATCTATACTTTACATCAATTTGTAACAGATTTTACCAATTGAATGTAAACCTAGTTACAATATTACTTGGAAATATTATCAAAATTAAATAGAGCATAATTCAAATGATTTACAGAAAATTTTATCAAAATAATTATTATTAAAAATTGTTAATTTATTTTTAACTTTAGAAAATCTTATATTTACATGATTATTTATTATTATATATTATTATAATTTATAAATATAAAATATATCTTGTATAAAATAATTTTTTAAATATTTGAAATTAAATTAGATTAAAATTCACATGATTTTAAATAGTTTCTTCACATAATGTTTTAATCGCCTTTATTGTTATCGGTAATAATTGGTAATTATTTGGTATTTTCTTTCTTTAGAAAGTAAATATAAAATAATCCTGAACAAAATATCTATATTGTTATCCTTTACACGATTAAAACATAAATCCATTTCTATTTAATTTTAAAAGTTGGAATATTCATTATTTTTATATTAAATGTATTAAAAACGATTAGCCAAAACTAACATTGTAATCAACGCTTATTTATTCCTTCGTATAATCTTGAACATACATATTGGTAAGAAATTATTTCTGCTCGCTAAAAGCATTGCCTATAAACTTACAAATAATATATTGATAATGACAGTAATGAAGGTTCTAGAAGTGCAGATTTATATTATCCAGAATTTTAGTTCACTAGTTAGCTATTAAGTTATATAAAGCCACAAAAAGGTACCACAAAGTATTTGACATGGTTTATAGAAAACCACCAACAGAAAGCACATGTTGCGGCGGCGCAGTCAAATCTGGAGGGGAGTTAACATTAACTCTGCTGCTCCTTTACTAAGGAACAAGCATCAGTCACTAAACAACTGTTGTACAGTACACGTGTTCGGGCGCGTCCAAAATCAATCTTATTTTTAGCCAGTGTATCATACTTTTTAAGTGAATTCTGTGCAATGATTTTTTAAAGATTATTACTTCAATTTATGAAGCATATTTGGATAACATTTCGAAGTGTAGTCAAATCTTTAATATACGCGAAACAAATGGTAAGTCTTATAGTTTTCTTAATTAAAAACAATTATATTTAATTAAAATTATTCGTTTTACAAAACAAATTAGTTAGATAATAATACTCAAATTAAGTTATACTTATACTTCTCGAAATAAAAAATAATACAATTTCATAATTATACAAATACATTGTTAATAATAAACGTCAATATTTATGACTAAAAATAATTCTTTTATTAAGAATTATTTATTTTTCGGATTCTATAATAACAAAGGTTGTACAACCTAGAAAAAATTTAATAATTATATTTTATTTTTAGAGAATAATTTAAGATTTTATTACAAAGCATTCCTTACATTAATGATAAAAATCTTACAATAAATATTAATACTCCATTATAACTCTCTTTTAGTAATAGAATAAATTTGTAAAATAATTTTGCTATTTATATCTTTTTACATGTTGTTATATTACAAATCAAAGTGGAATTTTTTTCTAATAACATTCCATAAAAATTAAATATGATAATTTATTCTGGATTTAATAATTTTTGATTAATAATTTTATACATTTATCATACATTAATATAAAGAAAATTTGAAGTATTGTTCAAAATTTATTATTGTCATAAGTATAAACACTTATTCTAAATTATTTAATACCATAATACTTACATATTTATTCTAATGTTAAATAAAAATCATCCTTTATAAATTTTTATAAAGTCAACAATAAATCACTAAATATACTGAGTATAATCATCACATAATGTGGAATTCTCATTTGAAATATATTTTATTAATTGAATAAAAATCATTCACCTATTATATATTTATTTCATATGAATTTAGTTTTGGAAAATTTGTATATATTTTTATGATTTGAGAATTTTTTTATTATTAAATATTTTTATAATTTATTAATGAAAAAAGTTCCGTAATTTTTAAATGCTATAATCTATAAAATTAATTTGATTTATTAATTTCCATATAGTAATATGATTAAATATAAAATCTGTAAGATTATTATCTATTAATAAAATTTATTACAATATTTGATATTATTGTAATTTCACTATCAAAACTGGTGCAATAATAATTAAATAAAAACATTTTTTTTCTAACATAAACTGACTAGATAAACATCAGTATTTTTAAAAATTCGATTAATAATATAAAGAATACTTTTACAAAACAATTTTAATTGCACTATCTAATAATGAGTTTTGTAGTATTATATAGTTAATATCAAACAATTGAATCTTTGCTTTTAGATTTTTGAATGAAAAACTTGTAAACTTTTACATAAGATTTTTAAATATTTTAAAATATAAATTAATATTCTGTTACTATTGTCAATATTTTGAAAAAAAATCATTAATTTTTGTAGGAATTCTATTAATTCATTTTCAATTATCAATCACGATATTGTAAAGTTTTAAGTTAGAAAACAAAATTTCTATAATTTTTAAAACAAACATTTAATCATTTTTTAACATTAAAATATTTATATTATTTTTTTTAAAAACATAAAAAAATTTTATGTTAAAAATAAGAACGAAAATAAAAAAAAATTAAGTTAAGAATATTAAAACCTATTTACAACTAAATACTTTAAAGTTAATCATTTGTAATAAAAATTAATAGCTTTATAACTTTTTTCATAGATAATTATTTTTATATTATTAGGCATATTCATACAGATATATTTTATAAAAATATTTTTATTTGTACTAGATTAAATTTATTTGAAATTAATGTACTACTTATCTATGTAGGAATTTGGTATTCACTTATGGTGATTATTATTTAAAATATGATAATGTGAACGGTATTTTTTGAAATTATAACTTTTATTATTATTTAATGTAAACAGTATTGATACTAATGTGTTGTAAAAAATTATCTAGTCAGGGATTTTTGGGAATTAAAAATTTATTATTGGTTTATATATTATTTAAAATATTTGTGTATAATATGTGTTCTAAGGTTATTAAAATACCGGATAATGGAGTTAAAGGATATGAATTCATTGCATCCGTTATTAAAATCTATGTTTTAAAATGACCTTCGAAAATTTTTTTAATATAAATTTGGTATTCAAAAGTGGATGTATTTTTCGTTTTCTATAAAACTTAAAACTATGATTCGGCAAATTGAATGATTTCAAATGCTATATAATTATTTTAATTGAATTAATAAAGTAAAAGAATCTAATATCAAGTTGCACAATAAATCATAGTGGAGTCCCCATGCATATTTAGATATTTAAATTTTTGGTGCATTTATCATTTAATGATATAATTCTGTTTTGAATATTTTTATCTATTAGTAATTTATTACAAGAATCATGCATAATAGTTTGGTATAATATTGAAATAACATTATTGTATCAAAACAAAACATTTATCTTTTTCCAATTGAAAAGATTTTTAAGTTCTTTCAGTATTTTTTCGCTTTTTAAAATTATTAATTATGAATGATAAAAAATAGCATTTTGAGATTTAAATAAATAATTTAAAGTATATTCTATGATATATAGAAAATGATTCGAACTATTTCTCGACTGAATTGAGTCGCGTACCTCGGCCCTAAATTTTGCATTGTATATAAATATTCATTTTCTGTAAATAGTAAATTTCTTAGTTAACTGTTTTATTTTGAATTTTTATATAATATTTTTAAAAAATATAAAATAAAAATATTATTCAATTAAATAGTAGATTTATTAAATTAATTAATTCAAAAATTAACACAGACATTTTAAATCAAAATCAATTTTTGATTAAAACATACAATCAAATTAAAGATGTTTAATTCTGTTATACGTAATCTAAAATAAGAAATGTATGCCAATAACTAATTTATTATTCAAATATTTTTTAAAATTTCGAAAATGAAAATATATTTATTCAAGTCTAAAATCTTATGAAACAGTTAATAAATTATAAATATAATGCTTAAAAAATTTTAAGACTCAAACATGTAAAGTTACTTGTCTAAAAATGATATTTTATTTTCTTATTACAGCTAATTTTTAGTTAAAAACCAATTATTTTATAAATCATTAATTAAACCTAAATTGCGTACAATTATAAATGCTGGACTATGAATTAATAGGTGTAGTTTTTACCTTTAACATTATAAAATATAATAGCATATAATATAACACTATTCTAGTTCCACAATTTTTTAATATAAAATTATTATTAAAAAGTATAAAGATTCTAGCTTTGCAATTCAAAGATATAAGGTATAAAAAAATTACAAGTGACTCCTATCTTTAAAGTTATATAAGATGTAATATTAAAGTATCTCTGTAAATTTCAAAGTGCGAAAACTATATAGAACTCTTGTTTTTGGCTTTTAAAATGGTTCTTATAGAGTAATATCAGAGAAAACTACGTAAAATGCACACTTTTTAATTAAGTAGTTGCTTGTTTTTAGTTACATTATACTTTACCGCTTCTCGTTAAAATTTTAGCCTATCTTTTGAGAAGGAAGTTATATATGTATTTTGCAATTTGTTAATACTATAAATTAGATACAAAAATATACTTTTAACATAATAACTGTATTTTAAAAAAGATTAATTTTAAATAGATATACTTGATTTGTTATTGTATATACAATTTAATAGAAATTTAAGTAATTATACAAGACGCACTCAATATTCGTTAAAATGAGTACTTATGAAATTAAATTTTTGATCATATTCAATGGTTTCAAAAAAGGTAAGTCGTAATTGAATAGGTATTGTTTTATGTGAAGGGAAAAACTTGTTTATATTTTGTAATTATGTACATATTACGTGAGTAATTCAGTTATAGCAATATCAAGATAAATGGATTATCGATAACAAATTTTTCTTATTATTAACTGAATTTAACGATTTTTCCATTAATAAATCATATTTTTATAAAATACAAATTTATCCTTATATTTGTATTTGTTATAATATGACTTTCTTATCATATCAGAAAATTATAACTATCTATCATCTACATCGTAAAATATAAAATAAAGAAACACAAAAAATAATTAATATGAATGTCTAAAATATTAATTTAATTTTATAAAAGAATTATTGCAAATAAAAATAATAACTGAAGATTCAAATAATTTTATTAGTAATATATATTTAATTAATTTATATAATCAAGTTTGTTACTTATTAAAATAATATAAATCAAATAAAATAATTGTCTGGTTTTTTGGCATTGAGAGTTAATTAAACTATTTTTTCAATATATTATTTATTTGAACAAAGTATTTGTTTCTGCGCACGCATCATACGTAAACACATGTATATATAATTTTACAATTATTAGTTTTATAAGATTATTTAAATATTATTAAATTTTTTTATACAGAAAGAGAAATGCATAAGTTTTTAATTCTGTTAGCAAATTATTTTATATAATATACTTTATTAAAAAAAAATTAATGAACTTTTATAAATTGTTTTATAAACTTTTATAAATTTTTATATTATTAATGATATAAACTGATAATATGTAAATTATTTTGAAAAAAAATAATTATAAGAATATTAAAAAAAAAGCTAAATTTATTCAAGTAATTGAATATACGAGAAAAATCATGTATGAAAAATAAATTTTATATAAATACATTTTCTCAACATTGAAATGCAACATTCAAATGCAAATGTAGCACAGTTTAATTAAGATTCCGGTAGATCAATTAAAATAATATAAAATAATATATATAGAACAATATAAAATAATATGAAATTAAAAAGACTTTTAGTATCAATAAAAATGAAATAGTTAACGAATAATTTAAATTTCATAATATGTAAATATGAATAAAATTTTGTAGTTTAAATATAATTGCAATAATTTTTTATAATGCATATATATATTTTATAATGATAGTAAATTCAAAAAATAAAATTATTGAATTATTATTAAAAAACTTTTTTATTATTTTGAACTTTAAAAACGTCTTTTACTGCATGTGTTCTTTGTAGATATTGTAATTTTTGATATTTCACTGATAAATTTGTTTTTGATGAAATATGCACATATAAAGGAATTTTTAATATATTAGAAAAAAATGTAAAATGATAATAAAGTTGAAAAATTTTAAAAACAGAGAAATTAGCGTTTAAGTCATATAAAACCGATCAATAAAGATAAGAAGAGTCGTATATAATATTTTTGAATAAAAACACATTATAGATATTATTATAATTATAACAAACATTTAAGCATTATTAATTTTTTTTAATGTAAAGTTATCTTATTAAAATATTTGTAGCATTGCTAAACATTAAAAATTAATTTTGAATAGATGTTTCTTGTTAATAAGCAATATATTTTAAGAATTATAAAGTAAATCCTTTTTTTCTTTTCACATTACGCTTCTTTCAATAAAGACTCGCAGGTATTTTTTTTATAAAAAACAAAATTTAAATTAAAATAAATAATATTTATATTAGTATTTACGAAAACGTAAATTTTGGTTGTACAAAAACTTCTAAGTTATAAAAATACTCTTACAGTGTAGTATTTTGAATTGAAGATTTTTTATGTGCATAAAAATTTAATTTTGAATATAAAATATAAATTAAAAAATATTTTTTTCTATTTTTATAATATCTATTGCTTTGAAATTTTTTAAAAAACGCAGTTTTTTTATTCTCTCATGTAATTTTATTCTTTATTGTTAAAATTTATTTCTAATGTGACAATTAAATTTTATAGAATTTTAAAATTGATGAATTAGTCATATTTTACTAAATAGATTTTATATAATAAATATAATTATTATTTTACAATTTATAAAGAATGTTTAAATGTAATATATAACCGATCGCGTCGCGTGAATTCGATAAATTTTGAGGAGAAAAAAAATTGGGAGATAAATCAAATGAGATGGTTCTGCTCCAAAGTGTTTATTTTTGAGTTTTACAAACGAAAAATCCTTACGAGCTGGTATCACCCTTCCCCGATCTGCCACAGATTCTGCAAGAATATTTTGGACCTGAGGGTGAACGGGGTGAGGAGGCCTAGCGGATCGAACACCGACATAATCCCGCTCAAGACTTCGTGCTTTGTCGGCGTCTACTCCTCCTGCAAGATGCCGCATTTGATCTTATTGAAAGATAAATTGAATTTGAAGGTGTCTTCGCCTGTGTTCCACACTAGACCTAGCACTCTTTCTCCGGCACTCGCTTCTAATCTCAATTCCGTTGTTGCTGCGGCCTCCACGCACACGATTCGCGACATCACTTGCGAACAATTGCTCCCCCACCCGTGCATCGAAAAACTCGCTTGGCTATTAATTTCGGTTACTGCATTTACCATGTTAATCGCCTCTTCTTCGGTGCCGACGCTTCCTATGAAGTCGTCCATGTATGTATCGCTTATAATCGCATTTACAGCCGCGGGGTAGACTTCACGGAAGCATTTGACGTTTTTGTTTTTAACATATATCGCGTTGTTGGGAGATGATTTTGCGCCGAAAACGAGGCAGTTCATATGGTAAATTTTCGGAGGTTCCGTGCGATTGTCCCGGCGGTACAGGGAACGTTGTGCCGATCTGTCACCCTCCCTTACCTATACGCGCAAAAACATGTCGCGAATGTCTCCTTTGATCCCGATCGCGAATCGTCGGAATCTCATCATTACTCCGGTAAGAGATTTTAACAGATCGCGCCTCGTCTCTAATTGATCGTTTAAACAAAGCCCCCGGATTTTGCGACCGCATCGAACACTAATTGAATCTTCCCGGGCTTGTTCGCGTTCCTCACCCCGAAATGTGGTAAGTATCACACCCTTGCGCTCGCGTATCCCTGCGCTAAAAGTCGCTCCATTTCTTCATAGTAGAGCGTCGCGTATGCTAGGTCGCGATCTAATGTCTTTTCGAGATTTGCGAGACGTTTCCGCGCCGTTTCTATCCCAGTTGTGCTCGGTACGGTTTCGCGTCCCCATAGGAGTCCCGTTTCCCATCCGCGGTTAGCCGGGTCGATTTTTGCATGAGTTCGGTGGCGTGATCTTCCGCCTCTTTTGTTCGCGTCGTCTCCTCGGTACCTGCGTTTTTACCTAGCGCAAAGTAATTTTTAAAAATTATTTCGAATTCTTCTTCTTTCGTTGCGATTGGCGCGATCCCGTACTCGTTCGCTAAACGCGGCGTTTCGATCGTTGCGCTCGTTCCCGCGCCTCCCGTGGGTGATCCAGCCCAGGAGGCTGTGGGACGCCAGTTAGCCTGCGTTTTTTATTGTTGCGTGCTCTCGGGTGTAGATTAGTTCGGAGTTGTCCTGCCCTATGAGGATCTTCGGCTGGGCCAGAGTGTACGCGTTCACGGTGATCCCGCGTGTGTGTCGCTGGAATAACGCCGTGATATCACTCCCCATCGATTGCGTCGGTAATTTCAGATCTTTTATTATTATTGCGCCCCTTAAAATTTCTGTTCTCTCTCCCCCTGTACCCTCACGTCCGGCCGTTCCGCTCGCGTATCGATAATGTTTCCTGCGATCCCCTGTACACTAAGGTGCGTTATTGAACTGTACACACCCGCGGCTCTCGCTGTATCCTTGTCCACAAGTGTAATTGTAGAACCGTCGTCGAGCAGTGCGTGCGTGTAGATCGCGCTGCTCTTGCCGTAGATTCTAACGGGGACTATTTTCGAGAAGGCCCTCGACATAGTTATATGCGATTCTGATTTGACAGCGGGCTGTCGTATCCCACGGCAGGGTCGTCAACCTCCATGCAGTTTTCGGGCATTGACCTTTTGTCACCTCGCTCGGCTATTGCATTGGGTTGCCGACGTGCTCTCCCCGCCTCGGAAGTTTTTCGCAATCTGCATTCGTTTCGCAGGTGCCCCGGGTTCAAGCACTCAAAACATAGCCGATGTCGGTTTAATATCAAATTTCGCTGTTGCCGATCGACGTTCAACTTTCGACATTTCGCTGTTTTATGGCCCGGTTTATCGCAAATGGTGTATTTAGTTTTCGCCTCGCTCGCATGATCGTTCTTATAATTTATGGTGCAGTGATTCGCCGCAGTCGACGAGCCTCTTTCTTTGCTTATCAGGGCGCAGGCAAGGCAAAACGGGCGTGTTCTTTCCCGTGAACTGCCGGTTGTGTTCGACGAGCCGATTGTCTCTCTATCCCGTCGGTAACGTACGACCTTCGCGGGGCACGAATCGGTGGGATATATTTATCGTGCTGTCAGTTTCGAAATCCGACTTCCTAGATTGGAAGTCGGATAGAGCTAAAAGTTCTAGTTTTTCCGGGCAGTACAGTCGATATCGGTTATACTCCTCCACCATTTCTATCGGCATTTTGTCGCCTATTGCCTGCGTTAGCTCGGTCTCGTGCATATATCTGTGCTCTTGAAGATTGCAAACGATATGCGCGGAGTTGTTTACTCCTAACCATACGAACTGAAAATAAAAATGTGTAAACAAAATAACAATAAATTTAGTACAAATAAACTGGAGGGAAGCGAGAGGTAAGCATAAAGACGCCGTAGTAAGACGTTCATAAAATAACAATAGTCAAGTCAGCCTCGATTCCCCTCTATTTTTGCGTACAAACGAGCATCATAATCACCTGTTACAACATATGCCTGCCAGTGTCGGCAAGGCACTGGGAACGCGCTTATTCGCCTCGAAACTGGGCGCGTCAATGATGAAGTCTCCCCTCCACCGCCGCGGGCTCGCGCATTGTGACCACCAGTAAACCGTACATATCATCCGACCTCGCGCTACAAGCGCACCCCCTCCACTCGATTTCTCTCTCTGATCTAATGGTGCACCAATTCTATCTCGTTCTTTCTTCTCTTTCTCGCGCTCTCAATTTCTACACTCTTTTCTCCGTTATCTCCTTGTCTACTGAAAACTCCCAATTTTACCACCTTAAAAAACGAAAAACAGGAAAACCACGTCGGTTAAATCGGCTGCCAGACAATCCCACCCATCGTGGAGTCTCACTTGTGCAAGACGACCGGTCGCCTAGAATCGCCATTCAGGAAAGCTGTCGGAAATCTGTCTTAGCAGACACAGGCTAATTCAGCAAAATGAGGTGTTCCATCTCGTACGTGTAACGCGTTCCGAATCCCAACGATCCCAAAGACAACGTGTCAGGATCGGTTGCGCGCCCCGCGCAACGTCTGCAAGCGGTGCATAGGCCGGCACGTAAGCCCTGATACGTGATACGGAAGAACGACCGGACGATGGCAGAAGCGAGACTAGGGGTTTTTATGCCACGTTTAGGCGACATTTTAGTGCAAAGTCGAATATGTGCACGGGGGGGGGGCAGGTGTTGCCGATAGAATATCCAAGGGAAAGTTCTTGGGGCCAGCTGAGGCCGGGCCAGCCCAAGTTGTAAAGGGTAAGCCGAGCAAAGAGAAAATAAAACTCCCGGAAGGTTGTCTCCGACGGTCGATCAACTTGACACTAAATATCAACAATTACCTATACCATTAGAATATTGTAAAGGACAACGCGTGTCCGAAATATAGCAGTAAACAACTAAATAATATAAATACAACTCAACTGCTAAAAAGAGCTCTCCTCCGATTCGATATTGTGTCTAACCAATACCTCGTTTCTACCCCGTGCAAGTGAAGTGCTGAAATAAATCAATTATCAAAAATATTCTTGTTGTATTATCGACGCGCCCACCTCTATTCCACTCGCGCGCGATTAATAACTACATTGATTGAGGATATACACATTATATACAGATAGAAACTATTGAGTACGCTTAATTTTAACTTGTAAAAATTTCTAAAGATGCATATCAACGTATTTGCATTATTGTAAATTGATATTATATATAATAATTTCTTATATAATAGAAAAAAAATACTATAGATATTCATTTAGAAACTAAACAATAATGACATTCATAACAAATATTTGTTAAATGTAAGCGCAAATTTATAAATATCATTAAACTATGTTAAAATAAAATATATGCCAAATGTACAATTAATTTGAAGGTTAAATATAATAATAATAAAATATTAAAATAATAATTTGTATAAAATTTATAAGATTAAAAAAATTATATTATAAAAAATTACAACTTTAATTTTATAGTTATTACAAACCAATTATTAATTATAAAAAGTGATGAAATAATACATATAGACTTAAGGTTATAACGAAATAAAATAAATTAATAATTAGAAATATATGTCAAATTATGTTACAGGTAATTTTGCCTTTTACATAAAACAACGATGACTTTCTCTTAAGTATTTGTGTATCTTTTCATAACCGTGTTGGTTTGAAGCTATCAATTCGGAATGACTCAAGCGTGCTAAACTCATTTATACGCTTTTATCCTGAAATATGTGGATATAAATTAAATAGCAGCTTATTGTTAACCCGACCAAAGTAGATTTAACTAAATATTTTTTCATGATTGTTGTAAGATTAAATTTTTGGAAAGAAAATATGGAAAAAATAGAATAATACTTGATTGTTATTTATGAAAGAATAATTATGGTATTGAGGTTAAGTTTTGCATTAAGCTTCATATGATCGATAAAAGATACGCCTTCTTTTTTCTATATCATGACGATGAATCTTTAAACGAGTGGTTTAGATACTTCGTAGGGTACATTTGATATGTTATAGTTTTAATTATTTTTTGTGCTAAAATATGACCCAATTCATCACTTATTTTTTATTTTTGAAGTGGTGAAAGCGAAACTTATCCTATCAATTTGATTGCTCTTTACCTATTTTTTCAACGGATTTTCATAATTTTCCTCAATATCATCGACTTTTCATTACTTCTTCTCATAACTATTATTTTCTCTCTTCTCTTATTATATCTCATTAGAATAATACTTCAATATAAAGTACAGGGTAAAACTAAATACTGGTAAAATTGGATGTCAAATTTAAATTTTTTTTTGTATATACTTTATATTTAATAATTAAATACTAAAAGTAATTTTAAGATACAGCAAGCAAAGAGAATGAAAAGTTAAAAAAAAATCTTATTACTTTTATAATATATATATTATTAAGTCTTTATTTTAAGAATTCTTAAAGATTAAAAAAATTAAA
The DNA here is from genome assembly GCA_018907185.1 of Platyscapa corneri. Lineage (NCBI taxonomy): Eukaryota > Metazoa > Arthropoda > Insecta > Hymenoptera > Agaonidae > Platyscapa > Platyscapa corneri. The sequence goes on from JACCHW010000089.1 coordinate 711,185, forward strand.
TTTAATAATAAAATGTTTAAAATAATTTCATATCTTCAAAAAAAATGACTGATAATTTGTAGCGAGAAGCGTTTTTATACCTCGTATATACACACGGTTGAAATAGCGTTCTGGAAAAATGTACTAAAGCAACATTATATACCTAAAAATCACGAATAAGTAAGATAGCATTAAATCAGAATATTGAGCGAGAAATACATGTATAACTGTCTAAGGATTTTAATTGGATTAAAGAGTTAAAGAGTAATTTACATAATAGTTATAAATACTTGCAACGCTTCATACTGGATTAGTTAATTGGAATCACTACTGTGCCTATTATATACTGATCCAAACTTTATATAGTAAAAAATACAAGATGAATGTTTATGTACCACCTTATACTATTCTTGCCATTTGCATATGAATATAGAGACGTAGTCACCTAATCAACAGTCTCGGCGCCATTCACTCTCTTATATCTTCCATCAAACCAAGTAAACATTACAATCACACACCCATTTGTTTAGAAATACATAAACCTGTATGAACACAAGCTAAATCAATTAATTATAGTAGATATTCCATATTTTTTGTAATTTAAAAATCAGAAAAATTGCTAGTTTCTGACCTGTCAATCCAAATAGTACACATTAATATTTAGTGATCTTTTATCTTATATATATATATATATATACGTATACGTTCCATTATATACTTTTGACAATTTATTTTTTGTGATGTATTAATAGTATTATTAAGAGCTTATAAAATTTAAATATAAAAACTAATTTGGCACTTTTAGAAACATTTTTCTAAAATTTATGTTAAATTTAAATGGAAACGAATGTAAGAAATAACTCATAAAAATCATGTTCTAATGGTTACAGATTTTACAAATAATAGAAAATAAATTTAAATGAAAAGTTAATTAATTTTTATTTGAACTTATTTAAATTACATTTATAAATTTTTTAAATATAAACTTAGGTAATTAGTTAAATAATGGTTTTGCCTTGTAGGTATGCTGATCAATGATGACTATTGTTGTTTTTGTGTTTGAAGGAAAAGCAGAAAAATGAGTAAGATCCTTCTACTTATGAAAGATATATTCATATCATATAGTTGGATTCTGTAGCTCAAGAAGGATGGATCTTAGAAAGATATTTTTTATTGCTGAAAAAAGAACGAATATTATAATGATCTTATTTTTTGTCTTAAAAAGCATTTATTTGGTTTTCATGTACAAAAGAGCAACCTAATCGCATAGTTGATACTACGGTATTTTTGAGAACATGGAAAAATCTATATTGTTTATTTGGTCTGATGATAAGAACAATAAAAAGAATGATTACAGGTTCAGAAAAATCCGACAGTAGTCCTTAGTCGGATATATATGAAAAATGTTAGTAACAGACAGCATCATTCTTTAGACTAATGGTTAGAGATCTACGTCTTTGACTCTTATTTTATCCTGCTTTTATTTTTTGTCTTCTTTTATTTATTTCTCTTTGTCTATCTCCTTCTTCTCATTTTTTTTTCTCTATATAGTATCATAGTTCTGTATGTGACAAAGTCTTGGCAGAAAGGCTATGGACATACTAGGTATACGAGGAAAAAGAAGCTGCAGTCGTTTTAAATATACTACCTTCAAGTTAGGACATTAATATATATTTATCATTTAGGATTTTTTGTGATAAAGTTTTATATTATTTTATATTATTCAAAAACTATTAATGGTTTAACAAACATGTCATTTTTATTATTTATCTAGAGATTTAATAAATAAATTTTAAATAATCTTCAATATTAAATGGTTTTCCTTAAATATAAAATATTATATTTATAATTATAAACATAATTTATAATTTGAAATTCTTCACTTAGTAATTTTCAATAGTATTTGTAATGCAATTTTTTTATATTATATGATTACACTTTGTTCAAATCTGATTTATTTTTTCTTCGGATAATTTTGTATATTTCTCCAAATATTTATCTAACTATTTATATCAATTGCATAATTTTATTGTAACTTTAAATAAATTTTAAATCAGACTCCAATTCTATATTTTAAAGTTTTTTGAAATTCAGCTACCTTTGCTTGTATAATAATATTAATTTTTAAATATTATAATAATCGGAAGAATGATATGAAAAATAAACTATTGATATTGTTAAAATAGAATAAATCATGTGTATTACTTAAAAATTGATATTACTTCTCTATTAATATTGATGACTTGAATCTTTTCTTTATATAACCTTTTATGTATAATCTTTAGTTGCATTTTATAATTTAGAATTTACATTATTACTAAAAAAATGAAAAATCTTAAATCAAAGAAATAAAGTATCAGCTACTTTTAAACTGGAATTTTTTCTCGTGATATGCTGACATTCCCATATAAATATTTTCCCGTTTTACAACTTTTTAATGGAAATTCACCTGCTCCTGTCATGGTGCTTAACTTGATTTTATTACTAAAATTCTTATTAGATACCAAATGAAACAGTCTGTGCAATAGTAAAATTATTCTCTTTTCTTTAATTACTCGTTGTTTTTATTTCACTTATACAGTATTGGTTTATATATAACAGCGAGTATCATGAAAACGTTCTATAGACAAATGCAGTAACAAATATTTCGTAATATCATTTTATTTCTCTTATAGATATAAATAAAATTCATTTTTTCATTTTATATATTAAATATTAAATATGTTTATTAAATATGAAATTTTTTATTATTTTTATTTATTAAATATTTTATTAAATATGAAATTAATTACTCTTTATAATAAAAACTATGTTTTTAATATATCAATTAACAGTATAGGACAATAGATGAGCATCTAAAAACATTGCTGTCTAAAAAAACAAATCGCGCTCGGTGCAGTGAATTCAAGCCGGATCATAGTAGCAGTTTAGTTCCCCTCTTCTCCGCGATCTCTTTCTCTTGTTCGCGCTCTCTCTTACCCTCGCATTTGCTCTCTCCCACACTTTTTCTCGCACGCACACTTATAATCTTTCACTCTCTCTTTCTTTCTCATTTTCTTTATACTCGTATCTACAGTCCTCCCTTTTCCAAATTATCAGCGTTGCTTAATTTTAAGGCTAAAAATATAGAATTATAAAAAGCTTTTTCCCCTGCTGGTGACACATAGGAGTTTTTCATGCCACAAATTAATAATGATCTGATCACCAAAATCAGCGAGATTTTGTAGAAAAATTAAAAACAATAGGAGAGCGGTAAAGGAGGGAAAAGATTATAAAAACTCATGCGTTAATTCCTGAGGACTTTTTGGCTCTTAGTCTCGATTTAGATAACAGTGTTAAAAATGAAGTTAACGTTAATTAACATTGTATCTCGTTACTTTCGAATACCTTGATAATCATTTATCCCGATTATGACGCAAACAATATTACAATTTAGTTCTTTAGAAATTTATATTCTCAAATATCGATAATATAGTTTTTTTTAATTACATCTATAAACGTTTAATCAAACACACTATCTAATAACAGAATTATAATTACAGTATTATAAAATTCACTTATTCAGATTTTAATTTTTGTATAGAATTATATATACAAGTTCCAATGACTTTTTAAAATTATGAATAATATAATGAGAATACATATATTTAATTGATTTCGAAGGATAAAATAAAGAATCTGTAGATGTGACTTATAAAATATGACTGATTCCTAAAAGCAATTGGTTAAAAAAATCGAATAATATTAATAGTGACAAACTATTATCTTTATTAAAAATATCATTTTCAATAAAATCATTTATTTATTATAGTTTAATATAAATAAATGATTTTTCAAAATTTAATAATATATTTTGTTTAAGGAATCACTAACTTATTTTAAGAAAGCAAATAAAAAATTATTTGAAATGAAAAATTAATAATAGTATTAAAACTTAGTATTTACAATACAGGTTTATATGAACAAAATTATAATTGTACGAAAGTTTTTAATTCGTGTCACAATTATTTCAACTATAAGTAAGTTTTATCTTTTCTCGTGATCTTAAATGATCTTTAATATTTGCATAATTAAAGAAATGATTTTTTAAAACTTAAATCTAAATTAAATATTTTTGATAATGTGCACGGATACTTGAATTTAATTTACAAAGGGTTATATATAAATTATTTTAGGAAGTTATAAATATTATGAAATTTATTCATTTAAAAAAAATTACAAGGTATTTTTATTATAGTTTTTATCTATGTCACGTTTATCAATTCTTTATCTACAAATATTCTTGTTAATTTTAAATAAATTTTTTTATAAATAAATCACAAATGAAATATATGTCATTAACTGAAAGCAAAACTTTTTATTTTTGATATATTTTTTATTCTATTGTCTAATACACATAGATATACACATATATATATATACAATAAAATTTATATTTTTTATCTTTTATATAATATTCCATGTGTGTAATATCGTTTTCTCTAGTGTGAAAATAAACAATGAAGTGAATATACTTCCAAGATAAGACTTTTCTTTTATATTTCCATGATATTTTTTTATAGTTTTGTTAGTTAATATTTTTCTGTATAATTAAAAATAAAAATTTAATTTCTCTTAAATAAGTTTACACTTACAATATTTTTTCTATCTAAATTATTTTAAATGTTTTATTCAAATTTTAATGCATGAAATTATTTTTACGCCGTATTTATACAATATTTTAAATAAATGTTAAAATCTTTTCATTACTATAAAATTTTCATTAATAATCACTATTCAATTATTTAATTTAGAAATACTAAATCAGTAGTAATATGTAGAGTTAAAATCATAATATTGCAAGTACCAGGTTTCCGTATAAAAATCTTTAAACAAGTCCATAAATTTTCTTGCCATAAAAGCACATATTTCAGTTTATAATTATATATTAATTAATATATAGTTCTATATTTTAATTTGATAATAAAATTTTTTTGAAAAACAAATGAATTGTTAAAATATAATTTTTATAGTAATGATACCTTGTATATTTATTATTAATATTATTATTGATATTATTGTAATTGTTAATGATAAAGAAGTAGCATAAAAATATTTTTGTTAATATTTTAATAAAGAATTTTACTTAATATAAATATATATATTCATATATTATAGATTTTTTTAAAATAATTTTTTAAATATTATTAAGTTTTCTATATCAGCAATTCTTTACATAAATTATGTAATCTATATTGGTAAGCATGCTTTACTTTAAAACAAAACTGAAATATTTTTTAATTTATATTGATTTAGTACTAAATAATTTAAATAATAAACATTTTTTTATTTTATTATCAGAAATTGAAGTTAAAATCATTATAGTTGTAAATAATAATTTAATATGAATTAGAGTTTATTAATTTATCAAACACAATTTAAAAAATTTGTTAATGTTAATATTAAGGTATTCAAAAGAGATTTATTATAATTATATAACATTTTTTATATTATCAATCTATGAAAACATAATTTCTACCTTTATTTGTGTATTTTACTATTGAAATTAACCTTATTTTATGATTTAGCTAATTTATAATAAATATTATATTTGTTAATGAGTATAAACATATTTATTTTAAAGAAAATAGAAATCTATAGATTATGATTTTTTTTAATGAATAATTGTGAAAATTTAGTTTCTGTAAAAATACTGTTATATCTACAAATAGAAATGTTAAACTCCAACTTAATAACATCTATCAATGTTAAAGGCATTATATCAATCTATCTAATGAATATATTTTGAAACAATAATTTAAACTAATGGATACTACTTAGAATTTTTATTAGATCAAGAACAATTTTTATATTAGTAATCTAGGAAAACTATGAAAACTAGGAAAACTTCATAGTATTTTACATTTCTGAGTTAAATTGGCCTGCATGGATAATATTTATAGTCCATAAAATAAAATATTTATAATTTTAAAGCGAATAGAAAAATATTATTACTTTGGTAGTGATTTATTTTAATTTAAATATTTTGCGAGATAGAGAGAATCATGTTATTATTTTGTATTATTTTGTCAACTGTTTTATATTTCTTACAGTCGTGTTTAACTTTTAATACAGTTTTTCAGAAGCTAATTAGCATATTTAAATATTTTTTATTAACAGGAAGTATAAAATATTCATTAATGTTTTTAATGTAAATATTTATTAATCTATATAAGTGATTAAAAATATGAATGAGAAAATAAAAAGTATCAAATAAATTATACGAGAATGTAAAAAAAGGTAGAAGAAATAAAATCAGAGCTAGAAGAAATCAAGAAAAAAAACAAATACAGTGGGAGAAAAAGCTGCGGAAAAAGAGAGGAAGGGAGATAAAAAAAATTTTGAAATATAAAGAAACAAGAAAAATCAAATAGAATTTAGAATAGAAATATAGAAATAGACGATAGAAAAAAAGAAAAGGAAAAAAAGATAAAACAATATTATTATTTCAAGATTAAAGTCAAAGCTTAGGTACAGAAAAAAGGTATATATCAATACATAAAGGAGAATATGGAAGTAAATGTGAAAGCAAAAAAATATGGTAGGGTGGCAAAGGAAAGTATTGTTGGTGAGGGAGGGGGGCAGTACGGGAGATTGAAATTGAAAAGAAAAAAATAATGAAGAAAAAAGATGAAATCAAAGATACCATATATTTTATAAATAACGATAAAACATTTAACGAGAGAGAATTGAGAAGTGAGATTAAGAATAAATGTAAAGAGTTGAGAAAGGAGGGGGAATATTGGGCACAAGAATGAAGATAAGAAAAGATGAGTTTACGTCGGTGACTGAAAAGAAAAGAAAGAATGATTGTGGACAGAAATACGAAGAGAAAGAGGTTCTCGTTAATAATTACTATAGTAAAAAATATTAAGATAAAAATAAAGATAAACATAATAAAATAGAAAGATCTTTAAAAAAAGTTATATGGCTATAATGATAGAATAGTAGTTGTGGTGAGAGAGCATTGGAGAGATAGGACAAGGGCAGGGTTGATTTTGTTAGTAAAGAAATGCAAAGAAGTAGATATATTAGAATTGAAAATTGGATCTGAATTAATTAAAGCAAAAATAAAAATTGGAGAAAAAATTATTAATATTGTATTTGTTTATATGGATATAAGAATATTCATAGAATGAAAATGAGCCCTAGCAGTACCTATATTTAAAAAAAGGGGGGGAAAGAAAGTAAAAAATTATAGAGATATAAGTCTGATGGACACAGGGTATAAAATCTACATGGAGATATTGAAATATATTGAGATATTGTACAATTTATAAAATTAAAATAACGGATTTAATAGAAGAAATATGCCAAAAAAGGATTTAGATAGGGTTGTCATATGAGTCAGATGCTTTTTAACATAGGAATATTGGACTTGGAGAAGAATCTCAAAAATTCTGGAAGCTAGGGATATAGGTAGGTAAATTAAAAATTAGATCAATTATGTACGCTTATGATATCATCGTATTAGCTAAAAGTGAGGTAGAATTAAGAGAGTTATTGAGGATTCTTATAGAAGTTAAAAAAAAAACAAAAGTTTAGTAAATATGGAAACAGCAAAGAATAAAATTTAGAAAAGCTGGAAGTAAGGGGAAACAATTAAGTGTAAATTTTCATGGAATAAAAAATATTGAAGTGGTTAAGCAGTTCTTTTATCTTGCTAACACATTCGTACAAAATTCGTACAACAACGATCGTATAAAAAAAATTTATTATCGAATAAAGCTAACTTAGTTCTAAGCTGAATTTAGAATATATGAGAATTTTCGTTTAAGAAAGATTTAAAATAAGATTGAAAATTTTTCACGCATTAGTTAAAAACGTTTTATTATTTGGCGAAGATGTAATTGGAAACATAGTGAAGAATTAAAGCAGGTCTAAAATTCTAGCAACATTTAATGTGAGAAATGAGAATAGATTCAACAAAATTTGAATTTTGAATGAGCAAAAAATGTAGATTTTATGAAGGAAAGAAAAAATCATTAAAACACATTATGGAGAAATGTAGCGAAATGAAAATCAGGATAAATAATTGGAAAAACTACATAAAATGGAGCTGTAGGGTTATTCGTATTAAAAAAAAACTATAAATAAATTTTATTTTTATTATTTAACGTAATTTATTTTATTTTATTTAAATTACAATATTCGTTAAATGCTCGTGCATTGAGAGACGATAATCGACCAATTCATTTTATGTCTAAAGATATATGTATTATATTAAATTATTATTGTTTTAGATTTTCATCACTTCAAAGTATTGATGACAAAAAAAGTCAAGGAAGGTATCGGGTTCGCCGGCTTGCTGTTTGAATCTATGATTTCTTGTCGGCTCACAGATTAAACAGCGCCGCAGCCTTCCCGGTACTCCACTCGACTTTCCGCTACGCAGAGCCAAACAGATTTAAGTTTGCTATGCAAAATACATTGGAAGAAAGAGAAAGAGAAAGAGAGAGAGAGAGAGACATGAAAAAGGAACAGAAAGACAGATGGCGGAAGCAAAAAATTTGTGCAAATCTAAGATATGGAAAAAGTAAGAATTTGAAATAAAACCAAAATGAAAAAGTGTAAGGTTAAATAATATTAAGTGCAAATATACGTTAATGTTAAAATGTGTCACTAATTTTTAATAGTAAACAAATTTTTTTAATTTGCATTAGAATAAATACAGGTTTTTATATAATTTATAAGATAATATTATTTAAATTTATGAATGTTCATATGTGTAAAAAAAATATATATTGAAATGTATAAATTTATTGCAAATGTATTACAGCAATATAAAATATTTTAAATTATAAATAGTTCAATCAAAAAATAATAATAATTATTTTACAAAAATTAGTATTTAATTTAATTAGAAAAAAATCCATCTAATCTTTAATTTAGGTTATACTAAACATATTTTTTAAATCAATAATAATAAATACATTTAATTGTACTTGTAGTTGACCGCGTGAATTATCAAAGTATCTTTGGGAGGAGGAAAGTTTGGTGAGGTCACAATGTAGATTATTTTCCAAAGGTTTTATTCAAAAACAATAGTCTTGTTCGATGTACGTATTGAAGCAAAAACCTAGTCGTTGGCCTATCGCCTGTCTATTTATAATTTCTTATGCTTACGGTATAATTGTTCACCCTGTTGAATTGCCCTTTTTTTCGTTTTCGCAGCACCCGAATACATTATTGCATTTTCGCTTTATATCGCACGTTACTTCCGAATCGACGCGGGTGACCTTTTCGGGTATCGGTCTTCGTCGGATCGCATCATTAGATGACCAAGTTTTATTAAGGGCTGTACCTGGCGAAGTCCTAATTGCGGGCGACGTTCGTTCTCTCCGTTATCTTTTCGCTAATTATTAGTGCTATGCATTTCACTGCGTATTGAGAAGGTAACCCTAACTTTACAATATGTAATTTCGTTAATGCGCTCAACGCTTACAGTTGTCACGCGCCGCTTGTCGCAGTATTTTTTCTTCGCTTCCTAAAACCTGGAAAGAAACCTCCGTCCGGCCGGCTGAGAAAAAAGGGTTTTACCAGTCCTAACGCATCGAAAGGGAGGGATGTTTTCGTTTTTTCTTACAATTTCCTCTATTTTAATCGTATCGTTATTATACACAAAGTATACAAATTGAATCGGAACAATATCATTTTTGCGCCTCCTTACATTATTCATGATTACATTATGCATAATACAAGTATGCGTTTGTCGTATCTAACACATCACGTATAAGCTTTACTCATCTAGTAGGCCGAGGGTTTTCTTACTGCACCCAGCGGTCCGTATCTCTGCTGCTGTCCACCGCTCGAGCTTATGGTTGTGTCGGAGCTGCGACATCTTCGCGGCGTCGACTCCAAGCGCAGGCCCATTCGTCTAGTACAAGAGCAAAGGAGAGACAGTAGCTAGAGAGTGAGAGCGAGAGAGAAGGAGAAGGAGGCCAGGACGGGGTAGGCTGTAGGCTTACTCACACTTGAGCGCCGTGCCTATGCCCCACGGCATGGGACTGTCTCCATCTGCTTGTATGCATGTCACCATTGCACGTTTCCAAGCTTTGTTTTTAGGTCTTCATCGAATGATTTATTCTCCTCCCTATATATAGAACTTATTTAACTATTTAATATCTACATTACAAGAAATAATGTTACTATTATCACTATATGCGATATCACAGATTTATCAACTTATCATTAGATACTACATGAGTTAGTTGCAAAAAAAATTATAAAATACGAAAGATGCTTTACATTATATTACGTCCAATTATGTAAATTTTTAATGTTAAAAAATCGTAAAATATAAAGAATACTTATTTGTATACTCGATAATAAAGATATTAAATTAAAATTGTACGAAAATTGAATAATAAAGTATTCAAAAGTATTAATAATAAGTTCTATAATAAGTTCTATAAAGATTATTTTTTATACTGCACTAATTAAAAAAATTGAGCAATTAATATTCAATTGTGAATATAATATTTTAATTTTAGAGGAAGAAAATATTCTTATATATTATATTTATTAATTTTTTAATAAACCTTTAATAAAATATTCTTGAAATTTAAATACCTTAGATAGTATTGGAATTCCATATTGAATTAAGATATTTAACTTAACAATTACTTTAAGAAGACTTAGATATTAGTTATGTGCTTCAGTTAATTTTATTCTTAGGATATATATTTTATAAGCGATCGCGTTACGTTAGCTAATTTTATTAGAGGGAAGGAGCTAATAGCTTAGATTAAATCGCAATACATTTATTGAATTCAATAATTTTTTAAGTTCAAAGCGATATTGATACAAATGTATCTGTCTCGATTCGAATCTTGGCGCAGAAAGCTGCTCGATCCTGACAGATTTCGGTATTTACTTTTTGAACAGCTGCACACCTTTTTCATAAAATACTTACCAACAACATCGGGAGAGGTATTAAACTATAATAAATAAAATAAGTGACTGTTCCACGAACACTTAAACCTGAGTACTATAATTTTATTTGAAAACCTACCTTCGACACATTATTTCGACACATAATTTATCAACCTTTACGGTTTTCTTACACTTATTTTTCACAAACAATCTTCTACCATTCACTCATTCATCGCTGATTACAATAGGGAAATAAAACACTCTCTAATCCTTGTTCACAATCACTACACATGTAAATTTTAATTTAATTATACTATTAGCCTTACTTTTATTTACTAGCTAAGCTTACGCGCACGTTTTGCAGCACCCAAGCCTTTGACCTGTTCGCTACGCTATCCTAGTCGGCCCCGCTCGTTATAATTTCTATGTTCGTTTTCCTGGACCTAAAAAAAACCCCGTTGAGCCGGCAGAGGAAAAGATCCTCACAAAACCACCGGGCTTCGAGCACGACGACTTCGCGTGGTTACTTTATTTTCCGTTTTTTTTTTAAATTTTGTCCCGACCGGTTTCTCCTGCGGCCGAGGTGACAAATCGAGCCTTTTCCGGGAAATCTGCGTTCTACAGTAGCCCCCGCCAACGTATTTGTTGGTCATTTTCGAGTCACGCTTCCTACATGATATTATTTGACCTCATCCGCGGCGGAGCGCTGTGCATTCACAGCGGCGGACAACTTTTCATTGGGGTACGTTCACCAAACGCACTTTCCTACGCGTGATCCGCGATGCACTTGCGACTAACCACCTTGTGCACGAGGTATCTGTCTTGCACGACTCCAACTTCGGGCCCACCTCTCTAATGCGTGCGAGAGAGAGAGAGAGGAGATCGAGAATAGGTATGGTGGGATCGCAGCTGTTTCGCTCGTACTTCGAGCGTGGGCCTGGATAACATGTACGAACTTTTCTTTTTTCGTTATTTCTCTTTTGCCGACAGAAATCATTTCGACTTATCCTCTCTAGTCGAATTTTTCGCGCACCGTTTCTTGTCACCAACCCGTCTAGTGCCGGGTTCATTCTGAAAAATTTTCTGTCTACCTGCTCGCTAGCAGTTTTCGATAGTCTAATCTCCTATTTTTCACTCGCCGACGGGCGGGTGCATCGGCTACATATTTATTATATGTATATTTATTATTTATAATTTTTATTTTTATTAATAATCTATACTGCTATATAATAATGTGGGATAATTGGACGTAAAAGGCTCCGTAAGTAAATAACTATTAGATATTAAATGTATGTATTTGCATAAACAATAACGGTGATCTACACTAATATGTTGGTTACAGCGAACTTGACACAACGGGTTGTCTAGGGTATCGGCTACATGCGTTGTTATCTCGTCTCGCGGTCGTCTTTCTCTTGTTCGGATCGTACAAGGACTGTCTTCGCATCGATGCATCCTGTCGGTCCTGTTCAAACCTACCGTAGTCCTACTTCGAGGGGGGTAAGAATCGTTCGGGGTGGGATCGTATTGGGCCTTGTTGCCGGCGTTGCTCGGGCCGTTGCCTCCCATGCGCATTCATGAATTCAGTCGTTCTCTTCCCTCTCTCTCTCTCTCTCTCTCTCTCTCTCTCTCTCTCTCTCTCTCTCATGCACTCTTGCATACACGCATACATACCTACAATAATTATGTGTTTAATTATTTATCTTGTATTTTATATTCTTTACAGATAATATAATAAAAATATTTGATAATTGATTAGAATTTTTTTTAACATAAATTTTAATTTTAAAATATTAATATTTATTATTTACTGTAGTTCTCAAAAATTAAAATTATAGTTATTTAAGCAGAGAATGTTCGTCTACTTGGCAAAAATTTTTCTAAGTAAATATTTGTGGAGAAATGAGTGTAATAACATAGTAAAAAAGAAAACAGTTACAGCATAAATTGCTTAAAGAACAATAACTTTGAGAGAAACTTATACATTTAAATAAAAAATGTGAAAAGAACATACTTATTAAAAATATATTTATATTTTAAAAACATATTGGTTTTCAACTAATTATGAAAATGAATCAGTTTAATTTTTAAATAATATTAAATAAAATTATTTAGAAAATATTTGATTTCTTTTCACGAAAAAAAATTTTATTTATTCAAAATAAAATTGTTTTTAATAAAAATTTCTTGAAATTAATGTACACTTTTTTATCAAACGAGATCATTTATTTTTTTATTTAATGGATTTTTGCATCAATGTAACTTTCCATTATATTTATAAAAACATATTTAACTACTGCGTTTTTCTATTTAATCACCTGCGTTAGAAATATATACATATATATTATTAAATAGTCATTAAAATATTATTAAAATTCTTAATAAATTTTAAAAAGAGTCTCATTATATATAGTAGTACTCATTATTAGATTTGTTTCTTTACAAAGAAGCTATATCACTTGTATGTCATACTTTCTCTAAAGTCAATTTTCACTGTTTTTTCAGAATTTCATATTAATATCGTTAGTTTTTCTCATACTTACACTATTATTAAACATAAAAAATATGAAATGCTTGCGTTAAACTGTAGGTTATTGTATATGCGAAAAGACTAAGAATAATAACAAACGTTGATGATAAAAGAACCTGAAATTTCTAAAAGCTTGTAAAAATCATAAATAAAAAATTGCACTCTTTTATAATGTTATAATTAAATTAAAATGTATAAGACACTTGCTTTTAGAAAATAATTTAATTTATTTCATGCAATTTTGGTTTTTTTGTACTACACGTTTGTACTTGCTAATTATCTCATTTAAAATAAAATTGTATTCTTTTATTTTTTATGCATAGGATCAATATGGAACACGATAACTCTGAAATTCTTTTATTTAATCTAACCAAACTCATAATACGAGAAAATCATTAATTAAATCTCTCAGTTCCGTGCTTCTATCTACTTTTATCTTTTTTTTTATTATTAGTTTAAGTTAATTCATAGAAATACTTGTGTAACTGTAATATGATATTAATAAAGATTTTTTTTTTATAAGTCTTGATTTATTTAAAAATTGAAATGAAATTATAATTTTTAACAAATAAAAATATTATAAATTAATATATACAGACGTCGATCCGTCTATATATCAACTAGAGCTGTTACATTTATATGTTTCTTTTTTGTCATTGTTTCGCATTTTCTTACATATAATACCATATTATATTAAACAATAAATTCGGCTTATTGATTTTTCGCTGGAAATTAAATAATACGCGTTTACTTGAAGCGCACTTGTTTTCGTATTATTTTACATTTTGTATCTATCGTTTGTTTCATTCGGCCGAGGTTTTGACCATACCCTATTATAATTTCAAATTATCCGCCTCTACGCGGTAATTTTCCACTCGAAATTATTTTTGTCCGGAATCATGACACGCGGTACCGATTTTCTCTTACGGAGGGCCGCATTTACTCTTTCGGTGGACCGCCAATGCCAAGACGCCTCCGCGATATCCGATTCCGGCGCTGGCCATTCCTCCAGTAAAAGCAGGATGAGATAATAATATACATAAAAGGAGAGTGTATGTAGAGAAACTAGATAACGGGTTAGTGATCAAGTGAGAGAGAGGAAGAGAGAAGCTAGAGCTTAGCATTAGAATGTGCGAGAGTGAGACAGAAGATGGGGGAAGAAGAGAGAGAGTCTAGAGAGGGATAATGCTGCAAACTGGGGTGTACTTTTACTGGAACGCCGTGCTTAAAACCCCACAGCATGGACCTATCTCCGGCCTTGTTCTCGTACCGTTTATGTACACTTCTAAGACCCTTTTCCTTTTTTTTCAATTTTTGGCCTAAATCGGCTTACTCTTTCCTAGCGTGATTGCTTGTATTAATTTTCTTACCTTGTTTCCGTGGTAAATTGTATTCGAATATTTTAAATTTAAAAGATGCTTGTGTACGTCGTCTACACTATTTATATTGTGATCAATAAATAATAAGTAGGAATACATGATATTTGTTGAAGTTATATGAAAGCTTCCTCAAGGGTTAAATCAAAATTTATTATTTTTTTTTCGGTTACATATTACACTGTTCAAATTTTTCCAAATCTATTGGAAATAATTTGTAATTTTGAATTATAAATTCGTGATGTCATTAACGATGTAGCTAATGCTAACTGAATAACTTCGTTCCTAAGGTTGTTAAAAATATATGAAGCCATTACATTCTGTATTGTACGTATATGTAAGTAAAAAGATAAACTTTTTTTATAACATAATATAAAAAAAAATTTGAAGTATGATTCATGTTTTTTAAAAAATATTTAATATTATGTCTATTGAATTAATCACGAATACTAAATATATAATATATTTTGTTGTATAATATTTCAAATAAAATAATTTCTCTATATTTTAGTTTAAAACGGATTCTTTTTTAATTATATCAATAAAAATATTTGTATTTATAACATAATATAATAATTTAAAATTTATTTTTTGAATATAAAAAGTCTTCTTATCTAAATAGATAGTTAGAAATAAACTTCGAAACCTTATAATAACTCAAAAATCACGAAAGGTTTTCCAAATCCATTATCTTAAATATCCATAACCAGTGAAACTACGAGCTGGTCGTTTCGTTCTTTAAGCATTCTGGTAAATAAAAGAAAGGCTTGTTTCTTATCAGTTAAGGCTAACTACTATTTTTTTTATTTTAGGCAAATTACGAATAAGAAAAAAGTTATGATATGATATTGAGGCGAAGTAACTTATCCAAAAAAGAACCTTGTAAAAAGTAATAACTAGGCTTTGCGATAAAATCAAATAGGAATAAAAGATTACGACGATTTCTATAATGGTAAACTTGGAAGCTGGTAACAATATTTGTAGAAGCTTTCTCTATTTTTTTGGAAGTTGTAAATATGTTTTAATTGGAGATCTATTTTACGTACTTATTTTTGAGAAGAAAAAACTTACTTTGTTTCAAAATCGTTATTTTTCTTACTATAAATTTTGTTTTGTTTTTTTTCTTTAATATCTTCTCTTTTTATTTTATTAACTATCCCTAAATGTTTTCTAAGATATTCATAAACACACACACATAATGTAAAATAATGAAAAAGGAAAAACTTTTTGTTTAGTTAAAAACTTAGCGATAAATATATAAGATAAAAAGAAAAATAAATAATAATGTGATTGAATATTTTTAGTGCAGATCAAAATTTTAATAGTGAATTTTAATCAATCTTTGAAATATATTTATTTGAAACATATATAAAAAAGAAAAAATTTCAAAATTAAGTTTTAAAAGTTTAAATTTTTATTTTATGAAATTATTGATATTTTGTATAATAACATATTTTAATTATATATATAACTGTCCGTCAATATTATTGAACTGATATTATATTATTCATATTTAAAAAAATTTATTTATTTTTTTTTTTTAATAAATTTATTCATTCCAAAATCATCTTTTATAAATAAAGAAAAAATAATTAAAATAAATAACCTCTCTTAAAGTTTAAACGAATTAATTTTATTATAAATCGAATAGCAGGATAAAAAAGACTTTAAACCTTATCTATATTTAAAAAATCGAACAGAATTTACTGTAGGAAGTTAGGAAATTTAGAAACTTCGGTGAACACACGAGCTTTTGTGACTACATTTTACCAGTACCTTTTGTTGTATTTGGCATTCATACATTATATTCGTTTGCCGTTTCAATCCTTTCATCTTTTTGACAGATCACGATATGTTTTTTCTTTCTCTACATAAATCTCTTTTTGCCTCTGTTTCTTTATTTCTTTGGCTATCTTCCTTCTCTGTAATAGCCAAACTTTTTTCTTTTCATATTTTTCTCATTGAATCAAGAGGTAACCTAATTTTCAATAGCTTTAATTCTTTGAATACATACAAAAAATAGTGAGATACTTTTGAAACACGAAACAACAATAATATGAGGAAAGAATTTCTGATGAAATATGGAAGCAAACCGATGAAGATTTTAATATATTAATAAGTACTAAATGAATTCATTTTTAAATTATAAGAATTTTGATATATTTTCCAACAAACAGAGCTTTAAAATAAAATGAAAAATATTGATTTTAAATTTTATATACCTTTTTTTAATAAAATTTAAAATATACTTAATATTTCTTGAAAATTTCTTTTTTATGTATGTATTCATTTGATTTTCAATATTATTCTAATTTTATATATAAATAATTTAAAATGATTAAACTATGCTAAAAATTTTCATTGAATTTTTTATATCACGTATGTGCTTTTTTTAATAAAAATAATCGATAGAAAAGTTGAATTTATTATTTTACCGTATTTAATGAAAGTATAAATAATCAATAATTCCGCTAAAAAAAAGAAAATGTGAACTTATACATTTAATATTCAATGAAATAGAAGTTCGTTAAAATTTGTTTCTCTAAATTATACAAAATATAAACCAATCCATCTAAAATTGAGCAATAAATAAAACTATTTTCCTTGTTTTTATTACCCGAAATCTTTATAAATTTAATATATTTTCTTTGAAGTATGTATGTAATTCATAGTAAGCAATGATATATAATTTAGTGGAATAACAAAATATATCATTAAGTTTTAAAATAATATCATCGTATAATATTAATTCAAACATGAGATATTTTATTGTAGTATTTATTTATTATATTTAGGGAATTTTTATTTATTATTATTTATTGTAATTATATTTTATTATAATTTTTACTTATTTAATACATAGTATATTTTAGTTCTAAATATTTCATGGATTTTTTTTTGATAATCTGTTTCTTTTTAGTATCTTATATTCTTTAAGAAATGATATACATCCATAAATACGAACCTATTATTATATTTATTATTCCATAAATAAATTATATTGTACGAAAAACTATTAAGGAAAATATAAGTTGCCATCGTTAAAGTCTTGCAAAGGCGAAGAATGCGAATGGGCTGATCGAGTCTTAAAGTGATAACTATTTCGAATAAGACTCAAGATTTCTATTAAAAAGATAAAAGTATAATAATAAATTACAGCTAATTTATATCGGAAGATTATTATATTAAATGACATTATATTAGATTAATTTTTTATTTAACGCACAGTATAATAAAAAATAAAATTAGAAAACTTAAAAATAACTTTATAACTAAATTATAATTTCCGTTTTCAACAAAAAAACTATGTATTTATATCTTAGAAAAAATTAGCAGTGTATGCTATTTTTAGAGCAATACAATATCTTTCATTTTTTACAATATTCTTATAACTATACTAATAAAGTAAAGTAAATTATTTTAAACGAAAATTACATCGTATTATACAATTAATCAACAGAAATATGATACATCATATATATTCTATTATTACACTATTTAGTGGTAACTATTTTTTTTCTAAAAGCAGCAAATTTTATTGGATTTGCGTATGAAAACTAGAAGATATTTAGACGATGTGTATTATAACATATAGTTAGTTTTGCAATTGCAAGAAAAAGAGAATATATTTATAATTATCACAAGAATAAAACTCGTGAAACATTATGAGAAATAAGTACAAATTATTCTCGAATTATGATTGAATCAAAATACACGCTATTATGATAATTGGTAATTTGAACATTAATCATTACATAATTTAAATTCAAATATTAAATTCATTATTTCACATATAAATAATATTTAACAACTTTTAATTATTAAGATGCTCTCTTTATGTAAAATTTATCGTATCTCTATAAAAATAAATTAAGTTTTATTATTTGAAATAATTTTATTTTTGTAAATTTAAAAATAGATTTTATAATAAATAAAATTATTTTTTATTAAAATTAATATGTTTTATATTTTTATATATTTCATATACATACATTGTCTGTATTCTCTAAATTGCCTAGAAACATGAAAATAATGCTTTATTTGTTTGCTAAAATTATGTGCGATGAGAGAAATATTTACAATATTTCCATTAGATCCTGCATTAATTAACGGTAATTGTTATCTTTACGAATAAGCAAATATTTTATTTGAATTATTAAATTCAAATAACTTTCTTTTCTCTTTCCTATTTTAATTACAAAAATTTTCAATAATCTTTTTATTATTATTATTCATTAATTAATAGAACACATAAGTTTTTGTGTCTTATATTCTGAAAATATAGCTGTTAGTAATCGATAAGTCTACCATACAAATCGAATGGTCTAGGAACTTAAATATAATGTAGACGAAAAAATCATCGTAAACGTATTTTTTAATGCATTCGCATCAATCTCGCTATATTCGTATGATTGCAATCTCATACAACTCCCATTTGGTACCTTGATATACTTCATTGCATTCTTTACCATATCAGTTTGTATTTCGAACTCTTTATGTTTTCTTTAAAAACAGGAATATATCTGATGTATTTATTCATGACTAAATATAAATCATGTGAAATCAACTTAATTTTATATCTGTTTTGAAAAAGAATATTTATTAAGTATGGTTTATAAATACTCTTTTTTGTATAGAAATAGGTAGAAATACGTATTTATTGCAATATGCCAAGTTTATAAATATATAGATATATACATTTATATATGTATATTAAACAAATAAAGTTAATTTTAGAAAGCACATTTTTATATAATTAATATTTATAAACTATTGAGGTTATAATAAGTCGTAAAATGTAATTTATTTTTCATTTGTTAATCTTTAAAATGTTTTAACTAAATATGTAAAAAAAAACTAAATTTTTCTTTTTCTTTATATTGTTTCGGTTCAAGTCATGGTGTGAAGTATTCTAATTAGATTATGGACATAATAAAACTTTTAAAGGACTTCTAAAAATCAATCAGTATAATCGTGATTTTATTGAATTAAGAATAGAATGTGTTGGGCATATTAAAATATGAACGAATACAAGATTAATCAAAGTAAAAAAACGAACAAAGAATTAATCTACAAAACTGCCAATTTAACTGTCAAACTTAAACGCTAATTCAAAAAATATTATGATTTAGCGACAAAACGTAATTCTAATTCCGTTAAAGATTCGAAAAAATGAGCACAGGTAATGTTTTATGAAAAAACTTTGGCCTATGAGAAGCCATGACATACTTCTCATTCATCCAGAAAAGAAGTTGTGAAATATTGTAATAAATGGAAATCTTAATACTTTTCATCAAAATCAAAAAATTATAAATATAAATTTATAATATGCAAAAAACTTATAAATATATTTATAAATATATACATACATTTATTAATATAAAATTTTGAACATAAAATTATACTGTTTTATAAGCCAAAGCAGATTTTTTCAGTGTTAAAGACAGTAAAATATTTATTTTACTTTATACATTTTTAGTAAAAAATTTGTTATTTTAATTATACTATGGCTTCAAAGTAGAGTTATTTATTATAATTTACGCTGCCAACAACAAATGTCGGGAAAAATCCATTCTGTTTAATTTTATAATCTACAAAATTCAAATTTTTTCTAAAGTCTTTATAATAACTGAAAAAATGAAAAATTTATTAAATATAAAACGTTGAAATAAAATAATTTTTTCAAAGTATTCATCAATCAATATAATTAATTATATTCTTTTGAATCTTTATGTAATTTTATTTAAGATTAGATCGAAGATTAAACATCAATAAGATAAATTAAGAATACTTTGTTACTAGTAAAAGTTGTTACAAACTTGGAAATCAAAACGTGCATTGGAACAAGACATACATAGTAGGATAGAAAAATTTATCATACTTTTATCACATAAATTGAACTTTAACATATATAATAAAAACTATTTTCAAAAAGATAAATTGTTTTTATAAAAATTTGAATGAATTCACAAAATGACATTAATATTTTTTCTTTTAATAATGCTATTAAATCAAGTTGATTTGTACAGAATAAACAAAAATAAAAGTAAAATTTGTAATAAAAATTGATATTTTTCGTTAAATACGAATAGAAAAGATAAAATCTATTTATAAAATTTATAAAGTTTTTATCTTTTTATTTATTTTTATTATTAATATTATCTACAAAGTAAGCAATTATACCAATAAAATAGTAAAAATTAAATGAAAAATTTAAAATTATCAGATCTTTTCTTTTAATTAGTATTTCTTTTATTTCTTTGAGGCCAATTAACGATAGATTCAACTAATATTTAATACCAATATATATAATTAACTGTAGAAATTTATACACTGTTGAGTTAATCGTAATAAGCTTTCTTTGTTGTCTCTCTTCGTAATCGTAATTTGTACAAGTGGTCGAGAACAATAAGTGGTTGACTTAATTGATGACATTATGTATGCTGTAATGTAGTCTAATTTCTATTATAGTAAAAATGGTCTAATTTCACATTACTATATTTCAGTCGAATTAGTTATAAATACTCTTGTATAAAAATATGTATGTATCTATATACTAATCCATATAAAATATCTAATATATACTAATAATACGTAAAATATCTACGTAGATTAATTGAGATTTAATGCATATTAGTCTATACAAGTAGATGAAATATATGCCGAATTCATTTATTAATTATTGCTAAGAATCTTTGTCTCTAACATCGAATACAATTTAAAAGTTATAATTTCATATTATTAAGAAGTTAATAATGAAAAACAAACTTATCTACGAGCGCATAGATTACAAATATAGTTTTTACTGTAGAAGAAATATGTAATTGCATGCAAATATTTTAAACGGAAAATAATAATTTTTATTTTTATTATTATATAGTATTAATGAATAAAATAAGTTTAAGAAATATTTTATTCTAGATATATAGCAGTAATGAATCATTTATATATTTTTTAATTCTGTAAATACTTCGCTATTCTTAAATTTTGTTTATCATTTATTATTTATATTGTTATATACATAATAGAGAGTGCAAAATAGAAAATTTTTAAATATTATTATTTATAAATATTGACAATTTTTAAGTAGAATAATAATTTTGACCATTTCCACTCGATTATATTAATTTTTTTATTCAACTTTAAAGATATTTTTTCAATTAATTTATTTTTCACTGAATTCTAAAGAAATTTTTAATTTTACGTACACAAATATTATTATCCAAAATAATTGAAGTCGTCTAATATAAAATCTGAATTATTTATTAAAAAAGTAATCACAAATTTTCATGATAATCAAATATTTATATGTACAAATAAAAATAAAAAATTCAATTACAATTTTTATGTTTTTAAACTTATGGTACTATACATATGTATGATACAAAATAATATATTTTGAAACTTTTTCTATTATATTAATTCAACCATATAACATATATATTTGTGTAATATAATAACAAATATATTTAAATAATATGTTTCTTACTTATAATAGAGCGAAAGAGAATAACTACTTGTTATATAAATATAAATATATTTCATTTTATATTCATTTCTTAAGAATAGTGTAACATGAAATTGAGGACGCATAATAAATATTTATAATTTTTACCTATAAACTAAAAATTAATAAAGTCTATTCATTGGGTATTAGAGAATTTTTCTTTTTTTTTTAAATATTTTTGTAACTTTCTGTAATGTTTAGTTATATAAAGAATACTGTCTTTAATTTTAAAATTATTTGCAGTATGTGTATTGAATTAAATTTATATATTTTGTTACGTAATATTTTTAAAAACTTTTACTATTTATTCCGTTTGTTCATAAAAGTAAGTATAATCATTTTAAAATATCAGAAAATTTTTATTCTTAATGTATCGTCTTTTTATTAAATGATACTCAATTCATTTTAAATCATGTAAACGTTTGTTAATTAAATCTAATAAAAAAAATTTAGAGAGCATAGTTTAACAATATCTCAATTATTTTAATGTAAGATATTTACATTGAAGAGTATCTAAATGACCCTCATTTAAAAATGTAATTTTGCTTGAACATATATTTAAACTAAACAATCTAAAATTTCTTATATATATGATAAATATATTTTTATATCATTTAATTGAATACAAATTTTCCTGCAGTTTATTTTTTAATTAATAATTGCAATATTATTGTGTTTTTATTATAATAATTTTAATATTTTAATTTTTTTAAATAAAGTTATGGTATCTAGTAAATATACAAAATTTATTTTATATGTTATATTATGAAGTATTAAAACTAGATATTAATATTGTTTTTTTTAATAAGTTGCAGTACTTTATAGATTAAATTACTAAATTAATCAAAAATAAAAATAATGCCTTTTGAAGAAATTAAAAATTTTATTTATAAAACTTATCTCACTCATGATACATAAAAAATTTATGCATACGATTTTTACAATCTAATTCAACAAACTTTTAGGGTTGTGTTATGTACTAGATTTACTAATATGCAATAAATATATAATAAATTAGTACGATACTGAAATCAAAGTAAGATTAAAAATAATGCTCAGATCAAATTATTTTATGTAAATGTTATAAACATATTTTTATTAAAAAAATACAATTAATAGTGTTTATACAAATAAAATTTCCTTCTTATAATCGAATTTTATTTTATAGTATTTATATATGTAGGATTTGTTGTACAGGATTCTCCAGTACATTGATTCGCAAGAAAATGAGATTGAACTTAGAAGCATGTAAGTGCTAAAGGAGGATGTCTTTGGTTCGTATTTGGAAGTTAAGGTTATTCTTGGTGCTAACGGCTGCATCGATTGTCACAGCAAACTTTCGTCTATACCATGTTTCAAATTTACAAGAGCGATACGCAGATTTCAAAAAGTTATTGAATAATGTTACTCGCACTTATGGTAAGCTATTTTTCTATTTTCCTTCTTTTTTCTCATTTATAAATTGTTATGAGGAATTACTTTATTTACTGGGTAATTGCAGTCAGTTTAACGTGGCTTGAAAATCATTCATTCATTAAAAATTCTAAACGTTATTATCTAAAGAATATGCTTATAAAGTTTGATTGAAATTATAAACAACATTTTTTTTAAATAAAAATATTACTTCTTCTTTATTTTTGTTATTATGTTAACTTTTTTAATTTTTAATTTAAAATATGTATCTAACTCATTTTCTATAAAAATGAATTGTATTTAGTAAATATTAAATTTTTCGTGTTTTTATCGAAAATAACACAATTTTAATTTTAATACCTGATAATTATTTATATACGTGTGTAATATATATATACACAAACATATTAAATATAATGAATACATCTAAATAATATCAATATGAATATAATATTAAAAGAGATATAATACTCCTTAAAAATTACTATTATTATAATTTATATAGGTAAATTTTATATCGTTAAATATTATTTTAAATTTTTTATAGAATTAAATAAAAGCATATATAAAAACAATAAAATTTATAAAAATTATTATCAATTTTTTGGAATAATTTTAATAAATGATTGTGATAAATTATATTATATTATAATTATATTATATTATAATTATACAGATGCGTTTTAGTTATATATCCTTTTTAAGTGATTAATATTTTAGAAATTATTATTATAAACAAATATATCAAATAAGAAGAAGAAAAATAATTACAGATCCTATGAAAATTCTCATTTTGATTTATTTAAAAGCAGTCGTTAGAATTTTTTTTCAGAAATGAGAAATAAGGTAAATATAAGATATAATAAATAGAATTTATCAAAAGTAAGATCGTATGTATCAATTATGTTTATTAAGTAGTTCTTGATGCATAAGAAAGTACTTGTGAAAAATACTATCTGTGTTAAAACAATAAAATCATATTAGATATACGAAGAAGGATTATTTCTGTCAAGTTTTTTTTAATATTTCGTATGTTCTAAAAATTAAATGCATTTATATTATGTATCATAATATAAATAATATGTTATATATTTTAATATTTCAATACGATTGTTGAAACATGACATTTATAAAAAATAAAATTTAAAAAGTTAAGTTTATTCAAAAAATGTTGTTGAATTTAAATATTTTAAATTTATCTTTTCAACTAGACAGATCCTTTTGCAATAATTTAAAAAATTAATTTTCTTATTTATTACAAATTAATAAATTACTTATCTTTATTGCAATTATTTCCAATAAAAATAAGTAATAAAAATAATGTTCTTAAATAATCAAATTCAATTTACAACAAAATGTACTGGTTGGAAATAAAAAGAATTTTAGACACAGGTATTTTCATTCATCTCAATTAAAATTATTTTTTTTAATATTTAGATAAGAATTTTTATTAAAACAAAAATATCTTAGATAAATTAAAAAAGCAAAAGTAAATATTAGAATAAACATGAAAGAGAACCCAGAAAAACTCATAAATCCCATTTAGACCTTTTTGACCAATATGACGATTGGAATAAAATAAATGCATTGGTTATTAGATTATTAAACAATACTTATATTTTTAAATAAAACTTGGTGATAGAATAAACTATATTTAAATTGACTGATTAATTTTATTAAGAATTAACTGTTGTTCTGAATAGAAATTAGATGAACTCTAACACTCTTCTTTATAGTTTTGCGATGTCGCCTCAACGATAACGACACAGTTATGAGATAAAATTTATTGTACAATTGGAGCAAGTATTAATTTATATTTATACATAAATACTTCATCAATTCAGAAATATTCATATATTTATTGATGAGTATATAATTGCACATATTTTCTGAAATCGTAAAAAGCAATTCTAAATTTCTTAAACACGGGATAAAACTCGTATTTTAGAAATTTATCAATATTCCTTTAAAAATTTTGGAACTTACAAATTGTTGAATATGAATAAAAATTTAAAAAACATCAATATTTATTAATAATTTTGAATCATTTCTTCGGAACACGATTTTCTTGAAGTCCCTATGTTTTAGAGGACAAGATGATAAATTGAAATTTCTAATTTTATATAATTTTAAAAATGAAAAGTTAAGGATACAAAAATAAAATTTTTAGATGTAAACGAAATTTAAACATTTATTTAAAAAAATATACCACAAGTAAGTTCACGTTGAAATAAAACTCGTATGTCAATTATTTGGAAATAGAAAAATATAAAATATATAATAAAATTATTTAAGTTATGAAATACAAAATAAATAATATCTATTATACAAATTAAAATATAATACAATAATATAATATATAATATGTAGAAAATAGATAATTAATTTAAGAGTTTTCCTTGTATTAAAGCATTTGAAGCTTAATGAAGCATGGACAGAGATATAAAAGTTTGCTCTGTTCCTCTTTTTATTCCTTATCAAATATTAGTTATTAACTTCTTATTAAATAATTATTGGCCATAAACAATCTGTTTATTACAATTAATATATCGAATATATTGATGTTAGTCAAAAATAATAAAATGAACTTTATGTGCAAGATATTCTTGTTTCATATCTTATAATTTACTGTAAATAACCAACGTGTTCTTAATATGAAAAGTTCAATTTGACGTCTTCCATATTTTCTTCATTATCCGTTATTCTTTCTTTCTTGTCTTATAAATTTGTCTCCTTTTCTCTAAATTCTTTTACTTTTCTACTTTCTTCCACTAATTCTAAAGATCTCTTTAGGAATTTTTAATATAAACTTCAAAAAGTGTATAAATGAATAATATTTATTCTTATATATTTCTTTGATATAATTTAATCTAAACATTAAACTATATTGTAATATTATTCATTTATCATAATGAATTATATGTACATTATTAACTCCATTTCTATTGATTATACATCTACTATGATTATAACCAGCTTTATTTTGATATATACTTATTATTCTATTACATTCATTTATTTCAAATAAGTTTATTTTTTTTAATATTCTTTTTTAAATTTACAATGTACTTTTTTATTTACTAAATAAGATTTCACAACATTCAAACTCCTTATTAAGATGATTTAATTACATTCATAAAACTACAAAATTTTACATAATTTTTCAGGAATTCCTGTATATATTTATTTATTTTATAAACCTTTGGTTTTATTCATTGAAGTATTTATTAGTTCAATTTTTCTTCAATTAAAATATATTTTTTGTATGTAAGAAAAATCATATTATGAAATATTTTATAAACCCTTGACATAATCATTGTATATCGATGGTGCAATTTGTGTATTTTTCTTTATTAAATCGAGATACAATTTTATTTATTGTTTGTAATAGAAATATTCCATATTGTACTTGTGTTAACACAATATTTCATATAACACAAAACTTACTTAATTTCTTATTATTCAATAATTTAGGGTTATTAACAGTGCTAAACATAAGTAAAAAAAAGTGTCATGGATTTAAATTAAAAATTTTAATTCTCTAATGTTTTCAAGAAAATTTAAATATTTCATTTGTTTAATTTGAAAAAATTAAATAGTATCTCCGAGTTTTTGATAAAAATAAATTTTTACTAGATATCTTTCTTAAATTTTTTAATTCAGATACTTTTAAATAAATTGATTTTATAAAAAATATTTACTAAAAAATATGATTAATATAGATATTTATTATTGTATTTAATTAAAATATACAATAAAAATATATTTAAAATTTTTTTAATGTTAAAAAGTATAATAAAGAATATTATTATTTTTAATAAATATTCAAAAAATTTGTATTTTAATTTAATTTTTATTTTTAATTTTAATTATTCTTTAGTATTTAATATATTACTAGATTTTTTTTTATTATAATCTCAAAAATCTTTAATTTACAGTATGGATTAAAATTGTTATCCTTCATTATAATATATGATATTTCTATCTATATGAAGGTAAAAATAGAAAAATATTATCTATAATAAAATGTGTAAAATGTGTAAAATTCTCATGCAAGATGAGTTTTTTTATACAAACGAATTTTTTTTATGACGGAAAACTTTTGCAATTTTTATTTTGTTCACCAAAAAATATATAAACTAGTACAATCGATCAAAAGCTCCACTCATTCGAAATTGCTAGTATGCACATTCTCATATCAATAGTATAATGTACATTATTATAAACGCAAACGAACTACTGTATAAAAAACATGTAATCAGACTTAGATTGGCATTATAGTTTTATAGTTTTATAGTTAATTGAAATAGTATATGCATCAATATGAAATATAAATTTTTTATTTTTAAGTAATGTAACTTTAAACTAAATTAAGCTTAAAATATATTATCTGTTTTCAAAGAAATATTATTTACTGAAAAAATTTTTTATAATTTTTTTATTGTTTTAATGCAACTAAAATTATCTTTCATTTTGGATGTAAAAATGAATTAAATCTTTTTTACGTTTTATAAAAATTAAATGTAATTTGACTAAAATATTTTCTTCTTATTTTATACATACAATATAATAAAATTAAAAATATTTGATTTTAAAATACATTAACTTTAAAGTTGTGAATATTATTTAAATAAAGTGCTAAATATTACTAAAACATTTATGAATAAATTAGAGAAGCGTTGTTCATTTTAAAATTACTTAATTTATTGATTTATTAAAAATTTATTATTTATAAATTTATTATTACGTATGAGCATTAAAGTTTATATATGCTTCACAAGAACTAGGTAATAAAGATAATTATAATATTACTATAGATTCATAATCACATAAAAATGTAACTTTGTAACCAAAATGAAAAAAGTTT
The DNA here is from genome assembly GCA_018907185.1 of Platyscapa corneri. Taxonomy (NCBI): domain Eukaryota; kingdom Metazoa; phylum Arthropoda; class Insecta; order Hymenoptera; family Agaonidae; genus Platyscapa; species Platyscapa corneri. Next base: position 739,771 of record JACCHW010000089.1, read on the forward strand.
CATTTTTTTAATTTTTACACAATTGCAAATATAAATTAATCTTTATTACTGTGTTCTTCTCTTACTCTAATGATCAAGCATTAAATTTTAAAAACAAGATAAGTCAACTTTACAAATGTTCACAATTTCGTAAATTACACGTGAAAAATTAGTTAAAGATTCAATCAATGAATATGAAATTTCATATACGTTAAAAAATTTTGTGAAATTACTATGAATTTACAAACTTTACTTAAAATAAGTTCAAAGAAAATTATCGACATTGTTACAAAGACTATTATATACAGTTTCATTCGTTCAATTCATGCATTATTATGCACGTTTAAAAAAGTCTTAATTTCTATTTTAACTAAGATATTAGTACAATAAGTTTTTATATACTATATTGACTTTCAAATCTCATATAATATTTTGAAACTTTTGCAATCAATACAAATTTTAAGTAAGATTTCAAATTTTTAGAACCATCAAATTTATAATAAAGCTAAAAAGTTTTAAGAAGCAGACCTTTTAAAATTATTTGTTCTATTATATCATAATAGATTATTAAAAAAAATAATAATAAATTAATAAAATACTAAAAAAGTGTCGTTGTTTTAGTTCTACGGGATGAAATAATAATTAGAGATGTAAAATTATTCAGCATTAGAAAAGAAACATTATATTACGCTAATACAGAGTAGATCAAATATAAACTAAATAAATTCTATTTATATCAAAGATCCTTGATATATATATATATATATAAATTAATGTTCATAAATTCAATCATGTTATATGTTGAATATATTATTTAAAAATATCAATAAGTTAGATTTTTAAATCATTGTATATTTATGTTATCGGTTATTTATATTTTTACTTATTCATATTACTAATTTTCCTACTTTTTACATGAGTATTATATTAAACGCAGTGATGATTTCTTTAATTTTATTATTGACTTACTTATTTTTACAGATGATTTGTGGATTATTTTAGTTATTCTGAAAGTATTTAATTAATTATAAGTTATTACGATAGTAAACAGTTGAATTAAATATTTGTAAGTATTGTATATGTGTAAAAAAAAAAAAATATTTTGTAATAATAGTGAGTATTTTCATACAATTTCAATTTTTAATCAAAAGAAATAATTTTATTTATATTTTGTTAAAAGAACAATATTCTATCAAGACAGCTTATAAACACTAATTTTAATGTACTAAAATATTTTACAGACAACTATATATAATTCTTTTATTTTAATCAATACAATTTCAGTTTTACATACTCTTCAAATATATGAATTATGCAAAAGTATAGCACTGTTGGTTATTTATACATGACTGTGCGTTACCTTCTTCATTTCACTATGTTTTACACTAGGTGGAATAATACGTTCTTAATATCGAAGAAGTCGGTCAGTCTGATACTTTTATTAGATTTTCTTAAAATAAAAAAAAACTAATTTTATTTTTTTTATATAATAAAATATTTAGTATTATATTAAATTTTCAATAAAATATCAAATTCGATCATATGGGCAGTAATTGTTTTCTAATAATGATAAAGCTTTTTAATATATAATATTCTGTACTTTCAATAATAAAGTACAAAATATATGTGTTTTACAGCCAATGATAATATAATTTAATACTAAGAATTATTTTTTATTTTAAAAAATATTATTTTCAAGAAATATTTTTTATTTTAATTATTTGATTTTATTGTACATCAGCAGAATGATTATTTAATATATAATTTTTACATACTTTATTAAATTCTGCAATTCAAAAAGTCATAAAATTTTTAATAGTAATCGATTCGTGTTTTTCTATTTCTATCATTTAGTGTCTCCTCTTTTTTTATCGAAGTTCGCAGAATGTATTGCATTTTTTTAATTATATGATAAATATTTGCTAAAGCTTTCAAATATCATTATATCTCGTAATTCTTAAAGCGATTTAAAAAATAAAAATAGATATAATAAACTTAAAATAAACAAAAAAATAAGAAAAATTCTATGAATGTTTTTAAAAGAACTATTTGATCTTTCTGAAGTACTAGATAAATCATAAATTTTTTAATATATTATTATTTTAATTATTTTAATGTATAGATATATATGTATTAAATTTACAGAGATAATTTCTAAAAGTTTAAAAATATTTTTTAATTGCAGATTAATTGTCTCAATAAAATATAAAGAAAAGTATATTAAAATTCTCTAGCAATTACCTTCATAATAATGGTTCCTAATAATTTTAAATTGAGAATATTTATTTGTCCTACTACTGTGCATAACTAAAAAAGATCCCACAAATGAATAGGGGAAGACGTTTACTGGTATAAAATAATAGTGGTAACGAAATTAAGTAATATGCTTTAATAACCAAAAATCTAAAATTAAAAATTGAAAATAACTAACAAAGTTATTAACTTTACAAAGATATAGGGAGAAGATTGCATTACATAAAATTAGAATCACTTGGTGTAGAATCGATGATGATGAATGCTTGCGCTATAGTGTCATCGCGGTAGTTTCCCATTTCAAGTTACTCGTTATCTATGATAAATAACGAGAAGAGAAAACAAACGAATGTTGGCTGACATTTACGTATATGTAATAGGGTTTACAGGCATACTTGTTTCAAGTTTGTTATATATTAAATGTTGTTTAAGCTGCTTGATATCCAAACTTTGATATTTATCAAAATATCAAAATATAAAAAAGATACTTATCAAAATAAAATTTATCAAATTTTAAAAAATACTTCAAAACATATGTTTTACAATATTAATTCATTGTTTTAAATAAAATTATGTATTTTTAACCTAAGATATTTATATTAATTATTTTTTCTATTTTATATTAAACTATGTTTGATTTTCATTTACTAGTTTAAATAAAGATTTTAGATTTATATTTAATAATATGTATATGAATTTATATTTATATTACTGTAGATGTATCTCCTATTTCATTTTGCTTTTTTGGTAATATTTTTATTTTAATTTTAGTTATTATTTGTAAATATATATTTTGATATGGTAATAAAGAATATTAAAAATCGGAATCCATGTTCACAAATTTTTAATTTCTATCACTGCATCAAATGTCTTATTATTAAAAATAATCAATTATGTATAGTGTATATCTTATAATAATCACTTACTTAAAAATATGTTGATATTTGTAATTAATGTTTCTATTAACAATATTTTTAAGTACAAAAAGTCTTTCCCTTCCATATTATTTCGTTGTTTGTTATATAGAAGTATTTTTGTAACATTATTAGTTTCAAGTAATTTTTTATTGCAACAATTGGTGTTAAATTAACGTTAATCAAATCCATTAAAATTAATTTATTTATTCTGCACTAAACAAGAATAATTAATGAAATGTATTATATATTTAAATGTTATTATAATAATTTATGATTAATTGAATTACTTTATTTCCTATAAGATAGATTCTCCTAAAATTTTGGTATGTATAACGGTCGCAATAAGTAACAAATATTAATCAAGTATTCTCGCTACATTGATTATAGTCAACTACCATGTCAGAACAATGGGTATGGTTTTTTTTTTACCTAACAAGAGAGTTCTCTACGGTATAGAATTTTTTGGGTAAATGATATCTGATGTATCTATTAAAGTTTTTAATTACTTTTAATAGAAACAATATTAGGTTCATAAATCCATAATCTCATAAACTATAATATTAAATTCTATTCTTTTTATAAAATATCATATTGACATATTTTCTTTTATAGGCATAAATATATATTCCATAATTTTTATAAAATTTATACGGAATTTATGTACATAATATTTTTTAATAGTTTTCAATTATCGATACTTAATAATGAAACAAACTATTGCATTACTGCAATTAGTTTCTTCAATTTTCTCAGTTTAATGATGAAGTTTTTGTATAGGCATAGATCTTGAATACAAGATATGAATGGTTATATTAATCATCTGAATTTTTATATAATTATTAAGATCATTTTTTAGCAATGCGCTAATTTATGTGAGCTTAATTGATTATTCGAACTTTTCTGGAGATTTACGTTAATAGTCTTGGATAGATTTCCCTTTTTTTTATTTTAAGTGAATATAATCAGTTATGTGTTTATAGCTCCCTCTTTTATTAATAATGAGGCAGTAAAACTGAACTGATTTTTTCAGATGAATGAACACATTCTCTTTTGTTTAGCGTGTAAATAATGATCGCTTTTATATTACTTCAGTCTGTGTTATCTTTCAGTAAATCTATATACTTATATTAAATATTAACTACAAACAATTTTATTCGTTCTTTTAATAAAATAACTAATAACCATTGTCTAGAATCCATCTTTTTGATTTCCTATGGAAGTTTCAGACAATTTTTCCATGTAAGATGATAATTTTTCTATATCAATGACTTTCATACCTTCACTTCTGATGGATATTTCTTTCAGACTTACTATTATTATTCTTAATAATTTAAAACCGACATTTAACTTTATACTAATCTTCACTACCATGTTATTTTTCCTTTGAAATTTTTGTATTTTTTCAGGGTATGTATGTATTTTAGAAAAAAAATAATTTTGTATGCATTCACCATTTAGTATTTGAGAGGTCTTAATCTTTGAAATTTTAAAGTAAAAAATTAAATCTATGTTAATAAAGTTTGTGATTTTACTTATTTATCATCATTGCGTTAAGATATTGCTCTGACACGCTGCAAGAATTATCTAGATATTAAGTTGTGCACTACTTCTTGAAAGAAAAAGAATTATATGAAAATCTGAAAAAACCTAAAAATCCAGCATTAATATGCTATAAAGATCTATTTTCTTCATACTGCATCCTACAATATTCATCTGAACTCTTGGAAAAACAATTTTTTATCAGATAAAAAGTACCTTCACCTCCTCTAATCTTGAATCAGATACTTCATAAAGTAATAATTCATGAAAAGAAAAATCTATACTTAAAAATAAAAAATAAAAATAATTATTAAATGAAACTAACAATTTTAAACAGAATGTTTTTATTAAATATCTGGTATATTTTAAATAGATATATAAATTTTTTCCTATCAGTACTAAAGTCTGAATAACTTATGACCATAGTATAAAATATAAACAGCTTCTAAAAAATATATAAGATTCAATTTAATTCAATTAAAACTTCGTATCATTAATTTATATAAATATTAATGAAGCTAATGAATTCAATCAAAGACATGAAAAATGGTACATATTTTAAAATATTAAGTTTATATTACTTTTATTATCTAACTTTTATCTAACAAGATAAGAGTATGAGAAAAATAAGACTGTATATTGTGTTATTAAATCCAATAACTCGTATTTTAAAACATATTAATTTTAAGTTTTTTTTTAAATGAACTTGTAAATAGTTTAAACGAAGAAATTTCGTATTTTTTTTTATATTGTGATCGATGATAGTTTATTTCACTTCTAGTATTACTTTTTTTATTACTTCTCATACAATTACATTTATATGGTATAAAAAGTTTTTATTTAATTATGGACTTTACTTTATCGCAATATTATTAATATTTATAATCATTATACAATTTATTTTAGATTATTTAGAATAGATTAAAACATATAGTTTACGGTTACTGTGGTTACTGTAAGAAAAATAAATATTTTATCAAAATTATTTTTCTATTATATAGCAATATTTTCTCTCCTTCTTTTTCCTCTCTCAATATACATATATACATTTAGAAAATATTTCTATGAGTTTTGGCTTGTTAAAATTTGCTCTTCAAAACTTCATTGCGCGTGAATAATCGTCGTTAGAAGGATGATGAAGCTTTTCATCGATGGTTTGCTCTAAGAATTAATTTTTAAAAATTTATGCAAAATTTGTGATTCACTCAATATAAACTAACCTCACACATTTTTATCTACTATTGATATAATATTTATATTTCATTCAGAATCATAGACTTTTATATTTGTTTTTACTTAATCTAGAAACCACTAGTTTCTATTAACATATTATAAGTTCTGTATATATTCTATATGTGCAAATAATATTAGAAAATCGTTGAATATAGCACAAGTTTTAGTAATAAAAAATAACGTTGTGTTAATTTAAAGTACTGATATTTGTTGCAAATAACAGTGAATTTTATAAATTTGTTGTCTTGAAAGCGTAACTATATTATCTAGTGGAAAACTTCAGCAATTTTTAGTCGTTAAAAAGAAAAAGGAAATAAAGAAACATGGGTCAAATATTTATCGTAGCGACTTTGTTTAATGCATGAATATTATTATGTTGTAGAAATTTATTATGGTGAAAATTGTCTTATTTGAATGCAAATTTGTTTGAAATTAAGTGCTATTATTATATAAAAAACAAATAATTGTATGTCTCATTTATTTTAATATTAATTATTTTAGTTAATATTTTTAATTTATATTGATATGTTTATATAATATCCATTAATACAAAAAATTAATTGCAAAATTTATAAAATATTAATACCTTTATAAGTATTTTATTTAGTTCATTATCTATTATTAAAAATATTAATAATTTCACCTAATTTATGTTACCTACTTATCACGATGTAGCTAATAGTAATTAATAATAAATTTAATAGCATTTGTATTATTTTTATTTTTTAATATTGTCTGTAGTAGTAAAATATTTTTAGTATTTGGAAGTGTCATATTGGTAATAAAAATCAAAATTGATGCCTAATTTTAAAAATCAATATAAGATTTTATAAAAATGACGCCTATTAAAGATAAAAGTAAATAAAAGCATATTATTTAGATAAAAAATTTTTGGGAAAAAGCACCTAGGAAACTTGTTAAAGTAAAATATATCTTTAATAATATTTTATATCTTTTTTCATATCTAGATACGCACAAGTGAGATGCTTTTTCCAACCATTTTTTTCTTCTAAGTACCTGTTAGAAAAACATTTCTTAGCTACAATACTCTTATTATATATGTATATGTATATATAGAATAAACTAAAAAAAATAATTTTTTTATTGTAATTAAAATTTTAAACTGGTGTAGTATAATATACATAAGTAGTTACATTGTTTTATTTTTACGTACGAAATTTTATATTATTTTTCAGTTTCACATATTAAATATGTTAATTTTTAATAAATATGTTTATTTATCTTTCATATGTATGTTCATAAATTTTGTTATCGAAATTAAAAATAATTTGTCTATTTTAAAAATATAAATGTGTTTCATTTGGTTTCAAATACAAACGTATTAATAAGTATTAATTTTTGTTAATGTTCTTTGAAATGATTACTTCATTATTTAAAAATTTTAATATGTTAAGATATACTTCAATAAACAAAAACTCATTTTTAAATTTTACAATTTTTTATATTTTATAATTAAATCTTTATAATTAGTGTTTATAATCAAAAGTTTTGTTGTAAATAACAATCGTTCTGAAATTAGTAACCTTACAAAGAAAAGAAACTTGAAATATTTATTTGTCATTCATAAATCTATTTACTTTTTATTTGCATGCTAAATATTAAGTAAATATTATGAAAATATTTGTACACGTAATTATTTTTTAAAAGGATAATTTTTTATGCAATAATTTATATCGAATGAAAAATTTCGTTCGAGAATTATTGAACACTGCAGTAGTATTATAGAATTGAGTGATTTCATGCACCAATTCTATAATTATATAAATTCAAATGTATACATATTTTAAGTGCATCTTTATGTTTATATTTAACGATCAAAATGAGTAGATACTTCTTTCCTGATTCTTTCATAGAAATATGGGTATTTATAAATGATCATACTTAGATCATACTTTTTAGAGATTGCTTTTATTTTTAAATAAGCTTATTACTTTTAAAGTTTTATGTTTGTGTAGTTATCAATTTCTAATTTATAAGAACTTTTTCCATTATTTTTCCGATATTATTTATTATTTGAGTCAATATTGCATATAGTAATTAGTATTTATTCGTTTACTCGTTTAGTAGTAAAGTTTTTACCTTCAAGCGATTGACAACATTTTATATTACATCCATTTTAGAAAAGTTTTAAAAAGATTATTATTGTTATTAATAGATTTGATGTTTATATTTTCAATTATTAATAATATTATAATTAATAATATTATTTTATTGTATCTTGGCTGTGATGAAAAATTATAAATGGAAAAGAAAAAAATCTTCACACATTTTATAAATGAATAATTAATTTTGATAATATATTTAATAAAATAATAATACATTACTTATAAATAGAAAAATTCAACTTTATAGAACTTTAATTATAAATATACATTATAATTTGATGTAAATATGTTATTGAAAATATTTTTATTCAATAAAGATAGAGTTGAAGTATTTTTTGGAATTACTTTAATTTTCTATTTGAATATTTTTCAATTACCAAATTACAAGAATATATAATATTTTATAAAATAAAGTATAAAACTGTTAAATTATTATGAAGTTAAAAAAAAACATACAAAATTTTTTCTGAATTAAGAAATACTACTGAAGATGCGAGTCAATTCATATGAACTATTATTATTTCAAATAAGTGCATAATATTTTATAATGTAATATATAGATAAAATTAATTTATATAAAATATTTTATACAGTTTAAATTATATTATTAATTAATTAATTAATCATGCAGAATGCAGAATTTTTTTGTAGGTTAAAATAAAAATAAATCTTATACACTATTAGAGTAAAATCATAATTATAAAGACACATTTATAAAGTTCTTTAAAAATTTTGACTTTCACTATCGTCGATAGAATTATTTACACAATAGCTCTTCATTTTATAAATTAATGTATTTGAAATGATCAAAAAAATTTTTATCGAAAGTATAAGAAACAATTTTTATTCTTTCAATTTGTAACACAAAAATAACATATTTACCTAGTGGTACTTATAAGCTTAACTTCAGATTTTCAACTAAAATATTCATTTGATAAAATGTATCTAGCAAATGCTAGTGAGTTAACGTATTCAAAAGTAGGTTATTTGAAACAAAATAATATCAAAAATGTTTTAAATAAATACTTATAAGTTTTCATGATGGAAATAAAAGTCAAATTTTGATTTTAATGAAAAAAATAATTTTTTTCGATTAGAAAATATTTATCATCTAAATGAACTTTAGTAAATTAATTATTGAAACTTTAAAACATATTTTTTAAATTATTTTAAATTTTTGGAATAAATTGAGTTTTAAAAATAAATAAAAATATTTTGATATTGTATAGCTTTTCAATATGGAGTCATTATTTTATTTTATTATATTTTATATATGTTTTATATCTTATATACCTTATATATTTTATTTTATTTTCAATAAATTTTATGCCCTTATTTATCATGAATTCTTTATGTAAACCAAAACTTTAAATAAAAATGATGTTCCCATCAGAAAAATATTCATATTTTTACATATTACTAATACGTGTCTAATATTGAACATATCTTTTATTCGATAAAAAGACAAAAAATAAAGTAAGAAGGTTATTGAATTTAATAATAATTTCTAAATATACCTATATTTTTTACAATATTTCTAACATATTTATCATATAAAAAATAAAGCAAATCTTAAATTGTTTATTTTAATATATTATTCGTTTAGTTTTGTCCATACCAACATCAATGTAAGTAGTAATTATTACGTTATTATAATTCTGAAATAATACTTAAACATATAAGAATAGAAAACCTTTAAATATAAATAATATCAAATTTTCAATATTAATTTTAAATACATTTTATTGATATTATTTTATTGATAGTTACTAAATAGTTTAGCTATATATGAATACATAATCTAATATTAGTCTGTATATTTTAAAAACTATGTATTTTATGTATAAAATGAATAAATAAAATAATGAATATGCATTAATTTATAAACATTAATACTGCTTTCACTGAACAATAAATTATAAAAGAAGAGTAAAAATAAAAGTGCACGTATATTAATATTATATCTTTGAAAAAGTGTTTAAGATTATTTCTATATATTACATCAATAAGTATTTTTTATAAATTTAAAGATTTAGAAGGAATTGAAAGATAATTTTTTAAAAATTGTTAAATTAATCAAAAATAAATTGTTACAAAAATTATCAGACTTTGACTAAATTTAATGTTTTTTATAAGATTTTAATAATGTCTTTTTTTAAATTTAGAATTTGAATATTTTAAGTTTATTTATACAGGCTATAAATTCAGATTTAATTTTTATTATACACAAGTTTAGATCATTATATTATTATTATGTTTATATTAAATAATTAATTTACTATTTTAAATAAAACATGTATAATTTGATATATTAGTAAATTAAAATCATTTAAATAAACTGTTATTTGAATCGAAAAAATAAAATTGTGTAGTACTATCTTGGATATAAAAAAAATTTCTATTATATTATGCACAAATACAAATTAAAACTCAATTTTTTAAATCTTGAATAAATTCTTTGATTATTCTTTATCATAATGAAATTTTTAATGGTGACTCATCTACGAAATAGTCATTTTCCCTCCATCATTTCTAATGTTTTTTTTTTTTTGTTCCCTAGTTTATCTGTTACTGTAGATCCATACGGTGCACTTGATGAGTTACGTCAATATGTACACAGTCTTTATGAAGTAAGATCAATACTTATTCAGAGAAACATTATTAATACATCAAGTTATCGGAAAATCTTACAAAAAATTCTTTGCATTGGAAGTTTTAGTATGATACATGAGAGATTTCGAAATGCAAATCCATGATAATATTTGTATTCACTATTTGATATAACACCTAGTCATATAACACCTAGTTTTTGTCTTGAAATGCTCAAAAATATACTGATTAACGTAGACCATCAATAAAAATTTGCCGAGGAAAAAAAATTATAGTAAGATATTAATTTCGTCACTCAGAATGAGATCAACAATAATTACATGGATACTATTTCGGAAATTTTGAAATTATGCTTTAGTAGCTACTTCCATGCTTTATTTAGCCTCTGTAGATAATTAAAAACGTGCGTATTAATTCTCGTAAAATTACAGAATCACGTTACCTATTATTTTGATCAATATTATTAATTTCATAGCAGAAATTTTTTAAAAGAAGAAATCTTTATGAAGATAAATTTTTTTAAAATATTAATTAAGATGTTGTATTGTTCAGGTATATTATTTAAATAATTAACACTATTAGGCTATACATAATTATTTATTAATAACAAAGAGCTTATATCTAATTAAACGTAAATATATATTAAAAATACGTAAAAATATACCAACATATACATATATGCGGAATCGTGTGGAAATCTAAAACTTGCACGAATACAACTGACTTGCGCTCCGTCGGCATCGGGTGTAACGCTCTTTTTTTATTTTAAACATTAAACGTATGGAATTTTGATAGCCTTCTGTTTATTCGTATTTCTATATTATATAGTAAAAACAAAATACAATTTATGGGAGTATACGCCACAAAGATTTTAAAAAATTTGATAGCTTTCAATTTAAATTATAAAAAAAAATATTTTCTCAATCATTTATACCATAAATATTCATATTTCTTTCATATATCTACATACACTGAAATTAATGTATATTATTTCTTATATCATATATTATAATTATTTAGTCGCATCCGATAGTTACTTACAACTTAAAAAATACATCATAATATTTTCTTTTTTAAAATGACAAATTTCCAAATTATTTTAATTATTATAGAATAGATAGATAGATATTTATTAGAACAATATTACATTGTCTTTATATAAACCTCATACTTAAAATTCTAGTGTATTATTACACAATAATCTTATTTTTTACCGAACATTAATCGACTTTACTACGCTTTACAATTATTACTATATAATTACAATTGTGTATATATATACATACATACAATTGTCTTTAATATCATGTCTGAAATATATGAATATTTGTAAACACATATTTTTGAATCAAATACTAATTTTCTAACATTTGAATATTTATGTGTTAAAAAAGTATACTTATTTTGTTCCCTGAAGACATCATATTATATATATGTTACTGATTATAAATCATAATTTTATATTTATTGCGTAGGTCCTGTAGTAAAAATATTTAATTACTATACTGTCATATTTGATGACACGTTTGTTCAATGGAAAGTATCCTTCAATTTTACAAGTATCTTTTTCATGTAGTAGGTGATAGTAGACGAAGAAAAACTAAACGTTAGGATTAATCGTTCGCCGGGTGAAAGCTTACTTTTTATAAAAAAAATTAAAAAAATTATAAAAGTTGTTTTTATATCTATTTATGTTTTGAAGTTCTTAAACGGTAAATACAATATTTACTACGTAACTCTTCGTAACTTCAAAGTGTAGATTTTTAAAATTTATTAAGATATCTATAATAATTTTTAAAAAAATTTCGAAAATTGATTTTTCGAGATTTTGAAAACTATAAAAATGTTTAAAAATTTTATATTTACTATAAAAACTACATTCAATTTTTCATCTCAATATATTTCTTTCAATTCAAAATTTCTTAAAAAGATATTCTTGAATAGTAAATGTTCATTGTTGATCACTAAATACTATTTACATTAATCATTGTTGTCAACAAAATTTTTCATTCTTTTTAATTCTTCAAATTTTATGAGTATTTAATAGCTTTTGAAGTAATTATAAAAGTATTATTATTTTTATGCATTACAATAAAATCAACTAGTGTATATTCTATTGCGAAAGTGCCAAAAAAGTGCATCAATGCTCACTACCAGATAAAAATTACTTAGATTTATGAATTATAAATACGGAAATATAAGTCAAATAAAGATGTATTATCATATAATTAGAAAAAAATAGGAAAACAGAAACTTATATTTAATTCAAACTAGTAGAATATATAAAAGGGGCAAGAAACTTTTCGATGCTGTAACTATAAGAACCAACGGATAATGTCAGTTTCATCAAATTCTCAAATAGTTAGCATGTCGGTCTCGTACAACCTACACATGCTGGTTAGGAGCTTAAGCTGTTACCTCTAGAAATAATTGGGTGCTTCAGTATTGGATACGCATGAATCAAATTGAATTTCAGTGCCATCAATTTTCTTGATAACAGATAACAATTTATAGTTATCCATGATTTTAAAGCTACTATGTATAATTTAAGACTATTCTAATATGCGATATATTCTGTTCTTGTTACTAAAAAATTGAAATAATGGAATAAATATATTAAATACTATATATATATATCAATTAACTCAATTTATTTTAGTTTATTAAACGTAATATATTATTAATGATTTTAATCAAATAATTACATATTTAGAAAATTTAAATTTTATACTATCATGAAAATTTTTATATAAAATGTTCAGAATTAAATATATTTGTTTAAAACTCAAGAGATTTTGATAAGAAGATAAATAATGAATTATATTTTTCTTAAGAATTATTTTTTACTGATTTAAAATTTTATTTAAAGAAGGGATACATTTTACGGATACCAATATAACCTAATATAATTAGAGATTATTAATTTCAAATATAATTTGAAATAAGATAAAAAAATACATTATTTGAAAATAATATATAATATTTATTCCAATAAGAATATATTTTAAACTGTAAAAATATTGTATTAAATAACTAGATTACTAATATTTTTAATAACTTTGAAATTAATATAAAAATCTCATTTTTTTTTTATTCAATATTAAGTTAGTATAATATTTATATTATTACATACATATATGTCATATATACTATATATATACATTTTACATTCAATCTTTTGCAAGTAAACATATATTTAAAGTTTAGAGGGAAAAATATCTGTTCTGATATTTACATAAACACCACGTGATATTGAATTTTCCATTATCAATATTTAAAATAAACTCATTTATGAAAAATAATTGTCACCTTCAATATTTAGTATAAGAAATTATAAAACATTAATACTATAAACGCTCATATTTTACAATATTTTAAAATAGTTAATTAAAACAGAAATTTTAATATAAGTAAATTTATTTATACCAAAAAAATTACAATTCATAAAGTATTACATTAGTCATAATTGTTAGTCATAGACATAATAAGTAATAATTGTTTATTTGTTTCGCTGGCTCCAATTCAGTTGTTTATAATGCTTTAAATAAAAATTTTTAATTATACATTTAGAATTATATGGAAATTCAACAGAATGCTTATGATTTTGTATTAAAACTTCTATAACAATAAATACTTATTTAGAGTTTAAAAAAGCAACTCTTAAAATCTTTTTTATATTAAAAAAAATTCATCATAATAATTTAAAAGAGGAAAATATTATTCAGTTTAAGCAAACATTATTTACATTACACATGAGATAGAAACATTCTAAATTTTTTTTTTAAATCAGAAACGTACAATAATTATAAAGTTAATAAAAATTGTAGACAATGTATAATAATAAACAAATAATATTAAAAATTTTAATGTTGACGAGACAACGGGCTTATGTATCGTAAAAATAGTAAACTATAAATAATTATTGTAAAGAAAATTAAAGTAAATACCTAGAAGGAAAAATTATTTAAAATATTAAATATAGAAAAGAAAATATTTAAAAAGTTATAGATATTAAAAAATAGGTGAAGAACATGATAGACTTAAGAAAATTGAGGAAACAAACGGCTTCCATTATATCCAATGCGAGCCAAAGTAGCGAATGCACTAGCGAAAGAAAATGCGTTAACTTGTTCAAGGTACTATAAATATCGAGTTACGCACAAAAATCTGTTTTTGAAATTCTGTAACTTTTACATTTATTTTATTCTAGGAAAGAATATTATTATTTTGTTCTAGGAAAGAATATTTAACTGCGCAATACCGAATTTTCTTAATTTTCCTTTGTAAACTAAAATCTATAAAAGCAACGTTTCGGGTTTTTCGAACTTCGCCTGTACTTTCGGTATCGAGCATTAAACTTATAAAATTTCGATATATATAAAATTTAACACATTCAAACAAATTATAACTAAAATCAGTGAAAAGTGTTCAATTAACCCTTATGCCAAAACTTCCTTTGCATAAGTATTCATTATTTTTTTAAATTAATTTGAATAAAAATTCATTTACGTTTTTTTTATAAATACATAATAAATAAATACTTTATTTAAAAATTTTTTATTCAATTACAAATATAATTTATTTAAATAATGAATTATATATTGTATATTTTTATATACTTTCTTGGAATAAATAATATCTATTTATTTTTCTTTTATTTATGTAAATAATTAGAGCCATTTGAAAATTAAATACAATATTTATAAATTATCGCATCACATGATATTAAGAAGGGCGGAGAGATAACTCGTGACGGCCGAGTTTGCTACAGGGGACTGCCTCTATATTCAGACCCACACCACCAGGGGAGGGGGCTGGCGACACGTCCACGATGTTCAGTCCCATTCATGCCACGGCGCGACTAGCGGTGTCTGACTTCGCAGACTCATTTCTCTCATACAAGGGGATAGGTGTAAAATTTAATGAATATGAATGAGATTAATGAGATGAATGAGATGAATGGGATGAATGGGAAGGCTCTCTCAGGATATTAGTAGGATATTAAATACGCGAAATATATGCAGTAGTGAGTCCGTTTCGGGCCCGTCGCGGCAGGAAATCGTGTCTTTATTTTCTCTCCTTAGATCGTGATTTATTTTTTAGCACGCGAGGGTTATATCGCGACACGACGGGGATAAGTATTCAAACAACGAGAGGGATCTAGCGAACGAGTGTATGAGAGGGAGAAAGAAAGAGCGCGAGTGGCGAGTAGATGGCAGAAAGAGGGGATGCGGCTGCCTGCTTACATTCGAGACTGTGCCTATGCCCGACGGGATGGCTCCACCTTGGCGCACCCGTGCTATCCTGCACGTTGCCATTTTTTGTCACCGAACTATTCTCTAATAGGAAATACGTTCGACGACCACGTTGTCGATTTTTCTCAGCTGATGTTCTGCCTATTTCGGATATGCCCTGCATATGTTTTCTTACCTTTTACACCTATATTATACTTATTATAAAACTGCACACCTGCAGTTCAAATTTTCTTACTTTTCGGCGCTTGTTTCTACGGGCAGGTGAGCGCATCCGCTACAATATTTGTATAGCGTTTTAATGATTAAATTTTTTATTCGAAACTTTATGTAGTGGTAATAAATTTTAATAAATTGATTATTTGATAAAATAGGATTTGAAAAAAAACACGAATGAATTTTTCTTGAAAATTTAATCAAAAAGATTTCATTGTAGTAATAATTATAACTAATGAAATAAGTTTGACTCAATTCTTTTGACTTCTTTTAGTATATTGGAGTATTTATGAATTTCTCACTTTTACTTCTATTGTTATTATTTATTAAAATTTCTTTTTCTCTTCTATTATCAAGCATCAACTTGTAGTGCATTTCGTGAATATAATAGAATTTGCAACACTTACGTAATTTTTTCATTATCTGTTTCATACTTTCTTTGACTGTAATAGTTTAAAAATAAAAACAGAGAAGACATTGTATTAAAAGAACGAAGACGTACAAAATCTAATAAGTAAGTAGATAATAAAAACTTTATCAGGAAGAATCACAATTTTATTGCAAAATCTGCGACTGTAAGTAGTATTTTCATTTCCAGATATCCTCCAATCTTTTTCTTCGTTGTGTACAAAAAGTTAATTTACTTCAGAAACAAAAAGTATGAGTCACTGGTAAATTGGTATGAGGTGAAGAGAAAAAGGAAAATATAAAATTTTTTAATTATAAGCATTATATATTTATCAAATTTATTTAAAATTTCTTCTTTTTCTTTTAATTTTTAATTTTCAGAATCCTAAGTGAAACTTTGTAGATAATTAAGAAAGAAACACTTATATAGTAGTAATATTTTATTAAATTTAATATGTAAATTCATTATATTAATATAATAGTAAACAGAGTAATATTTAAGTAATGGTAATAATAATGTTGTCAAATATATATTTAAACAACGAAGCATGCACGATGCTATTGAAAAATGCATAGTAAAAAAGGTATACTAGACGACTAGATTACGTTATGCCGAACACGGCTTTTATTACAAAAAAGTCTTCAACCACGTGTCCCGTTATTCAACGGCTTTTGCATTCACCGTAATATTTATGGTCGCCGCTACATAAATATATACGTAATATAATATTTTCATATTATAATATTATTATTACACTGGACTGTTAAAAGATATAGTCGCAAAAGAGTCTTATTACAGAAATGGATTTGAAATATATTTTGTTTACATATATTAATAATTGATGCTGCGTAATTTTTGATTATATTCACTTTATTAATACTATGTATTGTATGTTTATATGTAATCATATAATCTAATATATACTTAAATTAGATCATATTAAATAATATATAGCAATTTAATTCTAATAAATATTTATTAATATATTTAATTTATTTTAGAATATGTAATAAGTCAAAATTCCCTAAGATTTGTATACTAAATATTACTACGTATATATTTTTATAGTTAATGAATAAGAAGTTACAATTTTGTTTTGTTTTGAATAGTATATGTTCTCTATTTAAATAATCAGTAAATTATAAATATTCAATTTAAGAACATATATAAGTAAATTAATTCCTAATCGTTTATATATATATATATATAGATTAATCGTATTTTCCATAGAATTAGTCATTTAATTAGATATTTCTTTTGATGTATAGTTATTTAAAGTAGAATAAAATATTCTAAAAGTTCTAATTGAAATGATGTTTAATATTTATTTTAAAAAATTCTTTGACTTAGTATCTAGTCAAGAGACTATAGTATTTCTTTACTAGATATAATTTTTTTAATCTATAGTCAGAAAGAACTCTTAAATAATTCAACAGCTTCATAAAATAATTTAATAGGAAATGATATTTGAATCAATGTAATTATACATATTGAATTATGCTCTTTATAGTTATGTATGTTTACAGAATAATATACAACTTTTATAATACATTACAATATTCCTTTGTACATTTTTCAATATCTTGGTTTACACATATTTAAATTCAACTTAAAAATTATGCAAGAATAATTTATGTATTTTTTCACTTATATTTCTATCCCTTTTTACTTCTTTTCAATATTTTAAAAATATCTCAATTATCACGTATAGATTTTCCTATTATCTTTTTTATAAATCGCTTTGATATTCAAATTATTTCTATCGGCGTTTAGTTTTTTCAAAATTAAGTTTCTTATTCAATTTTTATATTAAATCATTACTTTATTTATATTTCTACAACTAGTTTGATTTTCTACACAATTTATCAATTTAAATTTAATTTAAAAGTAAAATTCCGTGACATTTACTTATTATCTCTAATTATTTCCTCTTTTTTCTAATAAAAAAGTTAAAGTAATTCCTTCGTAATTTTCATAAGTGATTTATTTTATCTCTCCTTTGTATTACATCTTTAAAATTATTTATTGTAAAATAGCGTTATTTTATACGATATAATTAACTTATATTACAATAATTGAACATGAACTTCCCCGTAGACTTCTTATATTTATTTATTTTTATTTTAAAATTTTTAAACTTTTTTCTCTTAATAACTTTCCAGAAGTAGTTCGTCTATTTTCAAAATTTCTATCTAAATGTCTATTTTTAAAACTTTATTTTATGCAATAAAATAATAAGTAACTTATATATCTACTTTAATTATTTGAATATAGAATTTTTACTTTATGTTCCAAGAAAATAATTTTAATTGTAAAACTTATCATTTTATAATTTATAATTTCATAATTTTTTTTTAATTTTTCTTTCAATGTTTATCCCTGACATGTAACATATAAGAGCTCACTTAACAGACTTTCGTCTATGTTCTTTATATATTTGTTACTATATTTTCATTCAATTGACTAAGTAATAAGAAAAAAACACAGATAATAAAAAACAAGTAACTATTGGAGACATCGAGATGATTTAGAACTCCTGATTATTACTTCCGTCCATATTAGAAGGAATTGGAGAGGAAACTTGCAACTATCTGCAATACATCATCCAACACCTAAAATGTGAGAAGTTATTGACCGAAAAACTAATTAATATATAAATCATCAAAGAACGGTCAGTTGAAAAAATATTTAATGAGTCGTTTAAAGAAGAATTAATGAAAAATTATCCTCTTGAAGAAATAATAAAAACTAATAATTTTAATTACGCATAAATAATAATAAAAGTTAAAGGAAAGAATCTTAATCAATTAACAATATACGAGGAACAATATTACAATTCTCACAAATCGTTACATTATATAAATACATATTTTTCTTATATCAAAGATTTATATATAATCCTTACAAATCTATTCACATTTTGACGTCAAAATTTATACACTTTTATATCATTTACTTATGAAATACTTTAATACAGTTCTTATACCTTAAATACAAACATTGAATCTTAATATAATTGTAGTTTATTAATCAATACTACATTTTTATGATTTATCACCATTATTCACGATAGGATGGCCGTAGTTTCTTGGTGACACTGATTCATTAGCCGTATTATAAATATATTGAAAAGAAATTAATTGTTTCAAAAACAATCGTGCTTAGACAGGATCTTAGGAATATAAATTAACAGTATAGAACAATAGTGTTAATCCTAATTTTATTTAATCTAAATAAATAAAATAGGACAAACGTGTTTATACAGAAAAATTTTTGTCTCAATTCAGCAGCTGAAAAATAGGTTTGCGTATCATATAATACTTTCGATGAATAGTACGACGTGGTCATGCAGCGTCATTTTTTTTTATTCAGTACCTATGTTACGAGAAGATCACTACGTCCAAACCCTATTTTTCAAACTGTAAAACTTAAGTTTTTCCGCTTTTATCAAATGGCGCATAAAGAATATAAACCTACTGGTGCCAGGAGTCATCTCTAATATCCAGAAATCGACAAGCAAATGCAAATTACATATAAATGGCTCAACAACTGGAAGGTAACGTGGTTCAAATTGATCGTGGGAGCAATTGTAACTAGCCCCATAATTAACGTGGGTCGTGGAACACGACCATCAAGAGTCCACGTCGTTCCTAGAATTGAGATTATCCAAAGGAGAACACGTAAGATTTAGAGAATAGGCAGATTAAGGATGCATCTATCCTCGAATGTACATCCACCGACTATGAGTGGAAGATCCAATTCGATGTTACCAAACCAGTCGTGTACTATTCATTTATAGAGCCAAACTACAATAGTCAAGCCAAATAGAATTAGGGACTTGACGAAAGAAAAATCGAAATTACGACGACCGATGCTGACTTATAGACGTGGGTGACAGACACATTCTCGTCGATGATCGACCCATACAGTGTGCTGCAGAACAATTCTGATTTGAATTGGCAAAACACAAAACTTAAGTTTTTTTACCTTCATCCATTGAGTATACATATATACTATTTAAAATCTAAATACAAATGTATTGAATAATAATTTCTCATATACTTAAATAAAATATTGAAAATGTACAAATAAAATTAATTTTCATTTACTTTTATAGAGCTAATTGTGTATGAAGCATAAAAAATATTAAAAATAGTATAAAAAATAGTGAAAATTAATAATTTTAATTTTAATAATTTAATTTTAATAAGTCATTTTATTTTTCTTAAATTTCAAATGAAGAATTATGTAAACCTTTGATAAGAGATTTTTTTGTATAAAATATTTCAATATTTAGCTATATTGCGGAAGTATTA
Organism: Platyscapa corneri; assembly: GCA_018907185.1. Lineage (NCBI taxonomy): Eukaryota > Metazoa > Arthropoda > Insecta > Hymenoptera > Agaonidae > Platyscapa > Platyscapa corneri. The sequence continues at coordinate 760,621 of JACCHW010000089.1, forward strand.
TGATTTGAATTTCTGATTTGCTTCATAGTTTATTACTATTTTATTATATAAATAAAACCGTTTAGAAATAATATTTATTCTCTTTAAAATATTATTGATTCTTAGTAGATAAATGGTAAATGTCGATATTTGAATACATAACTTTTTATAATCTTTTATATTGCTGGTTTAATGTATCTATGTTTAAAGACTGTATTTCTAATTAAATACTTACCTTTACAGAACCATTTCATTGCTTCATGCAGTAAAAATATAAATAAAAAATATTCAAAATAAATTTTATATACGTTATATTGTACGAAATTATGCATTTCTCGAATTAAACAAAATTTATTCATGTTTAAATTTGCTATCTTTTAAAATTGATTTATACTATTGTAAATAATACAAATATGTTTACATATTTTACCAATCATCTCAATAATATTTTTATTTTTTATAGTGGACCCAATTTTAAAATTGATAATTGATAATATTGATAATTAAATATAAATATCAAATGGCCCACTTATCAATAGATATTTTTTATAAATACTTTATATAGTTCTGTAATTAAGTCAAAAAATAATAATTGTTTAAATTAACAACTTGACGTTCGGACCTCGCTCCCGAGAGTTCGGCGTCAATGTGCCGGGGGAAGAAATATTCTCTCTCCCCGGGTCTCCTCCGGTCGAGGAGGGAAAAGCTCTCCGGAGCTTAGCGCAGCTCTGCAGGATCGCCCCGAGGACGGGGGGTATGTGGTGTTGAAGTCGGTGCACGCGGGCCTTGAAAGCTCGTCCGGCCTCGTGGGTCCGAGCTAGCTGGCGGTCGAGGTGCGCTTCAGATAGGACGCACGCAGGATCCCAGGTTCGCCCTGAGAAGGGCGGGTTGGTGCGATGTCGAAGCTTAGGCCAGCTTCGGGCCTCCTCGCAAGTGCGTTATGATGCAGGAAGGAGAGAAGAATTGAGAAAACTATCGCGAGGTGTTTGTTCCGACGTGAGCAGAAGCAGGCACCGTGAGGTGTTCGATACGCGCAGTTTATCTCTCGCCTTTCCGGAGGTTCTCTGGTTCTTTCGTCCAAGGGCACCCGCTTTTATTCTTTGCCTGAGCAGGAGGCCCAGCTTACCTGTCTATGGTTGTTCGACGCGTTCAAACCTGCAATTCGAACATGTCGAGATGCGCGACCAGGGCTTTCCCCGCGGCCGTCTATATAACCGATATAAGCTGGCCAGACGCCCAGACGGGTTATATGGCCCCTATCATCCGGCGGGCTATAAACAGGTGCTATAAACCACCTGGCACGGATTTCAGGCCGTATCGGTCAGTTTTTTTTTCTTTTTATGACTAAGCGGTCAGGTTGTGCCGAATACGGCACCCACCTGATCCGGCCATACCTGCTCCATCGGCCCGGGGCGCGTCAAAGTATGTGTAAAAAAAATTTATTGATGGATTGAAAATGTTTAAAATAATTTATTTTAAGCATTGTGTCCAGTATAACACTAATAAATTGTCTTTTTCTTTTCAATAAAATTATTTTTTGAAAAGAAAGTTTGCCTTTGTAATAGAAAAAGATCTGAAAAAGTGTAAAACTGAAAATGAAGTTTAATTATTTATTACTCTAGAACTTATTATTATGAAATGTATTGATCAGATCACTGCCATAGATATGATATAATTTTAGAGGTACAAAATAATAATGGCTAGTTTTATATATAAAAAATCATTCATAATTTATATAATAGTTTATAAAATTATATATTTAGTTTATATCATATAATATTGTTATATGTTATTATATGTTTTTATGTTTTTATATGTTAAAATAACATATAATATTTTATATGTTATTTTACAGTTTATAACATATAATACATAGCTAAGAAATTTTTTGTAGATAAGAAAATTTTTTTCTTTGAGAAAAAATAGTCGAGAAAGTACATTGACTTCAGCATTGTAAAATTTTTCTGGCTATTTCGTAATATAGTCTTTAATAATTTAAATTACAGTTTATTGGAAGTAACTGGTATTTAACTATATATAGATAAATTAAATATTTTTACGTCGGCTGGAGGCAACGTATCCGAAGGCACGTTTGATAATGTATGTTTCTGCCATATTGACATTATGTGGAAAAGTCAATAAATTATAATGAAACGAATTATTATTTTATTTCTTCTTAAAGTTGTTGATGCAGTGTTAAAGTATTGTGAAAATTATAGAATAAGAAGGATTTTAAAATTAATTTATGAAAAAATGAAAACAGTCCACTATTACACAATTTTTTTTATTTTTAAGATTTCAATGATCTTTTCATTATGTTATTAATCTTTCAATATCTATGCTAATTCATTAAAATGTGATAACAAAATTAATTATCAAATCTTATTACTTTATTCATATACATAATAATATTTGATTATACAAATATATTAAATTATATAATATATATAATATAAAGTTTTTAGAATAATAATATGTACACCATCTAATACAAAAAATTATCTAAATGAAATGAGTCTTTTTCAATTAATATAGATAAATTATTAAAAAATACATTTATAAAAAAGTTAAGAACAAAACCAGATAGAAATGGTTTAATACTACATTATTTTTCTACAAGATTATTAAAAAAATTAACCAATCTGTTTCAGAATACACGAAAAAATGGTACCTGTAGCCACCTATGGCAATTGATAATCAATCATGATTATCGATAATGGCCCACCACGTGGCGAAAAAGAGGGCGCTATTCAACTCGAGTGCGTTCATCGCTCATCAATAATCAATAGGCGTGATCGACCCCCGCGAAGTATATATAAACATATTCACACAGTACATTTGAAATGCAACTACTCATTCTATTTGACAATGAGTAAGGCGCAACGTGTGATAGGCTAATCAATCATCTATCAGTGATTAGATATTATAACCGATCGTGTCACGTTCTCGTTGTTGTGGAAGGATATATGAAGAAATTATTTGTTTCAGATAATCTTGCTCAGCGTTTTTTATTTTTAATTTTTCGATTTATTAACACAAAGCATCGCAATGCGGAAATTTCGGATCTGTCTCGTAACGAGTTTCGGGACAGAAAAGTCTACTCGGTCTCCTTGCACCTCTCTTTTATAACCTTCGCTTTTCCGGGCAATTCCGCGTACACTTAACTCGTCATCGAACCTTCCTTTTTGTCGCACGACTATTTTCGTTTACATTATTTGCGTTGTAGACATAATACTTTATGCGCCTTATTTTTATACAATACATTCTTTATGTTCTTCTGTGCTCGCAATACGCATTACAGTTAAGTCGTTGTATATTATATTTTTGGTCCGATTCTCATAATTTTTACGATACGCTCGTCTTTCCTCGTACCGCTCGTAACATAAGTCGTCGTCGAGTCCCTGAGCCTGAAAAAACCCCCGCTGAGCAGTCGGAGGTAAAAGGCTCTTACAAATTGTTTATCCGCGAGCGGAACTTAGTCGCATATTTACAATACTTTCGATTTAAATGCGCAGTTTTCCAATGTTCGGCCGAGGTATTAATTTCGTTTTGTCTTAAAAGACTTCTCTTTTTTTCTCTTCCTCTTTTTTTTTCTTTGGGCATTCGACAGCATCATTTCCATGAGCTACCTTTGCCCCTCCGCCATCTTAGATTGGGTGTCGAGCTGCTTCGCATTCCCGCGACCGCTCGCACCCTTTTGTTGGAGTCACAGCCTCTTTGCAAACGATCTTTCGTCCCCCCAGGGGCCACGTTTGCATCGCCTGACTCCAACCTCAGGCCCACTTCTCATACACAACATGGGATAGTGGGAGGAAGGAACAGGTGAGGAGGAGTTCCCTACGTCGTGCTGCAAACCGCGAGTAGGAGACGCGATCGCGAAGTCTATCCCCAGCCCGTTGCGGCGGGCTGATCAGTCCCACCCTCATTCGATCGTTGCATTTAATATGGTTCGGTCATCTAAGAGAGGTTCGTCGGGCAGGATAAGGAGAAAAGGGGAAAGAGGAAGAGGCTTGTATGATCGCGTGAGAGTGAGAGAGAGAGGGAGAGAGAGAGTGAGAGAAAGCGTACGCTAGGCCGAGTTTGCCCAACGCATAATGTATGAGAGTGAGAGGAGGGAGAGAGAAGTTAGCGCGTGCGAGCGAGAGAGAAAGGAAGAAACACGTACGCCCGGCCGGGAGAGCCTAGCGCATAAGTGTATGAGAGTGAGATGAGAGAGGAGGAACGAGAGAGTGGTGCGTAAGAGTGAGAGAGAGAGAGTGGTGAGAAAGAAAGCGTACGCTAGGCCGAGCGCAACTAGCGCACAAATGTATGGGAGAGAGAGAGAGGAGAGAGAACGAGAGAGTAGTGAGTAAGAGTGAGAGAGAGAGAGTGGAGAAAGAAACGCGTACGCTAGGCCGAGAATGCCTACCCATAAGTACATTGGAGTGAGAGAGAGGGAGCAGAGGGAGAGAGTAGTGTGTAGACGCGAGAGAGAGAGGAGAAACTGTACGCCAAGCAGAGTGTCTAGCGCCACTAGTGTAAAGAGTGAGAGAGAGGGGAGAGAGAGTAGCGCGTGTGCGTGAGAGAGTGAGGAGAGGTGTACGCTAGCAGAGAGCGCCTAGCGCATAAGTGTATAGGAGCGAGAGAGAGGGAGTGATAGATATGTGTAAGAGCGAAAGAGAAGAGAAGAACGTGTACGCTAGGCATAGTGTCTAGCGCATGGAGTAAGAGAGAGGGAAAGAGAGAGTAACGTGTGAGTGCGATAGAAGAAAGAGGAGCCAACTAGGAGCTGGAAGTGGGAAGGGGTAACGCTGCAGCTTGGCTGTGCACGAGTCGTGCCCCGCACGGCATGGGCCGCACTCCGAAATATCCCAGGCTAGAAGTATTTTCTTCTGCGATAATATTTTATTTTTCTTCTGCCGAACTATCGGCTCTTGTAAGGCGTACCGTCTTTTCCCTTTACTTACCTGTTTACTACGTTTACTTACCTGTTTATATTTTCTATCGCATTTTTCGGCCTGCGCGCTCGAAACGACGTGTATGTACAATATATTTACTTATGCTCTAATTATAATATTTATTTCTATCGGTTATAAACTATTTAGTTACACTCGCGTTGCGTTACACTTTCCCATAAGTTTCTACACTATAAACAGGCCCTTTGTTCAGCCTTCCTTAGAATTTTAAATATAAATAATTAATAAATAAAACAAAGCTTAAATATAAATATAAATTCCTGCGTATTTTTAGATAAATAAATAATATAATTTGAACTTATAACGACGCGTGCAACGCGAGTACAATAAATAGAATATAATGTCCTATTGTACTAAAATTCTAATTTTCTATGCTTAATATTAATTACAATTTTCAGCGGGAAAAGGAATTAGCCTTCTACGAACACGTTACACGTGTATCGTTTACAGTTCTATTGTACTAAAATTCTATTTTTCTATGCTTAATATTAATTACAATTTTCAGCGGGAAAAGGAATTAGCCTTCTACGAACACGTTACACGTGTATCGTTTACATTCTCCCCCCTACAAAATCATTGAGATTTTGTACCGGGGTACTCTTTTATTCGCACTAATTTTACCGTTGGGCGTTCGCAGAGGCCCCGTTCGGTTTTTACCTCGGCCGATCGCACGCGTTGGTCTTCTCCGGCGAACAATCGAGTGACGGTGCCTGTAATCCACTCATTGCGTGGCGCTTGGTAATCCACCACCAGTACTAGGTCACCGACCTGCAACGGCTCTGTCTCCCCCAACCACTTCTGCCTGCCCAATAGTTTAGGCAGGTACTCTCTCAGCCAACGTTTCCAGAAAGCGTCAGCGAACGCTTGTGCGATTCGCCACTGCCTTCTCAAGTACACCCCGTGTGCTTCGTGTCGGCTGAACCTTACCTCACCTGATGACGATCCTATCAAAAAATGATTAGGGGTGAGCGCCTCGTCGTCTCGCGGGTCGGCCGACACATGCGTCAATGGTCGCGAATTTACAGAGTGCTCCACCTCCGTGAGCACTGTGTGGAGCACCTCTTCCGTGGTGGTTTGTTCTCTGAGAGTTACTCTCAGAGCGGCTTTCACTGAGCGTATCATCCGCTCCCACGCTCCCCCCATGTGGGGCGCGTGCGGGGGGTTGAACCGCCACTCGATTCGTCGTTCTTTCGCGAATTTCGCCATTTTATCTTGGTCCAATTGGCGGACCGCTAGTCGCAGTTCTCGGCTCGCAGCCGAGAAGTTAGTCGCGTTGTCACTATACATGACAGCGGGCGAGCCTCGCCGCGCTGCCATCCTTTGTAGCGCCATTAACATGGAACCGGTGTCGAGAGTGCTCGCAAGTTCTATGTGTATCGCGCGAACGGTGAGGCACGTGAAAAGCACGCCCCACCTCTTTTCTCTACGTCGGCCTATCTTGACAAGCATGGGTCCGAAGTAATCTACCCCGCAGTGGCTAAACGGCCTTTCCCTGTACGCTACTCTCCCTGCCGGGAGAGGCCCCATCTTCGGTGCTCGTGGTCTACCGCGGAGTATACGACAGTCAACGCACTTGGCTGAAATTGAATTTAGGGCCCTTCTTAACCCCACGACCCAGTATCTCTGTCTAATTTCGTTGATTACCGTTTCGGTGCTGGCGTGGCGGTACTTAACGTGATACTCCCTTATTTTTTCCCTTACGTCGCGTGCCTTGCGTCTAATATGACCGGTTGGTTATTGAACTCGGCCCCTTCGAACCGTGTAACTCGGCCGTTGACCCTCATTACCCCGCGTTCGTCTATGAAAGGGTCGAGCTTAAGCAGGCGGCTGTTGACCTTCAAGGCCCTCCCGCGGCGCAGGTTTTCTACTTCGGGGCCGAATGAGTCGGCTTGTACCGTCTTGACCCATTGCTCCTCTTCGCTCTCTTGACCTACTCCTTTATCGTCCTGTTCTCCTGTTACTGTTCCTTTTGTTTGACTCCTTGTTCTGCCTCCCATTTGGTCCATTGTCTTCGCGATTTTTTCATTTTTTAAAGCGTCCTCGGGTCGCGAGTTTCCGGCTGTTGTTGCGAACACGTATGCTTTCTTCTTTTCCAAATTGTCGATTTTCGCCGATTGATTCGCCGTCATGCTCTTTGACTTTGGCCATTCCGTCTCAGGTAGCGTGTAGGACCGCTGGGCCTTTGAACCAGGTTGCTTCTGAATCGTAATATCTGTCCTTTACTCTGGTTCCATCATCTGCGGGGTTGTTGGTTGTTGAGTACCCATCTCCATTCTTCTCGTTGCGTGATTTCCGCGATTTCCGCCGAGTCGATTTCGCTACGAACACCTGTCTAGTCTGCGGGATCTGAATTTATCCATGCTAACACGATTTGGGAGTCGGTCCACATTATCCGCTTATTCTTAATGCAGTCCGAGCTCTTCGCCTACGAATTTCGCGAGTCTCGCTCCTAATAACGCGGCCTGTAACTCTAATCGCGGGATCGTGATCGGTTCAGAGGAGCTACGCGCCCTTCGACGGTATAGCGAAACGTCGCAGGTATCCGAACTTCGCTGTACTCGAAGGTAGGTCGCCGCCGCGTCTGCAGTCGAGCTGGCGTCGCAGAACGTAGTAATTGTATGCGAGCGCCCGCCAACCCTTCTGCTATTTTGCGCGCGAGGAAATTCGCAATTCTTTTAATTTTTCGGCGGCCCGCACCCACTCGCCCCACTTTAGCTCTTCTTGTCGCGCACGGTTTGGTCCAATTTATGCCACTGCGCCATAGGTCCTGCAGCAGTAGCTTGGACCTGAGGTGTGAAAGGTCGTGAGGAGTACTAGTGGGTCGAAGACTGACCTTACCACCTGCAATAACTTGTCGTTTCGTCGGTTGTTTTCTCCCCCCGTAGAATCTCGCTGTGATTTACCGAACGACAAGGTTGAATTTCAATACGTCTTCGGTCGCGTCCCAGACTAAACCTAACACTTTTTCTCCTACCTCCTTTCCTAACATTAATCGTGTTTTTTCTGTGACCTCGCGGTTCGCGATTTGTGATACGACGCGCGCGCTGTTACTCGCCCACCCGTGCATGAAAAAATTCGCCCTACGATTTATATCTATAACGTTGTTTATTCTGACAATGGCCTCGTTATCTGTTTCCGCGCTACCTATATAATCGTCCATGTACGTGTCATGAACAATCGTGCTCGCGGCTGCGGGATCTATATCGCTGAATTTAATCGCGTTTTTGTTTTTAACATAGATCGCGCTGCACGGTGAAGATTTCGCTCCGAAAATAAGGCTATTCATTTGGTACGTTTTCGGTTTTTCGATGCGATTATTTCCGCGGTATAAGAAAAGTTGCGCCGTTCTATCTTCGGGACTGATTTTCACGCGCAAAAACATGTCTCGAATGTCCCCTTTGAATCCTATCGCGAACCGTCGAAAGCGTATTATCACTCCCGCCAAAGATTTTAATAGGTCGGGCCCGGCGTCCAGCTGATCATTTAAACTCACCCCCCCGGATTTCGCGGCCGCGTCGAATACGAGACGAATTCTTCCCGGTTTGTTCGCGTTAGTTACCCCAAAATGCGGCAAGTACCACGTCCGCCCCCGCGTCGTTTCTGTAACTTCGCTCGCGTAACCTAGACTAATTAGTCTATTCATTTCCTGATAATAAAGCGCTGCATACGCGGGATCGCGATCTAACCGTCTCTCTACATTCGATGAGTCGTTTTCTCGCCGTTTCCATACCGTTTACTGTCGGCGCGTGTCCGCGTTTCCACAGCAGACCCGTTTCCCACCCGCTCGGTGTTAATCTAGTGGTTTTACGCATCACCTCGATCGCGTGTTTTTCTAGTGCACTTAACGCGTGCCTGAATCCTCTACCCCTACGCTTTCTAGAGCGAAGTAATTTTTTATATTTCATCGAGATTCTCCTCTAACGACGCGGAGGTTCCTATTTCGTTATCGGCGATTTCCGAAACGGTGAGCGCGGTCTCGCTGTTATTTTTTAAATTCCCGAGGTTACCGTGGACCGCCCATCCTAGCCGGCATTGCGAAATTACGAGCCCCGTTCTCTCGAGCGTTATATAACCTCGAGTCAAGATAAGTTCGCAGTTATCTTGGCCTATTAATATTTTCGGCCTAATCGCGGTGTACGCAGTTATAATGTTTTTATTTGCGTGCTTGTTTATTAAGGCTGCGACGTCGTTGTCCACCGTTTGCTCTGGTAATGTTAGGTTCTTTACGAGCATTACGCCTCGCAAACTATAAGTTCCATACGTCCCGTTTAATATAACGTCCGCACGTTCTACCCGCGTTTCTATGACATTCCCCGCTATCCCCTGTATGCTTAGACGCATACTCGTACCGCTCACGCCTGCTGCTTTCGCGGTATCACGGTCAACTAGCGTGATTGTCGAACCCCCGTCGATTAGCGCGTAGGTGGTGATCGCATCACTCTCGCCTAGAATTCGGACGGGTAACACTTTTAATAAAGTTTTTTGTCAGATCGCTTCTCGGCGATCCGACCGCGGACTGACGGACCGTTCCGTCAAATCAATAATTTCGCGAACTTCCGCTCTGTTAGGCCTCCCGGCCGCTCGCCGCGCAGACGACTCTGGGACCTGTCGCATGCTGTCATTCCTACCTGCACCGGTGTTAAACTCGCAAGTCGCGTTTTTAAATGTCCTGGCCTTAAGCAAGCGATGCAGAGCCTATGCTCTTTTATTACCTCCCATTTTTTGTCTCTCTGACGCTCTCGCGAATTTAACGCACTCCGACACTCGGTGTCCATCCTTCTCGCAATATACGCAATTTGTATTATAATTATTCGCAACGCCCGATGAGCCCTCGGAATTCACCTTCCGGTGCGCACGCCAAAAACACCGAGTGTTTGTTGGCCGCTGTTGTTTCGCGCCTGTCTTTGGGGGTAGGGTTGTTTCGCGCCCTCGTTTTGATATAACGGTCGTCGCGGAGGCGTGAACAACCGCGCCTGGTTTATCCCGCCGCTCTTGGCTATTCGCGCCTCTTGACTTAAGTAGCTCGAGAATTTTTCCAGTTCGAGCTTCCCCGGATGTTTTAAACGATATTTGTTATACGCGCCGGCCATTGAATACGGAATCTTCGCCCCTAGAACTTGTATCAATTCGGTCTCGTACAAATAACCGTAGCTTTCCAAAGCGCGGAGGTTCAGCGCCGCGTTTCTCACCCGTGCCGCGAACGATTCGATCGTAATCCGTCCCGATTGAAGAGCTGGTAACGATTTAAGTTCCGCGACTATCTGATTCGCGATGGCGTGGTTGTTGCTATACTCCTCGTCCAGCGTCTCCATTATAGCATCTGCCGATTGCGCGGTCGCGAACATACCCCGAACTACGTCTCGTGCCTCACCCTTTAAGGCAATGCGGAGGCGCGCGATCTTTTCGTGGTCGTCGTAGCCGCATCTCTCCGCCGTCGCTTCGAAAGCTCGCTTGAACTCGGGCCAGTCCAGCGAGCCACCTGAAAATTCCGGAATCGTGTTCGCGGCTGTTACGCGGTACGCGAATTGGGCGTCATGCTGGTATCGCGATGTCTCCCTGACTGCTTCGCTAGCAGCCAGGGGCCTGAATCTATCGCGAGGCTCACCGTTTACATGATAATTTTTCTCAAACCTTTGATTTGAGTGCGCAGGTAACTCTCGCATCGGCTCTCTTCTCGCCGTCGTTTGATACAGGAACTCGACGTCCCCCGGCGGCTGCTCGTTCTCCTTCTCCGCCAGGTCGCAGTATTCCCCTTGGCTCTCGTCGTCCAGGCAGTAGATATCTTCGCTTGTCCTCTCGTCTTCGGTGTCCTTGATGAGTGTTATTGGCCTCTTTTCTTCTTCGTCGAGTTTATTCGTAGTAGGTGCTGCAACTTTCTCCTTAGTGTTCGGTGGCGGGCCGCGCACGATTCGAATCTTCGGCGCATCTAATAGATGTACGTCCGATATGATTCGCGGCTTGCTCTTGTTAAGCACTCGTGGCTTCCTCCCCTTTTTCGCCGAAAGTTGATGGTTTCCTCTCTCTATTGTTGCTACGACCTCTACGTCCGGAGTTGCAGCTTTCGCCCTTGTAGTAACAGATGAGTCGGCCTTGACTTTTTTATCCTGCCGCCCCGTCTTGATGGTAGCTCCGCTTCTTTTGGCCGACATTTTGCTGTACGTTGTTAGCCTTGTCTCTTCTTTATCTATCGTGTTGAATTTAACACTTTAAATCACGTTCTAATGTCGAGTATTCGTCCTTCTTTCCTCCCTCTTTTAATACACTGTATCCAGTTTAATTCACTATTAATCACTTCACACGCGAGTCGCGATCGTCCGGAAATAAATTCCCGGGTTTCGGCACCAACTTTTTATCATGTAACCGATCGCGTCGCGTTCTCGAAGTTGTAGGAGGAAAGAATTACTCTTTAAATTAAATGCTCAGATTTTTATTAATTTCGATTATTACAAAGATCGCAGTGCGGAAATACCGGTTCTGTCTCGTGACGAGTTTCGGGACAGAAAATCTACTCGGTCGACTTGCGCTTCGCTTATATGCCCTTCGCTTTTCCGGGCAATTCCGCGTACACTTACTCGTCATCGAACCCTTTTTTTGTTGTACAAATATTTCCCTAACGTTATTGCGTCGTAGTTTCAGACAATGCACTCATTATGTTTCCTGTGCGCTCGCAATACGCACTTACAGCTAAATTGTTATTATAACATATTTTCGCCCGATTCTCGAGATTTTTTTAACGATTCGCTCGCCTTTCGCATTTCTTCGAACCGCTCGTAATACAATTCGTTGTCGAGTCCCTGAGCCTGAAAAAACCCCCGCTGAGCAGTCGGAGGAAAAAGGCCCTTACAATTGTTTACCCGCGAGCGGCACTTCGACGCATATTTACAATATTTTTTTTTTATTTCTAACGCGCAGTTTTCCAACGTTCGGCCGAGGTATTAATTTCGCTTTTTGTTTTTAAAATGTTTTCTCTTTTTCTTCGGCAGTTGACAGCATCGTATTTCCACGAGCTGTCCTTGCCCCTCCGCCATCTTAATATTGGGTATCCACCCTTATGTTGGAGTCGCGGCCTCTTTGCAAACGATCTTTCGTCCCCCAAGGGGCCACGTTTGCATCGCCTGACTCCAACCCCAGGCCCACTTCTCATAACAACCTGGGATAGTGGGTGGAAGGGACAGATGAGGAGGAGTTCCCTACGTCGTGCCGCGAACCGCGAGTAGGAGACGCGATCGCGAAGTCTATCCCCAGCCGTCGCGGCGGGCTGATCAGTCCCACCCTCATTCGATCGTTGCGTTTATTATGGTTCGGTCATCTAAGGGAGTATCGTCGGGGAGAATCAGGAGAAAAGGCGAAAGAGGAAGAGGCTGTATGATCGCGTAGGAGTGAGAGAGAGAGAGAGAGAAGTTAGCGCGTGAGAGCGAGAGAGAAAGGAAGAACGCGTACGTTAGGTCGGGAGTGCCTAGCGCATAAGTGTATGGAGTGGAGAGAGAGAGAGAGAACGAGAGAGTAGTGCGTAAGAGTGAGAGAAAGAGAGAGAGAGAAAGAAACGCGTACGCTAGGCCGAGCGTACTTAGCACCACAAGTGTATAGGAGCGAGAGAGAGGGAACGAGAGAGTAGAGTGTAGGAGCGAGAGAGAGAGAGAGAGAGAGAGAGAGAAAGAACGCGTACGCTAGGCCGAGAATGCCTGACGCATAAGTGCGTTGGGAGTGAGAGAGAGGGAGAGAGGGACTAGAGTGTAAGAGCGAGAGAGAGAGAGAGAGAGAGAAAGAACGCGTACGCTAGGCCGAGAATGCCTAACGCATAAGTGCATTGGAGTGAGAGAGAGGGAGAGAGGGAGGGAGCAGTGTGTAGGAGCGAGAGAGAGAGGAAGAACGTGTACGCCAAGCAGAGTGTCTAGCGCACTAGTGTATAAGAGTGAGAGAGAGGGAGAGAGAGTAGCGCGTGTGCGTGAGAGAGGGAGGAGAGCGTGTACACTAGGCAGAGAGCGCCTAGCGCATAAGTGTATAGGAGCGAGAGAGAGGGAGTGATAGAGTAGTGTGTAAGAGCGAAAGAGAGAGAAAGAACGTGTACGCTAGGCATAGTGTCTAGCGCATGGGAGTAAGAGAGGGGGAGAGAGAGAGTAACGTGTGAGTGCGATAGAGAAAGAGGAGCTAACTAGGAGCTGGAAGTGGGAAGGGGTAACGCTGCAGCTTGGCTGTGCACGAGTCCGTGCCCCGCACGGCATGGGCCTGCACTCCGAAAATATCCCAGGCTAGAATATTTTCTGCGATAATTTTTATTTTTCTTCTGCCGAACTATCGGCTCTTGTTAAGGCGTACCGTCTTTTCCCTTTACTTACCTGTTTACTACATTTACTTACCTGTTTATATTTTCTATCGCATTTTTCGGCTTGCGCGTTCGAAACGACGTGTATATACAATATGTTTACTTACGCTCTAATTATAATATTTATTTCTATCGGTTATTATTATTTAGTTACACTCGCGTTGCGTCATGCTTTCCTATAAGTTTCTGCACTATACAAAGGGCCTTTGTTCAGCCTTCCTTAGAATTTTAAATATAAATAATTAATAAATAAAATAAAACTGAAATATAAATATAAATTCCGGCGTATTTTTAGACGAAAATATAAACAATATAATTTTGAACTTATAACGAAGCGTGCAACGCGAGTACAATAAATAGAATATAATGTTCTATTGTACTAAAATTCTATTTTTCTATGCCTAATATTAATTACAATTTTCAGCGGGAAAAGGAATTAGCCTTCTACGAACACGTTACACGTGTATCGTTTACAAATAGTAAGTTAAAATTAATTATATTAATCAAAAATATCTTGTTAATTCTTGAACTTTTATTAAACTGCATATTTTTAAATTAGTAGATATTTTTTATATATTAAATTATTATTATATTTCATTAATGAAAATTTTTTGGAACTTAAACTATATAAATTATTATTATACTTTTTTAATTATATAAATGACGGTATTTCAATATTAATATAATACTAATTTAATATTATAAACAAACACTTTAATTAACATAATTTAATCTTATTAATGAGAAAAAAATATATCATAAAATAATCAATTTATTAGGTTATTAATAATTTAAGTTTATATTCGTAAGTCGATGACTTACTATACAATTTTATAATATTTTAGTATGACGGGATTTTTTAATTGTTTTTTAATTAAAAAATATATGTTTGTATTAAAGGAGACAAACTTAAAATGATTGTGAGATTAAATGATTAATATGATGTTTCGTAGGCATTTATGAAAATTTGATTTTCACATTTTTTAAATCACTGATAATATATTGTAATATTGATAATATTAAAATAAGTTGGTATTATTCTGTTTATATAAAAAAAAAGCTTCAGAATATCTTTTTTCTATCTAATTAAGTACATTAATTCAGTCTATGAATATTAAGAATTTATGTTTGTGCCATTTTTATTAAATTTACATTACACACGAAGGCGAGTGTGCACATACACACGCACACACATTTATAAAAAATTAAATAAAATTTATATTGAAAATAAAAAATATAAATAAATGTATTTGAATAAAATACGACATATTCATAGAAATATATATATTTTTATTAAAATCGTGTAATTTCTAAATGTTAAAAATTAGGTTTTAAAAATATAATTATATGAGATATACTCCGTTATTTGTAATACTTTAGTGTAATTATTTATGTCCTTAAATATAAATCTATAAATTAACATTAACTGTGTAATACTTGTTTTTAAAAACTTTTTAAAATACTGTTACTACCATGCATAATATAAAAAACGATTTAGGTTTGAAGTTATGCAAAAAAAATAGGTTTCACACATTTTTATATTATGTCGCTCTAAGCCTTCATTATGAACAAATTAAAATTTCTATACTTATTAGTAAAAAAAAATGAAAAAATTTTTTATAATAATTTGTTAAAATAATACATATAATACGTATAAAAGTTGGAAGTAAAATTTTGAATAAGAGTTTAATTTCTTTACAAAGAATGTATTAAAAAATATATATTATATTTGCAAAATATTTTTCAATTATATTTTTCTCATTATGCACATTTCTCTAGTATCCAGTTATTATTATATTAATTATATAATAATAATTAAATTAAGACTAATTAAATTATATTAATTATTCCTTTTGAATCCTTAAAGAACGTTATTACAATTTTATGACTGTATTTTCATAACAAAATCAACGTCTGCAATAAAATAAGTAAAAACCGCAGAAATATCAAATAGATTAACAGATTGTCAGCGTGTCGTAAAACAAAGGTATGGCGATTACTGTTGATGCTTCCTATTTGTCTCATGTTTCGCCTAAAATAAATAATTTTGTTCTTCAGAATCAGCGTGGCAGTTATATGATCACCACGTCATACGACGCTCATGTCTGTAAGTGAACTAGGAAAAGTCGCTGCTCGAACTTTCATAAGTTATGACGAAAAGGTGAGTAATATAAAAAAGAATAATATTTTTTTTAACCATCAACAAAAATTAATGAATTATAAATTAATTACTTACTATCTTTTTCACATTTTATTATAGAAAATTCAACTATTACTAATTAAAAATTTTAAGGCTTAACCATTTCTATCTATTAATAATTATTTCAAATTACAAATTCTTGGTTAAATATTGAGCCCTTAATATTAACTAGAAAATACAAATTATGAAATAATTTATTTTAACGACATTATAAAAAAATGTAATAAAAACAAACGATATAAAAAAATCAACACTTTTAATTTCTTTGTTAAAAAAAACTATTTTATTTTATTATAAACTGAAAAATAGTACCATAAATACATTAAAATTTTAATGATTAAAATTAAAATGTAATTTATATTACTAAAAATTATTCATTAATTTGAAAATTAACTTATAAAAATTCAAGAATAGCACCAACAGCAATATACATATATCAATTGTGTGAAATAATTAAAATATTTTTCAAATTAACTATTTACTGAAATATATCTCAAAATTTTTTACAATTACATACTAGGAGTCATAAATCTCTGTAATCTAGATCCGAGGTCATGCATCTCCGTTATGAATTGTACTCTTCCATTTTTCCTTTTTTCTTCTTATACTCTGATTAAATATGTTATATATATTTATTTGTTTATTTATTTTATATTATTCTTCAAGCGAATTTATAAAATTTTTTGATTTTCAGTAAATAATCTTACAAAGAGTTCATAATGAGCTATGATTTATATGTGAACGGAAGAACAAACGCTCTAGATGCGTTATGCGATGAGCTTAATTTAATTTTAATCTTACTACAAATACGAGATATTCTAATCTTTCTCATTTTCGTTTTTTTTAGTTAATTTATTATCAAATATACGTGTTTAATTGCAGACTCTATTCATTATCCACTAATTTTAATATGATTAAACTAATCAACTTCATTGTGATCGCCGATGTTTCCTTCGACATGGATAAATTCCAATTTCAATTTTTACGAAAAAAACTTACATAAATTCTGACAGAAATAAATATTTTATAATAGCTTCCGTCTTATATGACTCATTAATTAAAACTATTAATTAATTTATATGCTTTTACTATGAACTTGATATTTTGCATTTTTTTTAAAGTCATCAAACATTGGAGATTTTTAATTATTAATAGAGAATTTACATATTATAAAGAATTATATTTAATATAAATTTAGTCCAAAAGTTTAATTATTAATTTTTAAAAGTGTAATTATTAAAAATTAATTATTCATAGAGAATTTAAAATATTATAAGAATATATATTTATATAAGTTGTCCAAAGTTACTAAAATGGAATTATTAAATTTTAATATGGAAATTTCAAATAAACGAATTTAGTTGTTATACATTATTAGAAGTAAAAATGTCTAATTAGACATTTCATATTGTCATAAAAGTTTGCAAAAATTATTTATATAAAAAAAAATATATAACTGTAACATAAATATTTAATTCATATTTGTATAGATTAAAATATAAAAAAAGTAGATTATTATAATTGTTTCCTTGTAAGAAAATTTTACCTGCATACATAAAATTAGGTAATAAAAAAATAGTAATAAATCAATTTATAGATAAATTATAATTATAACTTTTTGCAGTATATTAATTTTTCATTTTAAAAATTTCTTAATTTTCAAATAATAAAATATTCTTTTATCAAGTAAGTCTTATTTCTAATATGTAATAATAAAAATTGAGGCAATTTGAAAATTAAAAGTTATTTTATTACTTGAAAATTAAATTTATTATCAATATTTATTTCCTAAAATATAAAAAATTATTATTTTGATATTTATTAATTAACGTGAATATAATACACTTATGTCTTTTATATTTTTTACAAGTCTATTAGTAGCTACTAATATTAAAATGTTATCTGTAATACATTTTTAAATTATTTTATTTATAAAAATTATATGCCAACAAAATTATAAATGACAAAATTATTTTAATAAAATTTTACTTTTATTTGGTTTTTTTAAATATAGTAAAAACCATTTGATTAAAAATAATTTAGATATAATTTAAATGTAATATATAAGTCGATTAAATGTTATTTTGAAAATCCATTGAATTATTAAAAAAATTTATTCTACATTGTAATATTAAATTTTGATGTGAAAAGTAATATATTTTTGCAATTCTCGGAATGATAATCATCGAACACATCAGATCATGAATGATTTCATTTAATATTTTCTTTATACATTTTTCATCGTTTATTACTTATGACGTATATTTCAACTATTTTTTATGTTAATACTTTTCTATATAATACTTGATGTTATTAGATAAATTTTTATTCTAAATAACTTTTATGTTAACCGCATTGTACGCTGAAATTATATTCATATTTACATTTAATATTTTCATATATTCATATATTTATGAAACTCTATAAAATTATATTCAGCCTTTTAAAACTAAACTTTTTATTTAGATACTATTAAATTAACATTTATTTTACTTATTTATCATTATTTTATATGACTATATTCATCTCAATCATAAAAAACGGCTTTCTTATCATTGTCGCTATATACTTAATTTATAAAAATTTAATTTTATAATATTGGCATTTTTATAAAAATATCTAATGTGAGTTTTCTACAAGGTTGATTTTATATACGAAAAAAATTATTAAAAACAACTTTTTAATATAAAAATACTTTTCCATGAAAATTTACAAAATATTTTGTATAGTTAAGACTATAAGTAACAGTACAATTTATGTGCACTTATATTTAAAAAATATTATATCAGATAATAATGAATTTATACTCATGTATTACATAATTAAATAATTAAAATGGTTGTTTTGCTAAATTTATAAAAGACATTTTAATATTTATCTTACCTATTTAATATTAATCTTTATCTTAGGTGATAAGTTTAATGATATTATGAAATAACTTTAAAAACAAATTAGAATATTACATATTTATATTGTATATTCTATGTAAGTGTGTACATATTATTAATAAATGATATATTAAACACTATAAATTGATTGTTATATATATATATATATTAACAATATATTAAATAACAAATTAAATATATTTATATTTAACAAATAATTTCTGCACATTATCATTTTTACTTTTTCTTATGTTGATTCTAATCTTCAAACATAGTATTCTTGAAAAAAAAATTCATTTGCAAT
Source organism: Platyscapa corneri (assembly GCA_018907185.1). NCBI lineage: Eukaryota > Metazoa > Arthropoda > Insecta > Hymenoptera > Agaonidae > Platyscapa > Platyscapa corneri. Next base: position 779,270 of record JACCHW010000089.1, read on the forward strand.
AGTATCTTTTAAATAAATTAAAGAATGAAAAAGATCCAAACTTTTTTTAATTTAGTGACAAGAAATTTTCGATGTATTACGTATTTGCTTAAAATTTTTTTATTGAAAAAATATGAAACATGTAAATTATTTTGATAATGTTATGTATATAAATATAAGTCATTTTTCACTTTCTTGTTTTATTATTATTATTTATTCATTGTCTTATTTACATTGATTTTTACTTATTTGTTATGCTTTTAAATATAACTAAATATTGAATTTAATAAGTAAATGAATTAATATAAGATGAAAGAGGGTGTTATGTAAAATTTAAGTATATGCTAGTTTTTAGAGGCTTTTTAAAAAATTCAAAACTTTTAATTACAACTTTTGTAAGTAATTTATTTATGATAGATGGATAGGTAGATAAATAAGTTTATTCGACATTATAATAATTTTTATAATATATTACAATTTTCTTTTATACATTCTCGTATTACATACACTTTCAATACCTTGGTTTTCACACATTTTATTTCAACTTAAAATTACGCATGAATGGTTTACATACTAAATTACAAAATTCTCTTTTACATTTTTATATTCCATACACTTCTCAACATCTTAGATTTCATATTCTATTTTTTATTACATTAATTTCTTTTATATTTAATGCAAATTTCTGTAAGCTTGATGAAAATGTTTTGTACTTTTCTTAATTTATTAAGGTTCATATTTTTAGATTCAATTTACAAGATTAGATATGTTTATTTAACAATATATGATTAATATAATACTTTATTTTATTCTCTTAAACATTTTTCAACGTCTTGCAGTTTTTATATATTTAAATTCAGCTTAAAATTACGGCTAAATAGTTTATGTATTTTTACTTATATTATACATATATATATATATATATATATATATATCTATAATATATATATATATATGCATAGTAGTATAATAACGTATTGAACAATACTACAATTTTCATGAATCATATTACATAAATATTTGTCTTATATATAAGTTTTAGGAATAATCCTTACATATATTTATTACGTTATTTATTCCTTATACTACAATCTGAGTTTTACATATATTCTTACATATCTATTTGCTTTTTAACATATGAATTCAACGACTTTTATAATTATTACTTATAAATTAGTTTATTGAGAACCTTCAATCTTAACTATAAACATCGACTCTCAATAAAGGTGAAATGTATTTCACCACACTACCTTGTTATGCTTTATAATTTTATCTGGTTTTGCTTTTTTCTTACTTGGAACCTGACTACTTGACCATTCTTATCTTCTTCTGCGCCTTTACGTTTTTGTTAATTGATAGATAATTTAACTTTATTAATTTTAACGTTTTGTAGTTAAGGTAGATATTTGTACTTAGTGTTGTATTACATATTAAGTTCTACACTATTTATGTGATATTTCTTATTTAAAAATGTGATTTTTTGAGCTTGGTGTGTATATTAAATTACCCACTGCATTTTTCTTAATACAAATACTTAAGTCTAAATCTACTTCTCTTTAAGTAATAGTATTGTATATTAATTTATTGGACAGTTATGTAATTGTCAGGAATTAATGCTTTATTACTGCAGTTTCCTAATATCTGAGTTTTAAAATTAACCTTACACGTCTATTTTCCTTTTGACCACTTCCTCAAAGCCAACTTATACCTATTAATTATGAAATGGTTTAATGGAAACTTTGTATCTTAATAGTAAACCTAAGGTTTTAATAAAGAAGTAGTATTTTGAACCTTACTACCTTGTTATGATTTATAACTGTATATAATTGTATTTTTTTTTATTTGGTAATGGTTTACTTAACTCTATGTATCTTCACGTGAGGATTTGCAATTCTGTATTAGTTAAATAATTGTTAACTTATTTTTTCTTAAGTAAATGTTACGTAACACTAAGGGATCTATCGGTATTTATCTATTTTATTCGTACTTATAATATTTTAATGTCTTATACATCAGATAGAAATTTGTACATAATATTGTATTACTCCTAATATTACACCCAATCGAAGGAAAATATATTACTGTAAACTTTGACACATGACTTTTAAGATTTTTTTGTTTTAGAAAGCTAATTATTGTTATATAATTAAACTACATAAATAATAATATTTTTCTTAATTCCATATTAAATTAAATTAATTAAACTTATCTTCTTTATTTAATCGTTTAATTTTCTATCCTCAACAGTTTTCTAAATAACTCAATTTCTTTCTTTCTCTTGCCCATTTTATTTTGTGTAGAGCGTTCAATGCTTTTTTGTCTCCAGTCAGATACCTTTCCTGTATTAATATCTCTTTTCTCTTCCTAGACAGTATTTACATCTTCACTTTTCTCCCTCCGTATTCACCAGGCCCAATCCAACGCTTGCCAGAACCTTAATTTTACCTCCCCTTATAATTTCCTTATAATTTCTTTTCCTTCCCTCTGTAATTCTCCACACTTCTTCCTACTTCTCTTCTTGTTTTTAAACTTGCTCTAATAGTGAACATCTTTTTGTTTTTCATTATTTTATCCTCGAACCTTATCGCTCTCTTCCTGCTCTTATGATTATTTTATCTCTTATTGTCTACAGTATTTAAATGCTGTCTGAGGTATTAGTATCTAAACTTAGGCACTATTTTAGATATTTTTTTGTACCCTTTCTACTATTTCACAAACACTCTACCCTCAAATTAATTTTTCTTCTTTAATTAGTCCTTTTGTTATACTCCATACTTTTTCTAACACCATATTTGCTTTTTTCTGCTTTCTTTTTATAAGCCCCATCCATATTGTTTCTCGTGATAATGTACCTCAAATATGTGTACTACTGTACTTCTTTGAGGTTATGTTTATCCCACCAAATTTTCAAGTTCTTCCTCCTTCCTCTTTTTTTCTGAATCTCATTATCTTAGTTTTATTCACATTTTAAATCTAAATCTTTTTTTAACCAAGCTCTGCAAATTCTCAACATTTCCTTCAAATCTACCTCGCTCTTTATCGGGATCAATATGTCATCTACGTATAGTATTGCTCTAATCATGGATCTGCCTATCTTTATAATTGGCGTATTTGATATTTTCAGTTCTTCTTCTGAATTCGCTACTCATATATTAAAAAACGTGAGCCTAATGGACAGCCCTGTCTCACTCCTTCTTTAACTTCAATGTGCCCTATAATTTTTTGAAATATCTGACCTTATTTTTATAGTTGTAAAATAATTGACAATTATTTGAAGTTAATTATTTGTTAACTGTATAGCATATCAGCACAAATATGTGTATGGGTAGACGTCTGAGGGAAATGGATAGAAAGTAGTCACTTGTTTAATATAATGTGTTTAATCACTCAATTAATTACAAAGTATAATTGTTATTGAAAATAGAATTCTTATATAGATTACTATGCGGATATATGCTAGTGTCAGGGAGGCCTCTCCTAGACTGATGGACCCGCTCGGGGTCAGTTTGTTGGAGCGTCCTTTCTCTCACCGTCGCACGTCACTTGCTGTATGCGCCTACTCATATTTCCTCTCTCTCTCTCTCACTCTCTATATCTTTCACATTTTTTCACATTTTTTCACATTTCAAGTTCTTACTTTCATTCCCACATTAGACCCTTCGTAATACATCATACGACCCCGTATGATGCTATTTTATTCTATGTCTTTTGCCTCGTTGTCGATGAAGTCGCATTATTCCACATCGCCCCTGTAGCCAGTCCATAGCTTCATAAAATCGATACCAATGCTGGTGGTCGCTAGCCTCTCTCCTTCGCCAATTCTTTCCACCTTGTATCGGTCGTGTGCCTTCGCCTGGGTCACTCTATATGGACCAAGGAACTTGATTATAAGCTTCCCGCCCGTCCTCAGCTACGTTCTTTTAATTGCAACGATGTCCCCCGGATTGTACTTCGTCGCCTCCTTCTTCTTTTTGTTATAGGTGCGACGGTTTTCTTCCGGAAGGTGGTGGATCTGTTGGAACGCGACTGCCCTCTGTTTATCTCGAGCGTCCTGGAAGTCCACTTTTTGGGCCTCGCCTAACATTTCCATGAGTTGGACATTCCGGGTTTCCCATTTTTAAGCCCAAGAGTAGCTGGTACTGGGAGGTGCCTATCGCGTGTTGGTAGGAGCTATTGATAACTAGCTGCACCCGTCTGACGTACTTGTACCATTTTTACGGTTCCTTAGTGACCAGCTTTGCTATAATTTTAGCCACTACGTCATTGACTCGGTCCACCTATCCGTTGCCTCTGGTATGCCTGTGATGATAAGTAGATGTTGAATGTCATGTCTCTTGCAGTACTCCTTAAATTCTTTCGCCATGTAGGCTGTTCCTCTGTCGCTGACTATCCGGACAAGGTTCCCGAAGTGCTATTGAAGTATCTGCCGTTTCTTAATCATCTCTGCTGCTCCTATCGACTTTATGGCAAAAATTCACGTGTACTTCATGAAAATATCTATAATGATGAGAATATGCTTATAGCTTTTGTTCATTGATTGCAGTGGTCGATATGCAGTGTGTGCATCGATACTCCTTCTTTTGGGATAAGGTTAAGCTTCTCTTCGGCTTTTCTGTGTTTGCGCGCTGCCAGGAGGCATCATTAACAGTTGACAATTACTGCCTCAACACGCTTTTTTCCGTCCTCCTTGTTTGTTTTTGATAAAGATGTCGCCGATATAGATGACGACTATCTTCTCAACCAGCTTGTCAAACACTCCTGGAAAATTGCAGACGAGTTGCAGAAACCGAAGGGTGCTATTGATGGCTCGTACTGTCCCCATGGCACCACGACGACAGAATCTTGCGGGTTCAGTACTATGCTTATATTCGAACCCTCAGTAGCTTCTAGTACGTCCTCCAGTACTACTGTTGGAAAGTGCCGTTTTTTAACTTTCCTGTCAGCACATAATCTATGCACACTTTTAGGGTGCCGTCTTTTTTCAGAGAAGTGAATACTCGATTCTCCCATTCAGAGTCGCTTCTGACTATTACGCCGTCGCTCAGCCTAACGTAGTGTAGTACGATAGCCTCGTCCTCAGGTGATAGTTTTCTTGGTCAACATGCAACTAACGTCGAGTCGTTTAGCTCAATCCTCAACCGTAACTCTGTAACCGGTAACCGGTAACTTCGCCTGTTCAAAAATCATCGAACATGGTATCGGTAGTGCCATCTGTTGGGATCACTGATATCATTGTTCAAATATGCTGTGATATCGATCGACGCGACCCGTTGATTTTTTATACATCTAAATAATAACATCAGGATATTTCATATCACATCATCAGCAAAAGAAGACATATTTAGAAATAATCAAATTAAACTCGACAATCTAGTCTTTATATATTAATTATATTACAATCTATTATCATACACTTATATATTGCATTTTATACATTTGATTACAAACTCAAGACTTACATCACATCAGCAGCAACAGTCAAGATGTAGTCAAGGTCAATAGAGTTTCAACGCAATACATAAATTTTCATTTATTTTCATTAAATAATATTTTATTGTAATTTATACACTTTTTCTATATTCTGTCTCTATATCATTAGTTTTACTATCACATAGAATATAAAATATCACATAAATCAAGATAAACTCAAGATAAAACTCAAGAATCAATCATATTCAACAAAATAACAAATTGCTATATTTAATTTCTATATTATTTCAATTACATTCATTATATTAATTCATAAAATAACCTTAAATATTATTAAACTCAAGAATCAATCAAGATCTACTCCGGAAAAACTCAAGGATATCAATTAAAGACGGCTTCATCAGAAGATGCAACCATTAATAACTCAACCCCTCTAACTTTACCAGTACCACAACAAGCAAGACTCACTAGGAGTCAATCTCCAACCCTCCCTACGGACCTATACCTCAAGGAGAAATCTCAGCAATTCAGTATTAATACAATGAAAAGAATCATCAGCGAACTCACTGACTCATCAGAGGAGACTACATTGCAAGATCTATCAGACCAGTAGAAATTGATAGAATCAACTTACAAGAGCTTCCTTAAGGAACATAGTTATTTTAAGTCGTGCTGGCCTGCTAAATTTCAAAATCATGATTACTTCGATTTGGATACATATTCAAGAGAAACTGTCATCTACTCGAAGGAAATCAAAGCCATCACGAGACTCACGAGGGAAATAACGTAAATATCAACAGCATCAGCACCAGCTCATCAGACTACTCAATTGCCAGCCAGGCTGCCGGACATTTCCATGCTATTTTTTTATGGAAATTATGCGGCATGATCCAATTTTAGCAATACCGTCTGATAACGTTGGCAAATTTCATTACTTGAAATGCCAATTAAAAGTTCATGCCATACAATTGATAGCGTGCTACCCAAATACTGGGGAGTCTCTACAGCCAGCCTGGGAGGCACTAAAGGATAGATACAGTAATAAAAGGCGCGAAATTCAATATATTCTCGACAACCTCTTTGGGGATACGTCTCATCTCCCGGACTCAGTCTCCTCAGTAGAAAAGCTCATTAACCATGCCAAATTAGACTCTTTGGAAACACTTGGACTCATCTGCACAATCTCCGATGCATGGGACTGTGTCATGACATATCATCTGCCGAGGCGCTTGAGCAAAGCGACGAGACGAGAATGGGAGATAATGATTGGAAATCACAAGGCCTACCCGACCTTTGAGGAGTTTAGCCAGTTTCTGCTGTCTAAACATCTAGCCCTCGAAGAGATCGAGAAACTAGAACCAAGGCCTTCTACCTCAAAGGAAGTAATTCACACACTCATCAGCAAAATCATCAGACTCCAAAGAGGAATATAACCGTACATCAATTATCAGCTCAATCATCAACTCAATCATCGGTACAAGGTGTGACCACCAAACGACAATCTCAATTCGAATGTGACTGTTGCAAGGCGTCACACTTCATCATAGTCTGTGCAAAATTTCGAGAGTTGAGTCCTAGCAAGAGGGTAAAGCTGGTAACAGAAGAACACCTTTGTTTCAACTGCTTTGGCAGACACAGCGTTCACTCTTGCCAGAGCAAAAAGACATGTAAGTTATGTCTCAATAATCATCATATGATGCTACACGAGGCTTACAAGACCAAAAGTATTTCGGTCTCGGATCGCCTCAAACCTCAAAACCGAGGCAAGTAAGTTCTCGGCGCAGTCTGCTCAACAGGAAATTCTTCAGATAACTCAGCAAACACTTCATCAGGTCACTCATCAGTAATACTTGCAACAGCCCTGATTAACATCGTTTCATCAGAAAACTAGACATCAGGAAGATTATTACTGGACTCAGATTCAGAATTATTATTCATCAGTGAAGAAATCATTAGAAGACTCAACATAAATCTCATATCATCAGAAATAATCATCTTTGGAATTGGTGGATCGGTGGCAACTAAGACCAAAGGATTTGCAACGATCTCATTGAGATCCAAGTCCACTATCACCGTCAAGGCTCATATGCTTAAGAAGCTCACGACTGTCAACCCTCCGTCGAGGTGTCACCACAGGATTGGTCACACCTTAATCATCTAGGACTGACTGATCCTAGCTATTTGACACCTCGAAGTATTGACATAATCATCGGAGCGGACTACTATGGACAGGTCATTAGACCTAACATCATGAAATACTCAAAATCATTGCTATAACACAGTTGTCTATCTTTGGATGGCTAGTAATTGGTCCGGTTAACACCAGTCGGACAAAAACAACATCAACAAACATTGTCTCAAAGATAGAAGAAATAGACTGCTCACTCAACGAATTACTCGAATACAACGAAAGAAGTTCTGGATTCAAGAGAAAGTACCTTCTAATGATAGCAATAAATTCGCACCAGAAGAACAATGGTATCAGGAACATTATAAGAGAACTTATCAGAGAGATTCGTCAGGACGGTACATAGTGGGAATACCACTTAAAACCTCTACAAGAAATCTGGGTAATTCATACCTCAAAGTTCAGAACTGCTTACAGAGTCTTTTGAAGTGACTTTCAAAGGATAAGGAATAAAAGCGACTATATCATCAGTTCATGAGTGAATATAAAGAACTAGCGCACATGAGTAAGGTAATCTCAAACTCTCATCAGTCAACTCAAGTCTATCTGCGACATTACGGTGTTTTGAAAAAAGAAGGCAGTCTCAAGAAATTGAGAGTTGTCTTCAATGGCTCCTCTGCAACGACATCAGCCAACTCAATCAATGCCATCATGCATATAGAAGCAAACTTACATCTAGATATCGCGGATGTCTTACTATGGATAAGACAATTCAAACACCTATTTGCGACAGATATAAAAAAGATATATATTTAGGAAGATATATTTTCCTTCAAAACAAAATCATCAGCCAAACACGAAAAGCCCAATAACAATCAGAATGTCACGAAGCAATCAATCTTATCTGAGGTTGCTAGTGCATTCGATCCACTAGGGTTCGTCCAGCCGGTCATAATCAATGCAAAAATCTTTTTGCAGGAGCTTCGGTTGTACATGCTCCATTTGGACGAGTCCTTGCCATCTCAGTTACTCATCAGATGGAATAACATCAGAAAAGATCTCATAAGCCTGGGCAAACTCATCGAACCTCTTTGGTTCAACACTACGAGCAACTCATTAATTTAATTACACGGATACTCTGATGCGTCCCACATTGCGATTGCTGCAGCAATCTATCTCACTGTCCATCACTCAAGTGGTACCACAAGTACACTCATTTGCGAAAACTCTCATCAAATCACTCCAATCAAGCCAACAACAATCCGAGACTGGAATTATCATCAGCAGTTCTATTGGCTAAACTTCTCAAATACGTCAGATCCACTCTAAAAATGGTGGATCAAGACTCATTCATTGCGCTGGAAGGACTATATCAGGAACCGAGTTGTATTAATTCAAAAACTCACTCCAGATGCAACATGGAGACACGTTCCTGGCATATCCAACCCAGCAGATTACGCCTCAAGACGCACCAGCACAACTCAGCTCCAAGATCATCATCTATGGTGGACAGGACGACTTTGGCTCAAATCATCAAAACTTTGGCCAAAACAATCAACTATAAGGAATAAGCAGAGCATGCAAGAAGCTCGTCCTGGCGTCACTCTAACCAACATCAGCTCAAGTCATTATCATTGGAATCTCATCTATAATTACTCGAGTTATAAGAAGCTTATCAGAATCACTTCAATATGCATAACCTTTATCAACAAATTGAAGAAGCAAAGATCATCAGATTCAATAGATTATTTATCTCAAAAGATCTTGGAGCAAGCAAGAAAGTTTTGGGTTCAAGCTACCCAATTAGCCTACTTTCATCAGGAACTCAAAACTCTCCAGTAAGGACCCAGATTATCATCGTCACACTCATTCAACAAATTCACCGCATATTTGGATTAAGATGGAATCATCAGAGTCGGCAGAATTCAGCGTGCATCGCTACCTGAAGAAGGAAAACACCCAGAAATTTTGCCTCGACACTCAAGATTAACAGAACTCATCATCGAAGATGCTCATTAGAAGACTCTCCATGGAGGAACTTAATTGACGTTAGCTTATGTACGACAACAATTTTGGATAATCGTTGGTCGATTCCCTATGCAAAAATTCATTTTAAAATGTGTTGTGTGTCCTCGACAAAGGGGTATCAGAGCTCAACAATTAATGGGCCAATTACCTCTATCTCGAGGCACGCCGTCACGACCCTTCTCAAACACAGGAGTTGATTACGCAGAGCCACTGACTCTCAAAGCCTGGGAAAGGGACGAGGTGCCAAGACACATAAGTCTTGGTTATGTGTTTTTGTACATCTCTCCACATCAGCAGTTCACCATGAGACAGTCAGTGACTACTCATCAGAAGGATTCATTGCTGCGTACCGAAGATATTCATCAAGAAGAGGAATATCACGGAATATGTATTCAGACTGCGGTACCAATTTCATCGGAGCCAACACAGAAATCAAAAGGCTATTCGCGCAAGGTACTAAAGAACATGAACAAATTTCAAGCATCTTGTCATCAGATCACTCAGCTTAATCGTTCAACCCACCTGCATCACCTCACATTGGAAGTAAGTGAGAAGCAGTCGTGAATTCGGTCAAGTATCATCTTCGACGTACGATTGGGGAATCAATACTCACCTCAGAAGAACTCAACACTTTGCTAACGCAAGTAGCGTTAATTCTTAACTCTAGATCTTTGTAACCTCTAAGTGATGACGCCGACGACGTCGAAGCACTCACCCCAGGTCATTTCCTCATCGGAACTGCACTTATAACGCTGCCTGAGCATAACTAAAGGACTTAAAATCGTACAGACTCTCAAGATACCAACTTATTCAACAACAGCTTTAGCAGTTTTGGACTCAATGGTCAAGGAGTTATCTACAATGACAACCTTCGATTTCAAAGTGGCACTTACCCCGGCACGACATCAAGGTCGAATCATTAGTGCTCATTACTGACGAGAGATGCCCACCTAGCAAGTGGCCCCTCGCCAGAGTCACTCAACTACATCCAGGTCAAGATGGTCTAACTAGAGTGGTTACTCTAAAAACATCAACTACCACCATGGTTAGACCAATACACAAATTGGCAATTCTACCAATGGATGTAACTCATCAATCACATCACCATTAAATCAAGATACCTCATCATCAACATCAGAACAAGTCATCGCAAATATGGAAACATCATCATCAACTCAAGACATCATCAAGAAACTTACTGATGGCAGGTAGAATGTTCAAAAATCGTCGAAAATGGTATTGGTGGTTCCATCTGTTGGGATCTCTGATATCATCGTAAAAAATTGACCACGTGTTTGGTTGTGCTGTGGCATCGATCAATACGTCGCGTTGATCGATTCCATCGGCCAATCAGCATCCGAGTTGAGCATTCATCCGCCAATGACTGAGTAAACTCACTCATTGACCAATCATATTCATTTATTCATTTGAAGTAAAAATTCATATTTCAGTTCATAAAGAAATCTCACCACGTGCACGTATACTTCTTTCTTTCACACTCAATTTTTAATAATATTTACAATTGTATTTATAAAACCTCGATAAATCATCAGAAATCAGTGTGTTACACAGACTGATTCATTAATCATTAATTAAATCCTTACAACCTACAATTAAAACCGCACTCATATACTTATACACACTTTACATACACATTCTAAAATTGTAACCATCAACTCTAACTCATTAATAACTGTAAATAAATAACATAATTAGTATAAATAAACATAAGTCTTATGCAAATGAAAAAAAAATCTACTTTTTGTTCTCATCGTTCCACTCATTCTCATCCACTGCCAGTGTTTTTTTGTGTGCAAGTCCAACAGCCCATTTGCACACACTGCCTTTTTAAATAATAGGCCGATTTTAAATAATATGCCAGGATCTGTCCATTCTCTTTCGTAAGTTTTGTGTAAATAGCTGATTTAACACGTAAATAAAAACACGCGTAAGCAGTACCTCTTCCTCTCCTATAGCCAAATTATGTGTCAAAGTATTTGTTGTATTTCTTCTTTTCTGTTTCCTTTTTTAAAGATAGTTACAACTATGCCAATCCTCCATTGCTCTGGTATAGTTCTGCCTTTAATTAATGTGTTCAACAAACGCGCTATCTTTATTATTAGATTTTCGGGACTAAACATTTACATCCCAATTTACACCCCATCTTGCCCTAGAGCTTTCTTACTTTTCAATTTGTTTATCACATTTAAAACACGTGATGTCTGTATTTCTTCCTTCTCCCTATTCGCAATATTATATTTCTCAATCATTGCCTCTTCTTATTCATTATCTACTTCTGAATTAATAGAATATATTTCTTTAAACATTTTCACCATACCTCGTTAGAGATGTTATTATCTATTATAAACTTTGATTTTCTATTATCTTTATTTATTAATTTCTAAAAAGTTTTCTCTGTACTATCCTTTCTTGCCTGTTAAATTTCGTTTTGTTTCTCCATATTCCCTTTGTTCTTTACCATTTGTCTATATCTTTTCCTCTTTTCTGTATAAGACTCTGTCTCTCTTTCTCTCTCTCTTTCTCTCTCTCTTTCTCTCTCTCTCTTTCTCTCTCTCTTTCTCTCTCTCTCTTTCTCTCTCTCTTTCTCTCTCTCTCTCTCTTTCTCTCTGCTTCAATGACATCATATGCGTCCCGAAAATCTTCATTCCACTATAACTCTCTCTTGTATTCCCACCTACTTTCTTCTTTCTTTATAATAGCTTTGTTTATCACATTTATTATATCTCATCAATCTTCCGCAAAATTAGCTTTCAATACTCTCACCCTGTAGTTTTCTATTACTTTCTCTGTCCATATTATGTATGGATTCTTATCAGCAGGATTCTCCTTTATAATTATATTGTCAAATAGTTTGATTGTTATGGGTTGGTGATCCGATTCGGTGCTTTCTAGTACTTTCATCTTGACTATATCTAAATCAGTCTCATTATTCATTATGAAATCATCAGTATCGACGATCCACCTTACTGCTAAACGTGAAATAATTATCACACCCCTCCTAATTTCCCATTTAGAATGAAAAACCCTCTTTCCTCAATCCATTCCAGAATTCTTTTTTCTTCTGTATTTATTAGTTTATCCTTCGGTGTTTTTATTATATCTATCCATCCTTCTACTTATCCCGTTCTAGCGTTAAAATCCCCTCCTAATATAATTGGTTATCCTTTAAATTTTTCATAAATCACGTCTAGCTGACATAAATTTTGCATCATTCTCCTTTCCATATATACAAAGGAAATATTAGTTAATCCCCCCTCCTAATTTTAACTCTTACTGAAATAAGCTCGTGTAACGTATTATTTATCTCCATTATATTTATCAACTCACGTTTCCTTATGGCCAGAATCAATAACCCTCTAACTCCTTTTTTTGTTCTTTTTTGCATGACAAAATTCTATATCATACTCTTTTAATTTGTTTCCTATTATAGTAGTTTATTCTTTAAAAACCAAGTTTTTTCAATTTCAAGGACGTTTCAACTCTTAACTACTTCCCGCCCTTGATTTTCTACATCGTTTAAGCCTGACGCATTTGAAAAACCTAAGTTATCCTTCTACCTTTCTTTTCTCCATTATATCACTTGTAATTTTCTTATTTTCTACGTAATTGTTCATTTTTCTGATCTGTTTCTTTACAAAAGGACTCACCTCTCTTTTCGGTGTAAGTCCATGTAACGCATAGTCCTGATACTTTATTTCCCATTATTTTCCAGATCTCTTCTTTTTCTGTTATTTCTTTGTATTTTTTAAGACATCCCTACTATTTTCTCTTTCGCTAAGAGTTCCTTGTTTTTTTTAAGCTCCTTGTTTATAAATATGCTAGACTATTTCGGAAGACTTTTATTTCTCATGACTGTGTTGAAGTCATCCTCCTTCTTTAGTTCTATTCCGACCCAACTTTTCGCTCCTGCTTTTCCTTTCCATATGTTTTTAATTTAAACTCTATTTTCAATTCTTTTTTAAACCAATTATACAACTGTTCCTTGTTTTCTGTTTTTATATCTAATTCTAATATTATCGTGTTGTTTTTCTTTCTTTTTCTCTCCCTTCTCTGCGCCACCCATTCCAATTGTCTTTCTAATCTTATCTATATATTATATTTATCCCTTTCCTCCTCCCACTTTCCGTATAAACTGTTGATTAAATCACTTCGATCTTTCCTTTCCCTTTATAATTCTGTTTTGCAATTACCAAATTTTTAATTTATTTCCTGCTCTAACCTCTCTAGAATTTTTTAGTACTCACATTTCTTTACATTTACTCTATACGCTCTTTTCCCCCAACAAAACCCGATTTTATGCTTATAAGCGAAATGTCTTTTCTTTTTGTTTCCGCCATTATAATTCCTTGCCCTCTTCTTTCAAAATTTTCTTTATTACCTACTTTCTCCAGCTGACTGTTTCTATGCATGCGGCACACCACTCCTGCCAATTATTGATTTTCTCAGTTTTTTAGCTTTCTCCTAATATTCGTCTGCTTCCCTCAGGTGGCATTATTTGTCGTTTTAATTTGCATTCTGCTTCTTCTACGCCTCTATAGTTTTTTCTACTAACCACACTATTTATTCTTTATTTTTTTATGTTTTATCTATTTATCTTTTTCTTAACTACACTTATTAGATACTCATATAACTAGTATCTTTATCATTTTCTCATTTTTCACTTTTTTATAACCACAACTAACTTATTAATAACCAATCTGAAATTCTTTTCTTCTCACCGACGCTAGTCTTTCCGTCTATTCTATCAAGATCTACCAGTAATTTATTTATGTTAATAATACTTTAGTATGCAATTTTACATCGTAGCGATGTTAAATATTCTTGGCAGAGCAGCATGTGCTTTCATGTAAGCCATTGTACTTCGTTCTAGTCTCACTGTGTTTATTATAATACTCACAATAGCATAACTGCTGTATGCGTCAATGTGTGTGCCAAATATTTCACTAGTTCCTCTAGGAAATACGATCTAGGTAGCCCCTTGATAATGCAGTTATTGTCGATATGCGTCAGTAACTTTTATGGTTCCTTACTGTTTACTAGTATAGAGAACTTCGTTTTGAAAGAATATTTCAAGTGTTTATTTTATCATTAAATACAATATTTTACATTTCATGTATGACTGAATAATTATTTATTTATACAATATCATCTACATGTACATCTCTCACGCTTTGTCACCACGTATACTACAAAAATTTTAATTATAATTTATATCAAAGTGTAATTTGAGCTTTTAATTTCTTATTTAGAATAAATCTATTAACTACTTCCGAATACTCTTTAAACGATTTTCTCGTTTTATCCCTATAAAACCTTCATTTTCTCTATCCATTTCCAACTTCTTTAAAGTCCTTGTCACATTGTCTTTGTTTTTTTTTCATATTCTCTATAAGATTAAATAAAAACTTCTAAATTTACTAAATGACAGGACTGTAAATTTTAAGATACTATTTTATACTAAGTTACTGCCTTTACTTTTTGCCCTAAAAATACAGCATACATTAATAGTCTTAGTCGCGAAATGAGTAACGAGGAAGGAAGAAGTGATTGAATGATCAGAATTTCGGTTAAAATTAAATTACTTTATTAAAAAAAACTATGAACGGTACTCAATTGTTCCAAATATTAAATTACCGTGTTTAAAACGCGGGAGGATTGCAGATGCTCAATGTACGTTACCCGAATGTCAGGCAAAAAGTTACTTTTTGGCCTTAACTGTCCTTTTAAGTACAGGCCCTCTTCATATTTGTATGCCGATCCATTACAAACAAATAACTTTAAACGAAGAATGGATTTTCTTTTGAAACGCACTTTAAAAGTTTTTTCATTTATGTAATATAATATTATGTAATATTATTAATCTTGTTTTTAGTCTCTATTGATATCACCTTTTTTACGACAATCATAGCATATGGATTTGTTAAAGATATTGAAAACTTCTAAGACTTTGGTATTTTTGGACCTATATTTATATTTTGAAAGTAATAATCGTGATATTCAGTTATTATTAAACCTATTTTCAAAGTTTTTATAAAGAAATATATATGATTTAAAAATAGTATTATCTGTTAGGCTATATATATATATATATATATATATATATATATTGCTCTAGTAACATATCGGCTGTCTTTTGTAAAACTATTAGACATAAACAAAATGCAAAACTCGTTATCAAACAATTACTTGTCCCAACGTTTGAACTACTTATTTTTTTATTTTATTTTATATATGACAGAGGTAATATAAATCAAAACTATTTTAAAATAAAACATCTGAAATTGTTCAAAATTTCAACAATGTTCATTCAAGAAAGAGTGATACATTAATTAAAAGAATAAACCAGATACAATATAAGATCTCTCTTATTTTGTTGATATATTTCAATAGTTTTAAAGCTAGTTTAAAATACATTCTTTTTTATTTTGTACGATAAGGTAATCATATCGATATAAAAATAATTAATATTATATGAAATAGTAATTTAAAGATCTTTTTTGTTTTTAGTTTTATATATTCAAAAATTTTCGTTTATCTGAACTTTGATTTATATAATAGTATATAATAACAACAATACGTAAAAAATCTCAGTTTCACTTCGCATACTTATATATCGAAAAGAATAAAGACAATTGTTAGAGTGTACCAGCTTTCTTTATCATTAGTTATCTGTTCAAAAAGTTTCAATATAAATTGGCTATCATTTGAATATAATTATTAATAGATAACATCAGCCTAACAGATATATGTATGTAAAACGTACCGGTGTAAATAGTCTCAGTTTCGACACAAGCGCGACCGATCTTTTTAGCTTAGAAAAAGATTATATTTCTCTTTTAACCATTTTCATTTTTATTAATATATACATTTAGCAAAATACTCTGTGGTTATTCATTGCAATTTTCCAACAACAATCAGTGACGAAAAGATTTTATGTCAAAATTATCTAGCCGAAAAATGCAATCACTTAAAGAAATCACTTAATATTTCTGATCGTTCCTTTCTTTTTCTTTATTTTTTTGTTTTTAAATATGTAAAACAGTGAGGTGGAGATGGACGTGAAAAAAGACTGCGAAAGGATGGAGAGAAATTAAAGAGGAAATAGATAAAATACGCTTAGAGAAAAGGATTCAGCGTGATATAGCATGGGAAAACAGTAAACAAGAATAAACGCAGCGATAACATAAACGAAGAATAAAAGTAGCAATGTTTAACGCTAAAAGTAGAAGGAATATATAGACTTAGTATATAGAAAAAAAGCAAAAAAAGAGTCAAGCAGACCAGACAAGAGTCAAAAGTAAAAGAGAGTAGAATAAAAAAAAATAAGAGAAAAAATCGGAATGAATGATGATAAGATGAGAGAGTATAAAAGGAACAAACAAAACGGCGACATCAACTTGAGAAATAAAACAATTATAGTGTAAATTAAATAAAGGTTAATAATTTCGGTATAAGAACAAGTATATAAGATTATATTAGATTTAAATAACAAGGTAATATTTTCTTTAAATAATCATGTAACTTTATGTATGAATTATAATGTAAATTAAATTAAATGTTGACTATTACCGATTTACGAGAATGATCACATAATGATTATTTTAAACTTAAATACCAATACAATATTATCCTTAAATAATTCTGTAATCTTTTGTAAACTAGGTTAAGGAGAGAAAAAATATTATATTATATTATAGCAATACGTTATTGTTCAATAAACACTAATAATAATAACAAGCCTCTATGTTTTTTCTTTTTTTATTGTATATTTTTTGGTATTTTTCTTATTCTTTTTCAAATTTTTATATAGATCTATTTCCTTTTTTTTCCAGCAATCACCACCCCAATTATTTGTTTTTATTTCTTTCATTGTCTCTACATTTTCCATGCTTTCTTTTAACTTCCATTAATATCACTTGTATCTTTTAATTTTTTTTATCTTTTCATGTTTTGTTCACCACATATATATCTTTTATTAATTCTTTCTTGTTTTTCTTTTTTCCCTTTATTTCTTTTTTCTAGTTATGCTGTAATTATGCCATTTAATATGTACATTCTCCTTTTATCTATCCACTTTAGTAGTCTTACTCCTTCTTTATTTTTTAATTTATCTTTCAATGTTCTGTTTTCTTTTCCCAAGTATCCATCCATTCACATTGTTGACTTGCTCTTGTATTATAATCTTCACCAATTATCAATGCCTTTTTCTTATTTTCTTCGTAAATTTCATCTAAAATTCTCATTTTCATTAATACTTCTCTCCATGTATACTGTAATTATTACTATTTTTTCCTTGTATTTTAATGTTTGCTGCTATTACTTCTTTGTATTTAATCATTACTTCTTCTATTTCTGTCTGTACATTTTTTAATCGCTAGTATCATTCTTCCTTTTCCGCGGCCCTCTTTATTTGTTTTATTGCTGCACCATTCGTTGTTACTTGAACATTTTTTAACTTTTCTTTAATGAAATCTTTTTTCTTGTCACTCACGTTTCTGTTAAGCCTATAATTTTCAATTTTTTCATTAACTCCCAATCTTTCTCACCCATTTTATGCAAACGTACTATATTCCAAAACCCTGCTTTTATTTTTCCATCTTTCTCTACTCCTATCCTATCTCTATTTTTTCTCTTCATTATTTTTTCTTCTCTTCATTATTCTTATTCTTTCTGTAATTGCGTTTCTTTTCTCACTCATATTGCCTACTCTCCTACTACTTTGTTTCCTTTTATGTCGTAATTTCCTCCTATTTCTATTAGCGATTTAAACTTCGTAAGCACTTTTCTTCTATTTTCCCTTTCTCTATATGTTAAATTTCTTTTTATATATAGGTTTGTCTCATTGAATTTACTTTTTTATCTTATAATCAAGTTATCTGCCTCTTCCAACTCTACTTCTATCCATCTTCTTACTCTCAATTTTCCATGCTATATATTTTTTAAACTTATCTCTATTCTCTTATCTATATCTATATCTCTTTCTTTAGCCATTTTTTCATATCATCTTGTTCGTAATTTTTTCTTTATCTAATCCTGTTATAATAATGTTATTATTATAATTATAATATTCCTTTCTCTCTATCTCTCTTTTCTCCCCAATATTTATTCTAAATGATTCTCTACATTTCTTTGTTTACATTATTATTTATGTTTTCTCTTCTTTCCTCCTTATACTTCTTCATTATTTTCTTCGAATCTTCGCATTTTTCGATGAGATTGTTCAACTTTCTTTGTCATTCTACCATCTGTTTTTCCATTTTATCAATTTTTCTCTTATATCTCCTTCTATATACTTCGACAACTTTTATTGCTCTCTCTTAATTTCTTTTTCATTTCTATCTCTTTCTAATACTTTTTTAACTTTATTGAATCTTCTGTTTATTTCTTATATTAGCCTTTCCACAATTTTTCATTAGTGCTTTTCTTAGTCTTTTATATTAGTCTTTTTATTAAGAGATATTTCTTTTTTTTTTAAATATGTATCGGTGTTCGCTCCTTTCAATAATTTTTCAATTTACTACTTTTAATGACGATGCACCGCTGATTTTCTAAACACATGCGTTGCATTAATCTTACTCGTATCGGAGTTTGACTGTTTTTTACTCCGGCTAACTGTTTTCCTCCAGGTGGCATTACTTACATTTTTGCTTCTTCGATAACTCTATACACTTTTTTACGCCTTTTTTTTACTTATTAACTACTTATACACTTTTTACTATCTATCATTTATTATACAAATACTTCTTTACTAGTTTAACTTGAATTATTTCACTTTTCACTTTTTTATTATTACGATTGCCTTATTTATACTTAAATGACTTAAATGACTTAATTTTCTTTACGATCCTATCCGTTCGCATTCCGTCTTACCTTTTCCACTTGACAACTGGTATTTCGCTAATAGGCCGTCTATTAAAAATCTAAATTATTCGTATGAATATAAAAATTCTATACTCTAGCTAGTGGGTGAAAGATTTGTTCTGTACAGAATAAAATAAAATGATGTTTGAAATTGGCAAATTATCATGCAGATAAGACATAAACCGTTGTAATATAAATTAAAATATTGGTATACAGAAAAAAGTTTAAGTACAAAAAAAAACTATCAACTAATAAATTTACTGATAGTAAAAATCAGATGCATCATATGCATTTGGCCTCAGGTGGGCATTTATGCGAAAATTTTCTCGAATTGTAGAAAATAAAGATAGGATCGATGATAGACGAAGCATTTCTAAGAACATACGAAAAAGGTTACTAAAAATACAAGCATGCATATGGAATATGTATTAATTAATGAAGCGCATAAAAAATACTGAACTATATAAACCGCCATGTATAACGATGGAGCAATTGATAGCTACTATAGATATTATGATATAGTTATTATTGATCTACAAATGATTAAAGCATATTTCGGTAGACAATATAATGCCGAAAAAGCACGGATGCAAAGAAATCGACTACGTAGTTGACTGCCCTAGATCAAATACCCGTAAAAAAATCCATAAAAATTGAAGCCAGCATCCAAGTCTCCATTTTTTCTTTAGAACAAATAAGCTGCTCAAGAGAGATCTAAGAATATGATGCAATTAAATAAATTCTATAAAAAGCATATACTTTTACTAGTCACTGTCAGAGGATTTTTTATAGAGTGAAAAATGTATGAATATTAACAGAGTATCACTGGATATCAACCCAGTGTATTCATGCGATTAATGAAATAAATACAAGCAAGACTTCAGATAAGTTTGTGCAAAAAATAAATATTGAGCTTTCTAAATTGAACAAAAAAAATCAAAGTTTACCTCTCACCTTAATATGATATACCATTGTTATGATCGGAAAAACGGAAAAATATATCTCTCAGTATCCCCCATCAGAAACTGGTAAAAAAAGCTTACTACTTGATAAAAAAAACTATCTACCTAACTTAGTCTAAATCATTATTTAGAATGATTAACTAAATATAGAAATTAAAAATATGAGATGTGTCACATGATATCAAATAAATTGATGAATTAGAGATGTACAGGAATTTATTATACTAGTGTTATGCATGTTAATGCATACAAGAATTTTTTTGATAAATGGATACAAGTGTTAATTTAACAATTTATATAGAAATAAGTAAAACTGAAATCTTTAGTTTTTCAACTTATTAAGTAATACAATTATTATAAAAGAGAAAAAGAGGAAACTAGTAAAATTGTGAGACAAACAAATGGAGAAAATGAGAAAAAATATAAGAAAATAGGCATCATATGGGACAGGGAAAATGCTAAGAACACAATATCATTTTGAAATAATATACACTTAATGCTTCCTTCCCGATTTAAGGGAGTATTTCCTGAAAACGTTGGTGCGCTACAATATTCGTAATTATGAAGTTTACATTTAAAAATTCAATTTGGTAAAAGACCCGATTATAAAATGAATTTCTTATCGCATCACGTATTGCTATTAACACTTTTTGCTGAATCATATAAATTCAACAATAATATATCTCTGATTGAATAGATCATAATTAATTTTCTTTAAATTTTCATTGTCATATCTTATTTACTACATGTATTATACTTAAAACTTTTAATCACAAATATATTATATTTAGAATAATAATTGAAAAAGCCTCGTTTTATCATTTTGGTAAAAAAAACTTAATTTTGTTGCAAACAACATGACCTATTTACTAAAATTAAAAAAAAAAGTATCTTATTATTCATAGTATCTTTTAGTTTTGTTAAGTTTGACTAATTTATATAATTGTTAATTATATAAAAATTCGTGATTATATTTAAAATCGTATAAGTTTTGAAAGAGCTAATGTAAGAGATCTAGAATAAAGAATAAATAATTGTAAATTTTATAATATATGTGTATATATATAATAAATATTTTATTTATTATTATTACTATTACACTATTAATATTTTGATTATTATATAATATTAGAATTATATTTTAATTTTATCGTTCTACACAAAATACTTATTATAAATCTGATGTATATTGTGTAAGAAATACAATTACTGCTTCATAAGACAATAGAATGCACTTAATCCGGTATTTATATTTTCATAATTTAAAAAGTAAATTTTAAACTTGTTTCTCATTTTTTTAATAACATAATTTGAAAGCCAATATGTTAAATTATATTGCCGAAAGGAGAAGCGAACAAATTCGATGTCCCCGTATAATTTACGAAATGACACTATTAAGCAATATCATAATATCGATGGATAAGTCTAGATCTATGTATTCTACGTGAATTCACTCGTAGTGAATGTTCTGTAGTACATATTAAAGTTTTATACATATACACTTGTATGTAAGCATTCATTGCGATTAAAACGTCCAAAGAACCTTGACCTTCTGACAAACTAAGTCCTGACGAATTTTAATCATCAGTACTTTTCTCTTTGACTCTTTTATCGACCAATGCATGCGAAGATTTTCGGTCTTCGCTACTACAGACCTTCGGACTTTCCACATATGCATCATCACCCATTTTTTATTTTTATTTCTTGATTCAAATAAATATTTGTAGAGCTTAAATATTTAATAATATTGTCTGAATTCAATTGCAAACATATAACTAGCATTTAACAATAAAGTACTAATTGTAGTAATTCAAATTCTATATAAAACTCAATAATAATAAATTATTATTTTTAATTTGTAATAAACAAAATCTCTTCTAAATTCATTGAAAAACCTGTAAAATAACAATAAATAAGGCTTTTTATTGGCTATTTAGGCTATTTTAAAAAATAAAATATTATACGAAATTCAATAATTCAATATTCTTCTCAATTAATCATACATAAGATAAATAATGGACAAGCAAAATCTTATCAATAATAATTACATATAAGAGAATATCAACAAAATTAGATAATATTATAAAAATTAATAATTCTTTTAAATAATCATCTATGATTTTTTTAAATTGTTTTATATTTATTTTTTATTTTATTAATTTTATATATAACACTAATAAAATATAAAATCATAATAATATATGACATAATATTTTCTTAAATAGTAACTATATATTTAATTAATTGTATATCTAAACCTTTTATAGAATTATGAAGTAACACGCGTATTATACTAATTTAAAAATCAATAATAAAAAAAAATTAGGAGGTCTATAACTGGAGATCATAATAACATTTCATGATTCTTGAAATTTAATTATATGTCTAATATAAAAAAAGTTGCGAATTTATAAAAGTTATAACATTGATTTTATAATCATATACATTATATATTGATAATGATTTTAATATTGAATAATATAAGTATTGTTTTTTTTTTTGTCTAAATAATCAAAACTTTACTTTCTACGTAAAATTATTTGATGTTTTTTACGAGGGTTTTCCCCTGAGAATCTTCATATTAGTGAAACACGGATTACAATACAGTAACTCGTATTAAAAAAAATATTTTTTACCTATTTTTTTAGAATACTAGAAAATATTTATTTGCAAAGATCAAATTTTAATTTAAAGAAAAGCACTAATTTTTAAGAAAAATTGTAATAAGAAAAATAACTGAATATTTAATGCAATAATTAATTCACAATTCTATACAATTCTTAAGTCTTAATACAATTCAATTTTTCTAATGTGTATATATATATATATATATCAATAAAACCCTCTTTTTTACAGAAATAAATTAGATATTTATCGACTACTTTAATAGAAATAATAATTATTAACCTTTCAACAGTAAAGGTTTCGCTACAGATTGAGTTAAGTTAAGAATGAAATCTTAGATAAGCTCAAAAATATTGATCAAAACTCTCTTGGAAATTTTTTATTATTAAAAATACTAAATTATTTTCAAAAAAACTGAAGATAAATTAAATAAGATAAATATTTATTAATTCGTATTAAATAATTGGAAAAAATGAATTACAAATTATAATATTTTTATGATACTACAATTTTTATGAATATTAAACTAAAAATAGACAATTAATCAATATTAATAAATACATATTTATTGATAATTGTTGAATTTACAATTTTATTTTATTTCTAATTCATTATTTTAAATACTTATTTCATTACAAAATTAATTTTCAATTTATTTTTTAATACACTACTTATTTTTATTTATATTGTATGAAGTTAAATATATTTAATTAGATTTTTAAATTATGCAAATTATTAATTATTAAACATTTATGAATAGTAACAAATATGTCTAAAACAAATATATATTTTTTTAATTTCCTTATTTCACCATTAACAATACAAATAAAAAGCACTAATATTTATTGATTTTTATATTTCACCATTACCTAATAATATAATAAATTCTAATAATTAATAAATAGATATCAGATATAGTATTAAATATTTAATTATTATTACTACAGCCTGTAGCACAAATAAGAATTTTGTATCTTTTGGACATTATTATTAGAGTATTATTTTCAGGCAATTAAAAAAATTTTTAGTTTTGCATATTAATAATTTATAATTTTTTAGTTTTCTATTACTCATTTTTATATTATTGAAAAAATTTATAAATTTAGTATAAAATTTATAAAACGTAAATTATTTTATATTTATATATTTATTTTATTCTATTTTCTTTTATATGTATAATACATTTATATTCTATATTATTTATATAATAAATTAATTTATTATATAATTCTAGTATATTTTAATTATATATTATAGACAATCAGTATATGAAAGTTCTAAAATCAGAAAAAATCAATTAAATTAATATTTCCATAACTCAAATAGACCTTTTGTTTTTTAACGGACAGTGAACACTGAATATAATTAATATAATTTTAAAAATTAAAGTTTAAACAATATAAGTAATTATATTATGTTAATAATTTTATTATTGGTATAATTAATTAAAGCATTTTTTGTTATGAATATCATATATTAAATAGTCTTAAATCTTTTAATTTTATATCCAAATAAATAATTATTTCATAAGTATAATATTAAACTAAATATTCAACTAAAATAATATTAAAAATTAGTTTTTCTTTTACGTTTAATAGATGTCCAGTAAAAATGGAAGTAAAAAATTTACTTTATTATCAAAAATTATGATAAATTGTAATCAATATATAAATATTAATCTACTTATTATGTATATGTTTTTATTTATATTTGATACAGAGATTAATTTTTATACTATATTATTATTTCTTATTATTAATTATAATTTGTATTATCCTAATGAATATAATATATAAAATATAAAAATATATATAATATATAAAAAAATAAGTATTTTCTACTTCAACATTGGTTAATTTTTGTTTAATAGTTTAGCTTTTACAATACACGTTTTGCATTCATCTATGGAATTTTAAAAAGTGTCTGTTAACTAATTTATAATTTAAGCATATACTGTAGGAACTCTAAAAAAAAAAGACCATATTTCTCATATAGAATTTTCAAAAGCTATGTGACTATTTAAAATTTTTAATATTTTATTACTTGCAAATAGTTTTATATTCTAATCAATATTATAAATTTCATTTTAATAATTATAAAAATTTGATTATATTTAAATTTTTAATAATATATAATTTTTAATAATTCACTTTTGAATCGTTTCACAAGAAAATTACATAGTTTTTTTCAAAAAATTAATATTTTTTTAAATGTTCTTAACATTTAATAATAAATATATTATTTGTTTGAATTCGGAAAAATATGATATCAGATGAATAAACTCAAATTTAATCAAATTTAAGTTTAATTTTATCAAAATGGAAACATAAATGCATTTAAGTACTAAAAGCATGTATTATGCAAGTTATATACTAATATTTATAAAGTTATAAAATAATTCAATTTAATGATAAATAATAATTTAAATTCATAGAATTGATAAATTTTCGAAATTCAATCTATTCAATTAAGATGCTAATTTAAGCAGTAATTATACAAATTAATACAAAAATGTGATTCATAAATTTAATGAATTTATTTGATGAATATAATATAATATTAATATTATAATATAATATACAATATAATATTATAAATTCTAATTATGTTATTATTTTAATTATGATAATATTATTATAAAATATACAATTATTAGATAAATACTTCAGAAAAATAATTGTTAAAAATATTATAACTACTTACAAAAAAAGTCGATATATATTATTTTTATTGATATATAATAATTATTTTTTGTGCCAATTTATACTTGATGAAAATTATCAAATTTTGAATGTGTCTGAAGTTAATTCATAAAACTCAATGTAACTTGTAAAAATATTCTATAAATTTAATAAATAAATTATACGTAATAAGATTTTAAGTAAATCATCAACGAATTTCCTTGATATAATCGTTTATTAAGTATATTTCTTATTAATTTTATTTTTTTAATGAAAAACAAAATTTTTTTAAACTTTTTAATTCAAACTAAAGCTGTTAATTTTTGAATTTTCATATATTATGATTATATAATTCATTGTTTTATTTGTATTATTTCTTTTTTTGTTTACTATTCGGTAACATTTGTAATTTTTGTAATTTACTTCTATCTGTACAGGATATACATTAAAGTCACTTAATTAGTTTTTAGAATTCACCAAAGAAAAAAATATACACGAATTATAGTTTAAATAAGATAAACAAGGATAATAAATCATTTTATACTGGTAAAAAAGCTAAAAATATAAATAAATATAACGAATAGTTTAACCTTATCACATGAGTTTACGTATGAGCATATGTGCTTATTATTACATATAACAAACTCGCGGGTGTGCGTCGATTACTCGGGCGGTCGCACAGAAGAGAAGAGCGCACGTGTGTGACGCACGCATTGGAATCCAAGCGGAGACCTCGAGCGCGGCCAGCGACACCACGGACCATAGGAGGAGGTTGTCTCCTTGTCTTTCTTAGTCTTTCTTTCTTAATATTTTTTCTACCCTCTCTGTCTCTATCTGTTTATCTCTTTCATTGCTGTAGAACAAAATAAAAAATTGTTTCTCATTACCCATCTATTGACTATATCTCTGCTCATTACACCCGCACACTAAGGACGTATCTACTATCTGACTTTTTTCTTTTATTATGCATATGTACACATATATATATATATATATATATATACATATTATTTTTTACTTACTCTATATATTCTTTTTTCTGTACGGTTATTGTTATTTTTTATACTTGACAAAAATTTTAATAAAATTAAATTGTAAGTTAAATTTTAATTCATTATTTATAATACTAAAAATACTTTTATTTTAACTGTGATTGTGATAATATAAAACCTTTGTTTGAAAAAAAAATTAATATAAAATATTTATTTCTGTAAACTAAATATTTTTAAAAAAAATTGACATTAGCCTCTATCAAAATCAATTTTCCAATCTAATCATTATTTTCACTGCTCATTAATAATGAATCTCACGGAATTTTATGAACACGTGTATATATTCAATAACCTAATAATTCATTCTATTACGTAAGCATTTAAAAATTCTTTCTGTAAACATAATTTCAAAAATTAAATCTAAATATTTCTTCCAATCTCACAATTTTATTATCTAATAAATAATTAATACTTAAGTAAAATAATTTTAATGCATGTGAAACTACTTATATCAACTTTAATTAAAAGCTACGATTTATGATTTGCATAATATTAAACAATAAAATTTTCAAAGTATTTCAAAATAATTTTTTCTATATTAACAATTATATTTTATATTGAGTAAATCTTTAAATTTGCGTTTTAATTTTGTACGATGATTTTTTTAAAAATGATATCATAAAAAATATTTATTAATCAACGTACGATAAAACAATTAATAATAATATTATAAACATACAAAAAATATAACTTAATTAGAAAAAAGTTATTCATATAATTGACAGTAATGAATGTTATTTTATTCCCTAAATTAAATTAATAAACACTACGTTTTTCGATATATTAGCCACTTAAATACTTTTCATTGTTGATAAAAAAACTTTTGATATAATCAAGTGATTTTTAGATAGCATAACTTTAAAACTTCAATAACATAAAAACTGTAAGACCTCAAAAATTTGTTATGAAAACTTTCAAATTTTCAATTTTTAGTTTTATCATTTTCTACTTTTTAAAAAATTCATTAATAAATATTTCTTAACATTTCTAGATATTATAGTTTATATAGTTATATTTTAGTTTATATTTAAGTATAGTTATGCAAAATTATATGGTAATTTTATAGAAACTTTTTTCTTGCTCTCATTTTCTAATTGATATTTATAAATAATATTTAAAAAAATTTATTAGGTTTAGAATAATTAATTGTAATAAAGAATCTGGTGACTCAATTTTCAAAAACATAATATATAAAAGAACATCTTGATTTAAAAAATATTAAAATAAGGGTCATATAGATATGATACACATAATTGATGCGAAGGAATTTCAGAATAAGTAATGAATTCAGTGGATTCAGTAGATACTACAATATTTAATGTGTGTATTATTTTTTTATTTAAAAAAACGAGTATTTGATTAAAAAAAATTAGTTACTTATTTAAGATTATTTAAGTATTAAAATTTTTAAGATTATTTCAATTAAATGTTACACGAAGAAACCTTTCATAAATATTATATGATGTATAGTTTTATACGATATTCTAATAATTAATAAAAATAATAATTGAATATGAGTCCGATTTGAATAAATTTATTTATTCAAATAAATTTACATATTTATTCGAATTATTCTTTTAAACATTACGATTATTATGTTATAAAAAATATAAAACTTTATTTATTTCCAAACAAATTGTTACATTTAATGTGTAAGTGTAATAATAATAATATTCATTTAAAAATTCTGTTTATTTAAAAAATGTGTGTTCAAGAAATCAAAATCTGCAGAATAAAATTATGAGTAATAACTTTCACTTTTAGGTAAACCCAATAATCTACGAATTTCTAATTAAAACTGGTGACTGAAAGATTAAAATAAATTCTTGTAAATCTTAATAATAATATTTATTTTTCTTACTCTGAATTAGTAACAAACTTAGTTTCTAAAATTATAATAATTCAACTTGCAAGAATATACCATTATTATAAATAATATATATGATGATATAGGGATATGAAATATAATTGAATTAGCGACAATTTACTAATTTTAAATTCAATCACATATATAGTAATATTTCACTTTAGAAAAGCTTGTATCATCTTATTCTATGACGGTTATATATATATATATATATACTCACACACACGCACACATAAAAGAAAAAGTCGCATTTTTAATCGTATGTAAGTGGGTATTTGGGCAGTCTGACAATCCATAACCTTGGGCTCATTTTCATTTACGCATATAAGAACTTAACACAATCAAACACGGATTCATGCACAGCCACCCACTCTGCAATAACTATATTTTTTACCTTAGTAATTTTTCAACTGTTTAAAGAAATTTGCAAATTTTTTTTTTAAATCTCTAACATCAAAATTAATAGTACATAATAGTAGATTGTATTTTAAAACTCTATTTAAATTTATTGGACCTATTATTATGTGAATTCATAAGGGAAAACTCTCAAAACATACATTTTAAACTGAAATATTACGCAAACACTTAAAATCTTATATAGCAATAAATAAAAAAATTTATAGTAATCTAATGTACTTATGTAATCAAAAAATTTAATTTTATTTTAAAGAAAAATATTTCTTTAAAATTTCTACATAATAAAGTGTATAAATCATTAAATTATTTTCAATTAATAACATGATAACTTAAATATTACTTTTATTATGAGTCCAGTAATACATGTAGTTACATAGATAATTTCTAAAATGTTTTTCTTAAGAATTATTAGAAATAAACACATTAAATATCAATTTAAATGTTTTTGGAAGTTAATATAAAATTAATTTTTAGCTATTTTCAAGTACTACTTGATATCTATGTTCCATAAATTTATTTTTAAAAAATACTTACTGAAAAGATAATAAAACAATACTATTTTTCATTTAAATTGAATTCTATCGCGGAATTTACGAAAAAACATTCTGAACGATGCATACATATACAATAAAAAATTTTAATGTTGAATACGACGCTACGTGTACACATAAAATTCTTGTTATTGATATTATATAAAACAATTTAAAAAATAAAATTAAAAATAAAATAACTTAATACTAAAATATAATATCAATAAAATTTTTAAAAAGATTATATATTATAAAAAAAATTATAAATTTGTAGTATTTAAAATATAGTTTGAGCAATTATTGACTTATTATTTTAATTATTAGATTAGTATAATTTGTACCTATATTTTCTTATTGAGAATAATAATTTTTCAAAATTTTATATACCCACATATCCATAATTTTAAAATTTATTCAAAACTCAATATGGCTCATTCAAATCATTATTTTAATAATCATTATATACTATTTAGTAACATTGTACATTTCATTTTTAATTATTTTATGTCAATAATGTAATTAATAATAAATAAATTATATAAATTTGTGTACTAATGGTTTTATAATATAATGATTCGAAGCATTTCAATATAATATTTAATTTTCTTGGAATTACTTTATATAATGTGTAAATATATAAGAAATATATATAAAAGTTTCTTCAAATTTGAAATACATAAAAAATTATTGACAAAATAAGAAATTTCGAATATAAATACAACGTATTAAAAAATTCAATTTTCTTGATAAAAATAAAAAAATAGTAGAAATGAAAATATTAATTTATAAATTTATAATTACTATAATTACTAAAATTATTCCTTATTGATTCATATTCATATGTTCTATTCATTATTCATGCATTCATGTTTATTATTATGTAGCAGTTTCAATATGTCAAATAATTAAAAATTTGAAAGTGTAAAAATATAAGTGTTGAATCTGTATAATTGTTTAAATATTTTCTTAATCATAATCATATACTCGTTAAAATTATTATAATTGTATTAAAATTAAACTAAATTTTCCTTTTTTTTAAGCTAGAATATTTTAATATTTACGAGAAAACACAAAAAAATATAATGAAATATTATTTAAATAATTAATGTATTTATATTAATCATACAAATACATTTTTATTAATAATTTTTAATGATATTCTAAAATATAAAATATTATAAAAATATATCTATAATAAGTCTTTTTTAACATTTTTATTAAACTGATTGTAATAATATTAATATTCAGATATCTATATTAAATTTAATTGATTCATAATAAAAAATTCAAATTAATAATTATAGTATTATTCAAATAACTATTAACTAATAACGTTACTGTTGAAATATATAAAAAATTTTGATTATAAATGTGAATTATATTATTTAAAATATGTAGAAGATATTGTGCCAAGATTCAACTTAAACGATACTTTTGTCAATCTAGCCTATCTCTTTTTTTCTCCCCTACTCACAGTCAATATATTTTTATTAATTTAACGTACTTAAGTAACGGATTTAAGATATATGCAGATAGATATTTTGGAAGTTTTCTTTACAAATTCGTGTAACAATAAGCGCAGTTTGCTAAACGCAGTATTAGTAGTACAAATCGAAATTTGTACTTGAATTAATATAATTAAATATTT
Organism: Platyscapa corneri; assembly: GCA_018907185.1. Classification (NCBI taxonomy): domain Eukaryota; kingdom Metazoa; phylum Arthropoda; class Insecta; order Hymenoptera; family Agaonidae; genus Platyscapa; species Platyscapa corneri. The sequence goes on from JACCHW010000089.1 coordinate 810,499, forward strand.
TTAATTATAATTTTTACTAATTTTTAATCAATTTAAAAATATATGCAAACTTTTTTATTCTATCTAAATATTAATAAAAATATCGATAAAGATTTTTTACAATAAACATAACAGTTAAGTGCATAAGAAACTTAAATATAAAAATTGAATATGGAAATTTTAATAAACAATTACTATAAAAAATATACTTTAATAGTTTTTCATAATTCATATTAATATTAATTTTTTATTATATTGATTTTTTAAGTGGATAAAAATAAAATAAAATTAAGTTAAATCCTCTTCTGTTTTATATTAATTTAATCAAGAATATAAATCAAATAATATCGATGCACTATTTTGTATTATTTTATATATTCATTTTCGATAAATAATAATAAAATTATTATTTTATTATGAAATTATGAAAATTATGAAATTATCATAATGAAATTATTATTTCATTGTTTATAATATTATGTTATAATATCATGAAATTGAAAAACGCACAATACACAACTAATAAAAATAACGACTAGCAAATTATTACAGAATTTACTTCCAATTCAACATCTTTTCCGATCTTATAATTATACTCAATTAAAATTTGTCATCAGACAACTAATAGCAGCAAGAAAAATAATAATGTAGGTCGTGAACAAGTCACATAAACTTTTACCTACCCAATAGTATATTAATAATCTTAATTTTTTCATAAGTAATAAAAAAGTGAAACCCTTGTAAAATTTAATTATCACTTTTTATACAATTTTTATTACAATACAAAGTCAATTATACATATGTTGAGTGATGTCAAAAGAATATTCAAAAATATTTTTCTATTGAACATTGAAATGTAAGTCATATATAATTAAAAATTCTATTACATTTACATCTTTTCCTTACAGTCATTCTCAAACTCTATAACTGTATATTATAATATTATTATTTCGAATAATTTAATATATTAACCAAGAAATATTTTTAATACATATATAAAAATTATTATATTATAAGTTACATGAAATTTTACAGATGTATATACATTTTTACGTATAAAAAATAAAAATATTTGGCTTTTTTTTTAGAATTTAATGCTTTTGCACCAATAAGAAAGTGTGAATTAAATAAATAATGATAAAATTTTCTTTTTTTATAAATTTCACTAAAAAATTTTATTATAAGTTTTTCTATTAAACTAAGTTCAAGATTATCCTTTATTTTTATATTTAATTGATTTTTATTTTTTTATTCTATAAGTTTTCGAAAAAAATTGTTAATGTATGATTTTTAATTCTATGCATTTTGTTGAATACAATATAAATTAAAAATATCGGTAGTATAATATTGAGATCATTTCTAATATCTAACTAATACAATTAATAATAACACATTTTTTTTAGTCAGATATAAGTACTAGCCTATAATTCATGAACACTTGTATTATCTCTTTTTAAATATAAATCTATAAGTATTTATTTTACCTTGTATTTTGTAATATATCAATAAATCGTGAACAAATAATAAAAGTGTATCCAATTCATTGATTATTAATTTATATATACCTTAATAATTTTTAATACTTTCATATTAATAAATATAAAAAATAATCTCATGACTTTAAATGAATATAATATTTTTTATATCAATTTACAAAATAATAACAATTATAGACCTTAAAAAATATATTTTTTTAGTACTTATAATTAAGAATTATTTTGAAAAAAAAAATATATTAATAATTTTAAATAAAAATAACATATTCCTAATAGAATATATTTAATATATCAGATTCTATATAATTTTTTTTACTTAAATACTTACTAATTTGTTTATTAAAGCTTATAAAAAATAAAAAATATTATTGATTACTGTTACAAGATTTTTTGAAACTAAAATGAGCTAAAAGATCTGTTTGTAAATAATTTTCTTCTCGAGAACAAAAACATTCTTGAAAAAAAATATTATATAAATTTTTTAAGATATATATGTGAAAAATATTATATAAATTTATTTATAAATGTTTTAAATTTGAATAACTACCCAAAAATATTAATTATTACTTTACACTTCAAAAAAATGTAGAAAAAAATTGACATTAAAAAGTCTTAATTAAAAATTTTAAATAAAATTTAATAATAATAATATAATTATTAAAAAGTTTATTTATTAATTCCTTTACTTTTTCAACTAATTTACTATAGTAAATCTAACTAATTATATTGTTAGTAAAAAATGAAACTAAAAACTTTTATATTAATAAATCTATATAAAATTAAAAATCTAATTTTTTATTCTCTACTTGAATTAATTATTCAAAAAATTGTTGACATTAAAAATTAAAATATTAAAGAATTTAAATTATTTATATATTGTTTTTGCACATGTATTTGTTAGAAAGAAAAATTATTAAAAAAATTAATATTGTAGAAACAAATGACTGAGAAATATACATTATGTAAAAAATTGTATTTTGACATATTTATTTGCAAAATTAATTTTTCAATTTCAAAATATTTCGATAAAAATTAAATCACTTTAAAAGAATACTCAATATTATATATTAATACAAAATTGTAAGTAATCTATTTATTTTATTCATTATTTTATATCATGTTATGTAATATATTTTCAATATAATGAACTCTATTAAGATCATTTACGATTAGAACCTAGAAATATTTAAGATAAAAATTATTTTAGAAAAAAAAAAATATTATATTTTATAGAAATATATTAAATGTAGAAGGCATATTATTTTTTTGAGAAAACACTAACCTAAAATTTAATTTGTTACATTAGGATACACCGATTGACTACATTTGTGACAACCATTTATACAATAACAGATGTACGCAAAAAAAGTCATGTTCGCAAAAATATAAATGTCTCTCAGTGTCTTTGCGCGACATACTGATCTTTCAAAACGTAAAGTATGGATCAGATTTTGTTCCATGCTGTATCAAAAAATATAATTATCCTTGTAGAAATCACAAAAAAAAAGAATAATTAATAAAAACATGAATATTTACATTGAATTGAACTCAATAAACTAATTTGGAAATAAATAAATACGTATAAATTATTTTTCTATAAATTTCTGATGAACTATTTATCTAAAATAACATACTAAAAATTGAAACAATAATCTTTTTTAAAACAATTTTTTGTTAATCTGAGCAATAAAAACTTTAAAATTTAAATTCAAATAATTTTTTCTTGATTCTATAATTGAAAATTTATATTATCAATTATATAATACAATAATATTATAATAATAGTATAAAATTATATAATAAAAATATTATTTTACTTAAAAAACGTATGTACAAAACAATGATTGTAATATAATATGATTTCATTTATAAATTAAAATAAATATAGATTCTAATAAAATTTTGAAAGGGATATAATTTTGAATACAAAAAATATGTTAAAATATCAATAATATATTGAATATATTTTGTTTCTGCGTAGAAAGAATAAAAACAATATAATTAAAGTTCATATTTACATGCACGCTTTTGAAGGGGTTACATTTTACGTTATAATAGAAAATCTATAGTTAAGTTAATAATTATTTCGGTAATCTATAAATAAATTCCTAATTTAACGAAATATCATACATTATTTTATGTAGTTATTTTTATAATTATTTTTTATGAAGTATATTAAATTATTCTTAACAACTATTAATTTACTTAATTTATTGTTAAAATTATTAAAAAAAATTATAATTTCTCATTTAAAATATACATTTCAAAAAATAATTCATATGATTCTTCAAAAAATTAAACAAATTAAAAAATACTTAAAAAAAAAAGGAATTCATACTTACGCTCTCTTATGTAGTCTTACCGAGAGGAAGCGGAAACACTGTATGATAAGAACGCGGTTACTCGCTCTGCATTATCTCAAAAAAATCTCAAGATCCGTTTTCTTAGAAATGCGAAACGTTCTTTCCTTTCAGTTAGTTTCTCATTCTTAAAGATTTTTATAATATAAAGATCCGTATGTGCGTGCATAGTGTAATTTATTGTTGATCTTGCAAATATTAAGCTTTGCAATGCAGCTTTCGCGACAATTAGCAATGTCCACGTTAAATTATGAAGCTCTATACAAGTTTCCAAATTTATTGTAAATTTAATATTAAATGCATTTTCTATTAAAAATTAAATACTACTTTATATAAATATTTTTTAATTAATAAATATTTTTGTGCTGTTTCTTTCATATTGCAACATTATTGACGTTTCAGTCTTTATACGTTATACAAATAATATACCTAATAAACAATATTATCTAATCCTTTGCATTTCGACTTTATTTTCTTTTATTATATGAATAATCCATAAAGAAATGATGCTAATACAAGAACAAAATATGTAAACGGTTGTCAATCATCAACTTCCTTTATACATACGAAATATTGTAAAAATCAGGCTCCTCAATATTCTTAAAATTGATTTACATTTAAAAAAACAATTTATTTACATCAAACCAAGATTCTAAACAACTTCTTTTATAAATTTTAAATGTTAAAAAAATATTTTTATTGTAGTTGTACCGCAATTTGTTGAATACTAGAACATGTGTTTATTTTGCTTCTCCAAACTTTGCGAATTAGTGCTAAATGTTCCTTTTTTCCTATATTACATCAATAAAACATGTTTCTATCTTCAAACTTGATCTTGCATAAACCCCCCTAATCAATTCTAAAATCAGCACTATGAATGGAATTCACACACGAATATTTTCTTCGCTATTTTCAATATTGAAAAAATAAAATAAAGCAAAATATGTTTGTAATACTCGTAAGGTTTTATTAATATTTTATCACTTTTCTTAATCAAGATGCTTCAATATATATAACTATTAAATATATAAAGGATATAAAACAAATAGCCAAGAAAAAGATTACATATTAAACTTTGTAACAACTAATAGAGTACGAAATTAGAGTTACGTACGTCGACGTAAATTTTCTAATAAAATTATATAAAGAAAAGATGTTTTTTAAGAACAATTAATGTAAAAAAACTAATTATATTTGTAATAAATATAGTAATAAAAGAAATATAGCTTCTATATTTTATTGCTTCTCTTAGATTTATATAATTCTTTTAATACATGATTAATTTTTTATTTGGAGTTTCTTATCTAACTTAATCTAGAATAGTATCAGTGAAATTATTGCTCTATAGTTGGAAACTAATGATCATAAAATCTTGTTAAGGGTCTCATGAAGTCATGTATTCTAGAACACTATTCTGTTATTTAACAAAAAATTAATTATAATATTTCAAAAGTGCGATCGTAAATAGAAATATCTTCAAATTACAATATGAAAAAAATATCTTATTGCTTATTATTACATTAAAAATCTTTCAGTTCAAATAGAGTTTAGTTCAATTTATATTAATTATAAATTAAGTAATAAATTTATAAAACAAACTACTCTCAATTTTTTTATTTTTGATGATTGAACATATTTACTTTTTACATAACTTAAGTCTGTGCAAATGGGAAAGTAAATTTATTGCATACAAATACATATTTTCTTGAAATATCTATCATGGAAAAAATAATATTGGCGTTGTATTATTTCTGATAACAGTAATTTAATAATTTCAAGAAGCATACCCTTGTATAGTATATTACCGCTTAACGAAAACAAGAATATTTCCTGTCTCAAGGACGTTTCTAAAAACCTCGACCTTTCAAATTATTTTTACCGATATTTTAACTAATTTATGTTATTTTTGTCAAGACTTACTAAATTATTTGAATTTTATCGACTAAAATAAAAAAATTAAAAACTGTAAATATTGAAAAAAATCAAAACAATATTAATAAAATAGAATTTGTAATATGCGATTACTGGATAATTGAACTGTTTTATAAATTTATTTAATTATGTGTATATATATATATATATATATTAAAAATTTATTTTTAGTAATTTATAAAATAATTATAAATAACAATTTCTATATTATCAAATTAAATATTTTCTAAAAAATTTTTTGGAAAATATTTAACAGAGAAAGGTCAATGACGCCAAGAAAAGTCAGTAGAACCCCGAATTTTAAAAATTGTGTAAATGAGCGCTAAACGTTCACGACCTTGAATGGAAAAATATGTGACAACTTAAATTTTAATTTATTCAACTTAGGTAGTTTTCCGAGAAATCTATTAGTTCAAAATTAAAATAATCTATAAATGTATATTCTAGTACGATAATATCCGGGAATTATGCAATTATTGAGCACACTTAGTGATCGTTTTCGAGCAAACAAATGTATCATACATTACGTATATTAATAAAATTTGGATTATAATAAAATAAAAAATTTTATTATATCATATACATGTAATATCTCTACATTAATCTTATTTATAACTAAGATTATTTATAAAACATATTGCTATAATTTATTATATATATATATATATACATTCATTGTAAAGACAAGATTTTATCTACAAAGTTTAAAATTACACAATTCATATTCAACAAATTATATAATTCATTATGATATATAAAAAATAATATATGATTTTATATGTTACTTTTTTTTATCACATGCTCTTAATTATATAATATTAAAATTTATATATAACTAAAAATTCATGATTTTCAGAAAGAAACGTCTATCAATTAAAATAAATTTTCAATTTAGAAATATAAAAAAACATGTAAATTTTAAGTTAAAGAGGTTAAAAAAGTTTAAGAAGTATAATTTTTTAAAAGAATATACTTTATAAACGGTTGATATGAAAATTAGTTTTAAATACTTAACTTATATTAATATTTTCCAAGTATTTAATTACAATTTATTTTAATAACGTATACAAAATATATTGATTTACCTTTTTTATAAACCAATATACATATTGTACATAAACACATTAATATTTCTCATAAAATCACTTAAATATTATTAATGTATATGAATAAAAATTTTTAAACTTTATCCCGAGAATATTATACAATTTTTAGAACCGATATCTCTCATATAGGAATATTACTATATTGAAACTTCATATTTTATTGAACAGTTATATAATAAAATAATAAATGACAAATCTTCATATTAATAAATAATAGCTAATGGAAAAAATATATTTCAATAAAATATGAACATCTTTTCTTATACGATATATAGATATTGTAATAATAACATTTTAACTAACTAGCTTCTTAATACGATTATCAAATTTTTATTTTTTTTCTTCAATTAATTACCGTACTTAAGGTATACTTTTACTTTTCATTCACCTTCTTCAATGTACGAAGTTAAAATATATGTAAAAACAAAAAGAAAAAGTGTCCCTTACGAAAGCGATCAACGAGATGGTTTATTCTTCGAGGTTAATTTGTAATACTGAAGAATTTGCATCCAGCCTTGGCTTACTCATTCATTGACCTTCCTTTAGCTCTCTTCAAAATTTTTTTCTTTTTTTTGTTTATATTGGTTTTCATCTTTGATATCTGTTTTTTCAGTATTTACAATTGACAATATGTTAAGGAGTCCAACTTATATAATGTATATCAATGTTTTAATAGTAATATATTGTAAATTTATGAGAATTTTTAATTATGTTGCATTTGTATATAAGCTTAATGAATTGTAGTAATTATTACAAGTTTCGAATACTTTTCTAATAAATGTGAAAATTTATCCATGTTTAAAATGTATATTTCATTTTATTTTATTTTCTTTGTACCTAAATTTTTTTCTGATCTTTGTTATATAAAATACTTAACTAGATACTATAGTCAATAAAATTGAGTTTTTCCTTTTATACTAATGAGACAAATTAGGTAATTTAAAAGTTCGTAGAAAATTAATAATGTATTATATTATTATATTTTAACAAATTAAACTATTCTAGAATTCTTAAAAAGTCACGTTTATATTTAAATGATATTAAATCTCAAACCTATATCATTATATTTGAGTATGTATATATATTAAGTTTAAATCATATATTAAGTTTATATAAAAAATTAGGGATAAGTAACAATATTTTAAGTAAATATGCTTATTAAGATAATTATAAAAGCCAGATATCGCCTTATATATTAAAATTTATATGAAATGTACAAGAGCTGTTGCTTATGTACTTAATCATCTCAAGATACTCAAGAAGAAAACATTTCCAAAAATATCATTCATTGCAGTTTCTGATGTGTATATATACTATATATTCACAAATATATTATGGGATTATTCATAATTCTACTAAAAAAGGTTATTTATATTAATTATTAAAAAAATTAATAGATTTCATCCAATTTTCTTTCAATTTTCCCCTTTACTCTATTGATGCTTTAATATTTTTCAATTATTTACATACATAAAAAATCTAATTTACCTTGATTTATTATGACTGAAAAAGTTTTATTTTATGTTTTATAAACATATCAATTTTTATAGTCATTTAATTATTATTTTTGTTTATTAATAAAGTACTTTAAAAAGTATTTGAAGTATTCATAATTTTTTACTGCCTTTTTTAAAACTGCATCTTGGTGAGTTCTATTTTCAATTATATTCTTTGTTTGAATGAACTCATTAAAATAGAGTATTCCTTGACTATTTATTATTGGGGTATACAAATATATATATATATTATATATATAAGTATGCTTGAATATTCTCATCGCATTATATATAATCAAAATAGTGTGCTCTCATATATTAGAACATTAATCAAAAAAAAAAGTAAAAACCTTTTAATTCACTAAAAACTTATATATAATTTTGACACACAAGTCTACTTCATTACTTTATTATTATATCAAGATTAAAAACCTTCATACATATATAATATATAATTCATAATTATATATTATTATATTATTATATATTATATTATTATATAATTCATATAATATATAAGTATGATTACTTATAAATTGTGAATTTGAGAGTCACAAGTTCTTCTCAAATGTTTTTTATTTTTTCCATCAGAAATATTAAGATTTCTCGATAAAAAATTATAAAAGAATCTTTTCTTTTTAATAATATATATATTATAGTAAAGGTCCTTTAAAAAAAAATAATTTCATGCAGTGCCCATAAATTATAGTATGTTTTTTATAAACCTATTATTAATAAATTTTAATATATAGTATATACATATAAATTGGAATAAGTAATAATTGTTTATAAATAACATCAACAATTAAAATATATCTTTATATAGCTTTATTTTACTAAAAAAGAAATTTTTTAATATAAGAACAATTCATTATCAAGTTTCTAATGTGTAAAGTTTGATTATATCTTCATACAATAATAATGCGAATATTCTACAAAAAATTTTATAATAAATATTAAGTTAGTATATTTTTTATATGCCACAAGAATATTAATTTTAAAATGTATTTTCGATAAAAATTCAAAGATAAACATTTATATAATAAAAAATAGATTTATTAAATATGTAAATGGTAAAATTATTACGTAAACTAGCAGATAACATAAAAATAAGAATAAACTAAAAGATAAATTTTTATTTTTAATTAAATTTTTAAGATAACATCGTAAATCATATATTTTAAAAATTACTCTTACGTAATAGAATTTAAATATAAAACGTATTTTGTGTAAGTAATCGAAATATTTTAATATTATAGAAACTTCGATTTAATTTTAATTATAATTTAATAGAATCCATATTTCTTAAAATTTTTTTACAAACTTTTATATAAATTTATAAAAAATTATATAATCTCTCGTATAAGAAAGTAAGCATAGTTAACATAATTGAAGTTTAATTTAACCTACTTTAAATATACTTTCTGCTCTGCTTTCTAAGAATTCTTGAAGAAAATTTCTCTCTTATTATTAAATAAATTAATCCATTTTTACTGTATTAATAAATAAAGAAAGCTCTTTTTCATAAGTGTGAAGTTAGATAAATTCATTCTACATTCGTGAAAACTTATACATTTTTAAAATAAAATTTTTTCGTGAATATTAAAATAATTTTTAAAATCTATTAGAAAAAAAAATATAGAAATTTCATTGTATATATAATTTTTTTATAGAAATACGAATTTTATATAAATTAGGTTATATTATCTATACTACATATTATAAATAATTATTATATTGTAATCGCTATCTGCAGCGAAGAAGAAGTGTTATTCTTTAAATGATATAAGCAATTATTGAAATTAAACAGAAATTGATATAAGACAAAAAAAGATTGTTATAATACTATATACACATATAATTATACATATACGTAATAAAAAAGAATATTTTTAAGATATTGTTATTTAATAAATTTTTAAGAAATTACAAGAGCAGCTCATAGAAACATAAAATTAAAGTACATAGTGACTCAATATCAACGAAGAAAGTGTGCCTGCTTAATAATCTAAGGATACGCTTTTTTATTACTTATTTTAATAATAAATAAATTGAATCATATATTAAAACATGTATAAAATATGCCAAAAATTAAAATATATTTCGTGTGTGCCCAATATTGATTTATATGTTTGTAGGAAAAGATTAGAACTAATATTTACGAATAATTAGAACCAATGTTGTTAAACAGTCTTAAAAATTAGTTACATAAAAGGTATTATGTTTAACACTGTTAAGCCTTTCTATAAACATATGACAAATAATCATTATCCTTATCGATTATTAGGTGAGTATATAAAAATAGTTGGTGAGATTTAAATTCATATTTATGAAAAAAATACTCGATATTTTACTATTATTGTAATTTTGAGCCTTTGTAATAACTATTATAGTGTCATAACACTTATTAATCTTTTAATATTAATATTAGTTTATATACATTAAAATTGTATTAGTAAAACAGTTTAATATATATATATCACTTAAGAAATACCACTTGAAAATAATATCACTCATCTTAAAAATAATAAAAGGATATTAAAATATAAGTATACATAACATTTTTTTATACGTAAACATTTGCCTACGTATTATATTAAAAATTTAATTTGGAAACTTTAAATGTACTTCTTTTAAATATAATCATATATAAAAATATGTAAAATTTCTTTATTTATTAACTTAAACATTTTAAATAATTTTTGCATTAATTATCACTACAAAAAAAGTTTAAAATAAAAATTCTTTCAAAATTTTACAAGAAAATACATTTTCTTATATTCTTGTATATCATCATTTAAATATAAATTTATATATATTATTTTTGGTTTATTAGGGCATTAATATATTATAAATAATTTTAAAATGACTATACTGGGTATTACATAGTGTACATATTTATTTTTAAATATACACTTACTTTAACTAAATTTAATTCTTCCTTTTTTCGGTCTACTACAAGTTAAATCTTTAAATGTATTTTTTTTATTAAAATGACTTTAATTTTTTATGAAAATAGTTTACAAAACATTATATTATTTTTTTAAATGTAATATTGTTTTATTATAAGTTATTTAAAGTAAAATTTTATACTTAACAAATATTTTCTTACAATGATCCATAAATTGATAATAAGAAAAATTTATAAAAAACAATTGTTAAAATCAATTACTTTGTAGACAGTCATATCTGTCAAATATATTCGACATTTAATATTAACTGAATATTGCTGTGACCCGTTATTTTGAATAAAAAAAATTTTCTTTCTTTATGTAATAAAATAATAATAAAAATAATAAAAAAGATTCATATTGAAAAAAAATTAACTAAATTTTCATAATTCATTTTTTTTGAGTAGAAATTATATTTTAATAATCTAACATTTAATCATTATAACAAGTATTAATACAATGCAAAAAGATGTAAAAAATCACTTTTTCTTTAACTATTAAAATATCTGTTTAATATAACAATTTACTGTACTCTATCGATATGTTAAATTTAAATGCAGTATCTGCTGAATAAATAAATCATAATTTAAATTATAATTATTAATGAGTCTATTAAAATATACTATAGTTTCTAAATGAAACAATTTTAAAAAGAATTTAGTTTCTTTCAATACTATAACCTTTATAAATTTTTTATATTAGATATATTAAATATTATATTAAATATTATTATTTTTTACATTTAAAATACATGTCAAACACTTAAATATAAGTTCCTAATAAATATTTCATTTTTAAAATAAGCTTTAAACAAAGTTCTTCAAAAACTTTTTATTTATCTTGAAATATTTAGAGTAAATTTAAAATTAATATTTTGTCTATATTATGTATTATATATGTTAAGTATTAACAATATTATATTTTTTATATTTTTTCATTGTAAATATTATTTCTTAGATTATAATAAAATATTCTTTAATATTGTTTGAATATTTTTAAAAATATTGCTTAATAAATGTTAGTAGTACGGATAATATTAAATGCTTTATAATTAAGGATCACTATAATAATTACATTAAATTATATTGCAGGACCGTGTTAAACTACAGTTTTAACAGTATTAATACGTAATAAAGTAAAATAATAAGAGCGAAAATTTAGTTTAATGTTATGTTGATCATAATTTTCGAAATTTTTACTAATCGAACCATTCTCATTACCTTTGTTTTAAGAATTTTATAAAAAAGAAAAATATTTTTTAATTATTTAATTTTATTGTTTATATATAATAAAAATAAATTTTATATTAGTACAGTCTAAGAAGTTTCAAAACTTTATGATGAAAAATTAGTTGACTGATTTATGTTTTACTACTTTAATACAATAAAAGAGAGAGTTAATTTATGCAAGGTATTTTAAATAACTAGTTTTAGTTTAATTATTCAGTGATATGCTAACAAATTAATTCAATAATTTAGATTAAATAACTTCCAGAGTATTAATTATAAAACCAAAAATAATTGGTTTAATTGTAATTCTTAATTTTTATCTGACTCGAATATTTTAAAGAAATATACTTTTTTAAATAGTTTAAATAGTATTAACTTTGGGTAAAAATTTTATATTGTCTATAGATTTTAATAGATAAACCTTAAAAATGATAAATTGAAAAGTATTTTCGAATCATTACATTTGAAAAATCGTATTGAATTGTGAAAATACAGTTCTCTAACAATGTCTTAAGATTCGTCTATTTATTGGAAAGAGAAATTATTTACAATACATAAAAAATTTTTCAATGTTTATAAAGATAATTTGTTATGTAAAGAAAAACAGAATGAATTTATAATCATACAAATTTATTTAATTTTTTTTTTTAAATATGGTAAAACACATTTCATCTAATTATAAATTAAATAAAAATATGAAAAAGAAAAACGAGAAAAAATGAGACTTGTTAAAACTCTCTCTGATCCTCCAAAAAATTGATACACCTCATAGATATCTTTCGTAAGTATCAGAAATAATGGAGAAATTTTAAATGCCAATAAAAGAGAATATCGCTAGAATATGATAATAGAAAAATTGTAGACAACTATCTATAGTGTGATTATTATTAGTAGTAATTTCTATAAGCGATACGTAGTAAGTTCTTTTATTGCGCCATAAGCATTAATGTATTCAAGGCCATATAGGACTGATTATGTTTATTCATAAATCATGGTATCTCACTTTCATTCATTGACGGAGACGAAGAATAAGTGCGGCGAGCACGCTTATTCTTTTGTCCGTTATTCAAATAGGTGTATATTTTTATTCTAAAAATCATAAGTATTTAAAAATACCCAATATATATCTATACTAGATGTCGTGCTCATTGACTTCTACTACATAATTCTATATATCTATGTTTGAGGATCCTAATTTCTTCTCCCAGGTCTTTACCAACAGAATTTCGCAACGTGAAATTTTTGCAAACTGGTCTTCAGTTATAAAAATTTATTACGAAAAATGGCTGACGTTTTATTTAAATTTCTTTTCTTATTTAAATTAAACGATGTTTAAGGAAGTTAAATTATATATCGAAATTTTATTACATCATATCGCATCTAAAAATATATTTAATATGCTATCATATTATGAAGTATTTTTCACCATATTTTTTGTTAATATTTAGTAATATTTTACAAATTAAAAAAAGAATAACATTTTTTAATAAAATATTTTTATATTGGAATAATATTCATAAACATGTTCATTAAACACAAGATAGTCTTATATCTCGACGATCACATCCATATTTGAGGTGAACTTTTTTCCCGCACACCATGTTTGGGAATGGAGAGAAATCACAATGTGCCAGGTTGGGTGACTAAAGTGAATACAGTGAAATTCTTAGCGCAATTCATACTATTTAATGGCAAATATTAAAATACGTAGGCTGCTGCGTTCTCATGGTAAAACTACACTTTTTTGACAAATGCCTATTAATTTTTTATAATAGTACGTTGTAATTATTTTTCCTTTCTATAAATGAACATCTAGATTATTCATTTTGAATCTCAAATCATAGCCATAAGCTTTCGAACTATAAGAATTTCTTTACCTTTTTTTGAAGCTTATTTGCTTAGAAAAATTTATTTTTTAACTGTCACTTTATTTCTAGTGTATAATAATCTACAATAATAAATCCATATTTTATCAGTGGCATTGAATCAACATAAAACTCTTGCAAATTTCATTGAAAGAGCTCCAAATATTACTTCAAACTTGCCCTCATATTTTATTATCTTTAATACTAATATAATATTAAAATATTTAAAGCATCTACTGTTTCATGTGATTTCGATTCGCAATTAATAAGAATCATGTTTTCGCCCTATTCAACGATTTCAGTAACCACATCTTCCAGGTATTCAGAGAAAAAATTTATGGAGAAATAAAAATAAATATAATATGTATCTTCATCATTATTTTTTTTCACGTTTTTCTATTTAAAAATGATACAATGATACAATTTCAAATTTTATACGGTGTCGTTTGAAAGACAATTTGATTAACATTGATAATGCCAATTTTTCTTATCAACGCCACCTTTCATCAAACACGGGTAATTTGTTAATCCAACTTGCTTGACTATTTTATTATTTATACATTTAGTACCTCTTTAATTTTTTTTTCTTTAATAACCTGATTGCGTCAAAAGATTAAAAATTTAATTTTACAAAATAAATTTTTTTTTAATACTAATTTTTAAATATCACTACTTATCCTCTAATATTTAAAAAGAAATAATAGATATTATAAAAAACTTTAAAATAAAAAAATGTTAATGTTTAAAATACGTTGTTTTTAATATTAACATTGAAATTATAAAACTATTTTAATTTTTTATTTTTCTAACAATTATTACATAAAAAATTTCAAAGAATTCACAAAATGTCACAGCATACATTTTAGAATTAAACAAAGTGTGATAACAATATTGCAAAATCCTGACAAAACAAAGCATCGAGTTCCTTAACACCGACACGTTCATAAATGCACAAGAATCGTTCTAAACAAAATAGTCATATTTCACGATAAACCATTGGCTGTCTCGTTCCCCTTGAACATAATATCGTGATGAATGGAATTCTTAAAAAGATGGCGACTTTACGTATTTTCGGACTGATAATAATTTGCTGGCCAACTTAGCGAAAAACGCCGACGCATCTTTAACTACTCGACACAAAGCAAAATTATGTGCAATTTATATCCATGACTTTTTCTCTTTTAATTTCTCTCTTCGTCTATTTTTTAATTAATATAATGTATATTTTTTTGTTTATCTCATTTTCATTTTTCTAATTGTTTATTATTTTTCAATTTATTTTATATTTATAATACTCAAAAGTTTTCTCTATTTCATTTAAATATTTTCACATATATATTTATTTCTTAAAAAAATCTCTTTAATTTAAAATAATAATTAGTCCGTATAAAATATTATTATAGCATAGATTATTATCACTATTTAGTTTAAATAAGAAATTGTAATCATCCTGAAAATACATAATAAGTTAAATATATATAGATATATATCGAATATACTAAACTATAATTTATTTTATTACTTCCTATTTCCATAGTCAGCGTATGTAATATATATGGTTGCAGTTTAATATTCCGTCTTAGTGAATATAATCATATGATGGACTTCGTTAACTGTAAAATTTATTTTATGATTACATAAATTATGTAAAATTAATCGTAAGTTTAGTTTGCATTATATTTTGCGTTACTCTGTCGATAATTTTACTATTGATCACTGTCTATATAATTCTATATAATCTTTTTAAATTTTTAAAAATACGCTTTTATATTTAGTATTTACATTCGAATTCATAATAATAAGAATCAATATTTAATAATAAAATTATAAATAAATCGGATTTAAAAAAAAATTATGTACATCTCCAGAAAAAAATCTAAAATTAAGTAAATCATTTTATTATGCGTATTTTTTTTCATTACTGTATAAAAGTTGTAATTGGAAATTAATAAGCTCAAATAATATAAATCAACAAAATATTTGTAATTTAATACACACATATATTGATACATATAAAAATGTACATTTACAATAATTTTAAAAAATAATTATAAGTAAATATTCTAAAGAGATATATATATATATATTACTCTACAAATAAAGAATTATAAATTTCAATTGAAAGAATGTTAATAAATTATTATCAATATTGATATTAATACAAGAAAGTAGAACTTTTTGGACCATCTCAACAAAATTAAAAATCATAAATTATTGAAGAACAATGAGCGAACATCTTTAAAAATATTTTAAAAGATTAAGTTAATATGTTTCATGTATTGTACTATTGCAATTTTCTAATTTTATTTTTACTTATTTCTTTCTCCTGATTTTAAACATCTTCATTGACCTCTATCTTTTTTATTACGTCTTTCTCTCTCTGTTTCTCTTTAAATATGTATAAACATGTATAAATATATAAATATAGTCATGATATAACCTTCTTTTTCACATTTTAGCACACTCCGCATTTGCGTCTTGATTTTTCTGCAAGAATATTACCTTAGTTTTATTGATTACAGCAAACAGTTAATTCAGCTCGAATGCAAGTATCACACGATGTTACATAAGAAAAGTTTAACTATATACATAAATATACATATATTTTACTTTTTTCTCTTTTTCAAATAAAAGGTATTTAAGCTGTATGCACAAAGATGGATTTAATTTCAACATGTCAAGGACACCAGGCTAGCAATAGCCTGGGCCCATTATTTTGTTGCCGATGCTGATTTCATTATATATATACTTGTGTATGAATATTTGTATGTTTATACATATATGCTTTTTATGCACGATACATGAGTGTATGTGGTCAAATTTATATTCGGTCGCATATGCATACGTATAAATGCTATCTTCTGTGAGAATATATTAGAATCCGACCATTGACTGATACTTTACGCATCCTAGGTTCTTGAAAAATCCACACACATATAAAATGCATGCATACGAGACTATCGATAAGAAGTAAAAACACACACATTCAAAATTCTTTTATTCCTAGCTTGTTTCTTCTTTTTTATATTTTAGAAGAATAATTTTATATTTTAAAAACTGAAACCTAACGATATAATTTGGATGAAAAATAATTGTATTTTTTATTATAATATTACCTACATACACGGATGTTACTAAATATTTTTGAGTAATTACTCGTATACAAATCTATAACTTTCAAAATCAATTTGTTTTTCTTTTATGGATAATCAAAAAATGTTCGTATCAAATATTTTGTAGTCATTTACAATATCTTAACCAAAAAATTTTATTTATATTCTTAAATAATTATTTTTAATTATTAATTCAAACATAATTAATAAATTTTATTTAATATAAAGATAAAGATAATTTAAAACACGTAAAAAAATTACAAATTTAAAAATAATTATAATTAGATTATAAAACAAGTTTTGCGTATCCGTATATAGTATCCGTTGCACCTAATACATATTTGTTACTCAGTACCTCATATGATAAAAACTATTTCTTTTTTTAAATAATCGAATATTGATTAAGATCTAAAAAAATCGCCATTAAACTTTTTTTACAAGTACAATATTCTTAATAATGCGGTGGACTCAATTTTTTACAAATTATAAAAATAATCGTAAAAAAAGTATTTTTTGCAACCATTTTATTTTTTTTTATTTATAAAGATTAATTAATCTAATTTAAAATATCGAAAGAACGTTAATGTGTATATTAAAATCCTAAAAAATGACGTAATTAGTTTAAATTTTTTATCGAAACATTTTTTAAGAAATCTAGGTTGCGAAATATTTAAGAATTTTTTTATAAATTTCGTTAAAAATCATAAATATAAGCATGTTGTGAGTATTCTATATTCTCTGAGTTATAATATGTTAGTAAGAGTTAATTATGTATTACGTAAAGAAAACAAAAATTATTAATTATTTTTATTTATTTTTGGTGTTTGAATGTCAAACAAGGTTATATACTTTTATAAGAATTTCCTTCCTCGGAATTTTTTAGTTCAATCAATTATTTTTTAATTTTCATAATTAAATATTATCAAACTATTTATTATCATTATCTATTAGAAAATTTCTTATTTCACTACAATTAAAATTATTATTCCTACATTTTTTCCATCCATAATAAAAAAAAATGTAAAGTATTGTACATGGATAAATACAAAAATACCCAGTTTTGATTTCTAATAATAATCGAAATATAATTTTAAAAATATATTAATATTATAGTCATTTGATTGTTTGATAAAATGTTTATTGTCGTTTATACATATCTAATAATATATAGAGTATATAATATAATAAATTATACGTCAGATTGGAGTAAATAAATAAATAAAATTAAATAAATTTGTTTTAGAAATTTATATTATTTGAATACTAGAAAGTTTGTGTAAGCGTAAAACCTTACGTAATACTTTAAAATAATGTTTTTAAAATAAGTTTAGTCATTTATATCTATTTTGTATTTTGTTCCGTAACTATGTGTCATATAATATTTTAAAGTTAAATCGTTCAAATATGTATTTATCTTGTCAACAGCAAAAAAACATTTGATTTTACATGCAAAATATTTTAGTTTTTATTCTTTAATATAGTGTAGTACATTTAACAATTTAATGTGAATAATAATAATATTTTATCCTCTTTTGAAAAATTCGTTAAAGTCGAGACATATTAAAAAAATTTTAATTAATACACCTATAACAATTTATTGTGACTTCATTCTCTAAATATAAAACGTTGTAAGATCACAAATTTATAAGATGGAAGAAACGATTTTTTGAGAGAGCGTTTATATCACTTAACCATAGTGTATTCGCGAGCAAAAATAGACGTGTTGTCCTTGACATGGCAGGAGTAGCAAAAAAATTATATTTTCTGAATAGTTCATAAGTTAAAAGTGAAATAAAATTTAATAATTTATAACAACATTATTAAAGAATTATACTAATATTTAAGAATGAAATGAATGAAATTACACGCAAAATTACTATGAAGATTTTGTAAATATATGTCCAATTAATTAAGTATTATTATATATTTTAATTATTAAGTATTATTATTATTTCAGTTATGAAACTTTATATTTTGGAATGAAATAAAATATAAATTACAATAATAGTAAAATAGATTTTTTTAAATCGAAATAATTTTTCTTTATCATTTTATGATAATAATAATATGGAATATTAAAGTTTAATTAATTTGTTAAAGTTTTTATTAATTAAAAAGGGTTTGTATAAAATATCTTTATTAATATTAATTTAAAAATGCTGAATTGAATTGCCTTATTGAAGGTATTATAACGGCTATATGTGTTTTATGTAATATTATGAAATATAAATATTTTATATATTATTTAAACAAATAAAGATTTTATTTTCTTATCCAAAAATTAAACTATATAATATATATATATCTATATAAATTATATCATAATATGATTTATAAAATAAGAATTATATGTTTTAAATAATAGTCGAAAATTGAATGAACCTGAAATTGAAATGTTATTTAGAATAGATATCACTTTCCTCATAGATTTTTTATCTTTAATATATTTTTATTTGTTTAAATTTATAAATATTTTAATAACATTCTTTATTATATATAATATTATGATTTATTTTTCTATTTCCAAGCTTTATAATTATTGAATAAGTTAATCATTAGTGTAATTTATGTCTTGTTTATAATTAGAATTATTATATAGATTAATTAAATTGTAACTAATATTATAATCTTTATCTTTAATCATAAATTATATCTGTACTTGAATTGTAATTGAACATCAATACTTGAAAGCTATTACATCTACAATCCGGTATCAAAAAATTAATTTATATAATATAACATATATATATAATAGACAAAATATTTAACGATGTATAAAATTGATTTAATTTAGACTAAAAAAATGTATATATAAATATTATCTAATAAAATTGATTTTATATGAGTTATTTTTCGATATTAAGAAGATGATATAAATCTAAAATTGAATCTTAAATTTAATTTAAAATATTATAATCTACAGTAAATATCATATAATAATTAAAATTTTTTAATGTATAATAAATAATATATTTGTAAACACAATAAAATATAAATTTTTCAATTCTATGAAGTCTTAAAAAAAAACTTGAAAAATTGCTTTAAAAAAATATAACATTGGATAAATGTGAATAAATTTGTAAATAAATATTCGATTTAGATTTATTTCATTCAAAGTATAAAAAGTTGAATACTTAAAAATAATAAATTCATATTAAATCACATATTTTAAAATCTATCTCGTCAAATAATATTGTAGTTTTATATATTGGAAACAAAAAATTAATGACTTTAAAAAACTGAATGTATATTTAAATATGAATTTCAAAAGATGGGTCGAAGGCACGATATTATAATAAAAACATTATTATACCATACCAAAAGCTCAATTTTAAGAATTCCATATTTTTAATTTTTATTTTATTCTATATGTATATTTAAAAACATTAAATTTAATAATTAAATTAATTTTTATAAAAATATTCAACTGAATCATTAATTTAAAAAGATATATACATATAATAATTTTTTTTTAATATTTAATATTTTTGAAATTAATGTTTAAATAATTACGAAGAAGTAATTCTTTTAAAAAACTATAATATTTCATTATTACTTTTATAAATATAGAAAGTGTATATTATTTACAATTTTTAATATATGTAAACCCAAAATATAAATATTTATATAATTAAAAAAGAATAATTACATTGAATTAACTACGAGTTCGGATTGTATAATAATGATATAATATAATTTAATGTTTTGAGTAAAATATACAAGATGGCTTACAGGTGTACATGTATATGTTCGTATATATGACAATAAATATAATAAAAAATCCAATTTTATATCTTATGTATGAAAATATTCTCTACATAAAACATTGTTATAAATAAGAATATAATCGTATTTTAACCATAATTTTTAAATTCTGCAAAATATAAATTATATGTATTAAATATTATAATGTTCTTGACAGATCCTAATTTTAATCTTATAATTATTTATAAATGATGTGACCTACCACTTTTTAATTTATGGTGTATTTTGACGGGCAGCAACCGCATTTTTGTCTGGAAATTATGTATTATACATATATATATTTATAAGAAATTTATACAGATTCAGTGTTATAGTATATTGCTTTGAACTCGCATTGCTTTGAAAAAAAAGTCAATTAACTTCTTAAAATTATCTTAATTTTCTCATAAGTACACGATTTATGTATGAATTTATGTATTCCATCAGAAGAGATTACATGTGATTACATATACTAGAATTTATGTATTCTTTTCATACAATTTTTCTAGAAAATACAATTTATTATATATATTTGTATAAAATATTATAAAGTTATAAAAAAGACGTATATGACTTACATTGTATAAAAAATGTGTATATTTAGTGATTACTTCAATTATCAATCAATAGTTATTTAATTTTACAAAGTAATTCGTAATAGATATAAATAAATTAAATTAAAGATTTTTTACATATAAATTATTTAATAAATACAAAAACAATAAAATATAAAGTTATACATTACTACAATAATAGATTGGATATACATACATAAATAGGTACGTATTTCATTTTTCTTATAGGTTTTATATGTGGATAAGTGTTGATGCGGATAAAATATTTTAATTTTAAAGGTAATGATTACCTAATATGTTAAATTTATTGATTTGTTTATATTTATGATAAATTCCAAAATAAATTTTTAATTAAAAATGTTTAAATTTTAATCATTATTTAAAATAATAATATTATTAGGAATTAAAAAGAGAAAATATTAGTATACGATATAATACTTATATTAAATATGTATTACTAATAGAAATTATTCATTACTACTTAATATTTTCGCCTTGATACGCACATTTGTAAATAAATGTCTAAATATCTAAGAGCACGATTATTTATTAAAAATTTATTTTGCATTTAAAGATCATATTTTATACATATTTGAAAAATTTCTTTAAAACTTATTGAAATATTCTATTATAAAAAATTATTATATACTAATCCTATTTTAGCAATTGAAATTTCAAGTTTAAAATAACATTGAAAGCAGTAAATCCTTTATCATGGTATTGATAATAAGAATTTTTTACTATACAAAAATAAAAAATAATTTAAATAAATAATAAAATTGATATTTTATATTATAAATTATGTAAGGAGACTAA
Source organism: Platyscapa corneri (assembly GCA_018907185.1). Taxonomy (NCBI): domain Eukaryota; kingdom Metazoa; phylum Arthropoda; class Insecta; order Hymenoptera; family Agaonidae; genus Platyscapa; species Platyscapa corneri. The sequence goes on from JACCHW010000089.1 coordinate 833,161, forward strand.
TATTCAATTTAAATGGAAATTGAATCTATTGTGTTATAGATATGCAATTAATAAAACGTTTTACCTTCTACATTTAAGACGAGAATCTATAACTATTTAGAGTTTACAAGGGGGGCAAAAAAAGGTGTTAACAAGATAAATGATATTAAATCAATAGATGATTTTTCTTGTTCTATCACTTAATATATTTAACTAACTTATAATCTTTTCTTTACAATATACTTATAATTATTTCTTTATAATATACCTTTTGTTACTTGTATTAACTGATTCTTTATTAAATTCTAAGAGAAACATTTAATATTATATAAATTTGCTATTTAATTTCATATAATAATTTATTTAAAATTTACATACATTAATAAATTAAATATATATAAGTGAACAAACAATCTTAATATTGAAATTAATATTAACAACTTTTTATGTACTTGTCTCATAGGAATGCTTTAAAAACATATGAATGAGTCTCCAAGTTTTGTCTTTCTTGAAATTACTACACATAAAATTTTTTTTAACAATTTTATAATATATTTTCAATAAATAAAGTATTACTTCATGACAAATTATTTTAATGATATTATAATTATATGTGAATTTTGATTCTATTCACTATATGACATTACAGGATTATTTTTTTATTTCTTTTTTATTTAAAATTTCTTTTGAGTGAAATTTAATTTTATTATTAATATTTTAATTTTCTTTTTTTTTCTTACACATCTTCAACTCCTAAAAATCTTCATCTTGTTTAAGAAAAAATTTAAGACACTTAAACAGTGATTTTTTTACTTTCAGGATTTAATAATACATCAAGATTTTTATTTTTATAGATTTAAGTGGTACCTGATTTTTCGTATAAAAAATTATTTTTACATTCTAGCGATTGATTTCCGATAGTCTTGACAATATCAGTTATTTCCATTATAATCGTTATTATTTATTATAATCAGCTTTGATATAATGAAATAAATTGTTTTATTTACAATTTTATCTCAATCTCTCCAATCTCTCAATATCTTCAAACTAATTGGGATTTTTTATTTACCATATTTCAAACTTTTCATTCACTTGAATCATATTTAATTAATGTAAGTTTCAATGGCTTTTTCATCAAATTAATTGTTTTCATTTTGTTGTAAATATTTAATTTAGATATTTTCATGTATTATAATTTAATAATAGTTTATTTAATTTTAATGCTTATATTGATGTAATATTCATTAAATAAGTTTCAAGGAGTAATACTGTACTTGAAAAGATCTTCTGTAATTCAGGTAGTTCGAGCATTATACAAGCTTTTTCTATTATAGTTTTTATCGTACGTTTCAAAACATATTTCATGTGTGCAATATGTAGTACTTTTAAATGATATAAAATTACTTTTTTAAAAAAAAGTAATTCGTTTTATTTGATAATATAATTTATACTTTCTATAATAGAATCTTTAATTTTAACAAGGCTACAATATGTTTAATAAACCACTATTGCATGCTACGCAATAATATACACATTTAACTATAAATAGTAACAAATATTTTTATCGTTAAATACTATAAAGTTATAAATTCACAAAAATTATTATGAAATTATTACAAACCAAGTATATTTATTTAGCCGGTAGGCTACCCCACAATCAGCAACATGGGGGACTGTGAAGCTAATCAGGTCCTACTTTTATTCTTTATTTAATTTTAAACTTCTTTGATTTTGATTGAACCGGAGTACATTCATTATGTACTAAAAATTAAAAGCTATGTGCTTATTGATAATTAGCAATGTATGCATCTTTACATTAAATTTTATACATATATTATATTATATTTTATTCAAATGGAAATTATCACATTAAATTTTATACATATATTATATTATATTTTATTCAAATGGAAATTATTACATTAAATTTTATACATATATTCTATTATATTTTATTCAAATGGAAACAAGCTGATTAAAAATGAATAAAAACATTCGTTCATTATCGCGTTTTTAATAATTCTAACCAGAATTTTACAATCTATAAATATAACAAAATAAAATTCTAGAATATAAGATTTTTATAGTCTGTTAAAAAGGTTTTATTATTGTTTATATATATATGTATTTTATGAGATGTCTAATATTCAAAATTTACTGGAACTTTTTTAGACGAAGTCCTAGATAAACAATTTTAAATAGCGAAGTCAAGTATATATTATAACACTAATTGAAGACAATAAAGTGATATATAATGTTACATAAATGGTATATGATATTTTTTAGCAATTATAAAATATAAATTAAAAATATTTTTAAAATCAGCATAAACAAGTATAAGTGATGTATTTAATTGAAATTATTTTGAATAAGGTACTATATTTTAAATACACGTGAATAAATTACATTATGTTAATCAAATAAATTATATAAAAATATTTTATCGAACAATAAATTATATTTATTTTAAAATAAATTCAATAAAATTTTCAAAACTTAAAATTTTAATTTAATCAATTAAAGTGCAGTTCTTATAATTAAATGAATTACATGAATTAATGATATAACAAGTTACTAGAAAAAACATTTTTTTACTGTCATAAAGAGTAAAAATAACATTCTAATCCACATTTTTTACAAAAATTTTTTATAAAATATTTGTGTTTAATTTTTCAGATTATGATTCATTAGCTAACATATTATTGAAGTTTTTAAAAAGAGTATTTAAAAATACACAAAGTTACTCATTTAAAATAAGTAGAGAAAATAGCACTAAAACTCAATGTCTTCTCTGTAGTTCTCTCAATTCTGTTTTTATTTTATTATTAAGTTTTCCTATGCGATTGTACGCATTTGTATAATCCTTGCAGTTAAATTTTAGATGTTAATATTAGCACAATTTACGATTTTAAATGTTCCTCTTCTTTTTGTACAATTCTGAAATCAATCTTACTCTTTTCTGTTACAAATACTTTTCTTCCTTTAATATCATAAAATAACTTTTCTTATCATTAAATTCAACTACTTCCTATAATTTTGCGAAAAAATATATAAATTTGATCTCTTATCTTTTCTCTTTTACTATTTTAGACTAACACTTATTATTTTTATATTATTTTCATATTATAAAAAGAAACAAGTTTATATTATAAATTAAATCATATATAGTATTTAAATTTGAATTTAAATCTAAGCATTCATAAATATTTTGATACTTATTATGCAGAAAATCAGTGAATAATGTATTAAAAAATCTAACAATATTTTTTATACATTTTAATTAAACTTTCGTATTTTCACACAAAATAATCTAATTTAATTTAATAATCTAATTTTTTATTTATGAATATTTTTATAACGTATGTCAATACATATATACGTATATATATAGCTTTATGTAATCTTTATCATTTTTATTAATTATCTAAAGTTTCTTTAACTTTAGATAATATTTCAGTACTACAATTCATATTTTGTACAACTTTTTATATAAGAATCGATGATATATGTATAAATAATTGATAAATTTTTTAAATTATAAATTTGAAAATGCAACGCATTCAAATTCTTTAAGAAAAAATGAATGCAACATTAAAAATCGATCTAATTAATAACAAATTAATTCTTGGAATATGTGTTTTAATCAAAGAAATATATTTATATATAATTTATTAAATTTATTTGTTCATATATTTTGCACTTGAAGTTTCATATGTATAATATTTACAAAAGATGGTAAAGTATTAAATTAATTTAATTATTGGAATGATTATTTATTTTAAAATCGAATATAATTATTTTTTATAACAAGTTATAATTACTTATGTATTTAAAATTTAAAAAAATTTTTAATTTAAATTATGATCACCAATTTTACTTACTACGAAATATGAAAAACATGATTATTATTCTTTGTTATAATTACTAATCTTAAAATAAAAAGATATATAAGAAAAATACTGTTCCCTTCTTAAAATCCATGAGGAAAATCTAAATCTTCAAATTTAAATCAATTTTTCTAATATTTATTAATTATTTAATACATAAAACAAATGTATAATATACAATATATCTCATAAAATCATGACCTCGTTTTAGAAAGTAAATGTTCTACGACACAAATATATATATGCATGATACAAAATGCTATCTAATAATATATTATTTTTTACAAATATAAATTTATATAAACTGCAAAAAATAGAATGAGTTTTTAAAAATATATAGAAACAAGCAATTCTTCTAATATTATATGCAAAAAAAAAAATTTTTAGAAAAAATTTTAAAACTTTTTAATCTAATCGATTTCTTACTTATAATTTTTGCATTCTGTTCCAGCATTTTTAAAAAAATTTTATTTCTATCTAAATAAATTAAGTTAATTATTTTGATTTAAACGTAACTATTGATTAATAATAAAATAAGCATGTAGCATACACAGCCAATTTTTTTTATAAATCTACAAGTCTTTTATTTTAATTTTAATTATTTATTCTTCTAAATATTATTATTTTTCAATTAAGATATAAATTAAAATTTTGATAAATTATAATAATAAATACCTATAATATCTAAAATATATAAATAGAATTAATTATAATATCTTTTTGTATCGACTATACTAAATTCAAAAACTTGTCTTATTTCAATAAAATTCGTACATATTTTTAAATTAATATTATTGGTGTACTGTTAATAATAATAATTATTATTATTTGTATTATTATTATTATTATAGTTTTAAATTGAAACACAATGAATACATAAACTTAAATACCATTTCATTTTGTAACAAATTTAATTATATAATATATACTTTTTAAATCTTTAGAATACTGATTATTACAATTTTTAATTCGTAGCTTCAAATTGATTACATCCAAATATTAATTCTAAAAAAAGGATTAATTTGTCTTACCTTTTCAACCAAATCAAATATTATTTATTAGTAATATAATCATAATTTAATCAATAATTTTATATATTGTTTGTTTTAGCATTTCTAAAAATATATATTAAAAAATGTTAATTATACAGTATTTTAAAAGATTTATATTTTTTAAAACTAAATATTGCATATTATAAAATATTATTAAAAAAAAATTAAATATAGTTTAAATTTAATGTTAAGGAACTACGTAATTATAAATTTTTTAATATTTTATTATTTTGTTTTAAAATAGCTTAAAGCATGTTTTTTCTTTCTTTCTCTCTCTCATTGTGTTTCATATATAGTATCCGCCTACTTGCGCTTTTTTCTGTCTATCTTAGGAAAGTGCTAAGTTGTAATTGGAGTGGACTGAAATGTCACTGAACTTCTTTGCCTAAAAAAATAGCTATAACTGTAACTATCATAAAATTACTCCAACAAAGTAAGATGAGATGGAATTATTGTTTATTTCAAATGCAGTTTTATTTGTATTGTTATTACAACTTGCGTCTAGTTTTTTAAATTACACTATTTTATATATTTTATTAAACTAATATATAAAACTAATAATTAATCTTAATATATTAAATTAAAACAAGTATAGTGCATATATTCATATGAAGATAAATTAAATTTAAATAAAATAACTGTATAAACTTTCATGATTAAATACCTATACAAATTTTATAAATTTTTAATTTTAATTAGGAATTATTAATTGAAGCTCATTTATAATAAATCTTTGTTTTCAAAAGTGAATAAAAACTGCTTTATTAATATTTTCGAATTTCTAATTAACAAAAAATATTTTTTTCACTTTCAAAAAAATTAATTGGAAGATTCTGTAAAGAAAGGGTAAGATGAACATAATATTTAGATTTTTGAGTAATTACTTTAAAATATAAGTTTAATTCATGATTCGTGTTATTTTGAGTATTATATACAGTATACTTTATATAAAATTTTAATATGATTAAACAGTTAAATAAAATATAAAAATTAATATTGGATTTAAAATTTATTTTTATTATACACAGAAGCATAAATTTTATTAAAATTAATATAGCTAATCTGAAGTCTAAACAATCGAAAATAATATATTCATTATTTCAGACGTATAAAATCTTTTTCCCTATAAATTATGTTTATATAAAAATAATATAATAAACAAATCATTAAATAGAAGTAAACTTTGAAAATTTTTAATAAATAATTTAAACTACAACTGATTTAAATTTTCATTAATATATTTTATTCAAATTATAAAAAATTATAAAATAGAATTACTCTACAGTAAAATTTCCTGTGATATACGTTTATATATTTCTTGAATTACTTTATAATATTTATATGTAAACTAAAACGTATTTAAAATATAAATTCAAAAATTTTTTCCAAGCTTTCTTACAATTTTAAGAAACTCGCTGATTTCTTTGTAAGGCCTTATAATATCTAGTTATTATTTTTTATAAGTAAAGACGATATGATTAATGTTTAATATGAGATTTAGATTGTTATGAAATAAAATGATTTAATAATTATTAGTGTTAATATTCTTGAATGTTTCAATATAAGCATGTTAAATGATTCTATATTATAAAATAAATTACTAGGTTATTATTACTAGAATTTAAATTTATAAAATAATAAAAGAGTACTAATTTAAAAAAAAGTTTAATTTAAAATAAAACAACACGAATAAATCATTATTTGTAATCGATCTTTAAAAGACATTGTCTGATTAGTCCTAAAATAGTTTTATCATGCTTAATTGTAATTTTTAAAATTGAAAAAATTTCCAAATAAAATAGAATCTAACTGTTTCGTGAATGTCATTTCAGATTTTTATTTTTATGTGCTATTAAAATTTCACCAAATAAAGTAAAAAGTATAATTTTATTTAAAGTAGTATAATATTGATTTTATATAATAATTTATAGTTTATAATGTAAGAATATTGCCTCAATTTAATTATTTAAGATTTGCATATACAACATTGCTTAAAACCGAATTCGATTGAAATAAATCAAATAATAATTAAAAATAATTTTAAAATATTTAAAAATCAATTGAAAATAAATCGATAAATTTTATTGATCAAATTTATTTTTTTTATTTTTAATATATTATTACATAACAATTTTATTGATATAAATAATGCATAGTATAATTTTATTAAGGATTAATTAATTTTATTATATTTATTAGTATACTTTTATTATTTAAAATTAGTAAATAATAAAATTTAATAAATGTTATATTTAATTAATAATCAATAATAAATAAAAAATAAATGAATTTTAAGTCCTGTTTGATACAAAAGATAAAATTGAATCATTGATACATATTTCTTATAATATCGTCAGATATTATTTCAAATTGAAAAAATATATATAATGAAAGTCTTTAATGAAGTAATATTTTAATTATAATACTTTATGCTTTGCTTTTTATTGCATTATGAACTTTTTTAATTACTTTTTCATTATGGATTTTTATAACATAAATATCACCCCTTATTCTCTAGTATTCTACGGTATTTTTTTTTTATATTGGCAGTTATCAAACTCATGTCATGTATATAAAAATTTTCGTGATTAATATTTAATTTTTCAATACGAACACTTAAAAAAAATTTGGAAGATGTGGAACATCAGTTTAAAATTTAATTTAATTTTTTCATTAAACTTCTTGAACGATTATAACTGCATACTTGATTTGAAAAAATCACCTGAATCACAAAAACTAGTGAATAAGCCTCTTCTATGAATTTATTTTCTTGTTATAAGTTTATTATAAAATCTCGACTTCTAAAGTACAGCGAGCAATGCATATTCATGATATATGTATATTCTATTTAATAAATTTCTTATTTATTTATGAGAGAGTTATAACTACTTCAATAAAAACAAGCAACCAAAAAAGAAAGACACGAGTGCAGCGCATAGTTATTCGTCTATAAAGAAATCAACAATGTACAGTAGTAGAACGATGAGAGATTCGCGTGCGCTGAAGAGAGAGTTCACAACCATTAATAGATGAAGAATTGCACTTTCCTTCAACTTCTATCATGAATTGACGCTTTAACTCAGTAATCAACGCGATGACAGCATACATAGACGATTGAAACAAATGTGACATAGAAGTTCTTGTTATATATCAGTTTTAATTCTTCAAAAAATCTTTTTAATGATATGATAAATATTTTATTATATAAATTATAATTATTTAGTTTATAATTAATTCTTCTCTTGTAATAAAATATATCAATTGAAATGAGTGAATTAATTATTATACTTGATTAAAAATAATTTTCAATTAAATCAATCTATTTCCATAATTGTATATTGATATTATTTCAAAGTCAGAAGTTTTTAAGTTTTTAAGAAACTAATTATTTCTATTTATGTATTTCATATATTTTTATATTTATTAATATCTTTTTTATTCCACTGAAGAATTATGTGTATAAAATACTTTTATAATTTTTAAATAAGTTTTTAATTCAGAAAAAATTAAATTTAATAAGAACTTTAAAATATTCTGTATTTGAAGAATATAAAATGTAAATATTATTTGTATGCATATCTAAAAAAATTCGTTTTAAGTTTTTTTAAATAATTTGTTAAATGTTAAACTGTTGTAAACCTTCAAAAAGATTTTGATTTTTATAAATCACATAAAAAATATACTTGTCGTAAGTATTTTGAATGTCTGAGAAATACATTATTTTATTCTTCTTGTATACTTTTTAATTTCATTTCATTTTATTATTTATACCAGCCTCAGACAAACAATAAGACTATTGATTGAGATTGATTATATGATTGAGAGAAAAAAATAATATTCTTTCAAAATTTAATTATGAAAAAAATATTAATAGTGTTTGAAAAATGTTAAATATTACTTAAAAGGTAAATACAAATACATAATATACCATAAAATTGAATAAAAAATATATTTTTATTAATATGACATGACATTAATATTTTAATATGTTTGATTAATGAAATAATAGATAATTAAAGAAATTATTTTTCGAATAAATCATACAAAATATTTTTTTATAATTATTTTTTTATTTTATAATATTACAAATAATATTTCAAAATTATTATACAAATAATTCTTCTAAAAACTTAACTAATTCCTTTCTTTGTATTTTAAGTATATGCTAAATTAAAATCAAAGACAGTAGAAAGCGTTAAATATTTTTTATTGGCATCTCCAAAAAAACGTAACCTCTTTTTAGATGAAGAATGAAAAATGTAGAATATTAGAGGCTTAATTTACTGATTTATTGGAAAATTTCTCCAAGTGCACAACCTACCTTGACAGCATAGTAAAAGTCAAAGAATGGATTGCAGACAAAACTGGTGTCGAAGTAAAAGAGGCATAGAAGCTGCTACTGGCAAACTACTACGTAAAATTTCTCGCCAAAAAGAAGTGATGGTGACTCCAGCCAAGAACTAGGGACGCAAGATAAAAGTACACAGCTATGCGCAGTGGAGGGCTTCGACCTCCCAGATGTAGGCCAATTGTGGGCGCACGCAATCGTCGCGACGATTTTGAAAAATGTTCGACCCACTTGCAGGAAGTTACTTTCACGGCCGGTAACCCCGACGAGTGGAGATAGCTCTCCTGGCTACTTCTCCCTCCTTCAACATCAAACTACCTCTATCGCTCTCTCTCTCTCTCTCTCTCTCTTTCTCTCTTTTATAATATATATATGTGTATTTAATACGTAAGTATATTTCCAGTCCATCTGGGTGTACCTGTATCTTTTTTCGTGTACCTTTTCTGCACGATATAATATTGCTGCGGCACTTTCTTTCAAGGGAAAACTCGTCATAAAAGAGAAAAAAGATAGAAAGAGAGAGGAAGAGAGAGAGTGAGAAAGAGAGATAAATATAGACACTTTTCGATTTGCTCCAAGAGATGCGCGACATGCAGTATATGTACATAGGTGTTCATGACAAGAACGAGGCAATCCAAATTGAACTTGGGATGGAAAGTAGTACACGCGCAAGAAAATGCAGATTGTCATGATATAGAGAGTCGATGCAATACGATGCCACAGTATGGCGTACGTATATCATATTCATTTATACAACCGATCGAAATATTAAAATAAAAAAATTTTGCACATTGGACCCGCAAATATTATCATGATGCAAATGCAAAAAAAATTTAAATAACTTGATAAGCTTTATGTTTCAACGGAATGGGGTACATAAAAGTATATATATTTTAACGATACGTAAATGTAATATTATATAAATATATAAATATTATATTATATAAATATAGTGTTACAATAATTATTCTTTTTGTGAATATTGCAAAGAAAATAAATTAAAAAAAAAAATTGAAAAAAAATAAATGTCTACTTTCAAAGTTTTTCTATATTCAAAAATAGTGAAATCAAGCATAAAGTTTTGTAAATCTTTTTGGCTCTATTTAATTTAGATGTGATAAAATATTTGGTTATGATTTTATAGAATTAATAATAATACTTTCTTTAAAAAAATGTTTTTTTCTGATTTAATCAGAAAATTTAATACAAAAATTTATAAATATATGTATTAAACATTTTATAACAGAAATATGTACTTTATTTAAAATTTTAAATAATAATATATGGATGTTCTTGTATTAATTGTTTTTGTTTTGGATACTTATTTATTAATTAAACACATATGATATAAAATATTTTAAAAAATATTTGGACATTAATTTAGTTATTTTTATAGTTTTATTACATTTTAATTTATTAATACAACTAAATATATTTCGAAAACTGAGTTCTTTATAATAATAATAATAATATTTTAAAATAAATATTTTGTAAAGTGTTTCTTAAACGAATAATTTGTTTCATTTCTAGTTTAATTATAATAAACATTATTCAATAAATTAATTTTTAAATAAATTTATTTTAATAATAATTATGGTTATAATTATATAATTATATAAATACAATATAACCGATACCTTATATTTTAATAATAATTCATAAGTGCAGTATATTATATTATAATAATAAAGAATAATAGTAAAGTATATTGTACAAGTACATTGTATATATGTATTACATGTGCACTAAACAATATTTGAAAAATGAAAATGTACAAGCATAAAAATTTTTATTTCCCAAAGTTTATTGTTTTTAAATAGATATTTTTTAATTTTTTAAATGAATATCATATATTTTTTTAAAATAACTAACTAATAATTGAATCTATCTGATTTTTATCTATCTATCTAATTATTTTTTTTTCAGTACTAATTTATGTTAAATTACCATTAATTATATTAAATTTTGAATCATATACCTGGATTTTTGCTAACTATTATTCTTCTCAATTACTTTGCTTATTTCTATAAAATATTTGTTCTTGTATTTTATTGTACTTTTCTTTCCACTGCACTTTAGATTACTGTACTCTGTACATTTTGAGATAATGATATGAAAGACTACTATAGAAAGAATTATATATAAAAACAGTGTAGAAATGTGCAAACAAAATACTTATTTAATAAAAATCTTTTATGCGTTAATTTATACTAGCACTATTTTGTATGATATATAATGATACATGAAAAGAAGTTATGAAAACTGTACCAAATCGAATCTGATCCAAAATTACGAACATCACTACCTCCATTTACGTATTTATCTTCGCTTGATATGACCTTAACATTGTTAAATGTGTAAAGGATTTTTTTCATTCTTCATATATGTGGTGTAAATATTTAACATAAATGATATAATTCTTAATATTATATTTAAACTTGTTTTATTTTAATAACAAAATATACAAAATAGAGTAAAGAATTTAATACTAATGAAAAATAAAAAAGAAAATACAAATTATTAATTTAATTAATACGCTTTTTTACGAAAAAAATTACTGGTGCTTTTATATAAATAAATCCTATTTATTAAAAATACATTTAATACAAAGAATATATTAATTTTTATAAATAAGATTCCTAATAAATTGTAGTATACAATTATTGATGGTATATAGTGTAAGCGGAACAATTATTTCTATCCAAAAATTTAAAAAAATTTTTAACGATATGATTAACTAAAAAATTATATTAAATACATTCCAATTTAATTAAAAATAAATGGCTATAGGATAATTATAATATTGTCGGTAATTATATAATTATATATTTCAATTATATAAAATACATAGTTATTAATTATTTAATATTAATTATCGGTAATATAAAAAAATTATTATATTTTCTAAATATAAATTATATATTATATATATTATATAAATTATATATACTATTATCTATCTATACTATTTAAATTATAAAATTAAAAACTTCTACTATTAAATACACCTATTTACATTACTTAAATATAATATAATGGCACGTTAATTAAAATAATCTTGGAATATAAAATAATACGAAAAAGATTTTGTTTTATTTTATTATATACATATAAATTTTTTCTTGCTTAAATTGATTATAAAATATATAAATTATATATAATTATTTATGAATATGAAAGGTATAAATAATTATAACTTAATATAGATATCCACTAATAATGCAATGATAAATATTTTAATAAATGACACTTTATTTTATAATATAAGATTATATTATATTTTTAATATATTATAAGTTACTTGATAAAGAAATTATAAAGTATTTTACTCAATAGATTATTATAATTAATATTATAAATAATTATAAATAATACTTTTATAATGTTATAAATAGCGAAAGATATTCCAAAAAAAAAAAATTGTTCAACTTTTTTACATTCTAAAATATTATATTTTACTAAAAAATTAATTTAGAAAATCTTAACAATACTTCACCCTGAAGACTAATTTTGAAAAGTTAAATAATTTTTTAATCAATTAATTCCTTTTTAACTTTATATTCAATTAGTATTTACCTTTACTTTTTATAATTTATTACATAATGTATAAAAATGGTATTCAATACTTATATATTAGTTTAAACTAAAGTTTTTTAATTATTATATATTTAACAAAATTTATTTGTAAATTCTAAATAATTATTTTTTGTAAATTTTTTCCTTTTTTTTCAGTTTTTATTCATAAAAAATTCTATACATAGTTTATAACATTTCAAGAATAAAAACTTTAACTTATATAATGTAAATATATTAATTATATATAACATTTATACATGTATTTAGTGAACAAAAAACGAAACTAAAAAAAAGTAAAGAAATAATAATTTCAGACAATTATGAAACATGAGTAAACTCAAACTAAAGCATTTTTATCTATATTTTAAAAGAATTTGTAAAGGGTTATTCTTATATCATTATTTTTTATTTTTATACTTTTTATGAAAAAATTTAAAGGTTATTCTTTGACTTTACTGCTAAAAGAAAAAGGTGCATACTAAACTGTTATACTTGAAATTCTTCTAAAGATTGACGAGTTTGCGCGAGAAGAGAACAGTTTCCCTTGAGTATTATACTGGAGGAAAGTGCACGCACTAAGAGAGAGACAAGTACACCTATTTACTCGTTCATGTAAATATACAACGCAAATTACACGCTCCTGACCCACTGGCACGATTTTCCCTTCGCGAAAAGATTAGCTTCCAATGAAAGCCCATAGAAATGTTTACGGGGGAAGGGAAGTCGTTATGTACATTCTCTCTTTTTCTCTATTTCTCTGTCTTTCTCCCTGATCGTTCACGATGTCGTTAAAAGGTTCAATGGCCGATACATTGCTGTAGTTTCGCATCACTAACTAATATATCTATATCGAAGAAATTTTACTGCAGTATCTTTATTTCATTTTAATTTCGAAGAGTGAGGGTGTTTTCTATTTCTTTTCTCTTTATGTGCATTTTTTCTTCTATATGTAATTTACTTTTGTACAGTTAATTTTTAAAATAAGAATCAAATCGATAATGTTTAAACAGAAAATTACTTCAGGAATTATGAGTAAATAATACTATTTACATTATGTTCATCAGCTTTGTATGCGATAGTATTAAGTTAAACTACATAATAAAAAAAAATTAATATGAATAAGACGATGTATGTAGTAAAATATAAAATCTTTCATTTTTTTATATTGTTTGTTTATTTTTGCATTTTACAATTTAAGCTTCAAAATTTATATTTTACTTTTCGAACAGTTTTGACTTTCATACATTACTATTACTTAAAAAATAATTGTTTATATATATATATATATATATATATAATATGTTTATATCTTTAAAAATGAAAAATTTGGTTTTTTAGTTCTAAATATTTAAATATTATAAAATTTTAATATTTTTTAGTATTCATAAATAAATATAAAAAATAATAATTGAATATTACATAAAATATTTTGAAAAAATAATAAATTTGAATATATGTCAAAAATTAAAATTTATGATGAAATTTATACGTGATTTAATGATTAAAACTTTGTTGTTTTAATTATTTGTAATTTAAGTAACCTAATTTAAAAAAAAATGAACCTATATGTAATAAAGTAAAAAATATTAAAATTTGTATCTACCTTAGTAAAAATAATTTTATCAAAGTATATATGTTTTCTTAATAGATTAGTAATTTCTTCTAATAAATAAAATTAATAATAAATAAAAATCAGTAAATTTAATAAAATCAAATACCGCCGATTATTTATAATATTAAAAGCAATTTATAAGTAAAATTATATTCTTAAATAAATAAATTTCTAGTAATTATGAACTGACAAAATCAATTGTTCATCCAAGTGAAGATCTTGCGATAGCAGACAAAATATTGTATCATTTGTTGAAGAGTTATGTTTCATACATTTCCATTTAAATGTATACATCAACTTTAGTTTTCATTTTTATTATATTAATTATTTTTTCATATAATATTAAGTATAAAATTTATTAATTATAATTTGATTTATAATCATCAATATAGAGCACATAATTTTATTAATATATTAATAAAGAATTTATATGTATAAATAACTTGAATTAATAGTGATATATTTATATCTGAGTATATTATATATAAAATTTTATTAAAAGTAAATTTATATAGTTATAGATAGAATCATATATAGGAATATATTACGATAATCCAATATTTCCAAGATAATTATCGTATTGTGAATGCGGATTTGCTGTAAGCTGCAACATAAAACTATTATTACATCATGTTGTAATGTAGGCGTATATACATCATACAGAAATATATTTTTGAAACCTACACTAAATATAATATGTTAACGTTTCAATTATTTATAATCAAACTAATAATAACAATTATTTAGAATAATTTTTTTTTTTATATAAATCTGTTTAATATTCTACTAAATTAAGACAGTATTTATCCACATTATTACACATATAAATAATATACGCTGTAAAATATACTGGGAATGATGCATTCCATAAATTGTGCTTAAAGAAAATAATTTATTAATACAAACTTCACGCATATGAATTTAAAACATACAAAATTATTCTGTATACATAATAAACTTTGTACGATAACAAAAAGGTAACATAATAGGGTAACCACAAATTAACTTAGAATCAACATCAACGATTATTAATTTTAGAAAAAAATATTATTAAATGTTTGTGACTATGTTAATAAAAATTCAAAAGAAGAGAAATAATTATTTATGATAATTCTTAGCGTATTGTAGTGACAATAATTATTAGTATTATTTGTATTATCACAATAATTTAATAAATATTATACAATATTTATTATTATTAATGAATAGTGTGCTCTGTAACATTTTGTATATACTCATAGTTGCAAATCGAATAATTTATTCAATTATTCTACTTACTAAAAAATGGAAGTTCATTAATAAATGAAAATAATAAATTAGTATTAATAATTATTATAATATTCCTATTTATTGCTATAAAATAAAAAAGTTTCATAAATCTATGATTAATATTAAACATATAAATATTGTTATATAAATATTTTACATAGTATTAAATTCATGTTCAAATATATGTCTGACATAATTCATGTAATTTCTACTGCAAAAAAAAACCGAAATCTGAGTCTACCACGTCATAAAATGATGAGTTAATGGTATTTGATTGTTTTTTCTTATTTACTTTTAATCGGTCATAATTTTGATAAGTAACTTCTTTTTTCTTCTTGAAATTTTATCATACTTAAAATTATTAAAAAAGAAAATTTTTATTAAATAATTATCAATAATAATAACTAATATTTATGAGAGATATACATATTTATATATTTAATAATTATAAGTTATTTATAATATTTGCAGATAGTATATCGAATATCCAAAAACTTATTTAAAAAGAAAAAAATACATTTTTTCATTAGAATTTAAAAGTATACCAAATGAAAAAATTAGGGTGCAACAAAATCATTATCTTCAAAAGTTTTTAAATTTAATACTTATAATATAATTATAATTGAAATATTAATGTCGAAAAAATAAATTTTAATGAATTTCAACTATTCAAAATACAAAAACTATAATTTTTTATCCGAATTAAAATAGAATCTTAACTCAATTGAAAACATTTTAAAGACGGAGAAAAGCTTAATACCACAGACCTCCACTAGAGTTCGGAAGCCACTGGTTTCTCCACCACCCGTTGGTCAGCGCCTCAGCCGCCGTCAATAAATACTACAGCGCAGCACTGATTGTAAATTTTAATGGTAACGCAGTCCGCCGTATGTTAAGAGCCGGCTGTTTACGTTTAATTCAGAGCAGCTTAGCCTCAAAGTGCTGCTGCACTCATCAAACATCGTGACAAAACTATTACGTCACTCTTTCTCTTTATTTCTCCCACGCGTGTCCACATTCAAGTACACCATCGTAATGGTGAGTCTCGTCTTTCAATTTTATTATTTACTTTCACGCACATGAAAAATTGTAGGGATTGACAAAAAAACGAAGACAAAAACAAAAAATAAAGCATCTATACGTCATAACTAGTTAAATCGAAATTTATTTTTACGAAAGTTAAAATCTTAATTCATGTCTTATTTTATTTATGAATGCGGGTGGGCTATTTTCTCTTTTTTGTAGAAAATTATAGTCTAATTAGGTGCTCTTACGATTAGGTCACCGAAATTCGAGTTAGAATCTTGAGTTCAAGGATATGGACAATTACTACAAATTTACTATGTCGCAATAAGGAGAACTGTTTCTAACATATTAAATATTAATGATTTGTCAAATGATTTACAATATATTTTATTGTATTCCCTCTGGAGGACATCTACGCTTTATGTTATTATCAATATTTTTCATGAAATAAATGGTATATTAGAGTAATTGTGTATAATGAATGTGTGAAGTTATGCATAATTTATTATTCACAGATAAAGTATTACATTGCATTAGGTGTAATTATGTATTATCTAAATTAATTTATCTAAGATTTTTAAGAAAATCCTGCTTATAAGTAATAGATTAGTGGATAAAGATAGTGTTAACTTACGAGTGACAGCTTACACCACCAGGTTACAGCACCATCCATTTCTTTTTCAGCGTTTATGATAAAGCATGATTTTTTTACATTATTAATTTTTATATTCATGAATTTGTCGTTTACTTCATTAAAAAAATATTTTTTTAATTATCTTTTTTATATTATTAAAAAATAATTAAACATTTGAATAATAGAATTAGATAATAAATAGTTATATATATATATATATATATATATATGTTAGAAATTTTAATGTTAAGAAGAATTTTATGGAATAGTTAAAAGGTTACTTTAATAGGAACGTTTAATTTACATTTAGTTATAACAAATATAATTAAACTGTATGAAAAAAATTTAAAAAAACAAATATTAAGTTCAATTAATAGTTTTCACATTTATCGTACATAAAGAATATGATATTCACACAAACCGCTTTGTATAATATTCTCAATATACTCGAATTAAATAATTTTTTGTATTTCTTGATAAAATTACCTTTTTTATAAAATAAGATTATAATATGAAATTAACTATTGTACGAGATATTTTCATTAAAATTATACATGTGTATTTACATATGTCCTTATTTAAATGTATATTTTCATAAAATTGAAAAAAATCTTTTGGTTTATTAAATAAAAAGGCATTTTTCATTATTAATATTATATCAAATTTGTTTAAATATCAAAATTTTTAGAAATGGTAGCCTAAAGTTTATATTCAAAATTATATTGTTAATTATTAAAAATAATAAAATATTTTCAGTAAATTATTTGGGATTATAATTTACAAATAGCAACATTAAGAACATTACATATCAATCCTCGAAATTTGAATTGCTTTAAAGAAATTTATATTAATAAAAGTAGTATGTAGCATAGTGATTTAGATGTACATATTATATGGAGATACAAAGTATTGTTAATAATAGGATTAACACACTTGTATATTTAATATTAAACTTTATTTATTAATATTACACAAATATGCAGTAACACAAAAGTATATACAAAGTTCGCAGTGCTAATAGCAAGTAATTATAAAGAGCACAATACTAATTATTAATAATATTGAAATTAACTATATATGAACAAAAGTATAGAAGGTACGCCTCTAGTATAACTATATTTTATCACGGCTTGTAGACTACTGACTCTGTAAGTGATGAAAAACGATGTCTTGCAGTCGAAATACACTGGTGCTGTTATTGTATAAAAATATTATATTACATAATATATATTTATGTGGCTGTAGCTTAGAGCTATTACGAGGAATCTAAAAAACCGTTGGATAATGCCGTAGGCGCGTCAAATAGTCAAAGTAGTTATTTGTAATGTAAGTGTTCAGCGGCTACAATGGCTGTTTATTGAACCCTTCTTTATTACATCGTGTGTGCGTTATTGCTTAGATAGAAATTAAACAACAAAAAAGATAAAAATTCTACGCAAAGACGAAATTATAATATTTGTATACAAAACACGAAAATTATATGCACTGTTCTTAATATTGCTATTTTAAAATTGAAATAGTAAATATTTTACTAAAAATTTTTCTTATGTTTAGTTAAATATATCTATTACGTATTTTAAATTTACAAACTATAAATGTTAAATGCAACAGCATTTTTATATGAACAAATTTTATTAAATCGAACATTAATTAAATCGAAAATCAAATAATTGTTTAATCAAAAGTACAATATTATTTTATATTGAAAATATTTATTATGCCCTGAAAAACATTATTATTTTTAATATATAATTTTTAATATATATATCACAACCGGATAATATACTACATTTGCTTATTATCATTAGGAAATTAGTAATCAATAATTAAACTAATTCTTAATTATGATTGTAAGAAAAATAAAGTATATCAACAAATTTTTTATTTTAATTATTAGGTAGAATATATAATATAAAATATATTTTATTAAATCAATAAAATATAATTAAATTTTTAATACTATATAGAATTAAATTCTTTTCAATACATTAAAAACTTTATATTATCAAAAATGTTATTATTGAATTTATTTATAGAATTTATTTATAGAATTTATTCTAATCGAAGTCAAAATAAATATTTTATCATATTGTATTAATGAATTCATTTATTTTATAGAGATTTGTGTACAGTAGTACATAATATTATAGAATACCGTATATTTCAAATAAATTTCTGAAAATAATTTATGTTTCTATTTTTCCCCTGAAATTTAATAAAATAAAATTCCCGCGAATAAAATACTTCTAAAATTGATTGATTAGAAATAGTTAAACGCCTATATGATAAATTTTTCTAAAAATTTATGAATATCAATAACTTATTTATTAATAATTTTGTTTATTATGAAATATATTTGCAAGAGCTACATATATACTTATTATTTATTTCATAATATATTTAATTTTCTAACAAAGTATCTTAAACACTTTTTCTGATTGTTTATAAGTTAATTTATACTAAAAATATTTAAAATAAAATTTTATAATTATATATAGAATGAGAAAGAAAAAATTTAATTAATTATTTTACTATCTTTTTTAATAAGAACTTCTTTAATATACATAATTCAAATAAGATAAATTATCATCCTATATTAAATATATAAATGTAATAATATAAAATGTAATATAAATGTAATAATCCTCAATGAATTTTTGATTATAAGATACTTACTGCTTATTATTATTAACACTGAACTCTTATAAATATTTAGTTGTCTTTTACAAATCATAAATTTGTAAAAAAAATATTATTTCTATAGGTATTAGCAGACGATAAGTCATCAACAGAAAAATTACTTTTACACCATCGCTGCAAAAACTCATTTTTATCTTCTAGTAATATCCAGGATGTCATTTTTGTAAAAAATATTATTGATGGTGAAATACTGAATTATAGTCTCGCTCTTATACACGGGCGAACTCTAATTTCCTGCCTGTACATCAGCGTGCGAGGTAGTCACAAAAATCAGACATTCGAATGGCCTGTTATCAATGGAGATTTTCGAGTTTTAGTTGAATTACAGCGAGGCGCTAACAAACTTGAACTTGAAGTTAAAGGATTCAAAAGAAAATTCAACCTAATTTATGAACCGAGATCAACCAGACTTCGCGTGACGCCCGTGTATGTCATCTGCGCTGGTCATGATGGTTATTTTCAGGTAATGTAATGTGATAAACTAAAACGTATGATAAACTAATACGTTTATTCTGTTAAATTAAAAACGTACATATCGAATAAAATAGAGATTGAGTGTATACATATAAATATAATATTTTCAATATGCAGTAATGGTCTTAAATTGTATATAAAATTTGTAACAGTAGTGAATAATGGAAATATTATAATTAACGTAATTGCAATTTTTAATATTTAACGGATTTATTAATATGAAACAATTGATTAGACATGAATCTAAATAATAATATAATTAGCGATAATAATAGAAAATTTTGAAAATATATAATTTTTCATAATTATATTAATATTTATAACTATAGTACCATTTAATATATACACTGTGCAAAAAAGATGATAATATTAATAAATAATTTATACTAGATAAGATTATCATTTTTAATTATTTCATGAAAGTACGTTTGGACAAAAAATCCCTTATTTAACTTAAAAAAATTGAATATGTATTTATAATACAATATATATTACTATATAATGAATAATAATTATATGCAAAATTAAATTATAAAATAACCAAAACTTATCTAATTAATTATACATACTTGAGCAATAATTATAACAATATAATAATAATATATAATAATAATAATAATCTATTGAAAAAAAATTTATGAATATTTTTATAACTAAGAGTATCAACGACTTTCAGGGTTATTAAATTAATTAAATTTTGAGAAATAAATAAATAACCTAATGTTCAAATAATTTCCTTTAATATTTTAAAATAAATTTATAACTTTGAGCTATTTAATTTTAATTTCTATTTTATAAATTATTAACTAAAAAACCAAAACAAGTAAAACAGTACATAAACTTTAATAAAAATATAATATTTAAAATTTTTATTATAAAATTTATAAATTCAGTACTCTTTCAGATAGATTTTTATTGTAAAATTAATTAAGTTAAACTCAGATAAAAAATTAATAAATATGAGTTTAAAAATATATATATATATTCTTTTTATTTTAATATATATGTGAATTTTTAAATAATTGTTATGGCTTTAAAATGCTCAAAACAAATGAAACATAGAAAGAAAAAATCATTACATCTAAATTAGCTTTTGATGAATTCAAATATCATTGTCTTAATTATTAAATAATATATGAAACAGAATTATTTTAATTAGATATATTTATAATAATTTTTATAAATTATTAATTACATATTACATTATATTAATATTATAATTTTATTTAACAGAACTTTATCAACTACAATAATATCATATACGAAATGACTAAATTTGCATACTTACTAATTATAATAAGTTCCATTATTATTAAGAGTAAAAAGTAAAGATTATAAAAAATGTTTTCATTTATTTTACTCAAATTAGATATGTAACCTAAAATAATATATATATTTTTGTAAAATAAATTGAAACTCTACGTGACTTTCTTAGGGTCCACAAAATGAAGATCGATCACCCGAGAGTGCGGCAACACGTATCGGGCTAGGCGCTCGACTTTTACAAACCCTCACCGCAGAAAAACTACATGAAGCTGGACATGGCCGAAAAACGTTTCAACTAGAACGTGACCTTGATGGTCCCGAATGCCTGGTCATGCACAGCGTATTGCACGTAGATCGCGCACGAGCATTGTCACAGCGCGAACTTTGGGAACTGGTAGGGAGAGAACTGATGTCAAGTCCACTGGCATCTAAAGATCGCAAGTACTTAGCATTTTTATCATGCACAAGATACAGAGGGGCACCGAGTCCTAGAACTCACGAGGATATTCTTGCTAGAACTCAGGGACATGTAGCATTAGGAGGTGGTGGGCTTGCACTCTTCGGTTCTGCTTGTCTGCACACGTGGCCTACTTCTATGGCACAAGTAAGATATATATTTTCTTTCAAGCATGTGTTACTTCTGCTTTTTGGTAAACAAGTTTAAAAAAAAATGACTAACATATAATAGATATTTCAACAATTATATTTTTAATAAAATAGTTGCTTTTTACTATAATATTATATTAAATAATTTTCTCTTAATTTTTTTTCATGTAAAATAATTTTTAATTGATATCGCTTTATAAAAATTAAAAAAAATTGCCACCTCTAAAAGATCTATTCATTTATTTTGAATGAATATAGCATTGAATACATATTAATTTATTATTTACTTTTATTTTAATAATTTTTCAATATATTGTTTTAATTCTACAAGCTTTTAAAATCTACAAGAAAATTCAGTGTAAATAAAAAATAGCATTATAAAATATTCATCTAATAAAATTAATATAAATTCAAATAATCTTATGATATGATTTGTAATTAATTTATATTTCAATTTATGTACAATTTTTATTTAAAAAATAATTTACTAATATTTTTTTTAAATATTATATTTTATAATATTCTAAAATTAAAAAGTAATAAATCACACGAACTATAAAAATATTTATAATATTTAAAAAAGTATATATTTATCATTAATGGAAAAAAATTATTCTAATTCCAGAAAAATGACATTGATTATAGAAATTTCAATAAACAATAAAACTTTTATAAATGAATGATACTATTTTAATGTAGATCTGAATAGTAAGAAATTTAACATTTTAGAAAATCATTTTAATTTTTTGTTAATATATCTAATTTGTTTACAAATTAAAGTATACCTTAATAATAATTGTTAAATAATAAATATAATGCTGGATTTCAAAATTTTAATAATACAACTAATTCTGTAGAAATAGCATAAAAAAATTAATAAATAAAAAACAAATGGAAACTAATAATGGTATGAAATTTATTGAACATAAAATAGTTTTGTATTTTATCCCAATTGTATACATTACACATAGTAGTATATAATATGTTATTATATACAATTTGAGATTTTTTACTATGCTTGATGTCCAATAAGAATTTCAATTAAAAACATTAAATATATTTTTATTCTTTATTTGTGCTAATTTATTAATATAGTTGTTGAAATTCTAATAAACATAGAAATTTCTTAAATTTCATTGTTACAATTTTTTAAGATCAAATCTCTAGTCTAATCATCATCCTAAGTTCACTATCAGACAAATTATATTCAACTTTACAAACGATAAATTACACAGATGCCAAAATAGCTTAATTTTCAATAGTGATTAGAAGAAAAAGTTTTTAGTAAACTTGTATACAAGAGAATTGAGAATATTGGTTTATATTCAAAATTTTTCATTAAATAATCCGTAAATACTATTGTTTAGTTAATTCATTTTAATTCAGTTAATTTTCTAATTAAGTTTTCGACTTCGTTCATTCATCTATTTATTATTTTCTATGTTTCTTAAAGAAACTTTTTATCTACTCTATACTTTAATAATGTTTTTAAAGCAATATTTTTAGATTTTTTTGAAGTATTAGTTAAATAATAATGTACTATATTTCTTATATTCATGTTATCCTATAGGATTTGTGAAATGTTCAAATAAACATAACCTGCTACTGATCTTAATAATTTACTATATATATAATCAATTTCTCTTGTCTCTTCATTCAATATCTAAAGCATACAGCATTTCTAATTTATTTTTTTTATTTCGATCTTTATCAACATAACTTTTAATTTAAAAACAAATTTTTTAATAATGATTAAGTATATTAATATATAATTAAGAAAATAAATTGTACGTGCAAAATTATTAAATGATATTTTTATTTCCTTAAGATTATTATTTTTACATTTTACCCATTTTTTACATTTAGTATTTATTCAATTTTTTATTTTTTGTGAATATATTTCAATATAAAGTATAACTAATCTGTTTTCTCGTAATGTTTTATTTAATATTTTGAAAAAAATTAAAAATTGTACCTTAAATTTCGCCGTAGCAGTAATAAACTGATTTTCTAAAATAAACGTGTAATTAAACAAATAAAATTATAAATTATATATATTCTTATATAAATATTATTAGTGTTATAATGAATATCAAATTTGTAATATAAATTAAATCAAGTAATAAACTTCAGAACTTAATTTTATTTTATATTTTAAGTTCGAAAACTATTTCAAAATGATATTTTTGAAAATTTATCAAGAAAACAATAATCATTCATTTTTTCCCCTAAAATTTTTAGTAAAATTAAGGATAAAAATTATTATTATTCTGAATATACTGCCATTATTTCTAAACTATTTTTTTAATTTTTTTAATTTTTTGTTAATTCATATTGATATTTATTATTTAATAATATAGTAGTATAAATGTCTTTGTACATAAAAATATTTATTAAAATATATTAGAAAAACATTTCAAAAAATAAATAATTCTTTTCTTTAAATTTTGAAAAATTTTACTTAAAATTTTAATAAAATTTAATGATTTTTAAAAATAATTTTGCATAATGCACAATAAATGTAGATTCTGGATCGATTTCTCGATACGACGACGGTGGATACCGAACAGTTAATGGATGATAGTAACTATCGAGGTACGCATGCTGGTTGTCTCTCTACAACTCTTGGATCCGTCCTTCATGAACTTGGACATACTTTTGATCTTGGTCACATGCGCGATGGCATAATGGGCCGTGGATTTGACTACATAGATCGCGTCTTCGTTGGAGCCGCATGTATCGACCCAAACCGAAATGCAGCTATGAGACGTGAACCTCAACACACGACCATCGCCCTAAGTCGTCCACTTAGCGTGACAGTAACTATCCAGCAATCTTCCACGATTAGTTCTAAAAGAAGCAGACTTCTCTCCGAGACAACAAATCCGATGTCCATAGGCTTTATTCAGCAAAACCTTTCAATACCAGCTGGGCTATCAGCTCCAGCAAGTCCAGAACTAAATCTCTCTTTTACAAGCGATATTATCAACTACAAAAAAACAGCTTCACAAATGGATAGAACATATTGGGGCAGCTCATGTGCTACTCTGTTAGCTTATCATCGATGGTTCAACCCGGACTTGGACATCACAAAAAAGCGAAATTATGAATTGAAGTATGATGGTAAAAGGTTTGTTCCAAAGATTTTTTTAGTAATCTAAGTAGTCATATCTAAGTATAATGTTAGTAATTGTACATTTTTTAGTAATATTTGTAGCTTGGCGATATCAGAAATATATATATATATTATATATATAAAACTAAAAACCAATAGTGAATTTACTTATTTAAAAAAATAATCAATTATAAAAAGTCAATATAAGTGTTATTTTAAAAAGAAGATATTATATAAACTCGCTAAGAAAACAATTATGTTACACAAAAAATCAATCAATTAATTAATAAAAAATATTTTATTTATACTTATTCCATTTTTTTATCGTCTATTTATAAAAATATATATAAAATACACATTTTTAATTTTTATTTATTTATTTTCTACATTATTTAGAAATATCGAATCGATGTATTTAATATTCACGTATTAGACTTTTTCTTTTTAAGTCAATTTTCTTCTTGAATCTTGTTAAATAATTAAAATAGTTCAAATATATTCAATTATTAGATATATATTTATATAATAAATGAAAGATTTTTATTTTGTATTTATTTATTATGATGAACATAATAAATTATTAATAGTAAAAGAAAATCTTCAATAAAATGAATGATGAACGATTGTTTCAGGAACGTGGTACGATCATGCTTTGGTGTACGTATAATCGAGCTGAGGGAGTCAGCAGGTGGCATGGTTGTCGCATCTCGTCAATTCCCCGGAAATCATTTAACACTAGAGGCAATAGTACCGGCACCGCCACCGCACTGCATTGCTGCTCTCACTCTAGTAGCCGAAGATTCGCTTGGTAGTATCCTTAAATACCCCTTGCCCTCAGCGTTTTAATACAACAAACTGTTGTTCATGATTCATTTAGGGAATCCAAGAAGATCACTATTTTATTCAGTCGGTTTCGTTCGTAGTGACTTATTTGCCTATTGTACCTATAATAGCTCATATTATCTTTATTACTACGGCTCTCACAAATTAGAAATTTATTTATTTTTAATATCTGAATATTTAAAAAATAAATCTATATTGTGAAATTTCCATGCTTTATGTACAAAGATAGTCTTTAAGTTCAAACGTGTTCATTAAATTATTTACCACTTATTTATGAACTTATTCATGAAAAAATAGTTTAAAAATTTTTACGAATTTGTTCGAAATTATACTTATTATTACGAAATTATAATACGAGAAAAAGAAAAAAGAAACATATTATCTTTGTGTTTCTATTAATTTACTCACATAAAAGTAATCTAAGTATTTATTGTTTTATGCCAAAAATAAAATAAGGAACAAAAATTTCAGAAATTCAACCACTGTTAAAATTTAATGCTTTTTATGAAAATGACACGATTTTGACATTATCATTTTAAAATAAAAAAATCATAAATTTATAAATTAATTTAATAATAATCGCATATAATAATAATTAATTCAAGCATAAAATTACATTTTAGTGCTCATTTTTAAATTATTATATAACTATTATATTATAAACTTCATATTTATAATAGTATTTATTATAATTATACCGTATAATTATATTATACTATACTTATATAAGTATACTAAGCCGACTACTACTTTTAATAAATATTTCATGACTTCCACATTAATTATTCATTATGAATCAATTATGCATAAAAAATAGTGGTATTCATTTTTGTATTGAAAAAATTTGCATATATTAAAACTTATTTATAATTTATATTATAAATTTTAATTTTTCATATTTTTCTTCCAATGAAAAAATTAAATAATTATCACGAGCTAAATTTAACATTAATACCGACATCTTCAAAGTATAAAAGCGAGAGTCAATTTTAGAGATTTTCGTTACTTAAATATTTTCACTCTTTAATACTATTATTTATTTAAAACTATGTGAAAAATATTGTGATGTATTTACTTTAGTATATAGCAAATTGTATATTAAAATTATTTTATATGGTAATAGTTCCTATGAATTTGATTAGTATACTAAAGAGGTTTTATAATTTATATTAGGTTCTAAATAATTAGAAAATATCTTATTAGTGTTAATAAAATTAATAAAATTACTGCTAATCAATATAGTAGAAAATTTTTTTTATGATTAAATGCAATTTGCAAGTTTTTTTTAATATGAATTTTATAAATTCAAAAGTTCTTAATATAATTGACACTCAAAAAAATTTGATTTAAATATAATAAAATAAACTAACAACTAATAGTTTATATTGTAAACTATAGTTTCAGTTTCTGTATAAAATTATTAATCAATTATTGCTATTTTTTAAATTCAAATTAAATCCTTTGATATCAATTTCAATTTTCAAAAAATATATTCTACTATTTATCCTCCCTACAAAGTTTTTTAATTTTAAAATATTATTTAATTATTTTATTTTAACATTAAATTCCATATTTAATTATATCCATATAATAATAATAGTATAAAATATAATAATGTAATGTTATATAATATCATATCATTATGAATTTCTATTACTATTTATTTTCTATTAGTATTACCATAATAAATGAAACTTTAAATAAAACAGAATATTTGTTTGTCTTAATCCCTTTTATCATTATTATTTTGATATAACGATATATCAAATATATGTTTAATATGTTTCATCTGAAATTTATATATATATATATACATATACACAAACAAAATTCATTTTCTAATATTGAATTATAAATTTAATACCTACAATCATAATATAATCAAATATACTAATAATAAGTATATTATCCGAAAAATTCTATGTCATAACAAGGAGATTAATTTTTAATTATACAATATTGTAAATAAACATTCTTTATTTGTTTGGCACTGATACTTTTATGTGAAAATTATACTTATCGCTTGTAGTCTCTGAAAGCAATGTAAGTATCAACTCCATACAAAATTCCAGCCGTTCCACTCAAGTACTGAAATAAAAAATTTAAACTCATGTAGAATGTTAGAGCTGCATACTATTAAAATATTATAGACTTATATAATTTATTTTAAAATTATTGATTATTAAGTAAACATGCACTTAAACAATAATTATACATTTTTGATTTTTAAAAAATTATAAGTACTTAAGAATCTAAAATAGAAAAATTTTGTTAAAGTATATAATTTAAAAACATTTCTCTATAATTTTGATTAACTCTTGTAGATCTAAAATTTTTAAGTTGACAAATAAGTTTTTTTAAAACTACAGAATCAATTTTTCTGAAATGATAGATAAATCACGATGCGAAAATGTAGTTTTCGATTCTTGGACTTTTTTTAATGTAAATCTTATGTAACAACCTTTTATTATTGTGAATAAAATTTACTTATTACATTGAAATTAAACTTTAAAATTTAATATATTTTTTTGAAATTCATATTTTTTAAATCGGATTGAATAATCATATAAAATAAATTACTACAATATCTTGATTTTCAAATTTTAAATACTTTAAACGTGAATAATTGTACTTACAGCAAAATATCTTTAAAAAAAAAATATTTCAATAATAACCCAGACAATGTGTAATAATTATTGTATAGCATAATAATGTATATATTATTCTTAAATAATATTTTTTATATAAAAAACCTTGTATATAAATAAAGTTATTATTTTTTATGAAAAATTTGCAAATATTAATTTATTCGACTCACAAACTTTGAAACATCTTCAAAAAATAGAAATATTGATATAGAAATAAAAAAGTTAAGTGCATAGATCACAATAGTAATTACTAAATCATAGTTGCAATGGATTATATCACTTTCATTTCATATTAAATAATAAAATATAGATATTAAGTTTACCAAATTTATGGTTATAATAATCTATTATAAATTATTTCATATTATGAATTAAAAATTAATAATTACAAAAGAACTGTAATATACTATTTAAATATTATCCATTATATATTTTAAATATTTTGGTAAAAAATCCAGTATTCTATCTGTTTATAAATACTTAACAGTTAAAATTTAAATAATTAAATAGACTATATAATAAGATTACATTAATTATTTTAAACCAATCCGATTAATTATATACTTACATATGCTACTGTCATAGCAGGATAGACATCAAATCCTGGTGTAACAACATATAGAGGCCAAAGAAATATTTTCGTTGCAAACCCTAAATAAGAGGCTGAACTTGTGCAAAAAAAACAAGCTATAGAATTAAACATAATTTCCTGTAAAAGTAAAAGCAAAATCTGACCATAAAATAAAAATTTTTGGTTATATAAAATATTTAATTGGCAAAGTTAAAAATACTAATATAAAATATTTTAGAAGAATACATGGGTTTATATCTATTATTTTATATTTCTATGATAAGAGTTTGTGCAATAAGAGAGAAATTAATTCAAGGTATTACACTTATTGAAATAAAATTTCAGATCTTACATAAAAAGAAATAATATATTTATCGTAAATCATCAAAATTAAAAAATATACAAGCGAAACTTTTTTGGGTCATTAATTATTTTTAAATATTAATTTAAATAAATAAATATTAATCATTAATTATTTAAAATTATTCTTTATATATTATAATATTTAAAGAAAAATAAATATACAGAAGAATAAATCTTATATACGAATATAAGAAAACATTCATTCTCAAACAATTAAGTTATGTTAAATTACTAATTTTAATTTTACAATTATATTCATATTTAAAATTAAATTAATTTTAAAAAATTAATAATCAGTTTAGATTCGAATTTAGTTTTACAATATTATAATAAAAATATCGTATTCTTCAATTTTTAAGATATTTTCCTGAAAAATTGTAAATTAAATTTTTTCAATTTTATTTGCATTATTAAATAAAAATATAATTGTAAATTTTCCATATATATACATATTTTATTTATTTTAAATATATAAATATAAATATATAACTTAAATAATTTACATCTTTAAGAAAAATGACTTAAATGTTATAAGATTGTAAAGGAGTCAGGATGTAAAGGTTATCAAAATTGCTTTTTATGTATTAAATTTTATAATCTTATTTATTTAAAAGATTTATAAGTTTAATTTTTATACAACTTAATATAAAATTTGTTTAATTGAAATAGAATTTGCGAATATTAAATTATCGACTCCGAAAGTTACAGATTTAATATAATTTCTGTTAATTTACATTCCGCGAATCTTACCTAGGCCAACTGATTGTTTGACAATTATTTTCTTTAAGTTTTATTTTGACTACATTATAATATGGCTTTATATAAATAATATAAAAATAATATGGAGTAATATCAAAATGATAAATGCCGAATGCTGCTCCGGTAGTCAGGGGTTTTTATAAGATTTTTTTATGATTGACAAAATTTCGGATACGTAGTTACATATTCTTTCCTAGAACGGTAATAAAAATAATTTGAGAATGTAAAATTTATAGGATCTCATATAACTTTTCGGTACGTATAAAATCTAGATATTTTGATAGGGCGCGTAATGAATAAAGTATGTGGTCATGGCATGATAGCTGTTCGTTCGCGAAATTAGTAAAACGAACCTTCGGTAAAATGTATAAACAGATTTTGATATGAAAGTACGCGTTGAAAACGTAATATTTATATGTATAAAATTAGTGGATTATCTTCCGGAATAAATGAATATATCGATAAACAGATTTAGGCGTTCGTGGTGTAGTAAGCGTATCTATGCTTTTTCCTAGTGTCATAGTTTTATTGCTTGTAGCTATTTCAATTACGTGCGTTTTTGTGATCAGTGGGGGACAGTCGATGCTTTATAATCGAATAGGTGCCATAGAGCAGATATGCATAGGCCCAAGAAGATTACTCGGTGGAGGGGCCAGAGCGCTAGTACAGCCATATAGATATATATGTGTGACTGGCGTAAGAGTACCTCGGTACATTACACTATATCTGATATATAATAATTACATACCATATATTACAATAATTGTTTTGACTTAAAAATAACGCTTAAAATTTTTTATATTTCATTCATTTCAAGTTTAAAAATAATCCTTTTTCTGTATCTCATATAAGAGATATATGATTATAACTATACTAAATTTTTTTATATTTTTCTTTTTAATAATACAAAGAATCATTACAGGCCCGAAAAATATTTAACCTTAGTATATTATTTAATTTACGAAATTTTACTTGAAAAAGTAAAATTAAAAAATATATATATAATTCGCGATAGGATGACATGGTTTCTCAGCGATAAGGGTTTATATAAAGCCATATTATAATATAGTCAAAATAAAACTTAAAGAAAATAATTGTTTGACAATCAGTTAGCCTAGGTAAGATTCGCGAAATGTAAATTAACAGAAAAAGATAAATAGACACGTGTCTAAACGAAAACTTTTTGTTTAGAAAAACAAATCGCGCTTGGCACGGGGAATTTAAGCAGCCATATTAGCAGCTAGCACCCCCTTTTCAACCATCCCTTGTTCTCTCTTTCTACCTCCCTCTTTTAGTTCGTACACTTTCTCTCTTCCTCTTCTCTTTCATTTCTTATAGTTCGAAACTTACACTCTCTGTCTCTTTATCTCTCGCTTACTTATAATCTCTATCTCGCTCTCTCTTTATCTCTCGTTTTCTTTATACCTTTATCTATATTTCTTCTTTTTCCTATTTTAAACGTTGCGTAATTTTAAAGATAAAATGGAGAATTTTAAAAGACTTTTTATCCGTCCTGTGCCTGCATCTCAATTTTTCTATTATAAAACGTTCATGATGTTCGTTATAGAATTCATCCAGCATTAATTCTTGGAACTGTCTCCATGTTCTAATGTTTTCCGCATTGTCGATTCAGAACTGAACACTAAATAGCTTTTCCTTTCATCATATACTTTCCGTTACTCTTCTTGTTGTTGTTGGCTCGTATGTATCTATTCTTTCCTATGATATTATCACTTTTCACATTATCACTGCGCTTTTTTCTCTTTGCAGCGTACACAAAAAAAATTTTCGTGACGCTTTTTTTTACAAGAGAAAAAAATTTCGTTCATTAATATTTTTATCCGTACCACGGTCAAGCCCACACTTTTAGGGAAGAAGAGATTCTAATACAGAGTTTATATACATAACGGGTTGTTGATAGTATTAAGATAAAGTTTAATGTACAAATAGATAATATAGTTACAATGTGTATAGGAAACGACTGTATATATGCTCTATCAAGTGGTCAGTATTGTACTGATGCACTCTAACCGATCGCGTCGGGTGGAAATGATTCAGAGGAGGGAAGGTGTAGTGATATTAATAACACTGCAGTAGACTCGGATTTTTTTTTATTAATTGCTTGTTACAAATGATTCTCTCTCGTGCGTTCGTAAAGACAGAAAAACTGTGGGCTCGCCACGAGCAGCTGTATTTATTCGTTTTTCGTTTATAATTTTCGATGCCTGAAACGACTAGGGTTCTTTATGAGCATACAATAATACAAGTTGTCTTACTTTTTTTTTATTGGCGCACCCTACACATAATATGCCAACCTCAAGCATCGCGCAATTACACGCCGTACTCAACAATTTATAATCCGTGATTGTGCCGTTTAGGCACATTATTTATGCGCGCATATGTCTCTTGATGCTCGACACTCTACCTGCTCGTCCAACGCAGTCGTGTTCAGCTCTGCTCATTACATTTGTACGCTTAATTTATTATTAGTATTTTTTATTTATTTATTATTAGTATTATTTTTATTTAGTTATTTTTTACTGTGCGCTTTCAAGCTCTGCCGAGTTATCGATTCCCATCCCGGTATCCAGACGGCTCGCGGTCTCCGCGACCACCCCGTGATCTTTTCATCTAATGGAGCCGTTTGTACGTTCATGGTGGCCAGATTTACTTGCGGAAGATCACCGATACTCACAACGATGGGACGCACCTCACCCGCCAACACCGTAGATGTTTGCCCTTTTCATTGATATGTGAGCCGATCTTACCCGCCGGTCGACTCCGGGGAACAATCGGGTGACGATGCCAACGAGCAAAGCATTTCGTGGCGTCTGATACTCAATTATGAACACGCAATTACCAACCCTAATGAATTCCGCGTCCCTCGACCATTTTTGCCTTCCCAGCAATTTTTGCAATTTGGCAGATATTGCCGCAGCTATCTCCGCCAGAAGGCATCGGAAAATGCCTGCATAATTCGTCATTGTTTTCGGAGATACACCTCGTGTGCCTCGTATTTTCCAAGGGTGATTTGTCTAGAGGAGGTGCTTATTAGAAAATAGTTGGGCGTTAAAGTCTTGCTGTCTTGCGGGTCAGCCGACAGGTGTGTCAACAGTCGTGATTTTACGGAGTGGTCGACCTCCGCAAAAAGGATCACAGTACCTCCTCGGAAGTCCGCCCTGTGAGGTTGTCGTTGGGATTCCAAGGAACTTTTCTCAGCCTCCCTGACTAACAGTTTTTTACCTTTTCCTCGACCGGTATCCCTTGACTTGGTACTGTAGTATTCTGGGTAAATAATTAAATATAACATGTATTCGTTATACATAACCTTTTATTATTTTTTTGTACTACGAGGTATATATTATAAAGGATAATAATATATTCGCTGAGGACGCATGCAACACGAACGGCTACACTAGTCATAATACTTGGGTGCGCCGTTGGCATGGGCGCATTCCTTAAATGTTTACTATAGTGACATATATTGTTTACGTTATCTTTCAGCGTTGTTTTTAGCGCTGTTTTTATGGAGCATACTAACGTCTCCCAGGCTCCCCCACGTGAAGCGCCTGTAATCCTACGCTCTCCGTAATCCAACAACCCAATACCTTTGCCGAATTTCGTTTATCAACGTCTCGATGTTTACGTGGTGATATTTGACGTGAAACCGTTTTATTAATTCCCTAACGGCCGCGTGCTTTCCATCTAATATGACGGGTCGATTGTTTAATTCGGCTTTTGTGAATCGCGTCACTCGGGCATTGATCCTCATGAACCCGTGCTTGTCCAAAAAAGGCTTGAGCTTTAAAAGCCTGCTGTCGGCCTTCAAAATCTACCCGCGATGAAGGGCTTTCAATTCCACATCGAACGAGTCATCTTGCACGGCCCTAACCCACAATTTTTCGCTGTCCGTGTGTGTCTCTATTTCGCTGTCGCGTTCTGCGACCCCCAGTGTACTGGTACAGGATGTTTTTTGGTGTGTTCGGGCGTTGAGGGCTTCCTCTGGCCGCGAAGACGTATGCGCTTCTCTTGTCCAGAGCATCGAAGCCGACCGCTTGCCCCATTGGCACCTTCTTCATTTGCGGCCATTTCTATCTCGGGACGACGCAGGAAAGCCGGGCTTTGATATCAAGTGGTTCCGCGTCGCAAGAGTTGTTCTTTAGCCTGGTCCCGTCGTCAGCTGGGTTCTCTTCAGATGAAATCCACCGCCACTCCTCTATTTTGGTGATGTCCGCTATCTCGCCAAGCCTGTTCGCGACGAATACCTGGCGTGCCTCCTCCCGCGGGGTCGCAGCATATTTAAACTATGATCACCTGTGCGTCTATCCATAGTACGTGTTTCTCTATTCGAACCCCGATTTTCTGCTCTACAAAGCGCACGAGTCTCGCGCCTAACACCGCCGCCTTCAACTCTAGGCGCGGTATAGTTGCTGTTTTCAAAGGGGTCACGCGCCCCTTCATCGCTATCAAGGAGACATTGCATTCGCCGGTTCGGCCTTGATCGTGCAGGTACGCTGCCGCCGCATACGTCGTCGAGCTAACGTCGCAAAAAACGTGTAATTGTAAGCTGACAGCCGCCAGCTCTCCAGCGATCTGCCCCCGAGGGATTTGTAGGTGTTTTAGTTTTTCTCCGGCTTCCGGCCATTCGCTCAACTTTATTTCTTCGTCCGCGCGCGCGCGCTGGTTCTACCTCACCCCGTTACGCCACAAATCCTGCAGTAACAGTTTTGACCTAAGAACAAACGGGGTAAGGAGCCCCAACGAATCGAATACCGACATTACTACACTACACAGGATTTCTCGTTTTGTCGGCGTCCGCTCCCCCCGTAAGATGTTACGCTCGATCTTGTTGAACACTAGGTTGATCTTTATAGTGTCTCTGTTCATGTTCCATACCATATCTAGCACCTTTTCTCTCGCGCCTCCCCCAATACTCAACTCCGATCTCGTCGCGCCCTCCCCGAACCCGATTTGCGATATCACACGCAGGCTGTTACTCGCCCACCCGTGCATGGAAAATTACGCTCGGCTATTTATTTCGATTACCGCCCTCACCGTGTTCACTGTTCTTCCTTCGTTTCGACGCTCCCTATAAAATTTTCCATAAACGTATGCCTTACTTGACCGCGCTATTTTCTCCTCATAATTGGATGGGCAATAACTTTAAAAGAGGTCCCCGGCCTAGTCACCCGCGATCGCGTGCGATCCGACGATGGGCTGTCGCACTCCATGGCGAGGTTGTTGACCCCGCCGTAGTTTTCTGGCAATGACCTCTCCGCTTCTCGCTCGGTAGTTCGTTTTGCACGTTAATTCGCTCTCCCCAATCCTATACGCTTATCTAGCTTGTATTTTCTCCTCGTGTGTTCCGGGATAAAACACCCGAAGCACATTCGGTGGCGCTGCGCGACAACATTTCGGTGTTGTCTGTCGGCGTTTAACAATTATCGGCATTTCGACGTTTTATGATTCGCTTTCTTGCATATAACGCAATTATTAATATCGTACGCATAATTTTCGCGGTTACCTATCGCCGCACTCGGCGAACCTCTTTCTCCGTAAACTCTTGATTAAGTTTGATGCGCCTGCTGCCTTTTCGAGGACGCGATATGATAGGATAGATCTATTCCGCCACTGTTTATGTCCGATTTTCGATGTAAAAAGTGGAACATAATCACGAGCTCTAATTCGTCGGCGAAGTCTAGGCGGAATCTGTTGTAGTCTTCCGCCATCTCGTATAGTAGTTTCTCGCCTATTATCTGCACTAGCTCGGTCTCGTGCAGATACCCGTGTTTATGCCTATTTAGACCGCGGAGGAAGTACATGGCGTTTCTCACTCGCGCCGCGAACGTCTCCATGGTGATCTTTCCCGATGAGAGGGCTGGTAACGATTGCAGACCAGCAATAACTTTAATTGTGATCATTCCGTCTTTACCGAACTGTTTCGTGAAAGTATTCATCAAGACGCTCGCGTCCCGCGTGGTAGAGAACATAGATCTCACGGCTTCCAACGCTTCTCCCTTTAACAAAACGCGAACGCCCGCAACCTTTTCCGCGTTGTTATAGCCGCACTGAGGATTTTTTTAGCCCGCTCCGGGGCTATTTCGAAAGCGCATTGGAAGCCCGCCTAATCCAATGGGTCACCCGAGAAGGTTGGTATTCTCTTTTCAGCCGTCATTCGGTGAAGCATTCACAGTTCGTGTGTGCTTCGTCAAAATTCCGGTATGTCTCAGGCGTCGCTGGTTGCCCGAGACACGCGTGATGCTCTTGAGTATTATAATTTTTCACCTTCGTTTTGCGATTATTGATTTTCTCTGTGGTGACGTTATCTTGTCTCGCTATTGCTCGAGGGCCAACAGCGATCATCCCGCGGTATAGGTTGTCTTACGTCACCTTCCTTAGCTTGGTGGTACTCCTCGACGTCTCGCTTCGGGGCAGTCTGATCCCGGCCCTCCTGGCGATATTCTTGTTGTCCCTGTTCGTTGTCGACTTTTTTTTCCAACCGGCGCGAGGATTGCTTGGCCGCGTTCCCTTCACTCGCGCCATATCGCGGCAAAGTAGGCTCCTCAAGTCGCACGTCCACATTATTTATGCGCGCATATGTCTCTTGATGCTCGACACTCTACCTGCTCGTCCAACGCAGTCGTGTTCAGCTCCGCTCATTACATTTGTACGCTTAATATTGTTTTTTCCTGGGCCAGAAAAAACCTCCATTAAGCCGACGAAGAGAAAAGGCCCTCACATAGTTACCACTTTGAGCGAGGCTGCGCGGCTTACGAGGTTTCCGATCGTTATTTTTTACTGTGAGCTTTCAAGCTCGGCCAAGTTATCGATTCCCATCCCGGTATCCAGACGGCTCGCGGTCTTCGCGACGGCCCCATGATCTTTTCATCTGATGGAGCCGTTTACACGTTCGTGGTGGCCGCTTTACTTGCGGGGGACCACCGATGCTCACAACGATGGGACGCACCCCGCCCGCGAATATCGTAGACATTCGACTTCTTACCCTTGCGGGGGGTTCTCTGCACGCCCACAGCATCCGGTCCCTGACGTCACGCCTCGCCTAACGGTTCTCGGCTCCGCAAACCATTTTTTTGGTGAAGCACAAAAAGAGAACGAGAGAGAGTAGAGCGCGTGAACGTGAGAGAGAGAGAGAGAACGATTGGTGTAGGCAGAGCAGTTGGCGCGATTTAGTGAGAGGCACAGAGACGATTTAGTGAGCTGCCTGCTCGAATACGCCAGCCCGCCTCGCTTGCCTTTCTCGCACTTATGCTCAGCAATTGCAGTTCATAATTCTCTTACTTATATACGGCGAGGCAAACGAGTGCATCGGCTACATGCACCAAAGAACATCGGCGCGTAAACGTACTGTAACGCTACTTGCAACGTCACCCATGCTACTATTGCGTGTCACTATTGCGCACCGGCGCATCGGCTTCTCTGCCGATTATTCGGATGCTGCCCTTACTCTCCTACATATATTTATTGAAGGTTGTTTGAAAATAAACTTTTCTGTATAAATACATATCTCAAAAATTAATATTTTTTTAAAGTAAATAAAACTTTATTTTTAAACAATAACTTTTTATTTTATTTTTTAACTTCCTAATTTACAAAAATTGTATAAAAATTGCATTATTAATACATAAATTACAAAAATAAGTTATATGATTTGTAAAAAATTTTTAAAATAATAATTAACGAATCTAACTAAAAATACTTACAAAATTTGAAGACTTAATAAATCTGTAAGATTTTTCTGAAAAAGTGTAACACAGTAGTAAAATAGCTGAATTAAAAAAGCAAGCGGAAGAAGTTGTTAAAGTTCCTTCAAAGGCAGATCCAATTTGTGCATGGTACTTTAGACCATAATTAATAAGTAAACCTTGAATTATGAAATTGATTACCTAAAATGATAAAAATTGAATTTACACTACATAAAAAATACATAAATAAATAAACATCTATAAATTGTAAGTTAGAATAGTTTTATTAATTAAATTGTAAAATAATTTATTTTGGTATTAAGAAGGTTCATTAAATTTAATTTTAACTTAAAATTTGATGTATTGAAATCACAGTTAATAAAGTAAGTAATTTATTCCCATATTAATAATCTCCATGATGACTATATTAATGATCTTATTTTTATTCTGTTAGAATAACAAAAGTTTTTATTTAATTATAAACATATATCATTATATAATTTAATTAGGATGAATTTAAAATATTTAGACTCTTACCAATTCTAGTATTTTAATAATGCCTGGTAATGTTTTAAAAAATTCAATTTGAATACATATACAACATCGAAGACAGCAGCATCCAATACCTCCAATTCCATGAGATTCACATGAAGATGTTTTAATTACCGAAATATTTTTTGTTATCATTTTAGAATATCGATTAAGTTTTAAGTGAATGTATTTATTCTCACATTTGTTTTATATATTATATTAAAATTATTATTAGGAAAATCTTATTTTTATACAAATAAATTTTTACATTAATAAAATTTTATATGCATGCATTTATTTCTTTTAATTATTGTTAACAATTTTCAATATTCATTTTTGATAATCAATAATACAAATTTTATAAAACTCTATAATGTCTGTTAAAATTATTCTTTTATATTATTGTTTAATATTATTACGAAAATATCTTTATATGTTTGTGTATTAGTAGCTTTCTAACTGCTTACTTGAAACTTTTACATAAAACTGAGAACAGAACAACTAGAAAGAAACGTATATTCTCGTACCCCCCACATCGTTCCAGAGTAGCAGAAATCATACATATTTT
Organism: Platyscapa corneri; assembly: GCA_018907185.1. Lineage (NCBI taxonomy): Eukaryota > Metazoa > Arthropoda > Insecta > Hymenoptera > Agaonidae > Platyscapa > Platyscapa corneri. Next base: position 872,691 of record JACCHW010000089.1, read on the forward strand.
AAATTCAGTATTTTTTTTACAAATATTTCATATATTACTTTAAAAGCCAATATGTCGAAAATCAAATACATCTCGTTTAAACCTATAAAGTAAATAAATTAATAAAATTTGTAATTTAATTACTATATGTAAAATTATAATTTTTTACGTCATTTGACACATAATTTGATTACAAATAAATAAAAAAATGTAGACTACTAATTAATAATTATTGGATGTAATAATTATTGGATGTAAATTATATTGTATTCAATATACATTTAATAAAATACCAATACTAACAATATATTGGTTACATATAATTTATCTGGAAAAAGAAAATGCCAACAATTTTGATCTTTTGATAAAACTGCAACCCATATTATATCAATATATATATATATATATAAAAAAAATAAATCTGTATACTAAAATTATTCATACCTAATCTTATGTTATAGATTATGTTTTTGTAAAAATAAATTTTTTTTGTAATTAAATATCAAATATATCAATGTAGTTTAAGTAATATTATATATTTTTCTCTCTATACTTTATTATTTTTACAATATAATATGCTCGTATAATATATACTTAACGTTGCTAATTAAATTTTTCTTTATTGGGCTTGAAAAGAACCTACAAAAGGATGGGACAATTCTCTGCATTATGAAATTTTTCATTTTAAAAATTGTTACTATTAAAAAATTGTATTTTAATAAAATTTATTATAAAATATATTATAAATTTACTTTTTTAATATATTTCTAAAATAATACAATAACACAAAATCTGTCAAAAGATTATTATAAAGAAAATCTTAATAAAATCTATTCTTAAAGTGCTAACAATTAAATAAAAGTAAATAAATTGTTTATTGTTTTTGTAAAAATAAATTTTTTTTGTAATTAAATATCAAACGTGTAGTTTAAGTAATATTATATATTTTTCTTCTCTATATTTATTATTTTTACAATATAATATGCTCGTATAATATATACTTAACGTTGCTAATTAAATTTTTCTTTATTGGGCTTGAAAAGAACCTACAAAAGGATGGGACAATTCTCTGCATTATGAAATTTTTCAACATTTTAAAAAGTATTTTAGAACCATGATATTTAATAATTGTGTGATAAAATTCTATTTCATTCTTATATTATAAATTGTATTTATAAGTATTACAAAACTTATAAAATTTAGTTTTCAGTGATATTTACAACATTTTTACATGAATATTTTAAAATATCTACATATATTTGCTTCATATTTCAGACATAGAAGAAATAAAAATATGATAGATAAAAAAATTGTGCTATAAAAATTAACAGTGCAGATTCAATTAAAGAAATATAGTTAGTGTGTATTTATGCAACCACGGTAGTTTCTGCAATACATAAAATGATATAATATCAACACGAGTATAATTTAATTCACTATAATAAATTCTTAATTTAGTACTTTGAATATAAGATAAATCTATTCACGATCGTAGTTTCAAATTCATAATTTATATTTTTCAATAATGTATAAATACAAAATCATATATATAAAATTATGAACATCAAACTAATTTACTTTTATTCTTATTCATTTGTTTTTATAACATGTTAATCAATAAAATATGTCAATCTTTAACGAAACGTCCAAACTAAAAAATCCGAATTTCTATAAAGACAACATGTATTTACCAATGTTTCCGGAACCAATCAATGGTGAAATATCAATCAAAGATTTTTTGGCAGCATCGAGAGGAGTAGTTAGAATTCTTGGTATGTTTTGATCTTTGACTTGTAAAAAATACAATGGCTAATGTCAAGTTTTAAATTGAATTGTACGGCTACGTTTTTTCAAAAAATATTTCTGTAATCAATATCTATCTTTTCTGTATTATCTTGTACCTTTAAAAAGCGATATTGTATACATACTTTGTAGGTTATAAATAAATTCAAAAAAATAAAAGAAAAATAAAAAATTTACACAGAATTTTACACAGATGTTTTATCAAAATTTACATAAATACTATTAGATAAATCTTAAAACTAACATTTTTAAGTAAAGATTTTAAAACTCATATATTAAAATTATATTATATAATTATATTTATAAATTATATTTAAAATAAACTATATCAAGTTTTCCCATTCAGTATAGTCTTATGTTTTAAGCTTAATGAAGGATTTGTCCAATATATAATATTTAATGTACCATTAAAAGATAATTGATATATATATATATATATATCTTTTATAGATTATTTTGGAAAAATTTTCATGCCCATCAAACATGACATACAAGGAAATATTGATGTAAGCAGTTATTAGATATAAATATTTTTGTAACAAACTAATACATAATAATTAATCATTTCTACAGATGTTAGCAAAGATATTTAATCATAAAAAAAAAAATTATTCAACCTTACAAAAAATGATGATCGTAGAGAAAAATGAAATGAAAACCCGAACTGCAATTGATGCATTAATTTGGTTAGAAAGGTCATTATTTTATAATTTATTATAATGTTAGTATTATTATATTGTTATTATTATATATTAATATCTGTATAAATAATGTGATGTGCATATAATGGAAATTGTTTTTAGAATTTTATATAATCTAAAAAATCATATTATATATTAGACTAATTAATTATCTTATTTTCATAGGTTTTGGTTTGTTTTTATATATTTTAAATTTCTTAAATGTTTTTTAAATATTTAACTTAGTTTTCTATTTTATATGTTTCAGTTTTCAGCTATTTCTTCTCTATATTATTCTTTAGAATAAAATATACAGTACTTAAATATTAAATCAATTAGATCATTAATATATCTTACTAGGAATCATTTATAGAATTATTTCTTAATACAGTTAAGTGACAAATCCATATTTGTAAGAAAGTTTTTATCTTTATTAAAAATATAATTTTTATTCAGTTTAATTAATCTTACATAACTGAATTATAAATAAATTTCATATATTTAAAGACGAACTATAATACTTAAAGTGATAAAAAGATGATATATTCATTTTTAGCTTTAAATTATAAATTTAAATTATAAAATAAAAACTATACTATTAGTATTTCAGAAATAAAAATATATTTAATAAATGACATAAGTTAATTCTATTTACTCATCTGTTTTACTATAATAAATTTACAAATATTTATACATTTTATCCAACAATTTATAATTTAAATAAATCGACTATAAAAAGATTCGTTTCTTAATTTAGATAAATATAATATATTTTTAAGTCTGATAGTTGACTATTGTTTAAATCATATTCTTGTTTTTCCTGTTAGACGAAATTATATGAAGACTCGAGAAACTACTTATTTTATAATAAAATCTTTTTTACTTATTGAAAAATAATAAGTAATAAATTAAACTAATATGAAATTAGAATAATTTTACAGATTTTTATTATTTCTATTTTAAATTGTTATAAATGTAGATCATTATTGAAATATTACAGAGGATTACATATGATCCAATTATTTTTTGAATACATAGTAAATGACTATGAATCGGGTGAAGGATCAGAAGATCTTGTAGCATATGTAAACAAATCTTATGAATTAACTTTGGAACCATACCACGGATATATAACGCATCAACTATATGGGGTAGATACGTGTGAAAAAATAAATATAATAACTTTGTCAGTTTCTATCAAAAATATTTATTTTCAGCTCTTAACTCGTATGATGCCGACACGTACACAAATATTACAAGCGATTACTAATGGATACGATGTAGAACAAGAAATTATAATCAAAAGTATGGATAGATTTTCTAAGCAATTGAAAATAAATATAGTAATCCTTAAAACTTTTTACGAAGAAAATAATTTGGAAATAAATTTCATACAATAAAATAAAGTATTATAAAAAAATTTAAAGCATAGATGCATGTTTTTATGCAATATCGCACGTTCCTTTGTATTATATAAATAAATATTATACAAAAATAAGTTTTCTAAATTTATTTATATTTAAATAGATTTAAACGTTTATTTATTAATAATTTTAATTAATTATACAATTAGAATATTTAATGAAGATAATTATTTTCTTATGCTTTTAATTCCGTACATTTGTGCCATGTAAAATCTCTTAGCGTGATGATCAGCTGATTGTTTCAGAGCAATCGTACTAGTTATAATCTCAATTAACAAAAATGCTAATATAATTACATTAAATATCCTTTCATTTAAATGATGCGCTGAATATCGATCAAAAACCAAAAATATTTCTAGTGGAAATTGAAGAAGTGTAGAAATAAACCAGAAGCATGTCAACTCAGGTATCTAAAATAAATAAAAGAACTTTTTTAGATATATAATCATTTATACCATTTTAAACATTTTAAACATTTAAACCAAAAAACAAAATTTTAATTAAAATAAGGTAATTAAAAAGTAAAGATATATTATATTTTCTTCTATTCAGATTTTAAAATATTTTATTGATAATAATATAAATATTAATCATTGATAAACTGTAGATCTTCATTAATGAATTGTTAACCATGTATAATAATTATATAATATAATAAAAAAATAAACTCAATTTTATTGTGAGCAATAAAAAAATTGTATTATACTTGAGGCATTAACCTAATTGTAAATATAATATTTTATTAATATCACAATATTATAAACTGCAAAATTAAAAATAAATGTATCACACTATAATAACTAAATATTGACTTTAAATCTCTTATATACTATTCTAAATACTATCCACAATGAAAATGTTTAAAAAATTTTTTAATCATAATAATCAAATATTTCTTGGAAACAATAAAATATTTTTTATTATATTTGTATTTAAATTTATAATGTGACAAATTTTTAATAAATATTTTAGAAATAATATTCCATTTACAATATCAAAAAATAACTTTAAGTAGATTTTTTAAGTATAAAAAACTTTTTAATTCAATATTTAAATATTTGAAAATATTTTATAAAACTTTTTGTATCGTATATAAGGCGTACACATATTTATACGACTGTGTTTATACTTAGAAGAAGAAAAAAAAGAAGAAAAAAGCTTGATTTTTAAAACAAGGAAAAGCTTCACAGCGACCGAGGCTTTTTTTAAAAACATAATTCGTGAAAATGCATATGTTAAGTGTTCTGTAATTGGATAAGAGCTGATTGAAGGTAAAAAAATGTACACTGATATTATAATTAAATGATTTTAATATCACTCTTTGATCTCAGTATATAATTAAATTTTTAATTTTTACTGATTAATTACAATAATACTTACATATTATAAAAGCAAACGCAGAAGATTTTACAATACAATAACGATAATCTCAATATAAAATTTCTTAAAATAAAATACAAGCGTTGAACTAATACTATGGTTTAGACCTAGAAAATGATATGCTATACTTACAATAAAAATAGAACAATTTATTAATACAGTTAAATACAATTAGAATGAGAACGACAAATTAACGATATGCATTTACACTTAAGGTATAAAGAAGGAATTAATACATTAATTTTATAGATACAATATAAGTAAAAAGTAAGCAAGGAGTTTTGTACAGTTAAAAATGTCTGTGGCATAAATAATAAATTTTAAAATATAATGATTAAATATAAAGAATAGATTTACAGTTAGTGCACAATTTTACATATATGTGACAGATACAAAGAATTAACGTACTATTAGATGGCAGATCTAAATGCAGAGTTCTTTCTTGTTTTATGCATAGGGAGGGCACTAATAATAATACTACACGTTCGGTTTATGTTTATAGTATTTATTATATAATGTATTTATCACCTCATCACTCGAACAGATAAATACTTTAAAAAACAACGGAGTTGTCAAATAGCACGGCGTTCTGTGTATAGAAAGAGCTGTACTACATGTCATAGCGTCGTCAAGGAGACGCCATATATGCACACAGACGTATCTACTCGCGTGTGTGGCGTCGTTTCTGTGTACTGCGCAATAACTTACGCCAATGCTCAATACACAGATTCCAACACTCCCGCCCTTTGAGGGTCAGCTATCGACATCTTTGTTCGGTTTGACTAGGTCTTCTTCGTTTTGAGAATGATTGTTGGCAACCCAACACGCGTTATTATGGAGCTGGGAAAATCACAAAATAAAAGCCAATCTAGGTTACAAATTAATTTTTTTTCCTGGACAAAGAAAAATAATATTATACATCTTAAATAAAGTAACATTAAAAAATTCTAAACCGTCAAACATCGTTCTTTAGGATTTTTAACTCCTTGTGAAGGATGTCGGCTATATTCAGTCTGGGGAATACCAGCCGTCAGTCACCCTACCCTGTTGCACACATTTTTTCACATAGTGCTCGTGTGTCTCGGCCATATGACTTCACAAGCCGGTCTTTTTTCGCCTGTTTAAGTTTTCTTCGATTACTTCAACAGGATCATCGATCACCATTAATCTGTGATGGCCTTCCATCTACGCACAGTCACCTGCAGACTTATTGTCACACCATACTCTACCAGACAGTGTACGGCCAAGAATGTATCGAGTGGCCTTGTCCAAAGCAATGACTTCTTGGCACGCTTCACTCATTGTTATATAATCCGCCTGGCAGGTTGATAGTGATACATACGTCTACTTGTGACTCTTCCACGATACGGTGTCTCCGAAGTGTATGATCACGTATCCAGCTCTCGAAATGGAGTCGTTACAGTCTCTAAAGCTGGCATCGGAAAATGCTTCAAGACTTTCAGAGTCAGACTTGTATGTAAGGCCTACAGATGTTGAGCCTTGCAAGTGTTTGAAAATTCGTTTAACTTGTATCCAATTATCCGGCGTTAGCAGGTGTTGTTTTTGGGAGACGAATGTTCGTAGCAACATCTTCTTTGTTGTCTTGGTCTATATCCTGGGCTGACCTGTTTTGCACCTATCTTGTCACTATAGCAGTATTATGAGGTTTGCAGTTTGCCATGTTAAACTTACTCAGGATATTCTTGGTGTATTCGTCTTGAGACACCTTCATGATTCTATTGTTCTTAACGCAGGTAAAGTCAATTCCCAGGAAGCATCGTGGCTTTCCTAAGTCTTTCATTTGGAAGGCTCTGGAGTTGGGACTTGATTCCTATCAGGTAGGATCGATCGTTTCCAACCAGGAGAATTTCGTCCACATATAGGAGGAGCGCTTGTGAATATCATTCTCGAGTCCCATCTTCCTCGCTTCTTCAGTGAAACGACGATTCTATCTCTTTGGACTAATCTTGAGTCCGTTAAGAGATTTTTTCAATCTGCAGACGTGATTTTTCTTCTGCTCTTGTCGATTTTCCACGCCTTCAGGTATCTCCATGTACATTAGCTTATCTAGAGTACCATTGAAGAATGCTGTTTTCATATCTACTTGACTGACGTTTAGACTATATTTGTTGGCTATTGCTAGCAACGCTTTAACTAACGATAACCTTGAGACTGGATCGTACGTTTCTTTCAAATCGTACGCCGTTCGATCTTTAAATCCTCGGACAACAAGACGGGCCTTATACTTTGTTGATTCATCGGACTTCGTTTCCTTCTTAAAAACCCATCTGGAGTCTATGATGTTCGGTCTTGTTCCGTCTCTGGGTTGAGATCTTTGAACGATGGTCCAAACGTCGTTTTGAGCCATCGAGTCTAGTTTCTCCCGTACAGCATGTTGCCAGTCCTCCCTATCCGGTATTCCCATTGCCTGTGCATAAGTCGTTGGATCATTGTTTATTGATGCCAACAAGCAATACGTGTTTTCTTCGTAGTCTTCACCTTGGATTAGGATGTATTGGGCTCCTGTCCGGATTGATCTACATCCGTTTCTGGTCATATTCCCTGTTAGAAGATCAGAATTTTCCAATCTCGCTCTCTTTTCATTTGTTTTAAATAATTTTTGAGATCTTTCTCTTTTTTTGAGCAATGTTGGTTCTGCTTCCGTTGTAGTTTTCTTCGTCTTCGTTCCTCTGATGTTCTTGTACATTATGTACTCGTTGAAGACCACATGCCTGGACTCAACAAATTTTTCATTAACAGGATTCCATGATAGGTAACAGTTATGTTTGAAACCTACCAGGACCATCCTTATAGCTCGAGGGTACACATCCAAACCTCTTGAAACTTTTAATCTTGTCTTTTGAAGCTGCCGGACCAGCAAATTTCTTGAGAGCCGTGTCGTATTCAATACTCTTGTGCGGCGTGATGTTACATGTGTGAATTGCTACTTTCACAGCTAGCATCCACATACAATTCGGCACCCCCGAGTCCAGTATCAGGGAACTGGTCTTTTTTTTAATGGTCTGATTAAATCGTTCTGCCAGACCATTCTGCTCCGAGGTATAAGGTGAAGAGGTTAGGAGTTCTATCTTTTTTCTTGTAGATATTTTTTTAACTCCCCTCCCACGTATTCAGTAGCCTGATCTGACTAGACATAACAGATCTCTTCTTTGTCTTGTTCCTTCCTGGATGAGATAGTGTTAGGAAAGATCCCATGATGTCGGTATGGATGGTGTGCAACTGTGTTGGTGATCTCGTCTTGTCTCCTTGAATGGCAGTTTGTTTATTTTGGATCTAATGCATATTTCACAGTTTTTAATGCATTCTCGAATTTCATATCATCCAAACATTGATCCTTGGAGCTAAGTTTCTTAAGGTAGTTGATAGACGTGTGCCAGAGCATTCCTTCGTTTAACTCTTCGTTAATAAAGCTCACCAGATTCCCTTCGTTATCGTCTTTTCCTGCGAATCAGATGACGGTTGATTTTCGACAACAGTCAAGCTGGTTACCAGTTGCGCTCTGCAGAAATACAAAACTAACTCTGTATCTTTTAAAATTTCTTCGTCGTTTTTCTTTATTTTTAAACTGAAAATCCAATTAGGCCGTTCGTAAATGTCTTCTAGGATCGTCTAATTAGTATCTTTATTGAATACTCTCAGACTATCTGAGCCTAAGAGTATGTTCAATCCTGCGTCGGTGATTTGCCTGAGAGATAGTAAATTACTGTTGATCTCCACGGCGATCATAACGTTCACTAATTTAATTGTCTTGTCTTCGTTTTGGTAAAGGGTTAAATCCCCTTTACCATCTATCTTGATTCTCTGCAAATGCACCCTTATTTGCGGACTTGATGTATTCGTTGGTGCATTTTTGGAAATTTCCAGTAAAATGCTCATCCCTATGATGTGGTGGCACGCGTCCGAATCGACGATAAATTTAACACACGTTTTCGTGGGACTATGTATAGAATGGTACTTATTAAAATAAAGGATCGTCTTACTTTTTTTCCCGCTGGCCTTTTTGTTGGGTTTGGAGTCAGACTTTTTCCAGGATGGTTTCGTCCTAAAACTACCCCACTTTTTCTACTGGCTCCCATCGTTCTTGGACCAGCAATCATCGTAACGCTGATTCCCTCCGCTTACCTGTCGGACCAGTGATCATCGTTCTGTCCCATCTGACTATAGGGTCGAAGTGGTCCCCAGGCTGTTGAGGGTTGGTTTTGACGATATTTACAATTCTCCGCCCTGTGATTGGAGACCTTGCTGCAGCTATAGCAATACCATTAAATGGTACTGTTAAGAGGTCAGTCCTTGATAAAATGCCCCCTCTTATTGCAAAGATGACAAGGTTTGAGGTCCTTTTTCAATGCCAATTTTGCCTCTACCCACACCCCCTCCTTCTTCTAGTCGTTCCTGAGTGAATCGAGTTCTAACGCCAAACTCTTAATGTATGGATAGTTATTCATATCCAGGTTTGGGTTGGACCGCTTCGTGAAAACTTCGTTTTCCGCGATTATGGAGAAACGGCTGATGATTCCCCTTCGAAAGGAATCCCAAACCAGTTTGTGGTATATGCTAGGCCAAAAGTAGACCAAGCATTTCCATCATGCAATACCTAGAGGAAAGAATGTAGGCTCGCATGTGAAAAATCAGACTACCATTATTTCCGATCTCCTAATATAAACCTAAAGTGAGACTTTTTGATGCAGACCATGTAAACTAAAATTAAGTTCACATAATCTACATCTTGAATGGGGACGTGTGGCATAAGAAAAGAATTATTCAACAAAAAGAATGTATCTAATTCTAATGCCACTACTTTTACTCCTTTACTACAGATTTCATAAGTGTATATTCATCGTAACAACACATGTCATCATACAGTTTTTCATACAACAAAGTTATATGAAAATCTTATTTCTGACATTATAAGAAATAAACATCATAATTTTTAACATCGAAAGTAAAATAAACAACATAAATAAAGTCATCTTAACTTCATGATTCATAATAAAAAACTTCTTGCTTCTTAAGTACATGATCATGTTTACTTCTTAACAAAAATACTATATTTACCATATAAAATAGCATGCTACTTTTAAATATATGAAATTGAAAATACAAATACACATATATATGTTTATTTAATAAAAATGTGCATGTATTTCAAATCTTAATATTACATGCGCCATATAAATTCATCTTACAATAATAGAAGTTTTCAAATATTAACATATTTTTAAAAGAAAATATAAATCACATGTGCGTCAACCTTATAGCATATGTGACTTCAAAAGAAAAAATATATTTCATCATAAATAAAAATTAAAGTAAGACAATCTAATTATTCAAATGCGATTACAATATGTAGCAAATACAAAGCTCTTGTAAAATGAGAGAATCTGCGTGTGTGCTTACGTCTCAACAGCACACACAAGCCTTCCAAAAAAATGCTTATATGTATTTGATTAATGAAATAATTTATAATGCAAAGCACCCATAGAATAACAGAACCCACATGCATGTTGACGTCTTAACAATACCCATAAGCTCTTTATAAAAATACTTATTTAAATATGTTAATTAAAAATTATAAATACAAAAAAACTTATAAAATGAGAAAACTCATATGCATGTTGACGTCTCATCATACATAAGCCCTCCCAAAAAAATATATCTATAATGGTAGAAAGATAAAATGTTTATTTGACAACTACTTTCACTAAATTCAATATTAATTATTATTCGCATATTTACTCATATTAATTTCAGTATTTTGATTTTAATCTAATAGTGCCACACGTCACTTTCATTTAATTGAAAACATTCACCAGCTTTCCCATTACTGGTAAATGTTTCTTTCAATTGAAGTCCTATTCTATTTTTGGGATTTTGTTTCATTATAAGTATGTTCAATCGTATATAGCTGAAAACTTTCCATCGGCTTGCCTTATATGCACAGCCTTTCTTATTTTTTATAAGTTTATTTATAAAAACTTCTTTTGAAATAGGCTGTGCACTCTTTAAGGCGATTAGAGACATCCATAGTAAACTGAGTTTGTACAGGAGCAGTGCTCACTCAGCTCAATTTGAATTTGATGTGAGAATGTCGAATCTCCCTCCATACAAAAGAACATTTTGACTCGCATTACCTAAAAATATATTTGAAAAAAGAAAAAATAAAATACACTACTTAGGCTTACCTTCTACGTACAGGTATTAGCCATCCCATCTCCATTATTTACTTGAATTCGTCTTTATAAAGAATAATTTACTTAAATTAATCGATGTGCTCACTCGACACTCAAAGAAAGAAAGAGAAAACAAAGGTTTTGTGTATATTATATATAAATACACCACTTTACTTTGACTTAATTTTTTTTAAAATCCAAGTCCTGGTGCTCCTCCTCTTTGAAAATAAATGCACACTTGAAGCTTGATGAGGCCTATAACCTATTAGATGGCAGATCTAAATTCAGAGTTCTTTCTTGTTTTATGTATAGGGTGGGCACTAATAATAATACTACACGTTCGGTTTATGTTTATAGTATTTATTATATAATGTATTTATCACCTCGTCACTCGAACAGATAAAAACTTTAAAAAACAACGGAGTTGTCAAATAGCACGGCTTCCTGTGTATAGAAAGAGCTGTACTACCTATCATAGCGTCGTCAAGGAGACGCCATGTACGCACACAGACGTATCTACTCGTGTGTGTGGTCGTTTCTGTGTACTGCGCATAGCTTACGTCAATGCCCAATACACAGATTCAAACACGTACAAAGTTTAAAATATTCAGATGGCTGAGTGGTTGCATATTATTTATACTAGGTGTTGTATTATTTAATATTTATTTAGTCAGTGAGTTATAAGTTTACTGACTAACTGCGTGTAGTTAGAGAGTTTTTAAATTCTCTGAATAAATGAGTGTTTGTTGTGTATGAGATTTACATTGATTTTCACAAAAATGAGCAATTTTAATTATAGTTATCTTGATGATAAGACGTCCTGACTGACTTTCGCACTGAATTTACAAGTTTTAGTAATATGAGTCGACAAATATTAATTTATAGAGAAACAACGCACTTGTCAAAACAATAACCGTTTTCAACAGTAACGCTTTTTTTAAAAACAACCGATGCGCAAGCTGTGGTTGATCTCAGCGCCATAATCGATGAAGGCGATCGATATGTCAGCATGATGAATTGGTCAATAATAGAAAAGTTGTTAAATTACTATCAAAAGACAGCGCCTCTGGAAGCAATTTGTTCGTTCGCCATCAGCAATTCTATTCATGATTTTTTTAGTTTTCTGATGAGAGATTCCCACTGAAAGCATTACAAGTCTATGCATTCGTCTAATAATGGTGTTAGCGGCTGTTCTTAATGTGATGACGAGCCAACGGATATTTACATGGTTAATCATTCGTCTGTGATTAACAGTAACGATCCAATTTTAAGATCATTTCCTTGGATGATGCCAAATACAACGCACTTATCTTATATCTTATAATAAATCAAGGGTACTTACTAAAATTTTTATTTACCTTCCTAAATTCTATAATTTTGATTAGTATATTCATGAACCATTATTTATATAAAAGATAGACAATTAAAAAATAACAATCTAATGTTTTTCACCTCTCAATGCCAGAGCATCGAGTACGACGCCGAACTTTTGTTAATACGGATTAACAAGGTCTGGGGAAAATATAAGCAGTAAGCGGCTACATTTGACAAAACTGTTAATCTTATGTGAAGAAGCAAGAAAGGGGAATATATTATTCCTACTCGGTTGTATCGAAAATTTTAAACAATTAAATATTTTGAAATTATTCATAACATTTCTGTTTATAATTATTATTTTTTAATAATAATTCTTTTTATATTTTTTTATATAATTCCGATATTATTTAATCACTATTACAATTATATGAAAATTATCGTTTTAATTGAAATTATATCTACAAAAAAAAACTTCTTAACCGTTTATGATAAAATATTATATTTAATAAATGTATTCATTGCAGATTCAATCAACCATGAAAAAAATTTCTAGCTCATTACTTGAAGATCATGTAGTTATTTTAACTATAGCTACGTACAAATTTAGTGTTATTCCATAAATTAAGTACATTTTTAGATAATTAGTAATATCATTTTTAAAATGCGATTGTAATTATATATATAATTATTATGAATATTTTATTTTCATTTATTTTTAAATTATAATTATTTACTTTATAAATTTAAGAAATCTTTAGCTTAAATCAAAGAAAGTTGATGAACTTTTCTAATCTTCTAATGAAAAAGTTTTTATTGTTATATTAATATGAAACATACACCGAGTAAAGCCTTTGTTTGGGGATATCTTAAAAAAAATTTACGTTTATGGTGGTTTGCCATTATTTAAACTATTCTATATAATCTAAGTTAGGAAAATGATACTGAATGATGTTGAATAGCAAGTTCTGATAGTTCTGGATAAATATAGGTGCTTGTTTGGAAATTTAAAAAGTAATAAATTAAGTGTAATTTTTTTTAGAAATTCTAATATTAAGGAAAGGAAGAATAAAACCACTAGATAATATCTCGTCTATTAACCTATAAGAAGGAACTATTGTCTAATTTGTTCATTTCAGAGCGTATGTTCGTAAATACGTGTAAGAATGGTCGTCTAACGCCATCTGGTATAATCGATAATCAATCATTGATTATCAATAATTGCCAATCACCACATGGCGAAAAAGAGGGCGCTATCAACTCAAGCGCGTCGATCGCGCACAAGTAACCAATAGGCGCGATTGATCCCCCACGAAGTATATACAGACAAATTCACATAGCACATATAAGTACAACACTCATTCTATTTGATGAGTAAGACGCGTTTCATGATAGGCTAATCAACAGCCTATCAGTGATTAAATGTTATCATAGATAATATTGCGCGCCTTATGTTACATAATTAAAAGTATAATTAAAAGTACATCACATTTTTCACATATACAATACATCAACACACCTTCATCAATAACAAATAATTATATGTACACAGTCACACAATTAACATTTACACACACACACATCTTTATATTTATATTCAATCACTTTATATTTAAGTTCAATTATAAAAGTTTAGCCTACGTTCTTAATAAGCTTTTTATAATATTCCTTATCATAGTTGTAATTTTACATTCATTTAACTACAGTAATATTTAAATTCTAGTTTCTTATAAGTTTAGTCATAAATGTATTTAATTCTACTGCGTTATTATTTAAATTTCTTGCGGAATAGTTTTTAAGTGCATATAGTTTTATAAGTTGTTTTTTGCGCTAATTTTTAAGTCTGTTAAATATACATAATATAAGTGTTCATTTTTTATATTATCATTTTATATAAGTGTGTTTTTACTTCATTTTGCCACTTTGCCCTTTTTCACCCTTGATTACAAGGGATCCGGAAATTAACAATATCCAAACAACGTCCAAAAACGTAAAATCCTTAAAAAAATTTTATTTTAGCGATCGGTTCTTTTCCGCTCATTATAGATAACAGGAATTTCAACATAAACATTACAAGACAGGAATTTTTATTAATTTTTTTTTAAATTAAATCTATTTCAATCTGATCTGGTTCCTGTAAACTTTTCTACATGTGTGAGTATTAAACTAAACTTGCTATTAATTAATTTAAATTACTACTGGTATGTACATTAAAAAATCTATCATAATTAGAATTATAAATACTTTTTAATTTTCTAAGTATTTAAATCTCATTATAGAGATTCAATTCAGAATCACCAAATAATCTAGGTAAAGTATAAAATGTCCTCTTTATTAGCTTAGTCTTAAAATTAATAAATGATTGTATGTCTAATACACATTAAGCATTAATATATCAGTATTAAAGAAATTTCTTTCCTAATATTTATATACACTCTATTTATATACACTTACATTTTTTATTTATACTCTAACAGTATGAATTCTAAATATACTCAAGTAATATATAAGTAATCAAAGAAAGTTTTATTAAAAGCTATCCTTATGTGTTGAGGAATTTCTACAATTTCATTTATAATATAAAACATTTAAACTGAAGACAGATTTATTACAGTTAAAATATGGGATAGAAGATTGCTTCTATCAAATAGGATAAAAAAGCTTATGCTTTATAGTAACAAGGATTGGTATCCTAAATTATCAAAAAATTATTAATACAGATAATATATTATTATTTGAAGTTTAAAGCATTTAGATTGAGAAGAAAAATCAATATATATAACTAAGTTTGTAATAAAAAAAAACGATAAAAAAAGCATTTTACTAAAAAAATTTTAATTATACGTAAAGACGATGAAAATATTTTTAATATACCATCTAATTATATAAGCATTAATAAATTGATGAAAAAATTGATAAGCAAGACTCTGAAAACTTTATTAAATATGAACGTAAAATCAATCAGAAGATAATGCATTAATACTTTATAGATATAAATGAAAAAACAAAAAGTATATTAGAATAGTATATTACCATCTGCACTAAAAGTAAATCAATATTTTTACCTCTTTAGATACATTATAAAGTTGAGATTTTTTAATAAAATATTCTGTATCATTTAATAGATTAGTAATCTCATTTCATTAATATATGACTTAAAATAAAATAATAGCTAATCAATCAACTAGTTAATTTTAAATTTTAAAATAATTTAATTATTAAAATGAAAATATATTATAATTTTTATGAATAGTAAAAATAATTTTAAACTATATTGACTTAACCATTTGCAAATTTAAATCTCTGCCATCTACATTCTTATATATATTTTTTGCAACAATAAACAAAGTCAATGATCTACAAGGGTTAATTTTAAAGTAAATTTTAAAGAAAAAAATTATACTTTTTTAATTATATGAATAATTAACTATATGTTCATTTTTAAAATGATTAATCAATGAAAAAGATTCAATAACATATATTGAATACATTAAAATATTAAATGTTTGTATGCTGTGTGCATGTATATATATATATATATATATATAAGTTCAGCTAAATGTTCTACTACAATTAATTATATTATAATTGATTATAAAGAAAATTATGCTTAGAATTTTAGAAAAAAATAATTTTTTTAAATGTAAATATTGATTGAAATATCATTTATCTATGTAAATAACAATTAATGTAAAAACTATTATTATTATAACCATAATGAACGTTTCAAACTCAGCAAATATGTGATTTATCTTTACTTAGAAATTTAAATCCTAATATTTTCCTTAATCTTTACATATTTTTTCAATACTTCAGCAATACATCATTAATAAAAATAACTAAAAAAAATCTATAATAAATTGTAATTTAATTTATAAAGATAAAGATTAATATTGTCATAAAATAACTAGATTTCATCTTTCTAAAGAACAAAGTATAAGAATGAATATGCATTTTGTAAATTAATTTATTTAAATATTTAAAAAAGTACAGTTTCAATTTATCAATCATACTAAAGTAAAAATAAACATTATTATTTAATAAGAAATAACTATATTCAAGTTTCAATTTTAATTGTTGGCTTGCTAAATGATGCAATTTGATTGGATTTATCAACAAAAATAGCTGCAATGTGATTTAAATACTAAATGTTCCAAATATAGTAGTATCAAATTTACACAAATTATTTTATAAAAAAAATCGTTAGTATTTTATTATAATATAAATAAATTAATACTGTTCAACTACAATATAATTATAATTTATGCTGCAAATATCGGTTTCTTACTTTCAAATAACAATGTCTCAATTCAATAAAATATTTAATCTTGTCATTATAGAAGAAAAAAATATAAAACTAAAAAATATTTATAGAAATAAATTAATAATTATATGTCGCGTCAAGAAATAAATGAGAATAATGCGCATGCAAATGTATATTTTATAGCAGATATTTACTTCTATCCACTTGAATGATTTTATTACATATTTTTATAATTAGTAAATCACTAAAAATATATACACATGATTCCCAAAATGCTTCTATGTAAAATGACATTATAAAAATAATTTCATTAAAAGTAAAAGGTGATACATATAATTTATTTTGTTTGATGTTTCTATTTTTCTGGATTTTAAATTCAAAAATTTTACTAATATGAAATAAAAATTAATTATCTCATTTATATTGAAAAGTTTTTAAAAAACTAAAAATCGTTATTAAGCATAAAATATTTTCGTGATAATTTAAATCGATGCCGCATATAAAATAAAAACATATTTGAAATATTTATTAATTATAAATTTAAAAAATGATTGTAAAAAAAATTCTTATTTATTTTGATACATACTTTTCTAATTTCTTCCATATTATAATATTGAATAAATGTTTAATTGTTATTGCTACTTGCGCATGCGTATTGCATATTATATCAAACAATGTAATACTAATTTTTGTTTATTTTGAATAATTTTATAATTTTACAATTAAATTTTTGTATTTTTTTATATTCAGCATTTTTTAACTAAATTAAAATCTAATTTGTAATTATTAATTTTAATAAACTTTTAACAATAATTTTTTCATGATAATTTAAAAAATATGAATCTAATTTTTTATCTGGTAGTGCCAGACGCGCAAATCATAGAGAATTAAGAAGATATATTTTTAATATATTAAATTACGTATATTAGAATAGTTTAAATTTTACATAGCCTACTAGAATGTAAAAAGTTATTTTCACTTTTGCTAGATTTATAGCAAACGTCGGTCATTTAGAACTACGTTTACGCTTATCAGTAGGATAAATTTATTAATCTGTTTTGCTTACTTTTTCACTCAAATTTCCAAGATATCCTAAGTAAAGCCTCACCCATTCCAAACTTACTATAGTAAAGAATATTGCTGCCAAAACGAACTTGTAGACTTCTGATAATCGTGAATACTGTTAAAAAATTTAAGGTAAGGATGTTAAATATAATTTAAATTGTAATATAACTATTTTTAATTTTCTTTATATACATTAATTAAATAGTTGCTTTTATTTAAATACATATATCTGATTTACACATAAAAATTAATTACAAAATAAAAACGTACTTTTGCATCCAGATAGTATAATATAACAAATAACCACACCGGAAAATAGCTAACGTTAAGATACAATGTGATTTGCAGTGTCAAATTTGTATTAATTCTGTTTCCTATAAAATAAAATTAAATATTATAAAAAATTAAATAATTATTGAAACAAGATTGTGGTAATTCAAATTTTTTTAAATATATGCATTATTCTTTTTAAACGTAGGAAATTTTTTTTTAATATTACATTTAATTTGATGTTAGAAAATATTTTGAAAATTTTAGTGTTTTATTCAATTTGGGTATTGTGAATAGTAAGTAACATAAATTGTACATTGTTTAAAAAAAAAAATTAATAATATTAAACGTAAATTACATACCTATGTCATAAAATTCTTTTTTCCTATCATAATAAGCTAAGCCAGGAAAGATACGATCTGAAGCAGTAATTATTGAATATTTCCACATTTTTGGAAATCATAATATAAAATAACTAGTTTTATAAACTAATCTTAATAAACGCGTTCTACTTTTTAATTTTTTAATGTTTATATTTTACTATCTCCACGGTGACAAAACATCGGAAGTATCACTGCTGCCATCTTATCAATATTCGAAAGCTGAACGTTATTTCATTCAGACTTCATTTTAATTAAAATTTTAAGGGTGACATAATTTTAATTTACTTTTATAAAAAAACACTTGTTATATTAAATTTAAAGTTGATATCTTAATCTCTTGTAAATTTAAAACAAATATATTTTTAATAAAATTTGAAACTATGCAATTTGTAGTTGAGGAATTAAAACAAGATGGTTAACAATCTTATTTTAATAATTAATTATATATGTATTTGTAAAAAAGAGAAGAAAATCATTAAAACAAATATTTTTCAGATATAAAACAGAAAAAAAAATAACATATTGTTGTTCTTATTAAGAATCTTATTTTCAATAATATATATAATATAATTTTATTATAACAGCATTACTTATGACTCAATATATGTTTAGATTTATTAAACCATATGGATAAAAAATATATGTTTGTATAAACAGATTATTTAAAATAATGACATTTATTATACAAAATTACACCAAAAATTTATTTGTAATTAAATTAAATAGTAATTTTAAACCTCTAGTTCAAATATTAAATAAAGGATAAAACTCTTGTAGAAAATTAATTTCTAATCAAAGAGTTTTAAATATTAGACTTAATTCCATCAAAATTTATTTAAAGTGAAATAGTATTAATATAAAACCAATAAAATGAAATGTTGAAATTGTTTTTAATTAAAAGGTTGATTTTTTAAAATTATAAATACTATACAAAAAATATGAATTCTAAATATGTATTTTTAATGTTATCAAAAATGTATCAACGTCTAATTTATCAGTATTCAATTGCAGTTTTTCTTATATTTATATTATACGAAATAAAAAATATATAAATTTAATAAATATAAATTGTAATACTAAAAAATCTGTAAAATTATAGATTATATATACAAATATTGATTATGAAAGAATCTCAGTTCATTTAGTAATCTCAGTTTATTAAATTTAGAAATTTTCATACTATTAACTTCAAGAATTTCTTTTTAATTTGCTTGTTCATTTTTAAAATCTTTATTTAAAATTATTAAATAATAAAATAACAATATAGCTTATTAAAT
The DNA here is from genome assembly GCA_018907185.1 of Platyscapa corneri. Lineage (NCBI taxonomy): Eukaryota > Metazoa > Arthropoda > Insecta > Hymenoptera > Agaonidae > Platyscapa > Platyscapa corneri. The sequence goes on from JACCHW010000089.1 coordinate 892,721, forward strand.
ATACTATTTTGTTGTAATCAACATTATTATTCATTATGGCATTTTTAACACAAATATTTTAAATTCAAGTAAATATAAAAAGTAATATTTTTGTTTAGATCAATAATAAGTTAGAATTTAAATTATTAACCAAATATGTTTGTAATTAATTGAAGCTTTTAAAAAGTTAAGTTATTTTTTTATTCTGGTCATCTTGTTGCATTTCCAAAAATTAGTATGGAATTAACTCTGTTAAGATAAATTTAATACTTATTTATATTATTGGATTATATATGAACCTAACTTGGGTATCTTCAATAATTCTAATTTTTTACTCCTTATCTTGATATTTTAAAATTGTTATTATAAGTACTTGAAGCTTTTAATCGATTTCAGTTACCAATTAATCGGTATGTCTTCAGGAAAATAATTCTATTCATCAGCATTTTTATTTTTTAAAATTATAAAGAACCATAATTCTTTTTTTCTTTTATAATTCACTAACATTAAATTTTTAGAAATTATAATCATTAGATTCTGTATTAATAAAACTATATAATTATTAAATATAAAGAAGTAAAATAATATTATAACTAATATTAATTAATTTATCTAATATTAATACTAAAAAATATAGTAGTTTTAAAAACTAAATGAGACACTAAAAACTAAACTAATACTTAAATTAAAACATTAAAAAAATTTCTTAATAGAAGAAAAAACTTTATTAGACAAAATAAACACTACCGCATATGATTAAATATTTTATTCTTTAAAATAGATATTATATTAACTTCTTCACAATTGGAAAAATAATATTTTTTCAATGATAAAACAGCGATCGCATTTGTCAATAGAATATAGTTAGCATCCCAACCCTCCCTTCGTATATATTGCGGAATAGAAAAATTGAAAAAAGTAAAAATGTACGTTCGAATCAGTTATTTGATGAGGGTATAGTGGTCAGCGTTCCTTCCTTTGAGCGCTTCTTATTTAAGTCAGGGAATATAAAAAAAGTAAAGACATTGCTGTAAACACAGATGCGCATGTACATAGGACAACCCGCTTGATATAAATCTTGACGTGTCTATTCATGTCTTCGCACCGCAGCTGATACGTCGTTTCGGATATTGTTTTGTTTTTCCACGTCGGTGCACGTCCATCCCCTCTTAAATGCTTTACGCATACCAAATCATATTATTTTATTAAAATAAACCTATTCCTTACAACAAAAATATATCATGTTTGTATCATCATGTTTGTATAGAATTATGTGTACAAATTGCTTTCGCGAGATTTTTTTGTTGTCAGAGACAGAACCATTGAACCTAGCTGTAAATTCGCGGGATTCCCTCGTAGATTTTCTGGATATATTCTTCCTCGATATCGGAACACTATCGAACGACGCAGCAAATTGTGTTTTGGCGCTCGTTGTGTTGGATACCACTCGTTTCATCAACAGTCCTGCAGATCCTAGCCTATACTAGAGTCTTCCACTCTCCACCAATTTTTCATTGTTCTCAGGTTATGTTACATCAAACATGTCAAATATTTTTTCTATCGCCTTTCATTTATCGACGCCTGTCATTTTTTTCTACTTTCCTTGATTTTCAAAAGTACAGCGTTCGTTGTGAATCTGTCATATATTTAGTGCCAGGGAAAGTACTACAAAAACTCAACACCCGTAATATACATAACAAATATATAATATAAAGGCAGTAGTTTTTCATATTTTCAAAAATCCGAAATATAAAAATTAAACATTTTATACGAATTTAAAATAATAATAATAATTTACAACGAATAAGAATTTGATAAAATATGTAATCACCATAAAAAAATTACCGTTATAATGCATATAATGCATAATGAAATACATATATTTTATTATATAATATCATTCGGCATACTTGAGATAATCAATACAACTATTTGAAACCCAAAAAGTTTAAGCAGTCATATATTTGTAAAAGTAAAATAATAGTTTAAAATTACAGTTGTTAGTAGTAATAATCATAAAAGATAGTTTCAAAAAGTTCTTTTTTAATGTTATTTACTAATAAAAATTATTGTATAGCAGTTTATATGTACATAACGAGGGATCAATTATTAATAATATATACTGCTTTGACATTCCACATACTTTCTGAACGAAATCTACTAACTAGATTAATAAAAAAATACTTGCATACTAAAAATTGAATAAATAGTTGCAATAAATTTCGTTTCAACAGTGTTTAACGATGTCGTCTTTCACGAAGTAATTCATATATACATAATTTTATCATAGCAATAATATGTACATAGTTATTTACATATATATATTAACGATACTCTTTTTTTAAAAACCTATTACATCTTAAAAAATCATTTTGGCATCTAAATAATATTTCAAAAGCATTCGTGAATAAATTAAAGATACATAAGTATATAAATAAAGCACTATATAAATACTAAATATTGAATGATCAAGTATCATTTTAATTTTAATGAATTTTAAATAAAAGTACGATAAATTTGTTTATGATAGTGTAAAGGGCGTAAGGGTTATCAAAATGGCTTTTTTATGTATTAATTTAAAAAATTTTATTTATTTAAAAGATTTATAAGTTTAATTTTTTGTACAACTTAATATAAAATTTGTTTAATTGAAATAGAATTTACGAATATTAAATTATCGACTCCGAAAGTTACAGATTTAGATGCGTAATATCAAAACAATGATAAATGTCGAATGCTACTCCAGTAAGGTAGTCAGGGGTTTTTATAAGATTTTTTTATGACTGACAAAATTTCACACTTTACTTTTACATTTTTTACATTACACAGTTACATTTTGGAACGGTAAAATGATTTAAGAATGTAAGATTTATAGAATGTCATAATTTTTCGGCACTTATAAATCTAAATGTTTTCTTGATAGAGTGTAAAATGAATAGAGTATGTGGTCATGTCATAATAGCTTGTTCGTTCGTGAAGCTGGTAAATGAATGAACAGATTTTGATATGAAAGTACGCACTCGTTACGCAATAGCTATATGTATAAAATTTGGCAAATGAATTATTCGGAAGAGATAAATATCGATAGACAGATCTATGCTTTTCTCTAGAATCATATTTTAATTACTTGAAGTTATTTCGAGTGCATATTTTGTGTTCGGTGTCGGATAGTCGGCGCCTTGTAGCCAAATGCGCGTAATAGAGTAGATATGCATAGGCTTGAGATGCTCATTCGGTGGAGAGGCGAGAGCGCTAGCTCAGTCGTATAGATCTATATGCGTTGTATGTGTGAGTGACGTAAGAGTACCTCGGTACGTTACAATAGCACAATGCACTGTGCATTATTAATTACATACATATCAAAATTGTTTTCTTTTATTGATCTATTTTTAAAACATTTAATAAGAAAAATAAGTAATTGTTGCTAATATAAAAATGAGTTTATCATTCTACATATTTTTTATATTTTAATCATTTTTGATATGTTAAAAGAATAAGATATTTGAAGTCTAATTTTAACTATATTATGATATACTGCGTTTGAGTGTATATATGCTTGGTGTATACATTCTTAATAACTACTATAATTTTGGTATTCAGCAGCTGTTCTCATTTAACGTTAATAAAACATTTCTTTGAAAATATCAACAAAAAACATAACTGTGGCAAATTGTATTTCATAATAAAACGAATATAAAATAAAACAGTAACAAATATTTAGGTATGTCGAAAGGGGTATTTTAATAATAGAAAAAACAATTTTAAGATTATATATCTTTAATAAAAAGTATAGGAACCAACTTTTAGTACATAGGTATTCTTTTATGATTATTTATAAATGTTTTTGACTAATTTGTTGATTAGTTAATTTTATGAAATATATTTTCAAATATTGGAAAATATTATTAATGTCGTAACAAAAGTTGATATTCTATTTTTTTAAACATCACGTTTAAAACATATGGTTAATATTTATTATTAAACAAATAAATATATTATAAATACTTGTAAAATTTCTATTTTTATAAGTCAAATCTTCTAATACAATGCCGTCAGTATGGGTGTATGTGTCTGTGCGCTTAGTAACACAATTTTAATCTTTCTCTGCGCTCAAATTCTTCTATTAAATTCTTCTAGATTTATACAATTTATTCAATTCAAAATACAGAATCAGAAGACTTTGTGGAGATTATAATCATTCTTACTAGACAGGTCATACTTTGAGAATATATTTAATACATAATCGTATAAAAAGATGCTTATCTATTCTAAGTGCACGTATGTATAGGTATTTAGAAAGATTTTCATGCTTTTTTAAAAATAAAATATTATTTAACATGTAAATACATATATATATCTGGAAATGAGAGAGAGAGAGAGAGAGAGAGAGAGAGAGATTGAGAGTATGGGTATGCGTGCGCAACAAGCGGAGTATCATGCGACGGCGAACGAAGGGACACCCCCCCGCAGAAAGCTGACCCCTGGCGGGCCCAGCAGTCTAGAGAAGGCATTCCTGACTCCGACATATAGGGATATAACATTTAGACATTGATTATATCTTAGGTAATACTACCCCTTCCTTCTCTCTTCTGATACCACAAATTAGGCGCTCGTCCGGAATCTTATGATTATTAGGAGGAAAAATTGTGTTACGTTAAAATCTACAGGAATTTAGGATTTTCGATTTGTGTGAAAATTGCTATGTGAAAATTTCGTGTAAAATAAAATCCCGCGGAAAATTTAAACTTCTGTGTGAAAAACTATGTGTAAAATTAAAACTGCGGAAAATTTAAACTTTTATGTGAAAAATTCTAGGTGAAACTAAAATTTCTGCGTGAAAATATTGTGTAAAACTAAAAATTCAATGTAAAATTATTTTTGGAAATTAATGTAAAAATTTCTATGCAAAGAAAAAAACACGGTGAGACACTGCAAAAGTTAAGCGCGCGGCACAGAAGAAAGAAACAGGTGTCGACAATGGAAATTATCACGCGCCAACCGTTAGCGACAGGCCGACGCCACTTAACAAAACATTGTCGCGCTAGTGTAAATGTTTAGACTAAGTGATATGATATTTTTTAAAAATTTGTATATTAGTTGAACTTATTATAATCTAACAGTCGTCTAGTTTCGAACAAATAAAAACGACCGCTGAGATTTTACAAACAAATAAAAAAGAAAAAACAACCGTTAATTTTTTTTTATTTTTTCTTTTTGTAAAATAATATATTATTACTCGTATCAGACACGCTTTCGGCGTACGTCCGAATTTAGCGTGAATTACAGCATTAGAAAATTAAAGCAGACAAGACGAAGCCGGAAAAAATTAAGACGAAGCTGAAGCTCTCCGGACTGCTTAAACTGCTGACGCGCCTGCGGCCATCGAGAACAGCAAAGAGATCGGGTTAAAGCTCTACAAATTGAGGTCCAGGAAAAACCGATTAATTCATACAACGGAAATGTCGGAAACGGAAGAACAACGGCGGTTAGAAACCGAGAGGAACATGGCAAGCAACGATGCGTCAAATGCAACTTCAGATGAAGGAGCTATCGCAGAAGAATGAAGGAAACCGTAAATGCTCAGGCGACTAGAATTAACTTTTAATCAACCGGCGTTCAACATGAAAACGAGAACTCAGATATGAAATTACATCAAATTGAAGCGACCAGAGCTTACCTCCGCAAACAGAAAGACGCTGCGTGCTAAGAAAATGGTGTTGATGAAGGAAACACGCCCTTCTTCTAGCGCAGAAGCGAAGGTCTACCATTGATGGTGACGATAGACCAGCTGTCAAAGTTCTCGGCAGAGGATACCGTGCAAACGGTGACGGCGTGGGCACATCGCGTAATGGAGGATGCAAACCTTTATGAATAGAGCGAGTCTGAAACATTCTTGGAGGTAAAACGAGCGCTTACGGGAACAGCACGTCGCTGGCTCGACAGCCAGAAAGGTCTGACGTCTTGGACGACCATGAAGGGAGGATTAGACGAGGCCTTCAGGAGACAAGTGTGAGTGTAAGATATCCTTCATATGGGTCTTTACGTCAGTAAAAAAAAATAAATAATTGAATCTCTTTTCTATTCTATTTAGCGTCGATTATCTTCTATCGCTTTCAAGTATAAACACTGCGTTCAATGTTCCTATTTTTCTTCAAAGTTTGAACTTTATATCATTATTGTTAGAATATAGGAATGAATAAATGCAGAATATTTTATTTTATTAAATGTAGTTATTAGTTAAAGTGAAATATAAAAATCATTTACTAAGGTTTAGCAAATTACCTGCCGAGCTTGTGCTGGAAAAGGGGCTGGAAATCTCAAGTACGTTATACTTATTTATATATTGCCCAAATAAAGAGTTATATCGGATAACTATAATAAAAAATAAAGCGTTAGTAACGCGAAGTTATATTATAGTTATATTATAAATAATCACTTGTTCCATTACTTCGTTGACTCAACTTTATGTTATTTATGATGGCTCAAATTTAAGTAAAATATAAGTAAAACCCTAGAATTAAACATATCTGTAATTCAGCGGATATCCAACAATTATATACCTTCTTCCGTTCTTCTCCTATGTGCACTTCTATCTTATTTTTTATGATTTTACATAAATTGTATATTCCAAATCTATTAACTTAATTCATATATAGTTTCACGTGTTCATCTCATTATAAAGATGTCGTCAAAGAAGGAAAGGTGGTAGAAGTGATAAAAAACTGGTTTTTTTCTATGCCAATTTATAATAGTGAACATTTAATACTTTCCCCAAAAAACCCTACGGCCGTTCATTAGCTTCTCCGAAAATTCAACGGTCATTTGATTGTCTTTGAAAAAAATATTAACTATTATTATTTTTTTGGATTATGTGGGCGATCAAAGAAAATTATTTAATTTTCCACGCGGCGGCCAGTCGCCGACTATCAAGTGGTTTCTGTTCTTTAAATTAAAACTGTTACGTTCTCTACTCTCTTAAAATTCTTTTTCCCTTTATATGTCTATTTACTACTTTCTATACACATTTAATTAGATATTTCGCTTCATACATCTACGATTCGTTTATTGCCTCTTCTTCCCGAAATAATTTTTTTTACGTTATATTATCTATTGCATGTCTTTCTTCTTCCACTTTTAGCTATTCTATTATATTCTCTTATTCACTTTTTAAAATTTCTTTCACTGCGTTTATCACGTTTTTACCCTTTCCCTTTTTTTCTCCGATATATTTATAAAATTTATCCATCATGAGTTTTTGACATGATTTCTAATGTTTTGTTGTCTTCTTTCTTTATTTATTTTTTTTTTCTTCCCGTTTCAAAACATTAGTATATACCCCTATTACATATACACCTAATCTTCTCTTTCTGCTCTTCCTTATTTTATCCTTTGATTCCCATTTATTTTCGTTCACCATCCCTATTTTTCCTTATCTTGGTATTAAATCCCTCCGTATCCTAATATAATTGCATAATTTCTAATTTCTTTATATAAATCACACATTCTTTTCCAGTTTTCTATTATTTTTTTCTCATTTACTGCAGACTTATCTTACAATACTTACTTTCTTACTTACCATGCTTACTCTCTACCAATCTTGTTTCCTTTACGTAGATTTTCATTTAATGTAAAACTGTTAATGAGTTCTTCAGGCTTACTTCAGATAACCCTATTTTTTATATTCACTGTCTTTCATAGCCAGTAGAATTTCTCATATTATTCTTTATTATCCTATTTATTTTTTTATCACAGGACTGATCGACTTTTTTGAAAACCTTCTTTTTTTCTATTAGCCCTGGTGTTAGATCTTTTATATGTAAGTTCAAGATGAATTCCTATCCACGCTTTTCCATCATCCTGAGACCTACAATGTTCAAAATAAAAATTTCCACTTATAATTTTTTTGTTGAAATAGCTGCACCTAATTTTTTCTTACTATGAAGCCATTCTTCTTATGTTTCATTTTGTACCCTTGTATACTTCTGTTTAAGTATTTTATTAAACACTAATTTTACCTTCCTACTCTTTCGGCTTCAAATCCAAAAATTTCTTCACTAGTACTTTAACTCTCTTCTCCCTTCCCACCTATTACACCTGTCTTTAAATTCGTATTATTTTCTGCTATTATAATTATGCTTTCGGCATGCGCTCTTTATTCTTAAAATTTTATAATTGGTCTAATTTGTCTGTATATTTAATTTTGAACATTTTCTCGCCATTTATCTCCATTTATCTCCCCTGTCTTTTTCATCTTTGCACTTACTTGTAATTTCAGCCACTATTTTACTTATTCATTTCAGCAATACCTGTACAATTCTTTTAATATAATACTATTTAGGAGAGGATAGGTATAAAAGTAGTAAAATAATATCGAATAGGTGGTATTATTTATTTTGACACAACCGATTTCGCTACACAAATTTAATAATTTCATGAAGTAAGGAAGTTTAAGTACGACGTTCTTCTCCCGTTATCATAAAGAGAGAGAAAGCTGCCCAATTTTTTTTCGACGCTCTTTTATGCCGTCTTCCTGCTTTCCCCTTCCTTTCTTCTTCACAAGAAAATTATCGTGCTTTCCAATATGCAGCTGGTTATTGATTACATTATTCGAAGGCCTTGTTAATCTATATTACTATACAAGTTCTAATTTCCCTAGACATAAAAACCTCCTGTGTTTCAACCAAGAGAAAAAGCCCTTACAGTCGTAAACTATTTGCAGGCAGCGGTTCGGTTAACAACGCTAACAGAAAATATTCGCAAACAAATGCAATAGACAATAAATAAATACAATAATTTTTAACATATATAGTCAAACGGTTTCAATAAAAAATTTTTTGTACTTTTTCTATAATTTATATTACTACTTTCCATAATCTGAATAAATGAAACCCGGCAAGAAATATTTTTACTCATCTTTTTTTAATATTCATTGTAACTTTAAAATGTTTAAAAATTGTTCATACACCTCACTATGTGCATTAAACTTCTAATTAAATTCCGACAAAGTGATGCATATATTTCATTACGATTTCATCTACCATAATTCTGCTTGCTCAGAAGAAATATACTCAAAGGATTATAATTATATATAATAAATTGTTATGTTATCATTTTTATTTAGGCAATTCGTCTTGATCTAGTATTTTTTACTTCTATTTATTTTAATTTTTAGAAAAAATTTAGTTTATGTTAAACTCAATACCTCAAATGTTTGTATTAAAAAGTCTTCAAAATTATTCAATTTTTTGTTATTTACTCAGTATACTCATTATATCATCGCAAAAACTAATATATATTCTTTTAAAATTCTACTATTTTTTTAATTATAAATGCATAGATTGATAAGGATGTTTGAAGATCAGCTTTTAAACTTTTTCAAGAATATTTCAAATCAACTTGTTGATGCATGTTTTAGCCAATGCAATGCTTTTCGAGTTTACGAATTTCGTTTTTATTACATGAATTTATCACACTTGAAAAATATGCGTTACAATCCTAATTTCAATACTGTATTTGAAAGATTAGTTTTTATATTTATATAATGTATTAATAAGTAGAATTGATTTGTACAAGTCGTGCTTTATATTTTATTTATTTTATAAATTCATTGTTTATGAATTTATACTATGAGCTGTTAACTACTATTAATATACTATTAACTATGAGCATTCATTTTCATATAATAATACTGTTCTATTTCAAGAGTTCAAATTTTATTAAAAACATTGAATCTTTTGTCTTTGAACATGTATCTTTGTTTTTTAATTATAGTTTTATTATTAATATTATAATTGAGTTGATTTCATTTATAATACTTTTTATTCGTAATTATCATCAGTGCCATTGATTCGATACAGTTTTTAATATTAAATTATATGAGACCTCCACACAATAAAATACATAAAAGTTATACGTAAGTTTATGAATCACTAAGTCACTTGTAACTTGATCAATGGAAACTTGACTTGAAGTCAATGTTAAAATTTTATTCTTTTAACTCCGTAGTTGTCGCTTTTATTTTCGATGTTACTTTAATTACTTTCGAATAATGTTCCTTTTTTTTTTTTTTAATACAATCTTTAAGAATTATCACGGCTTCACTGTTTATTATTTTGTTTTCACACTTACTTGCTCTCTTAACTGCCTTTGTTTCTACCCTATTTCTTTTTGTTTTTAACATTAAAATGTGATATGGCGTCTTTCTTTATCTAATATCTATTTTATGTATTTTTTCTCTACTTTTTTTGTTTTCTCGTGGATTTTTCTTCCCCAAATTTTAGTTGCTTTCAATAATATATTTTCTATCAAAGCAAAAATATTCTTATGTTTGTTCTAAAATCTTCCTGAAACGGTCTTCCTAGAATATTTCATACTTTTTCTAAAACAATATTCAATTGTAAGACATCTATAGAATCTTTTAAAGAAAACATGGAAGTTTTTTTATTATTCATAACTGTCTATCTTTTATCTTAAATAAGTCAATAATAAATTAATAGATAATACTTTATCATGCCATCATAAAAACATAATGTTCATAGAAAAATTATCGATATTTCTTTTAGTATTTTTTTATTATTTTTGTCCACTTTCACCACTGTATTGGAAAAACTAAAACTGTGTTAAACGATTATAATATAATATGTAATATAAAAACAGATAGTTACAGATAAGAAATATATTTTTATATACTTCTGTAATATTATAGATTTAGTCTTAAAAAGAATTTCGTACATGGATTGAAACCTGGGTTAACTTTTAAATTGATAAAAAAGTTTTAATGGATTCCTAATTTTTTAATAATTATAAATAATTGTGAATAAAATATTTATCTAGATAACCTACAATGTAATGTTAACAGAAGGTATTTAGCGGGTTATTACAGTGTTCACCAGATAAGTTTTTCTTTTTATTATTTCGAGTATTGCATTTTTTTCTAGTGCCATACCTGTATTTCTGTTAATGATTATCAATTATATTTTTCGCTTAAAAACCCGTGCATCATAAATTCATATTGATGTTTTATTAGTAAGTATAACTTTAAAATGCTCAAAAACCTAAATACAATAATTTTTTATAACTGAAATTTTCTATTTTACAAGTTTAAAATTTTTTATAAAATTCTATTTTTACTATTTTTATTAACACCTTCTTTTTATTATAATAAATTTATATTTCCTTTTTTTCTTCAAAAATTATGTTAAATTTTTAAATGGTTTATTTAAATTTTTTTTAGTTATAATGAGTAATAACATATCTTTTAATAGTTTTATTAAATGTAGGAAAAAGTTATATCTATTAGTTATCAATTTTTTTTAAAACTATTTTGCGTTTAAAGATTTAATGAATATAAAGAATTCTTATTATAATACAATAGTCTTATAATATTGAGTCTATCTCAAATAACAAGACGAAAATGTTGGATCAAAATTTTTAAACATATATATTTTTTAAGATACTTAAACTATTAAAAATTTTTATGAATAAATTTCAATGAACAGTTCTTTATAACTCGAACTTCATTAATTCTTAAGCATAATGTTTTAATTGGATTATAGCTTTTAAATTTATTTAACATGTTCATGATTATTAAGTATAAATTTTATGTTCAACAATACTTCAATTTAAATAGAAATTTTTTTAAATAGTTTTTATTTTAATATTTACATCATAATTTGTATAAAATAAATATCAAAGATAGTTATTGTTGTTTGATTCTAATAATTCATTCTCTAAATTATAATACGAATACGCAAGGTGACTGTCACCTAAATAATTATAAAAGATTGATCTCATTATTAAGTTAGAAATTTAGATTGTTAGAACACAAGTCTGAAAGTGCAACGTTCTAAACTAGCTCGTAGTGTCACATACCCAGCAAATCTTGCATTCATCGCAGGTGCCAAACAGCAGCCGACCCATCAGAGGAAGTGTGTGACCTAACTGTTGATGTCTTTCTACACCTCTTTGATTGTCGATTCCTTACAGCTAGCCCAGATCCGAAAAACTGGATCAGTCGTCTGCAATTAATTGTGGTGTTTAATTAGCTTTCCTTTGATTTTATAATTTTAATTCACCATTCCCTTTGTTAATGTTATAACTAAATGTTACGTAGATATACAATAAATTAAATGATATAAAATTTCTTATTACGGATTTTATCTAATTTAATTATTAATGGTTACATAAGTTTGGTGTGACTTCAAGGTGTGCTAAAAGTTAAAAACTATTTATACTGCTCTTTTGAATATTTGTGAAGATCAGCGGTTAATATTACAAAAGTAAGTATATATTATATTTTTAATCTAACAATTAGATATTTAATATATAATAAAAATTTATAACTCGATATCTTTATGATCCATAAAAATTGAATGTTGAAATGAAATTTACATAATTTATCTAATCATTTCAACAAGACTAAGATTAAAACTAACAAAAATGTGTAATATTAACAAATCAAAAATATTTTTTATAAAATAATTTCCTTATTTCAACTTTCAATGGTATAAAAGTATATCTTATTCATAATTTAAGAATTGTCTAAAAAAATATATATTTGTAATATGATTGTACCCATAATATAATATAAACCGCGAATTAGTTAAAATCTTAATCTATTTAACCTATAACAAGGTCATTATTAAAATAATTTTCAATACTAAAATTTTTTATTTTTATATTTAAAGATTTTTATTCATATTTGAAAAGTAAATTATTAAATACAAAATTAATTTTAATCGTATTTTTATTTATAAACAATTTTTAAATCATATAACTTTGATTTAATCTATTTAATTACGAGTTATTTATTTATATTAATAAAATACTTCATTTTTTAAAATATATTATTATATGCTTTTATATTATTTTATTTAATATTTTGTAAATCTAATGATTTTTTAATAACTTAAAATATATTTCATAAAGTTTTAAATTAATTTATTAATAAAGAAATTCGCTTAATAATTATTCATCTAGCATACTTAATAAAAATTATAGAAAGTTACTTTTTACTGTATCTCGATAAGAATAATATACAAAAATTTGATGTGAAGTATCTATCATTTAACGACACACATTATTACGTAATATTCAATATATCTGATTATGTATTAAATGTATCTACATTTTTATAACATAATTACAATAAATCAATTGTAAAATATTAGTCATGGCAGCAGTAAAACCTGCAGCAGATATAATATCGAATCAGCAAACACAAAATTTTGAGGTAAGTTTATAAATTTATTTTTAAAACTAATAACTCAAAAAGACTCAATGTTTTAACTTCTAATAAGTTATTTATGAAATAATTGTCAAGATATATAAAATAATACGTCTGAATAATATTTATTATAATTTAGACGAGATTAACTGCAATCTGTCATATTTACATTCTTATTTTTTATTTAAATTAATTTTATTTAGAATTCATTTACATTTAATTTCTTAATACGATATAAAATAAAAATTTATTGATATTTTTTAAAATAAATAGTATAAATATTTAAAAAGATCTTATTTAACTCATTAGTATATTCAGTATATTTCTTTTCAATCATAGATAAACATTAATTCTAATATATGATTTTTAATAAAATATATAATTTTTGTTTTTGTTTTTAATTTTATTATTATTTTTAATGTATTATATTTGGTTTCATATTTATAAGTAGTATATGAAACTTAATAAATTTAAAATGAATAATGGATTATAAATAACTGTTCAATTCTTATTAATTTTATATAAATCAATTTAAAAATTTTTTTGTTTAAAAATATATTAATATTAATTACAGATAGAAAAAATTTTAGATCTTTACAAACGCTTAAGTCAAAATCCAAGTCTTATTTCCGCTAGAATTATTTCTATAGCTAGAAATGGAATCTCAATTCAAAGTGTTTGGGCACAAAGAAATTTAGAACGAAATTTAAAACAAAAATTTACTCAAGATTTCAGCTTAGATGCAGAACTACAGCCACTTGTTGAAAGTTTTCCTGTAGATGTTACCTCTGAGTGAGTATATATAGAATTTATAATTTTATCGTTCGTTATCAAAAATAATTATAATAAAATATAAATATAAAAAAATTTTTATGTTATAAAATATTAATAAGTTGACTATGCTCAAGACTTTTATCAGCTTCTTCAGAAAATGAAAAATTTAAAGCAATATTAAGAGAAGTTATAATTGATGGAAAACCCAGACAATTTATAGAAATTTGGGATAGACAGCACCTTCTTAAAACATATGACTTAGCTGCATACGATGCACATGGACAAATTTATACTGATAGTAAGAATGAATCATATAAAATCATTAAATTTTTTAAATTAGTAATTAAGTTTTGAAAAGACTAACTGAATATCTTCCAAGTAACAAATTAAAAAATAATTAAAAATTATTTTAAAAAATTTTTTAATTTAAATTTTAGAGTTAGGTTTTTAGTTACATAAACAATATTATAATGATCATATTAAGAAACCAACCAAATTAAGTATACAATCTAAAGAATCGCGTTATACTACCTAATGTGGTAAATAATTATTATAAATAATGCTTATTTTTCTTTTAATTCCAAATTGTTAGTGATTTCAAATTGCACATATTGATTATAACGATTAAAATATAATAACAAAATGAAATAATGTAAATTTTTATGATTAACAATATTATTAGGTTTTTAAAAATCTTATCAATAAATTATAAATATATAATATACGTTTTTCATTTATGTTTCAAAAGTAAAGCCACATTTACATATCATTATTTAATTAGTACGTATAATAATGATAATAATGTATATACAATTCTTTTATTTTCTATTTCTTTAGATATGTTTAGCTCATTTCAATGGTCACCTGATAATACAAAATTGATGTACATTGCTGAAAAAAAATTACGTAAAAGTGAACCTTTTTATAAACAAAAATCTAAAATGTTAGTCCAAGAAAATGAAGAAGAACCAGAACGGGTGAGAATATAATCATATATTAAAAATGTAAAAAATTAATGTTCGTTCGACTATTTATGTATTTTAGATATTATATATATCCAAATATATAATATGAATACATAGCGATATTTTCTCTTATATTGTATTATAATAAAATATAATATTGACATAACCATTTATAAAATTTTAATAATTGAGAGAAATAATTTATTTTTTATTTCTCTTTTATAAAAAATAATATTTGTTATAAATATAATTATAGAAATGTAACTTTAAAAAAATAATTAACGAGTTTTATAAATAAAATGTATTTATTAATAAATACATAGTAGAAAATTAAATATTTAGAAAAAGATTTTTGTAGTAGGACCTAATTAAGTTTTTTATAATTTAGTATTTATCTATCGGTTAAAAATTAAAACTTAAGATAATAATATATTTATATTATGCAGGGTACAGAATATGTTTACAAGCCTGATTGGGGTGAACAATTAGAAGGTAGACATCAATCCGTTATTATAATTCTAAACGTTGTGAAAGATACTTTTTTTCCACTGCCTTTTATTCCACATGATTACTTTCCTGCTGAGGTTATTTGGACTCCAAATGGCGAATGCATTGTAGGTGTGGCTTATAAACTCTATCAAAGATACCTTGGTAGATTTGGTTGCAGCAACAGAGAATCATATATCTTCCTTTTAAAAGGAACAGAGTTTCGTAAGTATTTACGATCTTTCAGTAAATTAATAGTGTATAGCATATGATAATAATTATATATAGATATTTATACTTAATAAATAATATTTGTTGTACACATTGTTAATTGCTTATGCAAAAAGATTTTTTAAGTACACGAACTAATGTGTGGTTATTAGTATATGTTTGAGTTAATCACTTTTTGAGAGTCCCTTTGGTAAAAGGGTGAGACAGAGCTAGTGACAATTAGGTTGATTTGTACAGAAAAGAAAACACACACAGAAGAGTTGACAAAAATATATACTTATATTTTACACTTGTGATATAAACTTAAACACTGCCGCAATTATAATAAATATAATTAAAATATAATTACTTATAACTATTAAATTAATATTAAATATAATAAAATAAACCAAATGAGTTGTTCTATATGAATGTCAATGTGTGAGTGTGAGCGTGCTATATGTGTGTTTCTAATGTGAGAATTGATTTGCTTTTTTATATAATTTTATAGTTTTATATAAGCGTGTATTATTTTGAGTAAATTATGATGTACTATACTATTATTACAATAAACCGTGTTTTGAGTGGTCTTTTACAGGTTTTTTATGAGTGTTCTTTAAGTATCAATATTTAAAAAATGAGTAGAAGTACCTAGGCTAATTGACACAAACAGACTAGATGTTGTCATATATGACAATAGTAGATTTATCGATATTACCTAATCATTGATAGGCGATCGACAAGTTTATCATGCAACACGTCATACTCATTGTCAAATAGGATGATTGATTCTATTTGAATGAGAAGTGTGAATTTAGCAATTTGTACCTCGCGGGGGGTCGATTGCGCTGATTGGTTATCGACGCGCTCGAGTTGATCAGTGCCCTGTTTTTCGCCACGTGGAGCGGCCATTGTTGATAATCAATAATTGATTATAAATTATCACAAGTGACGTTAGAGGTACTATTTTTATTCTATAACAGTATATTATACAACTACTTTTAAGTATAAATATTTAACAGAAATGACATATTAACTGTAAATATAACTTCATTCTTATAATTTACGTAGCTTATTAACCAGACAATTAACTTATTTTTTAAATTTTTTATTGTTCTCTCTTATGAATATGCGAGCGCGCGCGCGTGTAAATCTAAATATATTTTTATGGTTATTTGTGTCTGAATTTTTTATCCAGAAATAATGAATAATAATTTTTTATATACTGTTTTAACATAATAAATAATGTTTCAAAAGCTATAATGAATTAATAATTATTTTTTGTAATATTTTTAGAGGCCATGTTGAAAAAAAAATGTTTGAAAACAAATAGATTAATTTTTGTATAAATTTAGTTATTAAAAAAAATAATATAATGATGAGAAAAAATTAATATTTCTCTGTATTAAAACGTAAATTTTGTAGTAAATTACTTTTTTTATGGAACAAATAAAATATTATATTTAAAAGAGTTGTTTAAATTACATTTACATCTTAAATATAGAGTCTAAATCTTATCTTTAAAAATCGAAATATAATTTAAAATTTATTTCATTATTTCCTGTATACTTTTTCATTAAATAAAATTGTGTTTAACCTTGTGTCAGAACTCAGGTACACACTATATCTTTTCTTACATACATTTCTTATTTGTACAGATTATTATATATTTATTTTCATTATGAAAGAAAAAATTACAATTTATCTTACAATTTTAAAACGATTAATGTTTGTAACATCATTAATAATTAAAAATAATTATATTATTAAAAGTATTTATATATACTGTAGGGAATGAGGGTTATAAAGGCACATATAAGAAGAGAGCGCAAATAATAAAATATAAAAAGTAGATTTAATATAAAAGTTTATATATCGTACAGGATAGCAATACACGTATATATATCTATATAGTACACTCGAGAGCTTCCCGCGCAAAACTAATGAATGCAGCGGCGTGTGCCTTCGCCGCTTACAGCCAGCGTGTCACCCACGCTGTTTAAACATAGCATGCTGTCAGTACGCTAGTGCGCTTTTTTACCCCCTACAATACTATGTGTAAAATACCTAACTAAATTATTTTTGTTTTACTACGATTTAATTGTAAAATAATATAAATAAATACAAATAAATATATTATACAATTAAGCTAAAATTAATAGTATTTTACAACTATCATTTAAATTTTATAATAAGTTTGAAAATAATTATATGCGAGGATCAGAGCGAGAGGAATAGGTGCAAGTAGATTAGTAACAAAAAACGTCATAGATTAGACTGAAAGTTAAAGTATTTTTTATTTCGGCACTGCCATTTCGCTAAACTCGCTAAATTACAAACGATGTTAGGAGAAAGGAAGTGTTAGAATGAACGCTCGTTTCTTACGGCTTAAAGAGAGAAATCCCGCGCGCTCTTTACGCCGCTATTTTAAAGATTTTCCGACTCTCCTCATTCCTGTCTCCTCTATAAGCAAATCACAGTTTTTCTTTTTTGATACGCAACCATTTGCTACTTACAACTTTGGCGATCTAGCTAATACGAAGGTTTTAGCGCCTCTCATTGATTATAGACTTCGCTCACAGCACCGACCCTGATTTTTAATATTGCAGCAATCCCCTAGGCATAAAAACCTGTGTTCAAGTAGGAGGAAAAGCTGCTACATGCTATTTATCGCGAGGGGCGGTTCGATTTAGTCCCTATCGCGTGTCTCCTCGGGTAGGGAACCTACCTGCAGCTCTGGGTGTGCTCATTACGCTGGCTCACTTCGGACTCTTCAAAAGAGCTACCTATTCTATCGTCAACATGGTACAGTAAGGTACAGTAATACCTTATGCATATTTAAGAGAACCATTACGAAATAATACTTTGAATACGAATTTATTTTTTCTTCTTTTGTAAGACTAAATAATAAAAATATGTTAACATAGCTCTTTCACCTTTTAAATGAAGTTGAAATTATTTTTTAGTTAATAATCCTATATTAGAAATTACTAACGAGACAGAAAAATTAAAAATTGATTGATATTCATCACCAATTAGAATTTTTACTCATGAAATAAAGATATATAAGAAATAATTTTTGTCACTTGTAGATGAAGGTCTTAAATAAGACAGAAAGACAGGGTCAAAAAAAAGAAAGCAATTGTCATTTAAAACATTGATAATTGTTCTCATAATATAACACAGTCGCAGCTTTTTTTACAAATATAATATTTATTTTCAAACTTTATTCTTACACTTTCATAAGTTCTTAAAAAATAATTTATAAAAAATGTTTGATTAAATTTTATCAATTATCATGAAAAAAAAATATAAAAAATTAATCATTCAATGCTTTTGAAATTGCAATTATAATAAAATTTGAACAGATCCATCTATATTGTAATATTTTTATGTTGAATATTTATTTATTTTTTATAATAAATACAGTAATTATAATTTCAATTAAAATAAATTTAAAAAAATAAAAATAGGCAAAGGAAAGCTAAAATCATTTGTGCTCAAAACCATTTTAAATAATAATTTTTACTGCGATTACCTTAAATTTAGTTTTTATAAATGCCTTTCATTTAAAAAAAAATAATAATATTTTAGATATAATTACTAATATAAACAATAATAAATAATTATTTTTTAATTTAAATTAATAATTAATCACTGATCGTATATATAGCAAAATTTCTGTTTGTAATAACATTGTATTACTATTAGTCTAATAGTTTAATCGAATCTGTAGTTTTCAAGAATTATTAAAGTTACATAATAATCCTCTAGTTGAAATAAAAAAATTCAACAAAATAAAAATTTTTACTACTAAAAGATTATTTAGAAGACACAAAGTTCTATGTTTTGCGTAATCATTATTATAAATGAAATTTTTCTTAACTCATTAATCACTAAAACAAAGTTGTATTATATACAACAGAAATATATTAAATATGTAAAAGTTTGTTTGAAAAAAGTTCCGCTAATCTTTATACATAATACAAATTAACATAATTGATATAAACATAACCTCAGAATTTTTAAATAGGCAAAAAATAAAGTGACATCTTCACTTTTGTAATCAATGACTTAATTATTGAAAGCCTTAAAATTATAATCTACTATTATCTATTGCATATTAATGTCCATATAGTGATTAAAAAACTATAAAAAATAATTAAAGTTTTAGAAAATTAATTTGATTTAATAAAAAAATCTCTTCTTATTTAGCTAGTCATAGATAGGTTTGAAGACATGTTTAAAAAAATTAAAAATTAGTCCTTTATTATTTAAGTGTAGAAAATCAATTGACTTAAATTTTTCAAACACTGATAACTTATATATTCTATACATAATGTTTTTTGTAATTATTATCAAATTCACTTTACTTGACAAATCTATCTATTAATTAAGGATTAACATGCATTAAAATAATATACACACGTGGCTAAAATATGTTTTAAAATTAAAAAATTTTTATTTTAACGAAATCGAAATTTTACATAATTACACATTTAATATTGTGGGAGGGCAGACTGCACGCGATGCATCGGCAGGCACGTCGATGCACCAAGCGACGGGCCGACACTCCGCCGCACAATAGTAACGCGCTACCATAGAATAGCAACTAGACGCGGCAAGTACCGTTACTCGGCACTGTAAGTACCGTTACCCGTCGATGCACTTGAGTGCATCAGTACTGTACGAGCCACGCGCTAGAACACGTGTATAGTCGTGCCTATATATATATATTGTAGTCAACTATTCTTTTTTATTGAATCTATTATTATCCTTCTAATCGAATATTTATTTATTCAAACTCCGTATCTAAATCTCTTCTTGTCTATAAGTGTGGGCACGAACCAGGGTACGGAAAAAAAACAAGTGAAGTGAATTTTTTTTCTTTTACAACAAAAGTGGCGCGAAAATTTTTTTTGTGTTTGCTTCACAGTAAAGAAAAAGTGTATCGATAAGGTGAAAAAGGGAAAAATAAACACATACGAGCCACCATCTATAATAAGAACAGAATATATGCAACTATAGAGTATAAAAGTGCAGTGTATAGTACTCGGTGCGTACAGGAAATAGATCGTAGAGGCAGAGACCGGAGTGCACGGAAAAGGCAATGGATACGGAGGCAAAAGCGTCATGGATAGGAAAGACGTCGCTAAACTGGAGCTAAGCCAAGAAGAAGCGGAAGCAACAGAGACCAGGGTACGAAGCCTAGGGGTACTGATCGAGGAAAAGGGGAAAGACTGCTAGGCATGGAAGCCGAGCATTACCAAGGAAAGTTTCTTAGATCCCCAACGACAATCTCACAAGGCGGAATTCCGAGTGCAACCTTACCACAAAACAAAAGCGTCTGTACTCAAGAAACAAGCTGAGAGACCAGCTGGAACAAAAGTATTGGACGAAGCGAGGAAAATACAAAAGTCGTGGATAATAACAAAAAGCCAGGAGATAATGAGGCAACAGATAAAAGAAATGATGGTCTCACAAGCAAAAGTACAGAAGACCATCCTTGAAACGCTTGCGTGCTTCAATACATAAATAGCAAGACAGGAAAATCCCACTTCTGACACCATAGCACTATTGCTACGCCCACCAGCGCAAACTCAAAATATAAGAGGAGAAAAATCGTCCTTCAGTAAGGAACTAAAAACTCTATCGAAATTCTTGGACCTAGATCCAACAAAGCCGAACGAGAAATGGATTGAAAGGGTAAAGCAGACAGCAGAAATTGCAGAATGGGACGATTTCCACACATTGGTGGCAGCGCAAAACGCGTTCATAGGTGCAGCCAGAGACTGGAGCGACAATGCGAACAACATCAGAACACGGAGACAGTTCGAGGAACAAATACTGGATGAATTCCATAAAAAAAAACGAAAATCTCATAATAGAGAAAATGAGAAAAGGACGTCCTGGACGGAAAAAATCATGGGAGAAATATCCCAGGAGGATACGGAATGTAAGTCTACAAACTAGAATGGCAAAAGCATGCACTGTTAACTACGCCGTGAACGGACTTTCAGACAGGAGAATCCCTGGTCAAAACAAATCTTTTCGACTGTAAGAGCTTTCGCGAATTGTGCATCAAAGCAGAGAATTACGAAAGTTCCTAGAGAAAGCAAATGGGAAGCGATCAAGAACAAAATACATCCTACAAACAACAAGTAGGAACCACCACAAACCTACGAAAAGATCCAAAACTGATACCCTCGAAGCCAGAAAAAAGCAAGTGCTTCAACTGTGAAGAAAAAGGCCACAGAAATTGCGAATGCACGCTCAACAAGGACGGACCCTGGTGTTATAAATGCAAGGAGACGCGGCACATGGACAAGGATTGCAGAACGGAAATAAATCAAGTAGAAGACCAAGGGGGGGGGGTCAGCGCAAGAAGGACGCAGTAAAAGAAAGAATATCCAAGTAGGCGGAATAACAGCCACTGCGCTGCTGGACACCGGAGCAACCACATGCATCATTCGATCGGACGTGTGTAAGCATGTCCAAGAACTTGGAGGATACAAATACAAGCTGAATTCTCACCCTGGTAAGCTGCGAAGCTTTGGAGGAGCCCTGGTCGACACGGAAGGAGCCGTAAGAATTCCAACTAATATCGATGGAGCAGTCTACGATCTCGAATACGTCCTCGCACCTGGAGGCGCGGAAATCCACGAGGTATTCTTAAGCGAACCTATCGTCGACAAGGCGCGGCTAATCCTGGACAAGGAGAAGGCAACATTGGAACCACACCTGCTCAGCATAGAATATGTAAGGGAGATAAAAGAAGAAGAGACTCCAACAGACAAAGCACTCGATGATATCCCGACGATCTACGTCCAGGAGTTGCGCGAAATAATCAAAAACTATAAACCGCAGACGAAAGAAGAGGTACCGGTGAAAAGGAAAATTATTCTCATTCTCAAGAAAAATCATTCTCAAGGATGAGACTCCCTACCACAGCCGCCCACGCCGACTATCACAGGCGGAAAAAGAATAGTGGATAAACAAGTGCAGGAATAGCTGAAGAAGGGGATATCATCCCGGAATATGGCGACTATTCCAGCTCACTGGTAGTAACGAGGAAGAAAATCGAAGAATACTGAATGTGCGTCAAGTACAAGGAGTCGACCGGACGAATGGTCAAGGAGGCGACGCCAATGCCGATCATCGAAGACCAACTAATGTGATTGATTCCTAGGACTGACAGCATAGTCCGGAACTATGCCCAGACATCAAAACCTCTGAGCGACCTACTTAGGAAGGACGTGAAATACAGATTCGGAGAGAAGCAGCGTAGAGCATTCATCGCCCTCAAAAGAGCTCTTGTGGAGATACCAGTGCTGAAAATCTTCAAGCAGCTCCGGCAAACGAAACTCCACACAGATGATTCAATTGATGGATACGGTGCTATCTTGCTTCAAAAGGACCCCGAGGACCAACAGCTACACCCTGTGTACTATCTCAGCAGAAAAACTCCGCGGAAAGGAAGTACACTATCTACGAACTCGAGTTCTTAGCAGTCATCCGGGCCCTAGATAAATTTAGGCACTAATTGATGGCCCGAAACATCAGGATAGTTACGGACAGTGCGACATTCCAGGAAACTCTGAACAAAGAAGAACTGTCCCCAAGATTCGGACGATGGGTCATGCTGATCTGACACTTCGATTACGAAATTGAACATCGTGCAGGAGCAAGGATGCGGCACGTAGAAGCTCTCAGAAGGGTGGACTCCATCAACATTATTCAGGACAACCTCATCACAAGGCTAACGGACCACAAAACAAGCACGATGTACTACCACTAGTCAAGCAATGCCTGGAGGAGGGAGAATACGAGGACACCAGTACGAAAAATGGTATACTCGACAAAGGTGAACCAGGAATGGAGAAACTAGTAGTTCCAGACGGTATGTTCCAAGAAGTGATCAGGAGAGCACACGAAGTTGGACACTTCAACGGCTGCAAAATAACGACACTACTAACAAGGGATTAATACATCAAGAACCTGTACCGTCGAATAGAAAAAACCGTACGAAACTACATAAAATGCATCCTAGGAGCTAATAAAAAACGGAGAACCGAACGCGGTAATAGCCGCTGTAATTACCAAGCTTGAGGCCGAGAATCCATAAAAATAGTATAAGAAAATAAGCTGAACCTAAAGAGCCATCAATGGTACTCTCCCTCGGGTCATCGGAATCAACCCGTACAAATTACTCTTCGAAGTCCAGGTCAAACAGCAGGAAGAGCCCCAACTCCGAGAGGCAGTCGATAAGGAAATGATCCGCCACTTCGAACAGGCAAGAGAGGATCAACAGACTCAGGCAAGGACGGAGAATATAGAACGCCTTCAACCTGGAAACCGCGAGAAGTATAATCGTCATAGGAAACCACCAACAAAATAAGAGGAAGAAGATCTCGTCTCCATCAAGCGAACGCAGCCAGGACCGAGACTGAAACTGGCCATAAAATTTAATGGACCGTACCGCATCGTGAAGAGCGCTCCACACGACCGATTGTAGTTGAAAAAACAGCGGACGGTGAAGGCCCACTGCAAAGTACAACATCAGCAGACAACATAAAGCTCTGGTGTGGGTTCCGCGACGATCTGGAGGGAGATCTAGAAGACTAGGACAACGCAGAATCGGAAGAAAAAGATGACATACCGCATGAAAATATCGAATCGTCCGAGGGTGGACGAACTGCGAACGACTGATTGTGAGAGGGTAGACTGCACGCGATACATCGGTAGGTACGCCGATGCACCAAGCGACCGGCCAACACGCCGCCGCACAATAGTAACGTGCAATGGTAGCATGGTGACACGCTACCATAGCATAGCAAGTAGACGCGCCGATACATTCGAGTGCATCAGTACTGTATAGTCATTCAGACCACGCGCTAGAACACATGTATAGTTGTGCCATATATAAATATATTGTAGTAAATTATTCTTTTTGTGTTAAACCTATTATTATCCTTCTAACCGAACACTTATTTATTCAAACTCCTTATCTGAACCTCCTCTTTCCTATAATATGTATTTATTTACTACATATATGCATATATCAGAATAGTATAATATAGTATAGTCGTTTATTGAATAATATTACATTATCTTCATACATTACATTATTTGATAATAAATTTGTTTCTCGTTAAAGTATTACATATAAACATTACTTATCTATTCATATCTTAACATGTATATATATATATATATTTACACATTTTTTCTCAGTTAATTGAAAATTACTTTGTCGTTGTTGTTATACATTACATGCGAAATTTAAATCTTAAAATATTTTTTGTTCTTAATATATATATCATACTTGTTTATGTATTCTAACTATGTTTCTTTTAAATATTTATGATAACTATTTACACCTGTATCTGATTTTTATTATTTTTTACCAAATTTTCTGTATTAGTTTATAAGTTATATAACAATATATTATTGTCAATATATTAATGTTATCGCTTAAATATAGTGTACATTATATTCTTTGATTATACACTTTTCTTAAAAGAATAATTTTAAACATTATTTACCTATTTGCATCTTGATCTATATAAATTTACCTATTTTTACCAGTTAGTTCAAAATTACATTTCTATTAGTATTATACATTACATAAAAAGCAGGAGTCTTGTGTAATATTTTTGTTTTTTTATACAATATACGTATTTACTTATTATAATTGTATTTCTTTCATATATTTTTACACTAACTATTAATACTATTGTTAAATACGCGAATCGCGGTGAGGTAAAGGATTTTGGTGAAGTGAAAAACTTGAATAAAATATTTTATAATTATTTTAAAAACGTTTATTACTCTGGCTCTTATAAATTCGAAAGTAATGGAAGAGAGCTAAGTAAGTGTCGGTACACGTTGTCTCAAGTTTTTTACCTTCTCCTCTTCGCCCTTTTACATATAAATATTTGGATAGTAGCGACAAAAACGGTGTGCACGGCTAAAATCGCGGAAATTCACATTATGCTTGTTTTATTTTAAGGCGCTGTTCAACTGTTGTTTAGTCGTTGCGCGACTGAGATTGTTGTCCCATCGCGATACGGCATTTCGCGGATTTGACTAAACTCGACTGTCGCACGAAAATTGATAATCGGGTTTCTATTGCCAACAATTATCTATTTTATTTCATCATGATCTAAAATACTCTATATATACATTTCTCAGCTTTTCTATATTAACATTTTACATCTGTATTTTATTTGTAATACTTTTTACTAAGTTTTATATTTATCTTTATATATAACTTGCACATTGTTTAAGGAGCATGTGGACTTGAAGGTTTATCGAAATAATGTATTGCACCTGTATAATTTGTAGAAATTATTTAATAATTAATATTATTATAAGTTTACAATAATTTTACAGTAATTTTAATTGGCAACAAAATGTAATTTAGAAAATAAGTGTCGCGAAAGTTTGTTTTACCTTGTCTAGGTCTCATCTGTTCATTTCGGGAGTGGTGTGGTTTTTTATATGATCGGATTTACAATAATGTGAGAGCAATGAACTTTCAATGAGATAAAATATATCGGATTAACAGGCTGATTAATATTCATCTTTAAATGGATGAAAAAAATAGACCGGAAAATCTAGACAATATTACTTCCGATAAGATTTTCTGTGTAGTGATTAGTCGGTGCATAGGAACAGAGTTACTTGAGTTTTCAATAATTAAGGCGGTGAAGAAATTTAGATCGTTAGATACCAGTGCGCGTTTACGGTACAGTAGTTGTATTTACGCATTTTTCGGATTCGTAGTTTATTGCGTATAAGTATTACAGATACTAGAAGTTTACTCGGTGAAGAGAGAAAATAAGTTAGCACCTAGTAGACTGATGCTCGCAATATAATAGGTGCGTACGTTTTGTAGTGTGAATAGCGTAAAAGTATGTTAGTATGTTACAATTGTTTGCCTTAAAAAAAATTTTTTTTATTTTCTTTACTCTACGCTTGATTTACACTTAATTTACCCTAATTGTTTATAAACCAATTTATACATTTTTTTATTCGTTTTCTTTCCTCTTCTCTCTCTCTCTCTCTCTCTCTCTCTCTCTCTCTCTCTCTCTCTCCAATAATTCTTGTACAATACATCTATGTCTATTTTATTTACTATTATGTAATTTATCTCATTGCTTGTATTAATTTCTAATTCATTATTTCAATTACTCTTGAAATATGTGCTTGAATTATGAACAATATAATGTTCCTTTTTTTCGTTACATAATATACACTTATTTTCTTTTTTTGTCAACTAGTGTCGATTTGCTTTGCTTTCGTTCTCGACTCTGAATCTTGCTAAGATTTTCAATCCGTAACTTCTTTTGTCTGCTTCTTTTTTTCATATAGACATGTTTTGTCTTTTATCCTTTTTAATATTATTTACTTTATCTCTTCCGTATATTTAGATTTTTCGACATGATTAATCCATATCTGCATTTGTGGTCCTGTTTTAATACTTTAGTTCGTCCCATAATATGTCTAAGTTATCTGCTTTTTTATTCCAAACGCTCTACGATCATGCTATATCTTGCTAGAAAAACATTCTTATCGACACATAACTTTTTTCTTCTCTTCTTTTAAATTTACTATTTTCTATTAATCTGTCTTCTCAATCTTTCTTTCCACACACTTTTTAATAATTATCATCCGTTCACTGTTTAATATTTTATTTTTGAACAAGATTGCCCACTTTTGTGATTTAATTTCTACTTTATACCTTTTTATTTGTAACATTAAAACACTATCTAGAGTATTCTGTCTACACCCAGGTACTACTTTATAAATTTCTTTTTAATCTTTTCAACATCACTCCCTATCATCCCCAAACTTTTGATCCACTAATAAAACATTAACCCGTCAAACAACTACATTTTTATTTTTAAATCGTTGAAAAGGTTTGCCGAAATACTCCAAACGTTATTCAATATTAAATTACCCTTTTTGTAATTATTTTCTTGTGTTAATCGTTTCTGTTATTTTGGATGAATATATATCCTAGATCGGAGAAAACTGCTTACTGTTTCTATGATGTCGTGGTCCATCTGAAAACATTTTTTTTGTACATCCACCCACCTTTATACTATTCGATTATTTTGATTTTATCTATGCTTCCAGGCCATGTTTCTGCTGGTATTTTTTCAGTATCTTCAACATTTCTTTTAAGTCTGCTTCACTCTTATCAAGTAACATAATATCATCAGCGTAGGTGATTGAACTAAACTTGACTTTCCCTATTTTCATTCCTGAGGTCTTTGATTTTTTTAACTCATCTTCTAGAGCAGACAACTTGTATTAAACAAAGTTGGATTCAACGGGCAACCTTGTCTTACGCCTCAGTTTGTTTTATATTTTCCTATTATTTTATTATTTATTTTTACTACTTTCATATATCAGTATTTATTTTATCCAATTAAAAATTAATTGATAGCAGTATTTGATAAAAAGCTATGAAAAAAATACTTTTTATTTATATCTATAAGATTTTGTTTAGTGTAAGCACATATTTTGAAAAAATGCTTTTATTATAATTCATTAAATAAGATCTTTTATTATTGCAAAAAAGAATTATAAATTTATCAACTTTTAATTTGATTAACTTATAAGTCGAGTGTACTGTGTACAATAGATTTTTTCTTAAATATTTAATGTTACGTTTATAATAAATACAAGATTTTTTTAAAAGGTAAATTAACTGGACCGGGTCAAGCCTGTAAAACCCCTCAATTCAGTCCAGATGGAAAGCATCTTATTTGGCTAGAGCGAGACATTAGTAAACCTCATCATAATGTGCAAAGACTTATGCGTATAAAATGGGACGTTGTTGAAACTGTAAGTTCTTTTTACTATTTTCATTATGAATATTAAATATTTTACTATAATTGTTTTTTATTGTATTCACGTATATTTTTTATTATATGTGTATATAAGTAAATTGTTATAATGATACGTTTAATTTAAAAACATTAAAAAATATGTAAATTATCAAATAATTTTCTTTTTATTAATTCATTTTTCTTAATTTAATATATGATATAAAATTACAAAGTTGCAATAAACTAAAAATTTTCCAATGTTATTCCAATGCCTTTAGCCTGATGTCGTTGTTGATTTAGTAAATACACATGTAGTAATAGCGAATGATAAGAAATTTTATGGTTTTTACGGACAAACTATTCCTAAACGTTGTTGGAGTAATGATTCACAATACTTATTCCTTAGTACACCACAAAGATCAAACATAAAATCGTACGTGGTTAACTTAGGTAAGTTGATGAAATTATAAAATGCATTTTTTTTTTAATAAAGTAATAAATTGATATATGTGCATTATAGAAACGAAAGTAGTGACTGAAATAGAGAATGCTGATGGGAGTAGTTTAAACATTTTAGATGTCAAAAAAAATCGCGTAGTGTTTACAAGATTCTCCCTTATTCAACCACCTCAATTAGTAGTTGGAAAATTCGATCCTTCTTCAGAAAATATTGGATATTTAAACTTATATAATTGTACAAGTCCACTTGATATTCCTAATGGAGAAAATCTCATGTATGAACATACTGAATTCGTTTACAAAACGAATGAATCTGTCAGTAAGTAAATATATTATTTGTATTAAAAAAAATTTATTTTAATATTATAAATTATAAATGAATATTATTCTAATAAAATATTTTTAATGATTTATTTTTAATTGTTAAAAAATTATTATAGTAAAAAACTACTTTCTTTCTCATAATTATAAGAATTTTTGTAAACAAAATGTGTTCTCATCAATTAATAAAATCGTTATTCAATAATTAAGGGGTTTAGCTTATTAATAGCTTATTATAATTTTTGTAAAAATTTTAACAAGACCGGAATGTTAATATTTAATTATAGAATATCTTCAAGAAATTACTTTTTACAGAGGATTTTAACTTCACATATTTTGGAGAAAAGTCTGCACCCGAAAAGTCAATACCTCTTCTTGTAGTACCCCATGGAGGACCTCATTATTCATTTTGCAATCAATTTAATATAGATCATGCAATTTTTGCTCTTTTAGGTACCTCGTAATAATTAAAATTATTTTAAAAAATAGTTAAAGTTATTAATAGTTTTTTTTTATTTTAGGTTTCGGAATTTTACAAATAAATTTCCGGGGATCCACTGGTATGGGAGGAGATAATATTGAATTTCTTACTGGTAGAATCGGCGAAACTGACGTACTTGATTGTGTAACAGCAGTAAATTTGGCGTTAAATAAATACCCTCAAATTGATCCAAATAAAGTTACTTTATATGGCTTATGTCATGGTGCTTTCTTGTGTGCTCATTTAAGTGGACAACATGCAGTAAATTATATTCTAATAATTATTATCTTTGGAATTATTGATTAAATATAATATGAATTTATTTTTTTACAGAACTTATTTAGAGCAGTAGTTATGAGAGCTCCCGTGATCGATATACCATCAATGTTTATACAAACTGATATTCCAGATTGGTAAATAATTACTTTAGTATATTATCTTAAGTTTAACATTAGATGACATATTTATACTATATTATTCATACATAATGTATAGTATTATTCAATATTATAAAGGTGATTTTTCATTCTCAATTTATTTAATTTATTTTTATAGTTAATATATAATTCAAAAATTTATATCACTACTATTTATTTATTAAGCATAATAATTTTAAAAACGGTTAATAGATCCATTTGAATTTTCAGGTGTCCTGCTAATACTGGTTGCCAATTCCTCGAGTCCTTACCACCAGCAACTTCTGAGACGAAATATACTGAAATAGTTCTGAAAATGTTTGATCGTTCACCTGTTCGTCATGCGGATAAAGTTAAAGCACCTACAATGATAGCCGTTGGAACAAAAGATCTGAGAAGTCCTGCATCCCAAGGTAAACTGTGGTACAACCGATTACTTGCAAACGATGTTATAACCAAGTAAGTTTGTATTTAAGATATCATATCACATATCATTTATATTTTCATAAAATAAATTTAAAGATTCATTTAATTCATTAAAGCTATAAGAAAAAAAATAAATATCGTTGATAATCAATAAATTAATAAATCAAAATAGTATTAAAAGAAGAAATTTTTTTCAATTATAATTAAATGCAAAAATTCTTTTGAAAAATAAATTTTTCTTTAATTATATTTTATTAAAAATTATATTTGTATACTCAAAATGTTTACAATTTTAATTTTAGGAATAAAAATATTTAAAGTAGTTTTCAAATAAATTATATGTATGTATATATATAGTTTTAAGTATTATCAACTATTTTAATTAACATATTTAAAAAATTATGATATATTTGGTTAAAATAGATGTATTTAATTGTTTAGGCTATTTATATATGAAGATAACCATATGCTAGCAAAGGATGTAGTCGAAATTGATTTTGTCATTAACGCTGCACTTTGGCTAATAAAATACATTAGTGACATACCAAAACAAGATAAAAAATCTATTGTATTAGCAGAAGAAGTGCCAAAAGAAGGAGAAAAATCAGCTGATGAATAAAAAAATAAGGAAGATATGCTTTTTAAGTTTCAAACATTGTCAAAGTTGATTAAATCATTTATAAAAATACTTGTAAAAATATGGCAAGACTAATTTTATCAAAATCAAATATTAATAAATCTTATTGCACTTGAAATTTATTTTTATTATAATAAACATCAATAAAATATGAACTAAATATTAAGCAATATAAGTCTTTAATTCTCTTTATTATCAAATTTATATTAAAAAATTATTATATAATGAACTAAAGATTTTGATGTATCAATTGTATATTGCACAGCAGTGCATCGTGAATGCAAAGTTAATCACATACTATAACAATAAAATATAAATATAAGATAAAAAAACAAATATATAAGTTGTATATTTAATATTTTTCAACAGTAGCAATATATATTTATTTATAGTAGAGAGACTTACTTACTTTATTAGTTCTTAAATCGATTATAAATCAATTATAGTAAAATTGGTTAATACTTGCATTCATAAAAGGAAATGTTTTCAAAATATAGTTATGTTATTTTTTTAAATATATGTATCCATTTTTAGTAACAGCTTATTGCCTTTTTGTTCATAAATAATAACAGTTGTAACTGTTCTTATTATTAATTTTTTTAATGATTATTTGAAAGTTTGTGTAAATGTAAAGAGTCAAGGAAATGTGGCATATATATTTTAAGTTTAATTCAGTACAGTATTGTTTAAAAAAATTTTAATTGTATTAAAAATAATCATACTGTCCTTGAAAAGAATATTAATTATTAACCTTTTTACAAAAAATGACAAATTTAATTTATATTTTAATAATACTCGTTAGTAAATATAAATAAATATAAACTAACAAAACACATGAATTATATATAATTATATAATACGTTAATAATAATACAATTAAAAATAAAAGGTATATAATATAAAATGAGTTAAAAAATTAATACTTTGAACTATTTTTAATTAATGTCATACATTAATCATTTCAATTTTTAAATATATTTATTCTTAGAACTAGTTCTTTTATTAATTACTAAGTTATTTATTAAATATATTACTTTTTTATAATTTTTTATTTCTTTAGAGAACGAGAAAATAAGATATATGAGAAAAAGTATTTGTGTATCTGATAATATCAAAGCATTATTTATCCGTATTTATTCTTATTGATTTTAACAACAATTACAAGAAGTATAAAACAAATAAAAATCAAGATGTCAACTGAGGTATATTAAACAATTATTTTTTAATAAATTTTATTTTTATTATCTAATCCTATTTTCATTAAATAGATTAAATTAATATTAAAAAAAAACCATTATTTATAATATCAATAAAGATTTTTTCTATCTATAGAATATGTACATAATATTAATAATACTAATTTATAATTTCTAGGTTGATAATATTTTAAATATTTATAAGCAATTAGTTGAAAATCCAAGTCTCATGTCTGCTAAAATTATTTATACAGAAAAAAATAGAATTTCAATACAAAGTTTATGGTCTCAAACAAATTTAGAGCGACGAAAAAGCAAAAATTTATTCAAGAATTTACGTTTGATGTAATCTTCAACCAGTTACAGATAGTTTTCCTATAGATGTTAGTGCTGAGTAGGTTTTTTTTTATTTAATAAGATACAATAAAAATTATATTATTTATATTATTTAGCATAATAAAGAAATGATTTTTAAATATTTTAATTAAAAAATGTGTTTAAATGTTTTTACATATTTTGAAATATAATATGAATGTTATCCTTTAAAATATTTCTACAAATAAAAATTTTAATAAATACGTTTTTGTACACTAGAATCATCACAGCTTTTTCTGAAGACAACAAATTGAAAGCAATTTTAAGGGAAGTTTTAGTTGATGGGAAATTAAAACAATTCATAGAAATCTGGGATAAAAAACATATTATCAAATCATACGATTTATCTGCTTTTGATATCCATAAAGATGTTTATTCTGTCCGTAAGAAGCTAATCTATTTGCATATTATTATAGTACATTTCGTATTACATTTTAAATAACTTTTTATATATTTTATAGCCATTTTCAGTGCATTTCATTGGTCATCGGATAATATTCGATTATTATATATCGCTGAAAAAAAATTAGTTAAATGTGAACCTTTTTATAAACAAAAACCTGCATCTAAATGTAATAAATCTATTGATGAAGAATCACCATTGCGGGTAATAATCATTTATTATAACAATAACTATAGTATTTAGTTTTATGAATGACTATTTGTTTACTTTATATTAATCAATAAATGAAATACAGTAAATTAAAATATAAAAATACTAAAATATTTATAAATAAAAGACTATAAATGTAACGAACCAAAATTACAATACTATTAAAAATTTTCCTACATTTTTATCAAATTTATAAAATATTATCAAAAATATAGAATAATATTATGTAATGATTCGCAAAAAAATAAATCGTATAAAAATTAAAAAAATAAAAATTTTATGTGTTTATAAATAAAATTTTAATATTTGTTATTTTTCAGGGTGCAGAGTATATTTTTAAACCTGATTGGGGTGAACAATTAGTTGGCAAACATAGATCTGTTGTAGTTATCTTAAATATTCAAGAAGATACTATAACTCCAGTAGTTTCTATTCCAGATGATTATTTTCCTGCTCAAGTAATTTGGGCTCCGAACGGAGATGATATAGTTGGTGTTGCTTATAAGCTCAAAAGACAATACCTCGGGCTATATGCTTGTACTAATAGAGAATCCTACATCTTTCATTTAAAAGGAAATGAATTTCGTAAGGATATTTTATAAAGTTCAAAGTATATGTTCCATATTTGAAAAAAATATAAATATATGAAAACATGTTTAAGATATAAATAATGACGTTGTAGTAAGCATGTAGATAAATAATTAAAATTTTAATTTTTTAATTAATTCACTCTTATTTTAATTATTATTCATAAAATTTTGTAATAACTGGAATATTTATATAAATTAAACTTTATATTAAATTAATCCCTTATTGATAATTGTTATTTGTTTAAAATAGAATATATATAAATAAAAAAATTATTATTTAAATTAATTATACCTAATTTTATTAAATTTTTTATAAAGGTAAACTGACAACTGAAGGCCTTGCTTGTAGATCACCACGATTTAGTCCAGATGGAAAATATCTTATATGGCTAGAACGAAAAATAAATCCTCCTCATCATCATGTTCATAGACTGATGTATATAAACTGGAATGTTTCAGACACTGTAAGTTTATATCTAATTTAATATCAAAACTGTATAACTTTGAATTATAAATACCAAAAAAAAATTAATAATAATTATCAAATACTTATTGTCAAAAATTTGATTATATTTAAATTTATTTTTCAAATTTATATGTAATTAACAAAATAAATAAAAAACACATAACTATATATTTTAACAATCAATACCGGATAGATTAAAATCTATAACTCATTAAGCCATCATAAATTTATGTTTTTTCTGTTCTTAGTCTACAGCACTGATTGATACAGTAAAAACGCATATAAGTATTTATAACGAAAAAAAATTTTATGGTCTCTATAATCAAACTTTACCTCAACGTTGTTGGAGTAATAATTCAAAGTACATATTTTTCAGTACGCCTCAGCGATTCAATATTAAATCTTACATAGTGAATTTGGGTAAATAAATAGAATAAAGTATTTTTTAAATATATATCACTAATAATAAAAATATGATATAAACTCGTATTTATACATATATATTGTGTAGAAACGAAGATAATAACTGAAATAGATAATTCCTATGGAGATAGCTTAAATATTTTAGATGTAAAAGAAAATTTTGTAGTTTTTACAAGATTTTCTCCTATTCATCCGTCACGATTAGTAATTGGAAAATTTGAACCAACTGCATCTAATACAGAAAATCTTCATTTATTTAACTGCACAAGTTTATTTAATATACCTGACAAAGAAACACTTATATACAATAATATAGAATTTTCTCATAATTCCAATGAATTAGTTAGTAAGTATTAAAGATTAAATAATATGTAAATAATTATAAGTAATTAAATATTTCAAATCTTTATTAATTATAAATTTTTTAATGAATATAATAATCTATAATGATAAACAATACAGATTTTTAAACTTGTTTTAGTTAAGACTTATACAAAATATTTATTTTAAAAAAATCTTCATTAAAATACTTGAACAATCTTTGGAACTGATACAAAAATAATTAATTTTTATAATTAATTTATGAGTAAATTAATTTAATTATAAATATTTAAGCTATTATATATTGCTATTATTATATATGCTATTACATATTGCTGAAAAAAATTACTTAAATATAAACCTTTCTATAAGCAAAAACTTGCGTCTAAAACTAATCTTCTGATTGAGAATCAGCATGGCGAATAATTTTTTATGAAAAATCTTATTATATATTCATATTATTCTTATTCTATTAATAAATTTAAAAACAAAATCATGTTAATATATTAAATTTTGTATTTTTTAAACATTTATTTCTCTGTAATAAAACCAGACCAATGATATGGCATATCTATATATTAATCGTTTACAGAAACCTTTGATTTTATAACAGGAAAGAAAATGAAGGTTATAATAAAATAAAATTAATCTTCTAAATAAATATCTCTTATATTATTTTTAATATCATTTATAAAAATAATATAATCAATTTGAGTATAGACAATATTTAAAACTAATTGATTTTTAAATATTTTTTAAAAAAACCTACAGATGATTTTAATTTCACATATTTCGGAAAAAAAGCCTTAGTTGAAAAATCAATGCCATTAATTGCAATACCTCATGGAGGACCCCATGCTGCCTTTAGTAATGAGTTTAATATTAATCACGCTGTATTCGCTGTTCTTGGTAATGTATTGACTTTATATTATATTCAAACAAATAAAACTTCTAACAAACTGAACACTTTTTAAGGTTTTGGAATTTTATTAATAAATTATCGTGGATCTACTGGTATGGGTGGAGATAATATTGAATATATTCTCGGAAAAATTGGCGAATCTGATGTTTTAGATTGCGTAACAGCTATAAAAGAAGCATTGAACAAATATAACTGGTTAGATCCAGAAAATGTTAGTCTTTATGGTGGATCTCACGGTGGTTTTCTAAGCGCTCATCTGAGCGGACAATTTCCTGTAAGTATATTTTTTAAAAGATGTTGATGGCAAATTTTCTTGTTGCTTAGTATAAAATTAATGATCTTTGTTGTGAATAAATAAGACTTTTATATATTCTCTTGAAATAAATTTTATATAACTTTAAAACTATTTATGGTTATTTATAAATAATGCCAATAAACGATTTCATAGCCAGGTCATTTACTTTTCAAAAAATTTGTTATTATTTTTTAATAATAACTTGTTAATAATTTGTTAGTATATAATAAATTATTTTTACTGTCTTTAATGTATAATTAATTTACCGATTAATTAATTATATAATTAATTCCTATTCAAAATTTTTACTTAATTTTATACTAATTATATATTAATAATATAACAACTAAAATAACTTTAATCAATTATATTATGCTATCAGTTTATTAAGTAACTACAATTCATAAATAAAAAAAAACTTTTAATGGAAATAAAAATATAATTTCTTTAATTTGTATTTGAAGTAATCGATATTAAGATATTAGTTAAACTTCTATTTTAAAAGATCAGTAATTGATTTTTAGTTATTATGAATATAAATGCTACAATTTTTTATGCATTGTGTTTCTATTTTATGTCCATTTTATGTGAAAAATCAAATATTTTTACTCGTCAATTTTTTTTATAGATTTAATTTTTCATAATGATGTTTTGAGTCCTAAGTAAATTTATACCTAAATATATGATTCAATAATGAAACAATAAATAATCTAATAGTATTCTATATTGCACGTATTGTTTCTGTAATAATGTATTGCACTTCAAAATGATATGTATACTATCTTATTAATTATATCAAAATTAATATAAGATATTACGTATATTTTTAATAAGCAGTTAAATAAGCTCATCTGTGATTTTTGGCTTCAAAGTTTTAAATGTTTTATTAAATATAAAATATACAAATAAAAGCAACATGTAACTGTTACATTCATAAAAATAAAAATTGGTTTCATCACATTAAAATTACTTTTTCTAAT
Source organism: Platyscapa corneri (assembly GCA_018907185.1). Lineage (NCBI taxonomy): Eukaryota > Metazoa > Arthropoda > Insecta > Hymenoptera > Agaonidae > Platyscapa > Platyscapa corneri. The sequence continues at coordinate 930,123 of JACCHW010000089.1, forward strand.
TAATAAATTTACTTGACCTCTGTAGTTAAGTTGAAAATTTGTTATACTATTAAGAAATCAATTTTTTACTCCACTTTTTTTTTATACTTTTAAACATAATTTGTTATTATTGTAATATATTTTATGGACATTATACACCGTGGTGAATTCTATTTAATGTATGTTGAAACTAATTTATTCAAATAGCTCAATAAATCAAAAATTATTTATGCTTAATGAAAATATAATTTTGAAATTACAGAAAATGTTTAGATCTGTAATAATGAGAAATCCTGTAATTGATATAGCAACAATGTTCAGCATATCTGATATTCCGGATTGGTAATTAATTATATTTATATCTAATTTATTATATTATTAATAAGAAGAAAATATTTATATATTTTGCAATATTTAAACAATTTACTAATTTTATTTTATTACTTTAAATACTAATATTTTTAATTATAGTTAAGTAATATTATAAATTATATAGAATTAGGATGCAATTATATTTTTTAATTAGAATTGCTTAAAAATAATTAAAATATTTAAAGATATGTTAAAAAAACATTGATATTAATTTTATGATAATAAAAAAATTTGAAATAAAAACATAAAATTAAAAAGATATGTCTAAATATCACAAAAGTATAATTAAATAAATATTTTCCATGGTACATTTATAAGATATACATACCTGCATATTGACATATGCATATGTGTTTTTTAACTTAATTTATGTATCGATAGAAAGTCTATTACCAATATAATAGAAGTTATTTCCATAAATAAATATTACTGAAAATCCAACCTTATATTATTATATTAATTATATTTGCACATTAAAAGATTGCATTTTTAAAAAATATTATAATGTTTAACCAAATATCTAACCATTAATTTATAAATTAACTATAATAACACGTATTTTATATTTTATATATATCTGAATTTATTTACAGTGGACTAGTACTTTGATTGTTAAAGAAAAATGTAAATTTTAATAAGTACATTTTAATTATAATAAGGTGCTATGCATCTATCACTAGAATGAAGTGTACTCAAAATATTTATTAAGAAAATGTATTATTCATTAATAATTATTTTTACTTTTTTATTTCAATTCTTTTAACTATCAACTACAATGTGTATTAATTTTTTTATTTGATAGGTGTCTAACTGAATCTGGTTATAGTAATTATGATACATTGCCAAAAAATAAATGTTGAATCAAATTATTCTGAATTAATGCAAACCATGTTAAAACATTCGCCTATTATTCATGTGAACAAAGTCACAGCACCTACTTTGATTGCTCTTGGATCAAATGATTTAAGAGTTCCTCCATCCCAGGGTAAACAATGGTACTACCAATTAAATTCAAATAATGTAGTTACTAAGTAAGTATTTCTAAATAATATATTTTTTTCTGTATTTGTTATACATAAATAATTAGCAATAGTAAATTATATAAATCATGATATTTATATGAAATTATATTAATGTAACATATATATATATATATATATATATATATTTATATTTAATTCTATGTAAAACGCTAATTCATACATTATTGTAAAAATTACAATATAAAAATGTTTTAGATTGTATATATATGAAGACAATCACTCCCTTGCTAAGGATGAGGTAGAAATTGATTTTGTAATTAATGCTGCACTATGGTTAACAGAACATTCTAATATTATAAAACATTAAACCAATAAGGAGTTTTTCAAAACAAAATATAAAGATAAATGTACAATTGACTTTGTTTTTGAAAACTAATTTTTTCATAAAACAATTTATACAAATATAACAATACAACTTTTGTACTTTATTTGAATAAATATATTACCAAATTTAAATTTACTTAAAAATTATTTCTGTAAGATGAAATTATTCCATATAAGGTATATTTTAATTTTTGAAATTACAAATTTTTTGATTAAAATTAAAAAATAAATTAAAAAATACGACTGTTTAAATTGTTTATATTAAAATATGCATTAATTATAAATTTAATATAATATAATATTAAAAAACTGATTATACTCATATCAAGGAGTTTGAAAAATTAAAAAATAAATTCTAACTATCACACCAGGTAAGCTAATAAATAATTTTGCATATACATTGAAACATAAAAATATAAATGATTCAAAAATAAAATTTTAATTAATTATTCAAGAAAAATTTATGTATTATTACAGTTTTATGCACATCTTAAAAATACATTTCTTTTTACGTATATAGGTAATATAAGTAATATAGCATATATTGATTATAGTTAAATACTTTTTCATTTATTTTCTTTTTTGAAGCTCCCTCTTCTACTATCATCTTCCTCCTGTATCTTCTTTCACTCTACTGCTTCCTTCTCACTCTACTTCCGTCGATCTTGTGCAATATGCTTATATCCTTCTATAACCTTTCATAATTTTGTCCCACTTGTATATACTTTACATTCTGTATATTCTTTCCACTTCTATTAATCAATATTAATTATTTTTTATTTTATTTCCCATTTTAAATCTCGCTAATAATATCATTCTTTGTTTTCTTTTTTCTAATTCCTTCTTTTCAAAGACACATTTATTTTCATGTACATTGTTTATTATATTTTAAAATTATCCTGTGTATTTAGAAAAAGCTTTTATTTTATTAATTCAAATTTGTCGATACTGTTCTGTTTTTATCGTTTCAACCTATTTACATTTTTTCTCTAAAAAATTGATTAAACCACTCAGTATAATTCGAAATTCATATCTTTTTACTCCGTAGTTCCAATTCTGCCTTTTTTCTTTCTTTTTTTTCCATTTTAACACTATTTTTTCTTCTATTCTTATTTTTATGCACTCGTTTAAAAATGTTTTGATTTCACTCTTTATTATTTTGTTTTTACATCTAATTGCTCTCTTAACTGATTATAATTATATTCTGTATCTTTTTGTTTTTAATATTGTTATGTGATCCGGTTTACTTTTATCTAAATTCAAGATCCTTTTTTTTAAGTATTTGTACTTTTTCTACTCTTTTGCAGCTTTCCCAACCCCATATTTAATATTTTCTATGAGCATATTAAATAGTTTTATAATTCCATCCTCTTTGAACCATTTTTCTGCAATGCTCTATGCTATTAGTATACCAAATACTAATAAATATTTGTTTTTTTACCATAAATTTTGTGTGTTCCTCATTAATCTTATTTATTTTAAATCTATAAATTGAGTCTATAAATATAATATTTTGAATCTATAAATAAGATTCTTCAAAGACGTTTTTATTTTTTAATTACGTTTATTTATTGGCACCGCTGAGCAGTTATTTTTGCCGAAAAAAGCTTTACACTACGTGAGAGAAAAGATTTGATTATAAAATCAATCGCGCTAATAGACAGAATTAAAAAATTATTCGAAAACAACTATTTGAAGATAACGATACAAATCACTCAAAACAAAACCGAGAAAAATGCGAACGCATTGCGTTTATATACATTATCTCCTTTCTTTTAACAATAATAAATATTAATTATCACAAAAGGGTTCGACTCGTCTGAAAATTCTTTCTTTTTACAACACGTTTTTTATGATATTTATTTTTAGAAAACTGCACTCATATAACGTAGTTTTGCTAATCTTCCATGATACAGAATCGTCACGTACAAAACCCTTTTCTCTTTACCGCCTATGGCGCAATCCCTGATAACCGACATTTTTTTTCCAATAATCTGTCTTAAAAAACCTCTTATGTGCAGGCAGTAGGAAAAAGCCTCAAAAAACACTCTAAATTATGTGGGTGGAATATGATGAAGCAGTCTTATTGATTTCCTCCAAGCCCTACCCCAGGCACAAGCATCTACTGTACTTTCAACTAAATGAGGATGGTCCCTGACACCTGTCACCGTCCGGTGTACTTGCGAGTACGTAATCGCCGTTTGCCTGCGTTCCTGTTCCTTCTGAGATTCCGGGTTATGTAAAGCATTTCCGGAATCCCGTTGCACCTGGGTTGTGAGTTATAGCGCTTGGCACTATGATTTCCCTACTGAGATCTTAGTGCCTGCACTTTCTGGCTTCATTGGAATCTAGCTAAATCTGGATCTTGGATAATAATGTCAAGCACGTATATAAATTGCGGAGGTGGCCAACCTTCCATTTATAGATGTCTCGGAGTACCGTGAGATTCTGAGTAACGTCCAAGCCCTCGCTTAAGACAAGAAGATAGTAAAAAGAGGAGGAAAACTCCGTGAGATCGAGAAAGAAAGACAGATTGTAGAACGAGAGAGTTAGAGAGTGAATCCAGTATATAGGACGAAAAAGCGAGATATTCGAATACACCTGAAAAAGAGCGCGAGACATCAGATAAAAGGGTAGAGTACTACCATATAGGCCCGGTGTGCGTTTGGTTTTTCGACAAGCAGATACTTTTCTGTATTGAAAATACCATTCAGCAAGTCTTCTATATTATTTTAAAAACAGAATATTTTATATTTCAATACATTATCGCACAGGAAAATATTTGCTCATCTCTTCTTTGTAGTCAATCGCGGGGCCAGATTATTCCTTTTTCGATGCTGAGTCCTAGTTACTTACCTCTGAACCTTTCCAACCTGGTTAATCCAGTCCGCTTGTTTTATATGTGATATTATCATATGTAAATAGTTTTCAAATTATGTCTATTTTGCTTTTGTATCGTCATCACTCTATTTTATACTCTATTATCTTTCTTTCTCATTCGGTCTGTTTTTTTAGTTCTATTAGACATTTATTTCATAACAACAGTATAACTAATTATAACCAACTATTTTGTTTCAAAAATTTTCTTCAGTATGAAATATTAAGAAATATTAATATTCATAGAATTAAGTATTTGCTTATTCACATATGAATAAAATATTCTATATATATATACATATAAGCACTTACGCCTAGCCACTTATGTAATTTGTTATAATCATTCCTTAAACTTAAAGTAAAATTACAATGCAATATATTTAGTCTTAAAAAAATTTAAAAGATTGATAAAAAATTTATCAAAAATTTATCAAAAATTTTAATTAAAATGCAGATTTACAACCATTTACAAACTTTTTTTTTATTGATATTATTTTGGAGGAAGTTATAATAAATGAACAATTAATTTAAATTTATATTTAATTAATGAATAATCTTTTACTTCTGGCAAAGAATTATGACTGATGATGAGAAATTAAACGCAATTTTAAGAGAAATTACTTTGGCGATAAACTTCACTTTATAGAAATTTTTGATGAGCAGCATCTTAGTAAGTCATGATTTGTTCTTATACAATTCTTATTGAGATATTTATAATAAAAGTAAGAAATTCTAATTTTTTAAATACAAATTATTTACATTTACATAGTTATTATCTGTTAATACAAGTTTTTATATATTACGGAAAAAAGAACCCAAGCCTAAATCTTACTATCAACAAAAATCATAAACTTAATTGATAAATTTGATAATGAAGAAAAATTAAATTAGATGTATAATTTTAATCTAATATAAATTTATGAATGCATTCATAATTACGGTACTCTTAATTTAATGTTTGTTTACTTATCAATCAAATTCTTATAATAATGTACGTTTATTATTGTATTATATATGTAAAAAATAATATAATTTTAATTTTTTTTTAAATTATTTTTTCTTGTTAAATAAAAAGTAAGCAATATTTAAGTATAATGATAGCAGTTACCAAGAGAAAACTACTGTACGTAATACGTTAAAATTGTATTTAAATGAAAACCACATAGTAAATTTTTTTCTTTACAAAAAAATTTTTATATTCTAAATCATCAATAAAACTTAATTAGATGCACGAATAATTAATAATTCTCTATATGTATTAATATTAAAACGTAGTGAAAGAAACTAAATTATATCTGACTAAACATAATATAATGATTTAGAAAAAAATATTTTTATAAAAATATTTTACATTAAAAAAAATTTAAACAGTGTTCACATTAATCGTACAATATAAAAGAAGTAATAAAATTAGTTTTAATTAATTCACGAAGCGAATTGTTGAGCTATACGTATCAGACAATACAGTTGTGAACTTTACACATCAATTAATAGATCGAATGATCAGGACGGTCACCCGGAACATCATAAAGCAGCCGTGAATACGGGTCACATAAAACATATAAAGCATTTATAGGAGAAAGTTAGATTTACAAAAACGCGATTCATTTATTATCGTTCTCTATAAGACAAAAACACAGCTATTATAATTCTCGACTATACAAGATATCCGATAAGGATTACCTACAAATATACAGACATCTATTCTTCAGGGTTTTACTCTCACCAGATTATCTTATAGCTTTCGTTCATATTTCGAACATTATTGCTAGAGGTGAACACGGGCAACAAAACGAACCTAGATCATAAATATATATAAATAAATAATTAAAAACTTTTCAATTGATTAACACATTTAAATATATTCAGTATATAGTAACATTAAATTGAAATCAAAATTTATTGTGATAATAAAACTTATGATTTTTTTAATTTGTCGAGAACACACGAAAGACTTTTAAAATCTTAAGATAGTCTCCTTCACGAGTTAAAAAGTTAATTGTATAATGAAATAAAGGAATTGTATATTTTAATTAATATTAATATTAACCGAAACTATAATCAGTAAGTAGTTGACGAGTTCTTACCATTTTAGTAAGTAAACGTCAAGGGATGTGGGAAGAGGGGGGTATAGGAAAAAAAAATCGAGTATACGGGATTGAGGTACGGAGGGTACGCAAGCGTGGCCCGGGGAAAAATGGATGGATTGCAAATCCTTCCTCCCGTTTTTATAGATCGGAAACTTCAACGGTTTTTTAACTTTCGCGGAAAGTTGGACGTTACCCGATCTGTTATTGCGCGTGCGACTATTTAATAATAACGCGCGCCGGCCCGTCGCCGACGGGCGGCGCACGACATAGTTGTAATAAAAATAAAAAGAAGATAACATTTTAGTAGTAAAATAGTGATAATAAATAATAAAAGAAGTAAACTAAACTCTTCTAAGTAAACTAAAACAAAAATTAAAGGATAATATTGAACTTAATAATATTAAAAAAAAAATATGACCGAATACTAGTCAACTACTGAACAAATTTTCAGAATACAATTTTTAAAAATACAGCAGAAAATTGCCACTTTATAATAATTATATGATACATCATATAATTATTATAAATTATTATAAAATGGCAATTATATAACAATTATGTGATAAAAAATAAATATTGAATCTCTTACACCAATCGCATGATAAAGAAATAATATATTTACATTTTGGCGTAAAATTTGTTATCTAAAAGAGTAGTATATAATTTTATTTATTAATATTATTTTTTAGATCCGTTTATATAATTAGATTTTTTAAATAATTATAATGTACTTAAAACGCTTAAAATTCGTAAACCTATATTATAAAAAGAATTTTGATATAAAATAGGTTAAAAAAATATAAATTATAAAGATTACAAGACTTTCAGAAATTAATAAAATGAACTAGTTAACTATTATTTATTATAAATTAGGCATTATAATTATTTCTTTAATATTCAAATATGCAAAAGATATAAATACTATACTTTTATAGTATAAAAGTAATAATTATTTCTTAGTTTATAATAATTATATTATATATAGCACTTTAAAAATATCAATCATATTAACATATATCTATATAATTAAGGTATTAAATTAAAACTTAATTTATAATAATTATATTATATATAGCACTTTAAAAATATCGATCATATTAACATATATCTATATAATTAAGGTTATTTACTTGCTCAAATAATCATAATAATATTTATGAAAAAGGAACAATAAATTAGTATACAAATAAATATTGCAAATTTTTAATTTTTAAAACAACTATTTTGTATTGTATAGTAAACACATGTTATATAACGTTATATCGTATCATATTCTTAAAATATAGTTTGAATCAATAAAAGTCTTGTAAAAATTTTTTAAATCTTATTTAACAAAAATGACATTAAATGTTTTATTTCACAGTTGTAATACTGAAAATAGTTTTATGCAGATCTGTCAGGAGTAAATAAAAAATATAATGAACTATTGTTAAAAATATGTATAAAGGTATATAAAATTGAAATTAGAAGTTTTAAATTAATAAACATTAATTCATATTAATATATTATTAGTTACAATATCAAATGAATAAATATTTTTGATGAAAATAATTCAATAAATGATATAATTTAGAATTAGAACAATTTTATTTACATTCGATCTTCCAGTCTTAAATTAATATAAAAAGGTAAAATATTGCATTCTGTAATATTAATACTACACTCTGGTTTATAATATATACCGAAAAATACCCAAGAAAATATTTTATTTACATTAAAAATAAAGATTACAGTATGTACAATTTTAATGTTTTCTTTAAGTCTAATTTGCTTTATTTGTATTAAAGCTTGCTCAATATTTAAAAATTTGATAAAACTATGTTATGAAATGCTTTTTGTTAAGGTTTTTGAATTTTATCAAATATGCTATATTGATAAATGAACTCGCGAGTATTTTATATGAGCATATTAACATAATATAAATAAATATCACCAACAATAATAATTGTAATTTATATATATATATAAATTTAATATTTGTATACAGTTTAATATTTCTATATATAAATATGTATATATTAAACTATATTCTTGATGTATGATAACTATAGTACTTTAGAGTAAATATGACTAAAATATGTTATTAAATCCTTTTCTTCCATAGCTAATTAGAATACTTTCGAACTTAAATAAAGTCTGTGACCAAAGGAAACCATCTATATGACTGAGAAGTAACATAAATTGAATATAACATTTATCAATAAAATTTTTTAGTGATTTCAGAATTCAAAAATAAAATTTTTAAAATGTACAAATAAAACTAATTACATAATTTAATTTTCATTTCTAGAAAACTAATTTTTATTGTTAAAATAATAATATATCCAAAATTGGTAAAAAATAAAAAATATTCTAAATTTGAAAATATCAATGTGTTTGTGTATATATATATATAAAGTGTTATTTAAGTATTCTGTAACGTTCAGTATAAAATGTATTCAAAAATAAAACTTTAAAAAAAGTATAAAAATTATTTGTTAATATTTTTACATTCTACAATTAGTCTTGCAGTATAATACATTTCACTTCAACATATTTTAAAAATTAATACATCTATTAAAAAAACAATTTGATAAAATGAAAATGTATAAAAATTGAATAGAATAATGTGTTAATATTTGTGCATTGAAGAGTTACTATAAAATGAAGAATCAATTCATGTAGTTTACTAATCTTTACATTGTATATTATTAATTATTGTCCAATTACTTTTTTATTTATTAAATTATTTAATTTTAGCTATGTGAAAATACTTTTATTGCAAACATATTGCCATATTCAAAATAAATTTAAAAAAACCTACAATCTTTGCCTAGTAATTAGTATATTATTGTTTTAGAATACTATTAAATTTTCTTTTTTATAAAATAATTCTATTTTATTTGAACAGTTTATATTTACATAATTATTCTAGTAATGCATATTAAATCTTTAATTATATTTTTACAATACTATCTTCTGTATTTTTTTAAAGTTTATCTGATTGTATATTACTATAGAATTTTAAAAAGAATTAGAATAATCATATCATTATAATGTTTGACACCATAAACGTCTTTCTTTTAATTTATATAATTTAAAGAACATGTAATTTAATGATGTATTCTTAATAATTGTAAAATAATATAAGAAATTTAGTTATTAATTCTTAAAACAATTATAAATATATTAGAATAGTATTACATAAATAATATTATTTTTAACCAATTCATTGTTTCACAAATGAACAATTCAATACTTTAATTACTTTTAAAATAAATTATGAATAATTTTATAAAATTTTGTTTTAAAGATAATCAAAATTATACATAACAAAACTTCTGTTATCTTTTCAGCATAAATTCTAATATCTTCTTTGTAACTTATATATCATAACTTATAAAATCATGTTCATCAATTATTCAATCCAATTTTTTTTCATAAGATGATTTTTCAAAATTAATTATCTAATTAAAACATTAGATAAATTAATATAAAAAATTATGTGCAATAATATATAGCTAGTCTATGTATTAGCAGTATTAGTTTGGGAAGGGAATAAAGAATCATAACTAGGTGGTAAATCTTTGTCATGAACAGATGGTGGAATAACTACTTCCAACATTGAAGCTGTGGGCACATACGGTATATTAGAAGCACTCTGTTCACCACGTTCCATTGGTAATCCAGATGTGCTACCACTCATAGTACTAGATGGACCTGCACAATCAGGTGACCAGCAAAGTTTTTTGTGTCTTCGACAGATCCACAAACACAAAATAAATATAATGAAACACAAAAATATAGTTGTTACAGCACTGACAGTCACTTTAGTTCCAATTCCATCACTCACTATTCGATTTACCATGCTGGTACAATTACTTTCATCAAAACAAATTGAACTAACACAGTTTGTAAAGCCATCACAAATAAATTTATTATTAATACACATAGATGAAAAACTTGACCAAAAATGTGTTCCAGGCTCAAAATTCTTACAATCTTAAAAATATAAAAAATGAAATGAAAGATTGCAATGTTATCAAATTAACAATCTATATCTATAAACTAATTATATAAAGCATACCTGTAATTTGTTTATAAGGAGTATATATTACTAATAAATCCAGTGTCTGTCCTGAAAGTAACGGCTGCCTTGAAATATAAATTTCAGTAGTTATCTTTCCCTGCTCACTATATTCTTCAAACTTTTTTGTTGTATAATCTGCTGCATTTTGATTATCTTGATTTTGCATTCCATATCCATTAAATTGAATATTGGAAATATAACGCTTATGACCATTATAATTATCTAGTCTACCACAATACTTTTCTGATTCATTACCATTTTCTTTTGTAAACTAAAATAAATAATACTTAAATAGTTGTATATTTTTATTATTGATGCTAATTTTAGTATTAGTAAATAAAAGGTAAATACAAAAATAAATAACAATACACATAAAAAATTGAAAATAAAACTTATATTCATAATTTAACTTATAATATATTAATAATAATTGTAATTTTTAACAGTAATTATAAATAATTCTTTATAATATTTTAGCTTAAACTAAGATTGAATAAAAAAATTATTTATTTTTATTAATAAAAATTTAAACCCAACAGAGTTAAAATATTATTAATTGGTAAAAAATACTATGTTCTAAATTTATTAAATGATTGAATAATGAAATTTATTAAATTATAAAATAATATTTTTATTTGATACAATTACTTGATTGAAATCTATAATTTAATATTTATAGCATAAAAATGTACTACTATATAATAGATATAAATTTTAATAATTTATATAAAAATATAAATTAATATTTGTAAAATTGAAGTAAATAAATATAAAATAATTACCCTGATATAATCCAAACATTCTGACCCATTAACTCTAAGAGACATTCTTTGTATAACTGCAAAAAGTTTTTCACCTTTTGTTGCTTTTATTTTGAATTTACAATGTTTATTATACATAACTTGCCAACTGTCAAATACATGTGAAGGCTTTATCATGAGAGCAGAATCTTTGTTCTTCCTCAATATTTCCACAATTTCAACTTTCTCATTTGATGGATTACAAATTGCAGCATTATCTAAGCCAACTGGATTAGAAAAAAAATAATAAAATTAATAGTTGGAAAATTTTATTAGAAAAATACTTTTACAATACATAATACAATTATTTTACTTACTCTCAGTGTATAACTTCGAAGAATCTAATTCAGCTACCGTGTCCACGAGAAAAAGAAAGACGAAATAAATGAACTTTGCTGTGTAATACTCGGCCATCTTGAATTAACTGTCATAAAGCCGTATAAAGAGTTAACAATTCATATGTATGGATGGAAAAGATAAAAATAAAGCTGATAACTGCTGAAAAAATAACTACAACTAGCACCACCTAAAATTAATTTTTTATCCTATAAAATTTGTATTCAATCATATGGAATTTTCATATTTTTTATTTATACAATTTATGTGTAAAAACATTTCGGAGAGAATTAATGATCAATTAATTAATCATCTAAAATTCAATAATCTAATATCATTTATATAAGGTACGTGCAAATTGACGAGGAATGAAAATTTATTATTTTCCGTACATTGTATTTTCATTAATTATAAATTTCCTGGAATCAGAAGGAAAATTGTTTACACAGGTCTACATTATTCTTAAAATATTTTATAAAAAAAATCATAATAGAGCACTTGCTGTTAGTTGCACTTAAAATCAAAGAATTATTTTATTTTTTATTATTAAAGTAAATGTATAAACGGATACTCACGACTAATTACAGAATTTATCACGAAGAAATTCTTTTGTATTATAATTCGACTTTGCAAGTACTGATAAAGTCTGAAATTTTACTTGAAGATGGAATATAGGTATGGAATTTTTACAAACTTTTAAAGTGTGTGTAGTTTTACAATTCTATTTACAAAAAAGCAAAATTTGTTTTAAGAATAAATTGTATATAAATAATACACTTCACATTACTAAAATATGCAAAAATTTTAACATTTAACAATATATAAAAAAGTAAAACAAATTTGTCCATGAATAAAATATTAATATAAAGGTACCTAAATTAAATATTAATAAATTATTAATATAATAATGATATCAATAATAATTTTAAGTTTGAAAAAATTTTTAATAAATATATAATGTTCTCGTTATTATTAACAAAACATTTTGCGTATTTTATATTATAATTTACATTTTTGTAAGTCACCGAAATTGTTATATTTTATAACTTATAATTTCATAGATTTCATAGATACACTAGATTTCTTAGAAAAAATTTAATGTAAAAAATATTTAAGCATATGTGTAATTATTTTTAATTAGATTACTATAAATTAGTCATTAAAATTTTACGCATTGAACTATAATTATAATATACGAAAAATTGTACACAATAACTAGATAATACTTTACTTTTAAAAACATTAATAGTAATTAATTAAAGCAAAATTTTTTGTGTATAAATTAAATATTCATTGAATTGGATTAATGTATTTACATTCAAAATAATAATTTGAATAGAAATTAAACTTCCCTCCATGAAATATGACCATAATGTAATGGAATTCAAAGTAACAAATAAAAACACATATAATATTATTGCATTTTAATACTGTTAACAATATACTTAGAATACAAAACTTAAAAATTATATTACAAGTGTGAACGCACGTCGATTATAGCTTATTAGTTGGCTATGAAAGTGCGACTGAATATAAACTAGATATAAATATAAAATTTAATAGTATAAGTTTTAATTCCATATATTTAAGGGACGTAATCTAAGAAAAACATTGCGTTTATCCAAATAACTGAAGCGTGAGAAAAGTGTGTTTTCGAATAATTAAGTTAAAAAATTTTATTTTCGTTAATGCTATCAGATTATTTTTTTAAATTGGATTCTATAAAAAAGAAGTACGTATGAGAAAAGTTTACTATTGATAAGTGATATTAGAGGCAAAAAATGAAAAATGGAAACATAAACTCCAAATTTTGATGAACAGATAAAATATAAAGGAGAAAGTTAGTCCCATGAAGAATCAATAAATTTAGGCATTAAAGAGAACATTTCAATATATTCAAGCAATATATTTAATTCTAGTATATTTTAATTAAAATTTTAATTTAAATTATCATATTTAAAATATTTATTACATTTAAGAAATTATGTGAACATAATAAAAATCAATACAATTTAAAATATTTGATAATCAACGAATATTTTGTTTACTGAAATATGAAAACATTTTTTTAATTTACAATTTATTTAACATTATTCATTCGTTTATCTACAATATCTTCAAAAAATTAATAATAACTTACTATATTTTAATAAAAATTAAAAAAACAATTGCTTATTATATATGATACATTATTTATTATATTTATTTACGTTTAATAATCATAATTAAAAATTCTCTTTAAATTATTAAACTATTTAGTATTGAGAACAATCCAAACGTTCAATGTTTTGAACTCGATTTTGGCGAAGTAGAAGTGGGCGTTACAAAAATTGAATCTGTCAAAATTATTAACCAAAGCAATGTAAGTCTTTTAAATTAATAAAAATTAGTTAAAATTAAAATTAATAAAGAAAAGTAAATTAAAATATAAATAAACAATTATAAATACAATTTGAGATGATATGATTCGAATAAATAATTTGTTATTATACAAAAATTATGCATCATATACTATAATCAAATTAATTGTTATTTAATCAATGTATATGAAATATTTACTATTTTATAATGTTTTAAATTACAATTTTTTTATTTTGTAACAAATTTATGTTTATAAAAAGAATATTTAAATGTTTAAGATTATAGAAAACTTATAAATTGGAATAATTATTTAAAATTTCTTTGTTATTTATTTAAAAAATAAAAAAAAAATTCCTTATGAAATATTTATAATTTATTATGTATAGTATTCGTATAAAAAATTATTTATAAAAATTTTTTTAAAATATTTATTTAAATATTGGTGAAATCATTAAAAATTAATGTAATTTCCTAACTTTAAATACATATTATATTTTACATTTGTAGCAAAAAATATTTTTTATGCAATATACTTACATTAAATATTTTATTTTATTAGAAAAAACAATTATACATTGTTCAAAGAGATTCAATAAGTAACCCATTAGATTGTGTATTTCATACTATTGAATCTACTTGGTCATTGCTGCCTTACGAAACATACTTGTGTGATATCAGTTATAAGCCTGTTTTATCAAATCGAAAGTATACTGACTATTTTTATATAACAGATACATATCGTTGTTGTTTCAAAATTATAGCTCACGGTTATTGTATTGGTATATAATTTTTCTTATTTCAATATTTAAAAAATTTTTTAATTTAAAAAAAGAAAGAAAAATATTTAAATAAAAATAAAGGATATCAATTAATGTTTTATATTTAATAAATATAATTATAAATATAATAAATATAAACAAATATTACACTTTAGGTCCAAAAGTTACCAGCTCTAAAAATCGATTAATAATGATTTGTGAAAATGAACCTTTCAAAGTTACAGAAGTGATTAAATTAATAAATCACTCAAAAATTTCTGCTAAATTCAAGTTCGACATTGACAATTTACAATGTCCTTTTAAAATTAGCGAAGTTAGTGGAATTATAAAAGCATCAACGTATAAGTGTTTTTCTATTTCGTTTGAACCTATGGATATTGGAATCTATAAATATCACATGCCATGTATCGTTTTAGATCAGGTAACTTATGAATTATTGAATTTATTTGTTTATCGAAAATAAATATTTTAAACTTATTATTTATATTTAATACAAAACGTTATGTATAATTTGTTAAAAGAAGAAATATATTATAAATTAATTAATTTTGAATGAATAACACTTGCTTATCATTTTAAAACTAAATATTTTCCCTTCACTAGGTAAAGTAGTATACACGTTAATTCGCGAAAAAACGAGAACAAATTGCGGAATATATATTTCTTTTGGTCATGGTCTAACTTAATTAAATCGAGCAGACACCGAATCTAAGAATAAAATTCTGTTAAAAGATTAAGAAGAACTCGAAATAAATTCTACAGAAAAACTTTGATGGAATTCAAAGCAAAATTCTGTTCAGAAATTTTTTCATAAATTAATTGAAAAAGTTCTGTCTTTTGTTCCTTACTCGCAGTATATATGCTAATTTGAGTATCTCCTTGTCTTACTTTTTCACCCAGATTTTCTTACAATATTTACCTATGAATTATAATATATGCTGATACTTTATTAAATAATCTTACCCAACAAAGGTTGATAAACGCATTTGAAAATTAGTTTTTTGACACACATAAGGAGAATCAGAATATCTTTTATTCTTGGAAAGGGTATTTCACGCTTTTGACTAAAATTTATCCCGTTCTTCAATCTAGGCGTGAGTTTC
Organism: Platyscapa corneri; assembly: GCA_018907185.1. Classification (NCBI taxonomy): domain Eukaryota; kingdom Metazoa; phylum Arthropoda; class Insecta; order Hymenoptera; family Agaonidae; genus Platyscapa; species Platyscapa corneri. Next base: position 946,256 of record JACCHW010000089.1, read on the forward strand.
TCTATGATCTCCTGTTATCAACCAACGACCGTTCCCAAATATCTTCTTGTGGATACTATTCTGGTAAAAAACTCCCATATGCTAATGGCTTGAAAAAGGCTTACATTATAATCTAATGAGAACAGAAGCTTGAATTAATATTATTTAAAAATTATAATTATTATTTACTGCTTAAAAAAAGATTTATTTTTGGTGATCTTATTTCAACTTATGATTATGCATTGTTGTAACGGAAGTGATTATAAGAGTGACTAGCATCCCATTCATGTGCACTTCTGTATCTTTGAAGAATACATTACGTGCATCATGCAATCCAAATTTTGCTCAATCTAACTTATGCAACATCCTACTACAACTAAATTTATTATGTACGTCTAAACTTTTATTCATAGGTCTTATTTCAGCACATTCAATTAGTACTCTCATTTCAATATGTACAGCTTGTGACGGTGAGCATAAGAGAAAAAGAGAAATAAATAAAAAAGTACTAGCAGATCATACTATGAACTTTCGCGGAAAGTTGCGACCGCATTATGGGGAGGTCTACAACATACACTGTAAGATTATGAGTAGATTTCACACGCTTTGTTTACAATAAACAAACTGAATGTTACAGAATTTTAATAACACTAAAAATTAATAGAATACAAACTTTTATATTATCGTATTTTATTGCGACTTATTTTACAAGTCTTACGCGTTGTTCCCGTATCGAGGGGCGAGGAACAACTAATTTTAATCTGTTTGAATAGACAGCATATATAAGAGAAAAATTTTAATAATAAGAGCTTTTATAATGAGAAAAGTAGATAAAAGTATCGATTTGCCGACTTGCTATTTACATTTATGATTTTACATGCTGGAGATGAAGTTCGCGGGGGGACGTCACAAACCTTACAGCATCCAGGTATCTTCGAGTTCTCGGCTTACTTTCTGTCGTCACAAATCTACAAACTAATCGTCATTATATTACAACAGTTTTTTTAATTGTACTTTAAAATCGACAAAATATTTTAGAAAAAATTGTATGCATTACTTTACGTACCTGTAACTATCACATCTCTTAATTCCAGCACATTCAGGGTCATTTTTCATATCAGTAAACACTTGACCTCGCACTACATCTGCGTTCTTAACAACTATTAATTTTTTAAAATTTATTAATAAAAATGACGTTTTAAATGTTAAGATTATATTAAATACATTAATATTATGATATTTTCACAATAACATGTTTTATAACAGATCTAATTTTATTCGTTTCAGAATCCAATTATTTTAGAATTATACGGATTATGTTATTCTAATTTGGATAAAAATTATATTAAATCTTTTTATTCAAAAATTGAAAACATTGATGAACTTGATAGCGCAAATAATTTTAAAAATTATATGAGCGATTTTACGACAGTAGTTAAAAGTAATCCACCACCAATATCGTTATCTTGTAACTATATAGACTTTGGATATGCTAAAATTGGTTTTGAAAATTCTGGAAAAAGAAGTCCTCAAACTGTATGCTTAAGTAATCTAAATAAATATGATGTATTCATCTTGTGGGAACAAGGTACTTTATTAACATTTTAGTTTTTAAATATGTTTAGAAAATAGTAAATAAATAAAATATAATTATTAATAAAAAAATCAATAATAAAATTTTTGATACAAATTATTAAATAATTTTTTAATAATTATTTAATGATGAAAAATAAATATTTTATCATACTTTCAATTATCCATGCGTATAAAAAACATTTGGCGTGAAGCTCTGTATAGTATTCGTGTTCCTTTATAATTTTGGATAGTTAAGATAATTTTATAATTATATATTTTTTTATTTTGTAATTATAAGTTACAATTATAATAATTAATTAATATCGATAAATCGATTTAACTTTTTGAAAATTGAATCCGTGTGCTCACCTTTTACAATCGATGAACGCTGAGTTATTTTATCAGACTCTTGCACGAGGAACTTTCATGCAAAACATTAATTATAGAAAAATCACAAATAATTTAACTAATTGCGTTCGCTCAATTTTACAATCTGAAAAATTCAAGCCCTTAAAGCTGCAAAATTTTATATTTCAAAGGTCTTCTTAACGATACAGTGACATCTGTTTACAATAAATATATTATCTACACCAATCTTTAATTCTTTTTTTTCTATATTTCAAATTAAACATACAAAAACATTTTTTATTTTTTTAGATGTATCGGGAACATTCAGTATCAGGCCTCAAAAAGTAAGAGGACGTAGTAATCAGTCAGTTATTTTTGAAGTTCGATTTGATCCATCACAAAAGCAAAGTGCTTATTCAAAAAATCTAATGGCACGTATTTTTCGTATACCTTGTTGTGCAACAAATATTCATATACCCAATGAATTATTAATGAACGAAATTCCCGAATTTATTTTTATTCGGCTTATTGGTATAAAATGAAATATCTTAAATAAAAAGTTCATTTTTAGTCCACATTTTGTCATTAATTTCACCCATTTCACTCATTAAGGTCACACTTACAGCGATAATTCTTATAATTGGATGCCTCAATATGACGTTCCCGAAACAGTAACAATGCCTGCTTGCATTCCGACATTACCCGTATTTACAACGTTTGCTATAAGGAATTTCGGACAACAATCGCTTATGTTTTGCTTTATTCCACCCACCACTAGTCATTATAACCTTAAGCCAATGGTGGGACTTATTAATCCGTAAGATAGAAATTTTTATTTTAAAAACTTTGATATTTTCTTATTATACTATTATTTATTAAAAATAGTATCACTCTTAATTACTTTTTAATAATATGTCTGGATAATATGAATAAATAATGATTTTTTAATAAATTTTTGTAAATAAACTTTTATTTATTTCAATATAAATATTTTAAAATTACTTTCTGAATAATTTTTTTAATGAAAAATATTAAAAAATAAAGCTAAAATAAACAATTTATAAACAACTTTTTAAAGTCGGTTTACAAGGAGTAAAATTGACAGAACTAATATATTTGAAATGAAACAAAAATAAGAAAATTTACACAATTGATAGAGATACATAACACATTCTTAAGACAATGAATTTCTATGAAATAATATTAATTTGATGAGAAAAATCAAGATAATAATTTAGATTCAGAAACAATGTAAACATAAACATTTTTCAGATAACATTTGTATTAAATTGAGTTTAATAATTATGAATCAATAATCAAATTTTGTAACGATTTTTTACAGAATTGGACATAAAATATTATAACCCTAAGATTTAAGAATTATCATCATCATCATCATCATCATCATCATTATCATCATATTTATTATTACTCTAATAATATATATAGTATTATGATAATTTTCATGGAACTACATAATTATTTAATACTTAAAATTTTCCATCTTTTTCTTTTTTTATGCTTTGACCTGTTTTTTTATTTCTCTATCTTTATCCAATATATACACATTTTTAATGTAATTTTGGTTTACTTTTCTAACTGAATTTTTTTTTCTGCTTCTTAATTTCTGCATCTTTTTACTGTAACTTATTTCTTTAATTTATTGACTTATCATACTCTGCTTATTCCTTTCCTTTTTTAAATTTTCTTTTCAGTGTTTGTGTAATTATTCAATATTTTTGCAGAACCTTGTTCTTTTTCCGTATGCCTTCATTTTATGTTGCTATTTTATTCTTTTATTTTTGTATTTTTTGAATTATTTCATTCATTACTAGAATTATTATACATTCCTTCGTTATATCCAATATTTTTACTTTCTCTAATATTATATTCTAAATTTATTGCTTTTTTAATTTCTAATTTATTTCTTGTTATTTTAACTGTATTATATAATATTGTCCACCATTTTCTACATTATATATTAATGTTTTCGCCATTTTTTTAATGGCAGACAATTTGTTGAAATAAATTGATGAACTTCTTTCTATGAACTTAATAGTACTTTTAACCTATTATATAAGTAAAAGCAATTAAGTTTTTAGTCAATTTGCCTATGGAGCTAGATGGGTTCAACGAAAAATGAAAAATAAAATACGAAAATACAATATATATTACGTTATTGCACATATACACACAGAATCTACAATTTTTAAGGAGCTTTGAATACGCATTCCCCTTGGTCAAATATAGTAGGAAAGATAAATCTATTTTTTTTTCTATAACGACAATTTTTCTCTGGTTTAAAGTTAACAAAAAACAAATTTTTCCTAACTTTTTATTTTTTATTTTTCATTTATTTTTTTTTTTTTTATTTTTTTTAACTTCATCCTGATAAGTGGTAGTCGATAAGCTCGTCATCAGGATCATAGCTTTCTGCAGAATATCTTGAAAATCATTTTGATTATGTTAATACTAGCTTTATTACACTTTGTAATAACGTTTTTATCTTATATAAGTTAGATAAAATAATGTAGATAATAATATTAATGTTATTATCTAATTTTTTCGGAAATTCTGATGCTTAAGATTTTCGTCTCCAATTAAGAGCCAATTTTTTATTCTTTTTTATTTTTTCGGAAGCCCTTATGACAGATCCCAAAAACTCTGTTACAAAATTCAAAATTTTTTTTGCGAAGTAATAAAAAGACAATAGTTTTGATATACACTTAAATAATAATATAGTAAATAAATGCTAATTTTTTAAAAATTATTTATTATTACAAATTCTTCTGATAAAGTTTAAATTTATAGGTTATAATTACAATGGTTAAGGACTCGTTAATAGATAATAAAGTTCATTATCAAAATATAATTATATTTTTAAGTATTTAAAATATTATAATCTATAATTACCAATGTATACTTATAACGAAAATATATGTAGAATAAATGCAGGTTTATGAAAATGTACTTTATAGCGAAGAAGGGTATCAAATAATCACTGTACAACTTTTTCCTGAACCTGAAGGAGATAAAGCATATATTGAACGCTGGGGCTTACGATTAAATGGAAACATCAAGAACGAAATTTATATTGATTTCCACGGTTATGCTGAGGCAGCAAATCTTTTTTTCGGTGAAGATTATTCCGTCATTTTCAATCCAGTTCATATAGACTGCGAGCAAAAACAATTAGTATCTATTCGCAACCCAACGCGACATCGTATAAAGTAAGATCATACTTAGCTTTAAAAATGAAATAATCTTATATAATTTTATAATTATAAAGATATATCTTAATAACTAATTAACTAATTTATATAATACGTAGAAAGAAATCTTTTTCTAATATTTTTTCTTATTTTATCTTATTTTATCTATTTATTTCTCTAATTTATATTATTAAACAATGAACAAGCATTTTATTCTAATAATATTTTAGAATAAGTTGGTATTAATATATAATTTTTAATTAGCTGGTAGATAGTTCAAATATATTCGAATGAAAATAATATCAAGCGTTTTATATAAAAAAAATTAAATTAAAAATATAAACTAAAATTAATATAATAGATAATCGCAAATAACATAAATATATGTTATTTAAAAAAAATTTTTATATATAATATAGACCTATTATAACTGTATAGATATTTTCATAAATAATATTTTATCTCAACTAAATTTATGTTTAATGCATTAACACACTGCTTACATGTTTCTCATATTATCACGTATATCTTAGATATACCTTTTTAGATATATTTATAAATTACATATAGTTATAAATTATATAAAAGAATTATATAAAATATTAAAATTTTTAATTAGTCAAAAATCTCCTAAGTATAAATAATTTTAAAAAGTCATGAAATAAATTTTCAATTTTAATTGTATAAATAAAATCAAACAAATAACAGTCATTCGTACAATTGATTCATACGATTCACACAATATATATATATATATATAATCAATTGTAGATAGAGATATTAATATATATATAATATCAATAAATATAAATATATATCAAATAATTAATATTTTATTTAAAATGAATAGATTCAGCATTTTTTTAATAAATTTTGCATATTTTTAGATTTGAATATTTACTATACAACTTTACAAAAGAATTACAAATCCAGCAAATGAAAGGATTATTAGATCCAAATGAAACAGTTTTTCATGACTTCACATTTAAACCCAATCAATTAAAACATTACGACTTTAATATTGGTTGTTGTTTGAGTTCAGACATCGGTGGTAGAAATTCTGTCGTTCAAATTGAAGTCTCTGGAAACAGCACAGAAGGCTCTCTGATAGTAAATAAAATTTTTATAATCTTAATTTAGTAAATGCATTATATTTTATTTTTTAACAACATAAGTGAGTAATATATAGATAAAACACATATGCAATAATGTATGGAAATTAATGTAATATCTATGTACTGTTATTTATAAATGATATATATATATATAAATGAAATTAACTAATATTATTTATATAAAAAAAGAATATGAAAAATTAGATATTAATTTTATTGTAATAGATATAAATATTATAATTTAATATTTTATTCTAATTCTTTTAAAAATTAACTGACGTTTAAATTAAAAATTTTATTAAAAAAAAAACAGTACAAAGTAATCATGATTATTCTATTAGTTAAATTTTTTTAAACTAAAATATATTTTACATTAGAATTTTTAAAAGTTATTAATATTTTTTTACTTCAAAATCTCAATTAATATTTTGAACGCTAAAAATGTCTTCGCTTTAAAAATGTATTTTGTTCATTATCTAGATAAATATCTGCTTTAAGTTTTTTCGAGTGGTTCTTATTCCGAAACATACAAATTGTGTACTCAGATTCAAGTTCATTATGTATATATCATCATTTTTACTGTAACCGTATAACGTTAAAAAACCTTTTCTATCAGAAAGCTAAATTATCAATTTTCACTGCAGTTATATTTAATACAATTATTGGTAATCACTTCTTTAGTTTAGCTCAAAAATGCAGTCCTGCTGACCTAAAAGTATCTGTTTTAAATTCTTAATAATTTTGTTTTTAATTTTGCCATTTAAGAAGTGAATAACAGTCACTACCCTTATTTAACTGACTCACTTTCTTTACTTACTTCTTTTAAGTAACTAATGATACTCTCACAGTAAAATTCTGATTTTTATATTTACACTGACCAGCTTTTCACGTTAATTAATACCAAGAGAAATTACTTTTGTGACCATATGATTGTTCTTTTATTATCGATAATATTATTGCTACCGAATATCTACATTAAAATAATTTCATAATGTTTTGTAACTTTGGAAAATTACATGTGAGAACAATGATAATTAAAGTATATTAGTATGAGGATATACTTAATATAGAATATAAGTCTACACTTTGATTTTGTATCTAAAAATGAACATAAAGTTGTACACCATATAAACAGTTTCACTAGAACTGTTTTACTAATAAATTACTATAAATCTAATAACAACAAATATTAAATACTAGACCACTCATTATTTTTTACTGAGATAGTTAAATTCGATATATAGTTATCCCCATTTTGAAAGACAATAAAATACCTCACTGAAGGTATGTTACAGCTATTTATAAACATTGTATTTAATTGTATAATACACCATACTCATTTATTTTAGTTTCCTGTCACTTAGATTCGGTTATGAAGAATGACCTCACCTGTAAAATAGATTAACGGTTTTTCGAATTAAAAGTTCTTTTATATCAAACCTAGTGTTCAAGTATAGGTGATGTGAAGTATTATCTGATTTTTTCTCCCGATAATATTTTCGACGATGTAATGATCTAAATCTGACAATTAGTCTAATCTAATAATTTATCCAATTAAATTATAAATATATTGCTTTTAATTTCATAACTTTGAAATGTATGTAGTTATTAGGCTTTTTTAAATAAACAAACCCAATTAGATATTAGTATTTGTTTTCACTTTGTAATAGGGCCATTAATAACTGACGTTTCGTAATGGTTATATATATTTAATACCCATCATTTTATAGTTTATATTTATATTTTATTTATTGTATAATTGTGTACCTGACCGTATGAGATGTCGTTGATTATTCGAGAGTAGGGTAATATGAATGAGGTATCAAGCCGCAGGTCAAATTTAATTCGGTTTATTCAAAAATGCGAAGTCTTATTCGATGTACGTATCAAACAAGAAAGCTGGCCATTCGTCCTGAGTGCTGGTATTTATAATTTCTTTATTGGGCTTCGAATAACGTTACCTGCCTTCTGCTGACGGCTGATCTTCGTTTCTCCTATTGTTTTTGTCGCAGAAAATTAAGACGTATAAAAATAAATAAATTGTTTTCATTGTGCTATATTGCATGCGAAAACTTAAAGTTCATCACAAAAATCATTTCCAAGTGTCGATTTCTCATCGGCTCGCATGATCGGGCAATGATAGTTTTATTGCGGTTGGCAGCCGGAGAGTTCTTATTGACGGGTGATGTTTATTTTTATCATTATATTTTATCGCTTACGCATTGTATATTTCGTCTCAGTAATGCGCTTGAATCTCGACTCCTCACGTCCCACCTGTAGCAATGTTTTAATTCTCGTTTCCTTAAACAAGAAAAAAAGTTCCGCCCAGCCAGGAGAGGAAAAAGGTCTTTACAATGATTTCAACGTATATGGAGCGGGACGTCATCGCATTTTCACACGCTTTTCTGAATTTTAAATTATACGATTTGATAGTTTGTCTATTCGACCGAGGGTTTTCTTATTGTTCCAAGCGGTCCGCATCCCTGCGGTCGTCCACCCTTCGAGCTTTTATTTATATTGGAGCCGTGACACACCCATGGAATCAATTCTCACTCGCGCAGGCGTGACGCATCCCTGATGGTGGGCTCCGAGCGCCATGACCTTCCGCGATGCCCGACTCTAACCGCAGATCCATTACTCTAGTGAGAGCGAGAGAGAAGGAGAGAGAAGGTAGAGTGTGTGAGAGTGAGAGAAATAAGGAGAGCGAAGCTAACACAGAGAGCGCGTAGCATCGGAGGGCGTGGGAGCGAGAGAGAAGCAGAGAGAAGATAGAACACGTGAGAGAAGAAAGGAGATGCCAGCCTAGAGAGCACGTGGCATAAGAGCATATAAGACCTAGAGAGGAGTGAGGAGCTAGAAGGGGGAAAGTTGCATCAAGAGACTTGCTAACACTTAAGTGCCGTGCCTAAGCCCCCAAGGGATGAGCCTACATCCGTCTGCCGGTAATCGTATTTCACTTGCACTTTTACAGGATTTTGCCGGTTAATATTCACTTGACTTTAACGCCTTTATTGTCAAGTTTTAAGCCGGCTCGGTGCACCGAATGTGGCTATCCGTACACATTTTATTTCGACGCCCACTAGCCTTACATTCATTTATTTTCTAATTTTAAACAATTCCTGCTCGTTTTCAGATATACCGTACAATTTTTTTTCATTACTATACTATTTTAAAGGCGAGTGGACGCGTCGGCTACAAATTGATTTAATTATTTATTAATTTTTAATTTTGACCATATGTTTAGATGATTAAGAAGTTAGATACTCAAAAAAGTCTTTTAGCTCTAATGCATTTGTCTTCTCAATACTAATATTAATGTATTTAAAGTTATTTGTTGAGTAAAAGAAATACGTTGATACATCAATAATGATTTCTGATAATTTAACAGAGTACTTCCTTTAATTATCTTAATTGACCTAAACTCATGCCTTTTTAAATTTCTTGAAACCCTTGAATTGTTCTAGTAGATCTTGTATTTTATAAAATATGCTTGTTAAAAATCTTAAAAATTTTTTAAGAAATTTTAAGATAAGATTTCACTATAAATCCTCTTTTTGTATAGGTATTACAGGTACTTTATTTTCGTATAACTCTGACGATAGTCGATAGATTCTCTGCCCTGTATTCAATAAATGTATCCTTAAAATAAGGCAATGTGTTGTTACATTCTAGTTTGGTTTCCATTTTCTATATGTAATTAATGCCATTCATTTTTATTCTTATTTTTACTAAAGTTTCCCCTTTTACTTTGAAATAAAACTTACTTTTTAATAAAATTTTGCAAGCTGGTGTTATTTTCTAAATTAAATACGTTCAGCTAGTATGTTTTTAAAAAGTCCAATAATTTATTTTATCTTGAATTGATTTTTATATTATTTCATATATTATGGAACATTTACATCACATTTTAAATCGGCTCCAAACTTCTGAATTTACAAATTAGAGAAATAAATTTCTTAAGTCGAAACTTTTATTACTACTAAAAGAAATTAATTTTTGGCTATAATTATATTTTTTATCTTTCCAACATTTTTTTCAAAAGACAAGTGTAAAATTTAAATCTTTATTTTGATTTTCGTATGATCTATGACTCCAGTATCAAGTTTTGTGCAATTATGCATACTTTATTTTAGTAAATACTTCCCACTCTTAGTTTACCGTAACTTTTTCTTTCTGATATAGTTTTATTATATAATTAGATTTTATGTGTCAAAAATATGCATAAATATACATTCGTGCTCATGCGATTTATGTTTTAAAAACCATCATAGAGGAATAATTGAAAAACGAAAAACGAGAGATCTTCATCTTATCTTCTATCATCTTATCAGATCTAATGTTCGCATTCGTCAGAATGTCTTTTTTGTCTGAAAGGAGATATGGAGATTTATGGTGAAGTGGGGATAAAGAAAGTGATTATTGAAAGAACAAATGAAATCTAGGAAAATGTATGCTCGGAAATTAAATTAGCAGAACTAATTCAATCTTAAACTAATCCAAGAAATTATTGGAAGATTCAGTGTAGAATTAGGTGTGGAGCAAGGATGCCCTTTAATCCCACGCTATTTAACATAGCGCTGTCAGATCTGCATAATGAGCGTAAGGCATCATGCACCTCAGGTGTAAAAATCGGAAAGTCAAGTATTAGATCGTTGGCATATATGAACAATCTGGTGGTAATAGCCAAATGAGAGACCGAAATGAGGTAACTATAAAGAATTCTAAGCAATTATTTGCAATGAAAAGGATTAAACATAGAGAAGACAGAAATTTGTCACTGTAAAAACACAGGAGAAAGAAAAAAGGAAAATATTTACATGAAACAGTAGTAAAATAGAGATAGTAAAAAAATTTACATATTCAGGTTACATCTTCACTCAAAACAACAGAGATGAAGAATATAAAAAAATTTTAGCAAAAAGGGCAAATTGTATATTAGGAAAAACATGGAGCGTAGGTGAGAGTGGGTACAGATAAGATCTTACAGTGAAAATGAAACTATTTGAGGCATTAATAGAGAGTGTGATGATGTAAGGGTCGGAAATATGGGGTTAGAGAGGTAGTGAAGAGATAGAAAGGATACAGAAAAAATGTTTAAAGTAGTTCTGGATTTAAATATTAATACACCTGATAGCGTATTAATGCTGAAAACGAAAGGACAAAGTATAGAAATTAAAGCAGCAAAAAGAGAAATTTCATTATAAAATAAAAGACTAAATAGCCAAAACATGAAAGTAACAAAATAATACATAAAAAGAAGGATTAAAGATAAAAGGTTATGGGAAAACAACAAAATCAGCGGATTAAAAAAAAAGATTTTACAGCAGATAGAATGAGTTTCTGGCAAGAGATCAAGTGTTCCTGGTGCATGTTTTGGAAGAAAGCAAAAAACATAGATACACTTTGAAAAGAAATAAAGAATATAAAAGAAGGTCAGCTAATTCTGTTATGGATCAATCATAAAGAAAATCGAAATATACAGAGGAAATAAAACAAATAGTATTAGACAACCTAAGAACGAAAGATTGTATTTATGAAAAAAGGAAGAACAGAAAAGCGATATGAAGATTTTAGCAAGATATAGAATGAGAGATGAAAGTAAAGCAAACCAATACTGGCTGACAGAAGAGAAAAATTATAGAATATATATGGAATATGTAAAGAAAATTAAAGAAACGCTTAAACACATATTCTAGGAATGTAGAGAGGTAAAAGATAGAACAAATGACTGAACTTACTGTATGAAAGGGAAAAAAGACATAAATAGGCTATAAAGGATACTTATTTTTACTAAATGAGAGAGAGGAAAAGAAGAGAAACAGAAGAAGTAAAAGAAGAAAAGATGTGAAAATCGTGAAATCATAAAAGAAAAGGGAAAACCAGCAGTTCAATTAAGGGAAAGCGAGATTAAAAATAAATATAGATGAAAAATTAAATTAGATAAAATTGGATACAACCAATTAGTATTATTAAGCATAAAGTATAAAATATAAAATCTCTAAAAAAACTGTATATAGAAGAAAAAGTAATAATAAAAAGTATTTAATCACAATTCAAAAGGGGTTATAGAAAAAAACGATGAAGGAAATAAAAAGAAAAAAAAATTAAAACCTGTAAGTACATAATTAATAAATAAAGAAAACTATTAATAAAATAAAAAATCCTTGTAAAACCAGTAAATATATATTTTAATTTTTATTGATTTTTTTTAAACTCAATTCAATGTTTTATACAAATATTGTCTAGTAGTGAAACGCGATGGCAGCTATGTCGTGAAATTATTTAGAATTAAAAGAAGGTTAAGATTAAAAATTGTATATTTTTATTAAATTGTATTTATCCCAAGTGCTTTATAGAATAGATTAGTTTCAAAATTTTAACACTTCAATAAGATTTTATTTTATAATATAATAACCGAAAATTTTAAAATTTATTGTAGAAGCAACATAAGTTGTAATTAATTTAAATAAAAAAAAGGGTAGTAATATAAGGCAACTACACATCTTAAGCAAGTTAGGTATAGATATAATAAAATTTTGGGATAAATAGTAAAATTTGACAAATGTTAATATAGTATTACTTAATAAATATATCGTAAATAATATAAATAGTCAAAAGATAAAAAATATAAAAAATAAGAAGAGTAGACAAATTGAAAGAAAAATCAAGATAACAAAATCAAAACAGTTAAAATATGGAAAAATATTGAAAAGAATAAATAAGAATTAATTCAATATGTAAATATGTAAAAGCAATATTAATATAAACTTCAATTAAAAATTAAAAATGTAAGTGAGTAAACTATAAAATTTGTAAAAAATTTTAAAACTACTAGTACTTTTTCAGTTAATGATATATTATTGATACATTTTATCTTTTTAATTTTTTAAGTTTATACACTATTTTAAATAAAAATAATTTAATTCTTTGAATGCATATGCAATGTTATTTATTGTATATTTATCTGAAGTATATAATGTACTTTTACATATTTTATCGTATAAAATAAAATGTCTTTAATGTAACGAACGATAATATATGTGGATCAACCTTGCAACAATAAGTGAAATAGAGTTTTTTATATTTTTGAATGCAAGATTTCTCTATTGATAGTTTGTGAATCGAGGAAATCAATTTAAGTTTTTTAAAATAAATTATGTAACTAAAATTAAAGAGAATATATGACTTATTACATAAAGGTAAAATATAATAAAACGTAGAAATTTCAAAAAATACTTTTTAGTGTGAAATTTTCATTTGAATATTTAGAAAGTTGTAGAAATAAAAAGTTAATAAAAAATACATAAATGTATTCAAGATATATCAAGATATAAATAAAATATAATAAAAAAATTGTTTACAAAGCTAAATTCAAAAGTATAATTGATAAGTTATAAAAATTTAGGATATATCTAACTAACTCATAAAGTTTAAATTCAAGATTGATTTAATTTATTTGAAGAAAACTTCATATTATCACCATACACAATGATTTCTCTAATGATGCCATCTAAAATTTAAGATTAATTCACAGATAAATTTTTACTTGATAGCTATTTATATATTTGTATTGTATATTGTAATACCTTTGAGAAGATATATATCAGAAACTAAGTAATAATTAAAACAATAGAGTCGAATCTGTTTCGAAAAAATAAAGATGGTTACCAAAGTAAGCTTATTTATCCACAATTATCCCGGTTAAATTGCCAAGATACTTATTTGACTTGTAATTGACTGATCTCCAATGTGACAATACGCTCAAGGAAAAAGTTCAGTTGAATCGAAGAACTCACTTTTGAGATAAAAATATATTTTAAAAAGTTTTATAAATAATAGTTTAGAAGGATTTAAGAAATAAAACATTGTAACAAGTATATATTTCTAAAAGAAAATGTTAAAGTGAAAAAAATTGTCTTTATACCTAACATGAATAATTGTGTGTGTAACGTACTATAATATAAAAACTCCACAGGTGTTTTGTTAAAATAAATATGCATTTAATAAAAATGAACAAATTCAGGTTTACCAGACAAAAGTCTTTTGTCTTTATAAGTAATAGTATGAACGTAAATCGAAACTAAGACTGTCCTTCGCCGACGACAGTATATATGCATTTATCTACGCTAAACATTCTACCCATACTTAAAAAGCACATGGTGTTTATACGTGCCATATTACGCATATATATATATATATATATATATAATTAATAAGTTTAATAGCTTACTTATTGCAATGTATTTTTTCTTGTCTACTCCGTATATACAACAATAATACTGTTGAAGACGAATAGACGAAAATCGTATTAAATAAAATTATGCTTTATACATGCGACTACACATATAAGACTGTGACATCAAACCGGATTATCTCGGTCGAGAGGGTCGAGAAAAAATCGGAGACAAGCGATAAAAAAAGAGAAAATTTGGACCCACAATTATTCAAAACAAGCAAATGTTTCTTTTACACAAATATTTATTTTATTTGAAAAACGAGAAAATATCTGCTCAAAGAAAGGCTAAGTGCTCACGGGGCCTACGTGATGGCTATTTGCGCTCGTTATCCCTTCTTTATTCCTACTATTCACTCTCTCTCTTACCTATCTTTCTTCCTCACTCGTTTCTACATAGCACGCGCCGTCTTAAATTTATCTTTTTCTTATTTCTATTAACGCCGTAGCGTCGTAAGGGCCTTTCTTGCGGGTGTTACGAGAGCAGATGCGTCATTCGGGATCACCAGTACCCCAAGCCTTCAATAAATGGAGAACTGGGTATCATCACTATGAATACCGTACACAAGGCTAGACCTGGCAAACAGAGATCAATCCTGTAGGTGAAAACCAATACTGGCATGCACAGATCGGGTATGAAAGCCGTAGGTGAACAGGGCAGCAATGCCCTGGTTTATGGTTCTGGATATAACGCTAGCGTGGTACGACCGAGCGAGTGACTCCTAATCGACCAAACGAGGAAAAAGACTAGATTAGGAACGAAGTCAAGTGTCCACCTGTAGATACAAATGTAGAGACTTTTTCTTCCTGCTTAGCATGCAAAAGTTTTTTTATACCTATTATATAAATTGATATTATGGTACGATTCAGTATAATGGCACTCTTTTTCTCGCGTAGTAGGCTTTTTTCTTTCAAACATACTGTAACTCAGTGCCACAATAAATAAGATTTGAAGAATTCTAAAATTTTAAATATTCCAAAGATTTACTATTTCACTCCATCGAACCTTTCCCAATTCTGCATTTGCATGACTAACGAGTAACTTCTTATTTTTAATTTCAACGAATAATTAAATCTCATCAAAAAGAACATTAAAAAAAATTATTATAACTATTAAAAATGTTATAACATTGAATATTTGTATAGAAAAAATAATTATATGTATATAAACATGACATTCAAAGATACTTTATTTTAATTGTAAATCAGAAATAATTAACAAACGCAGAATAGTTTTTTTCAATTGTAGACGGATCGACGCCCTCTTAGTACACGAAATAAAGAAATAATTAAAACCAAATTTTAATTCTAAATGTATTGCAATATGTTCAAGGAATGTGAAATTCACAGAGGTGAAATCACGACAAAATGTATCTATACTCGTTACTGAAAGTCGGTGTACGTTATAATAAAAAATTTATTGAATGATTAAAAAAACAAATAATTATATTTTTATATGAATTTAAAACATAATTTTATATCAAAAGTATTTTTAAAATATACATATGAAAAAAATTGGAAATATGATAAAATGACATAATCCAGAAGGAATTAATTTTTTACTTTTTTAATTTTGAATGAGCTTTGTTAATTTAAAAATTTCAAATAATTTTTGAAATACAAAAAATAGTTATTTGTGAAATATATTTATGTGACATAAACATAAAATAATAATAATTCAAAAATTTAATTAATTAAACATAGTTATTATTAATGTAATTATTCAAAAAACATATGTACTCTTTATTTATTGTATGTCTCGTAAAATATAGTAATCATTTTTGTTTCAATAACTCTCTATTTTTAAGAGTTATGTTAATGAGTGAAACGAGCCATAGATGATAAAAAAATTTAGAAAGAAAACTCACACAAAAGAATTAAATAATAAAAGATACTTATATTAATGCTTATAGTACTGAAGCTTTGTACACTGTTGAAAATAAAGATAAATGAAGAAATAAATAAGATAGAAATTAAAATATACGAAATGATGATAATAATTATAATATAGAACTTATATGAATAACGCAAATATAAAAATTATAACTACAACGCACTTATCAAACTAAATTATAACATGCACTTATAACTATTGAAAAGAACTAAAAAATTAAGTAAATGGGCTGATCTATGAGTGTTACTATGTGAGTGTGTGAGTGTTTTGTTATGAGAATGTGTTGCATTAAGTGTTAATCACTGTGCTGTGTGGATATAGATGTACTATGATTAACAAAACTAATGTGAATTAATCTATTAAATTTGAATATTACAGTATCGTGAATGAGTCCTGAGAGTAGACTGACTTCAGCACTTATCATGACTAGAGCAAACACACGTGTTGAATATTAATTTGGCATTAGTAAGCCAATAGTAATGTGCGTCATACTCATTGTCGAATTGTAAGTGCTGATTGTATTAAAATATAGAGCGTGGACGTAGTCGATTATATTTCGCGGGTGGTCGATCGCACTGATTGGTTGTTGAAGCATGATCGACGTACTCACGTTGAATAGCGCCCTCTTTTTCTCAACGTGATGATCATTCTTTTCGATAATTAATAGTTGATTATCGATAATCAGGTGGCTCCACAGGTGCCGTTTTTTAAGATTCTCGAACAATTGTTTAATTTTTGTGTATTCTTCCTTAAATGTAACTCACGGATCTTGAAAATCATAATCAATTCCATATAATATATAAGATAATACTACTTATCTCCATATTATTGAAATTATAAAATTTAGTAAACTTCTTTTAATTTTTAATATTCAAATATAAAATCTTATTTGCAGTATGCACAATCAATCTTTTAATAAATAGTTGTCAACAATGAATATATGTATATATAATATTTTATAAATAGTATATTTTATACTGATTGCGTAGGAAAATTATAAATTGCAAATTGTATTTTATTTTATGCTTTGAATTATATTTGAAATTATGTTTAACTAAAAAGAAGTTATAATTTTTATTATTCAGATAAGCAGGTTATAGATCTCATTTCATAAAACGGGGAGACGGAGAAGACGATGATATGATAGAAGGACTAGGTGACCGTTTCGACTAACCTTCGTGTAATCTTATGATATCATAAGTAGTATCGCGTGTTTCCGCGAATTTTTTTTTTCGTGCTTATTTTTATTTCTTTATTTTCCGTTTGTGCGCCCACGCTTTATGCGTCGTATATGCTGTCGAACAGCCCAATCTTCCTTCAGAGAATTCAGGCCAACCTGGTTTCATAGTAAAAGGCCTTGGTCAGTAGGATCGATGAGCTCAAATACACGCGGCAACATGGTCATGCACTTGGGATATGCTTTTTTATTAAGTATTTTTAAATAAAATGCAACAACAAAAATTCTATGAAATTTTGATTTATTTTAAGAATGATCTTTATATTTTTGTCAAGCTTCCTTAAATATATTTATGTAATCAATAGTAGAAGTTTTTATAATAATAATTGCAATAGTAAAATCTTTTATTAAAAACATTAATATTATTTTGAAATTCCTTTATATATTTTTTAATTATTATTTTAAAGTATTATATCGAATTTATTAAAAACATTTTTTTAAGTAAATAAATAATATTAAAAGCTATTTAATAAAAATACGTTTCAATTATGATATTTCAAATTGATAAGACGTTTTGTACATTGTATGAATAGAATTAATTTTTTTCTTCTTATTCTATTTAACATTTAATTTAACAATAAGAATAACAAGAATAAGGTCATAAATATATTTGTTTATTTAAAAAGGCAATCCCAGAAGAATTAACTTTGGGAGAACGATCATATAAAGAATCTTGTGAAATAGAATTTACAATTTATAACTTCGGTTCAGTCACGATAAATTATTTATTAAATTGTCGCCACGCAAATGATAAAAAAAAAAAGGTGCAATAGTTGATATACAGCTTCTACCGTTAGATGGTATAATTTATCCTGGAAGACAAAAGAAGGTTAAAGTTATTATAATTCCCACATGTCCAGGATTTCACGATTTGATCGTAGAATATTTTACTAGACTAAACTTGTCTATAAATAGCTCTATATCTCTAACAGAACCTAAAATTCTTTGTAAGCTTAGTTACACGTGTTACTTACCAACATTGCAGGTATACTTTTAATTTATCTATAACTTAAAACAAAAATAAATATTTATTAGTAAATATTTAATTAATTTTAGATTAAGGATATCTTATACCAAGTTCCAACAAATAAAGAAATTAACAAGATTTTTCTTTGGAAATCGTTATCAATCGATAAGTAAATAATATATTTAAATATATTTTACGTCTACTATATATACGAAGTGATAATTTGATATATTTAATTATTTATATTTAAAATTTTAAGATAAAAATGTTTGTATTTTAATATATAATATTTTATAATTAGACAAATATTAAATATATACAATTTCATTCACCTATTATAATTCAATAAAGAAAAACATGTAGATTAATGCCAACAAAATAATAAACTTTTTCTCAAATTTTTGTTAAACTTTTTAATATTTTGTTATTATGTTTTTCTAAAATAAAATTTTTAGATAATAAATTTTTCAGATTTAATTCATCATTGAAAAATTTATTGCCGTTACAAGAAACTTCTATCGACATGAATATTCCTTTAGCTACCTTAGATAATCACGAAATATTCACTATAAAACTTTTATTGGTAAATTTGTATCCGATTGAAGCTTCTTGGATTTTAAAACAAAAAAAAACGTGTTTGAGCAATAATACAAAACTGAAAAATAAAGGTTTTAGAAAGCACAATTCTAATAGTGACTGTCTTCATTGTATTCATGATCAGTCATGCATAATTCAACCTAAAAAAATAAAATTAAAGGTACAGATTCTTTAATGAATAATAAATTTTATATATAATTTTGTACTATTGCAATCAATTTTTTTATAACATGTTCTTAGAAAGGTGAAATTGATGTTCTAACAATTATAATAAAAGATAAGACTTTGCAATCATATGGAATATTCTGGGAGTTGAATATTGGCGAGGAAAGACATATTTTATTGAATATAAAATTTAAAACATCTATAATTTTATCTGATCCATGTTTAAAGTTTAATAATATATATATTGGGAAATGTACCTTTATGTATTATAAGGTTCTTATAGAATTTTTTACCCTTAATACTACCAATAATATGAAATTTTATAAAATAATATTAATTTTTTAAAACTTGAAATATATATTTTCAGGCAATTTGGTTATATAATAATTCAGAGTATCAGAACGTATATATGGTTGAAATGAAAAATATAGCTCTTATAAACAAACAAAATTATTCAATAATTTTTACCTGTTTAAATCCACAAGGTATTATCAACGGAAACACTCGAAAACCTGTACTCTTTGGTTTTCGTCCTAATCGATTTGGAAAGTTTAATGTTAGTTTACCACGTATAGTATATATAAGTTACATTAAAATATAATATATATATAATAATCTTAAGATATCCAGAAGTAAAAATTGCTTACGATTAAATAAATATCTTATTTAAAAAATATAAAGCATTTCCAAATGAAATATGTAAAATTTTAATCTATCTACTTTTAATAAAAATTTATCATTTAAATTTATAATTATGAAATATTAGAAAATGTAAGATCTTAACCTGCTTCGTTCAAAATATGGAAATTCCAAAATAGGTCACCATACGCAAAATAAGGGTTTTTCGAAAGATAATTAAACGGCCATCATGGTAGTCCGGAAGGGCATTAACGTCTGGGGATTTTAAGAAGCCATTGTACAGCCGTTTGGATCTCCAGGAAACAACCGTGAATGTCATTGAAAGTTTTCCGGGAAATCACCGTTAACTGAATAATCGATCAAGTCAAGTATTGCCCTCATGACACCTGGAAGCTCCCTGAATGAATATTAATTTACTCCGAAAAACGGAAACGGCAGTAGTAGTTCACAAACATCAGAATTTCGCTAACGACCGGCTGGATAGGCTTGAGGGTTTTTTTTTCTCTTGAGGGCTGAATACGAGAGAATAATTTCTAAACAGTAAACGCACAAGATGGCTAGACACCCTACGTATTACATATCGTTCCACAAACAAGATTTAATATCCTGGCATTATCTTGATTTCTTCCCTTCACCACCTATCCTTCCTTGATATCGCAATATACTCAATTTCAGCAATTTCAATACTCTCAAAAATAATGATTTCTCGTAAACTTGAAGTATAGAAACTTCCCTTTATTTTATAACTCAATCCTAATACAACGTATAGATTTAGAAGTTTCTCGCTGAGCTTAGGCTTCAGACGAGATGCTTTCTTAGACGTTCATAATCATCAATGATGAAACAGCAATCTTGGAAGCAGATTTTTTGGCGCACAACTATACTTCCAGACATAAAAAACAGATGTTTGAGATATCCGCTCACTTCCTACAATATCAGAGGAGAAATGATGGCAACGAGATTCCCTATTATTTCATCAGTAGACCAGAAGACAACTGACGTAAGTAGCTTTCAGGTCAAATACGAGAATCTCAT
This sequence comes from Platyscapa corneri, assembly GCA_018907185.1. Classification (NCBI taxonomy): domain Eukaryota; kingdom Metazoa; phylum Arthropoda; class Insecta; order Hymenoptera; family Agaonidae; genus Platyscapa; species Platyscapa corneri. The sequence continues at coordinate 967,252 of JACCHW010000089.1, forward strand.
AGCAACATATCGAGATATTACTACGCTTTTAGAAGACACAAAGATTTTAAAACAACATACATACAACACCATATATACTGTCTGGCCCAACAATCTACAAAAATTTGTACAGATTTTGCGATGAAAAGTTGGCATAAGCAAATACCAAATTCGTCATTTTATTACAATGAGATATAAATTGGCCTTTCAAATCTGACCAATGGACTTGTCCGATTCATCTGGTCTAAAAGGGCTAAGCATGCTAATGCGCGATAGGTGATTACAGGAAATAAAATAATATCATGCAATTATCATACATTAAATTATAATACTAATTATAATATTAAAATTAATATAATAATAAATATATATTAAATTATAATTATATATAATTATATACTTATTAATTATAATTTAATATTAGATTATCGCGCATATTGGTATTGATGCGCGATCGATATAGATAACGCCCTCTTTTTCGACACGTGGTGAGCGGCCATTATCGATAATTAATAATTGATTATCGATTATACCAGGTGGTGTTAGAGGTACCATAAATCATGCAATTTCGAACATTCCACCCGCCATCAGCAATCTCGTTGATTATGATTTTGAGTAATTTACTGGTACCGGAAGAACAAAAAACTTGTATATGGGCCGGACCAATGTAGTAGATGATTGTTGTCAGGTAACTACTCTGACCAGTCCATCCTTATTCTGGTGAAATTGTATGACCCAAGCCAAGTGCCATTTGTAGGGTGCAAAGCGCTCATCTGTTATAAGCACCAGTGAACCTTCCTTGATGATATTGTTGGCATGATGGCATTTTGAAATGGACTGCTGACGTTGAAGGTAATAAATGGACCAAGCAGACCAAAATTGTTGAATTTTCTGCTGTATGAATTGCCACTCGATAGCCTTGAGGTGGAGAGATGTAAGAGAGATGGTTCAGGTAGAGTCGTAAGTGGGCCTCCTATTAGAAATTGGGCTGGTGTCAATGCTGAACCATCGTCGGGGGTCATCACTCAATGGTTCAAAAGGTCGTGAATCAAGCATTGCTTCAATTTGATTTAACAAAGTAGTGACCTCTTCCCATGTGAGTAATGTCTCCCCAATGGTGCACCTAAGGTGATTTTAGATTGACTTAACCACCGCTTCCCACTTTCCTCCCATCTGGAAATCATCAAAAAATCAAATCAACTCATTCAACGCGCTGAAAATCTCCGGTAGGCCGCAATGAATCTGTCAGTTGAATAATCACTGACTCTTTCGAGGTACATTACAGATGTTGAAAAACACACAAAGACGCAGATCCACGCTTTGTGTGTTTTTGCACTTTGACTTTCCAAGTTTTGAGTATCGGTGGCCAGGCGTAGTCTACTCCTGTGTTGGTGAATGTCCGTGAGGGTTAGTGGGTTATTGGTATTATGGCGTTAGAGGTACCATAAATAATACAATCTCGAATCGTCTTTTTTTTTGTTTAACTTAGAAATGTGTACGATTTATGTAGTTTAGAAATACGTACCGTGAACGGTCATATTGTTAATTAACATATCACTAATGTAATACTTTATTATTCGTTATTTTTGTTATAAATAAACTTATTTATATATAAAAAAACTGTTTTTAATTAACTAATTTAACATTTTAGGAACTTAGTACACATTTTCACTTCGTAAGTAATTTTATTTGATCAGCGCATAACCAAGTACAGCTATGCTGGCATAGTGCAAACGTTATAAGTGAAATGTGACAATAAAAGTTTGTATAGTACAAGTGTTAAAGTATAGCATATTTTTTCATCATTAGAAGGAGCAACAAAATGACAGATAAAGAAATTTGACATATGACGAAGCACGATAAATCAAACTAAGACCTCTGAATATTTGGAATAAGAATCTTATTAGACGCAAAAAGTTTAGATGACCTTATAGTTTAAAATTAATCAAGTACAGATAAATATAAGCAAGAAGATTTACTAAAATTCAAGGAAAAGTCATCGTAAACAATTTTAATATTATCTTCACTTAATAAAAACATCCATCGAATTTTAGTTAATTGTAAATTTCCCAAGGAAATATGTGAAAACAAAGTTTATACGAAGTTTCTAGTGCAAATATCAAAGACAGCTTATTAAAATAATTTTTTGGTTTTAAAATAAAAGATGGTTAGGCGACATAGCTGGAACAATTTGAAACCATCTGTAGAAAACTTTCAGAGGCACGAGTACCTCAATATGAAGATTCTATGACATCTAGATTGGTAACTGGATTGGACTAAAAAATTTTTAACGTTTAGAATGGTGTCAAAGTGTAAACCAAGAAAAGAACAAACAAAAATTCATTTTGCTGCCCAACTAATTTACGAAGACAAGCAAATCTTTGAAGCAGATAAAGATAATCAAGAAAATTTAGCTTTTTAAACTGAAGGTTTAATTTTGAATAAAACTAAAAGAAGCAGTAACTAAAAATAGTAAAACAAAAAAAAGCAATGACATCGTTGAACTTAAAGAATATTCATTTTGTGCAATATGCAAACAAAAGGCACATTGTGCAAGAGAATGTACATAAGGAAATAATAATGAAACAGTATAAGCATTCTGATTTTTAGCATTAGACTACAGTAGTAATAATAATTCTAAAGATAATATGAGAATTCGTGGTTAGGTGATTTAGAAGCTACCATAAATAAGATTTTTTAAAAGGATTCGTTACAACTTTAAGTAAAAAACTTAAAGTCAAAATATTTTTATTAGAATTACTGATAATAAAATCTTAATTACAGAAGGAGTAGGTATAATTAAAAAATTATAGATAAAAATTATTCATTTCATGCTTATAAAAACCATTATGAAATAAGATATAATAAAGTACTACTTACACAAGGTGTAAGATACGAAGAACTTTTTAAAATGAATTTTAAAGTAAAAATACCTAAAAATTATAGGATTTGGGATAATAATATTTTGTATAATATTTTTAATTAATTTGAAAAACATTTAAGTAATACATATGAAATATAAAACACGATCGTATTAGTACAGCACTATTATGTATCATAACTATTTTTCGTGCAGAAAAAAATATTTGAAAAATTTTAACTATATCATTTGAATCCTTCCTAATATTATAAATATTTTATTTAAATTTAATATTAAATATCGCAATTATGTTAAATTAATATGTGAAATATATAAATTAAATAATCTTGCATTTTTAAACTAATGCTAATAATTTTTTTTTCAAAGGAATAGTGATATTTTTTATTTTAACAGGTAATTGTTATAATAAAAGTAGGGAATACTGAATCAACGCTAAGCATTGAAGCTGAATCTACCCATATTTGTAAAAATAAGTTTGTTGCATTTGAAACGTGTCCGCTTTTGGACACGTTTAATATACCAGAAATGATTGTGTATTTTAATAAACATTGTATGGTACTACCAGTTTTATCTACACACGGAAAAGCAATTAAAATTTTTATAGTGCATAATCATCACCAACAAAATGTATTGCATTTTAAATGGAAAAAGTAATTTTATTTATAAAAATTATCACTTTCTTATAATTTACATATATTTATGAAACATAAAAGTTTGATAATTATGCTTGTAATTTTTAATTTGTAATATTTAATTTTTATAATATTTTATGCATCTTTGTATTATAATATATGATACATAAATGACAAATTAATTAAAAATCGTACTTTTATTTTAAATAATATTATTAATATTTTACATCAATACATATCACACTTATTATTTTTGTTTTTATCATAAATAAATATTTATGTTTATAGACTTTTTTTTATATTATATCATGTATATAATTATTGATTTCTATAGTTATGAAATTCCTGGATTTGTGAAAATTAATATAGAACCAGCAACTGGTTTAATACAACCACAGAGTTTAATTACATTTTTTATTGAAATACTTATTGGTTTTCATGAATGTTCATTGGATATTGATTTATTTTGTGATTTTTTGGATGTCAGTGAAAGACGTTTTATAGAGAAGAAAAATGTAAAACAAGAAAATTTAGTGAAACAAATGAAAAATGAATTTATATTAACAGAAATAGGTTTAAATATTCCGGTAAAAATTTTGTATTAAAATTTCTTAATATTATAATAGATTATAGATCAAAACTAACATAATTTCTCTAATTAGAAAAAACCAAATTCTGAAAGAAAAAAAAATCCAACAAGCTTTTGTAAGACCTTAACATTAAAAATCAATGTTTATCATTCTCAAATTAGTGATCAAACAGACAATTTGTTACAATTAAAATACATACCATCTGAAGAAATCACGCGAAAAAAGGATTTATGTGAAAATAGTTTTTCTCTGGATATTGTTAACATGTCTTGTCAAATTTTTGAATCTATAATTTGGTAAATTTACTTTTTGTGTATGAAATATAGTAAAACCTTATATTGCAAAAATACAATTACTTAATTGTACGTATTATTTATATTAATGTGGATAATTTAATATATTCTTATAATCGATAGTCTTATCGTTTTCTATGTTATTTACAAGTACATTGATAATTTTATTATTTTTTGAAATATTAATAGTAATTAATTCAATTAACATCACTATTAATTAATATTGATGCAATTATATTTATATATCTAATAATACTTGTTGTTTCATAATAAATATTTGTAGTTAGATTTATGTTTTTATCATTTCAGTTGGTTAAATAAGTATAGTTGCTAGAAAAAAATAATAAAAAAAAAAATAATATACGTTTTGCTATTTAGTAATTTTTAAGTTTTATCATATATTGAAATATTTGTATTATAATAACAATTAATACTTTATAATATTAAATTGATTAATAAATTTAATTGTTTAAAAATTTTCAATATAATATATTAATTTTTATTATATTACATTTATTTATATTTAGTTCATAAATCAATTGATATAAAATGATATAAATTAAAAAATAACAAATATTTTTATTTGTTCATAGTTTAAAATTAAATATATTTTTTGAAGAAATAAATTATATTTTTTGACAGGGATATTATTAATAGTAAATATTTAGCTAAAATTTTAAAAGAAAATTTAAATACGACAGATAATTTAAAATATTCTAAACTACCAGTAAACATTATTGAAAGAAAATGCCAGACAAAAAGAAATAATTTGACACAGCCTAAACGATATATTGAAGATATTTTACATTACTGTATGTTACATTTTGTATATTATATTTATGACGAATATATATATATATATATTTTTTTTAATTTATGAATTATTAATTTTTAATTTAATTTATAGATGATATGCATGATTGTTCATGAGGAATTCAATCTTGAAATTGCTCATTTTTCACATCCACCTGACGTCAGACAGATATCATATGAAAAAACGTCTACAGAAACTCACGATAAACTAATTTATTTCGAGTAAAATAACTCTTGTTTCTTAATTTATGTAAATGATATAATTAAAATAAAAATAAAAGAATAATTTATAATAATATTAATTTATAATTAATTATGAATATATTAAAATTAAAGCTATCATTGATTAATATGAAAAAGTAGCTTTTTTTTAAGTCTTTATTTTAATTATAATTTTTAATACTTATATTGAAATTTGCGGGAACGATATTGAGGTGTCAGTGATTTTATATATATACAACAACACAATTTATAATATATGTATAATGTTTATTGTTAATCCACATTATACTATAATATATATTAATAAAGATACCTTATGTATAAACTGTGCACAGCAAACAGGTATATAAAAATTCTGTAGGTTGGAATATGTGGTGTACTAGACAAAGACTATATATAAGAATATAACACGACTAATACGTCCAGACGCACACAGCTATGCACTGTCCACACTTACATGTACTGTGTCATAAGTCTAGAGACGGGATAGTTATGAACCATGCCTCGACAATGCCGAAGCACAGCCCTTTTATGAATTTCAACAACTTACAAGTATAATACTTGTGTTCTAGATAGAGATACTATAGTACTTAAATGCGAAGACGTATCCGAATACAAACTAATTTCAAATGTATTACTACGTTAGAAGAGTGATTGTGAAACGGGATACACTTCAATTGAAAAAGTAAAACTAAATATTTTGTTTTAAAGAAGAAATAAGGAAGTTTTTCTAGAAACAAAATAAAATATTTGATCGTCCGATATTATTGGCGGAGGTAGTTTGACTTCAAGGTCAATCTGTTAAGGTCCGGTACGGTGTATAGGTGAGATATACTTAAAAGTTTTGAACTTCCACAGAATCTCTTAGTTACTGAGCTCACCTATATAATTACACTTTTTATTAAGTTTCAAAAGAACGAAATTATACATTTTATACATGTATAAAGGGAATGTATATGATACGTATAAATACTAATAAAATTATGTTTATAAAAAAATTATATTTTAATTATGTAAAGGAGTTTTTTTAACGTAAAGATTAATTGAACACTTTTTATTGATTTTAGTTATAATTTCTTTGAGTATGTTTAAATTTTACAAGTATCAAAATTTTATATGTATCGAAATTTTATAAGCCAAATGCTCGACACCGAACTGCAGACAAAATTCGAAAAACCGAAATGTTGCTTGACACACTAAATGCCTGTGACCGACTGACTTTCCTGAGTGCTGAATACTGCTACTGAATAGAAGTCCGGGTTTTTATACATTTAGGAAATTTTAGTACTATACAGTTACATATTTTTTCCTTCGGTGAAATGAATATAATTATAAACAGATTTTGGCGCATGATGGAAAACAGTATGCGCACATAATACAGTACGTATTTATGCATTTTCTTAGGGTTGTAATTTTATTACTTATTGATTAGTAGTCGGTGTGCAGGTGAAGAAAAGGACAATTTTAATACTTTCAACACTCTTTATTCAGCACTTGTCACCGTTTCCATCAAGAGAGCTGTTGAAGTGTTCAGGCGGTGGATTCGGGAGTAAAAAGGTGCTTTTTGATCTTGCATCCCTTTATTTATATCCTATACGGATATCCTATAACCGTAGTTCGGTAACAGTGCCGAAATGTTTATTCGCAATTACTAAATTGGGGAAAACCCTCGGGAAATCTGCTAGGGCCTATCTCCGGCATTGCCCTGACCTAGCCGTTTATGACTTGGCCGGGCCCGGCTCCGGGCTGGCTCTGGTAACGCTCCGCGGCAATTCCCGGGGGAATTTCATCGATAACACTCTCCCCCCCTGTGCGCAAGTTCGGCTTCGCATCAATAGTCACCTACACTAGACATAAAACCCCCCTGGGTGCTGGTTCAGGAGAAAAAGCCATTACATACTAGGCCCTACCTATCCGGTCATTTCGCCACACTCCACTTGACCATCGTCCATTGTCAATCTCCGTAAACGCATATCGGGGCACACGGATCGGCCTAACACCACTTGACGATGTTGTGCGCTCCGCTGCAGCTCATCTCTGTACCTCGTGGGCACCTTCAAGATGTCAGAAAACCTAAAGCGCGCTGCACGTTCTAACAGCTAGTGCCGCTGTATCAGTCTATTTCAGCTGGGACGGATTTCACTCAGCTCTTTGCCGTTAGTCAGATATAGATACGCTTTTCCGAATGGTGTTCCTGGGTGACCGGTCACCTCGCTTCTGCGAGACTCCAACGATGCAAATGCGGTCTTCCAGCGGGTAATCAAATCGGGAATTTGGAAAATAAGGAGTGAGAGAGCTAGTAGAAGAGAGGTAGTAGAAGAGTGAGAGAGAGAGACAGAGATAGACGAGAAAGATTCGGTGCACCATTAGTCTAAAGAGAGAAAGAGAGGGTTGAGTGGAGGGATCTGCTTCGCAGCGCGAGGTCGTACGGCGTTCTGTTCGCCGCTGGTTACAAAGCGCAAAAGTGCCGCGGCAGAAGAGGGACTCCGCTATCGACGCTCCCAGCTTTGAGGCGAATAAACGCTTTTCAGTGCCTCGCTGGTATTGGCAGGCGTATGTCACAGTATAGAGTTTATAACGCTCGGTTTTCTACAGAAGGGAGCCGGGTTGGTTTTTTTTTATTATTTTTTCCCGTTAGGTCTCTATCAACCTTATTGTCTCCGCTTCCTTCCATTCGACCATTATTATAACTAACATTATACTTATTGTCTACTTACATTATTTTATGTATTTTTTTCTTCTTATTTTCCATTTTATTTTCCATTTATGTATGTCTAATTTTAGTTTTATACGTTAATTCTACATTACTTAGTTCTAATGTTAGTTCTACAAGAGCCTTGCGCGCTGGTCGCCTTTACATTTTTCGCTCGGTAACGTCGGGATTTTAATGATTTTGTATGTCGAACGATCATACTTGCCGTTGGAGGTCTGCACCTCGGCGACGCGTACTTGTCCGTCCTTCCCAGGAAAGGCGCGGATGATTGTGCCCGTCATCTCTGTGTTACGCGGTGCCTGGTAATCCAACGATTATTACCAGATCATCGAGCTTTAAAGGGTCCCCCTTCTGTATCCACTTGGATCACGAGATCAAAGTCGGCAGATACACCCTGATCCAGCGTTTCCAAAACGCGTCAGCGAAGCTCTACGCGATTCATCACTGTCGATGTGAGGACGTTTCGACGCGCTCGTATCCCCCCAACATGATTTCTTCTGAGGACGTTCCGATCAGGAAGTGATCGGCGGTGAGTGCTTCTTTGACTCGCGAGTCTGCCAAGACGTATGTGAGGGGGCCGGGGTCGACCAAGTGCTCCACCTCGGTTAAGACCGTGTGTAGCATCTCTTCTGCAACGTGTGGTGCATAGTTAACTGTCGAGCTTAGCCGCGATTTCGAGGTACACCGCACACATCATGAGACACGTGAACAGTACACCTCATCTTTTTTCGTGGCGGCGGCCCACCTTCATCAATATTGGCCCGTAGTCCACTTAAGCGTAGCTAAAGGGGTGCTCGCGATACGCCGTGCGTGCGTAGGACAACGCCCCCATCAGTTGTTCCTCGGTTTACGGGGCGCCGATCCGTCGCTGACGGTTGGCGCGTGACAATTCTCTTTGTCGACACCCCTTTCTTCTATGATGCAAGCTTAACTTTTGTAATGCACTTCATGCTTTCTTCCTCTGTACAAAATTTTCACGGTAATTTTCACTATAATTTTCACAAAAATTTCAGTTCCTCTCAATATGCTCAATTAGAACTTTTAGTTTTCACAGAGTTTTCCGCAGTTTCAAATCTACACAGATTTAAATTAATATAGTTTTAGTTTTACACCTCTTCAATTTTACACAGTTTTAGTTTTTACACAGATTAAAAAATCTTAATTTATCCTATAATTATTAACTTACGGGCGTCGGCGTGTCGCTAATGGATGGCACGCGACAAATCTGCAAATCTGCACCAAGTTTCCACTAGCTAATACAATTATTCACACAGTGTTCTTCCACATAAAGCACTTCACACAGTTTTTCGCAAGGAAGCTCTTCACACAGGCTATCATACAAAATATATCGCACAAAGCTCTTCACACAGTTTTCTCGCACAAGGTTATTCGTAATTACACACAGCGAATTGATAACAATTACAAAAAAAAAATGTTCTCACTTTAGCATGCCGATTGTCCTTTATATTTTTTGTTCTCTAAAATTTTCTTCCAAATCCTCACTAAATCCTGGATCAGGTGAGATATGTAATAATATAAAGCATCCAATAAGTAATTATAAAAATCCTTATACTTGATTATTAAATCACACAATTGATAAGCAACACAAATACCGTATAATTATATCTATATGAGCTAGTGTCAGGGAGGCCTCCCATAGACTGGCTGGCCCTCAAGGGTACAGCTAGTTGGGAGGGCCTCCCTTCGTTCGCCGCTACGTGTCACCGCTCTCTGTATCACACACTCTTACTCTCACTCTCCCACTCTCATTACCATATCTATATCATTTGTAAACAATCTTAATCATTAAATACAAATTTTCTGCTTTTACTACTTAAATTCATACTTGATTTTCTGCACTATATCTTCTATTCCTTTCACAAACATATATTTTTCTACTAAATTAGACTTGCAGCATTTTTTTTATTGTAATCATCTATCTTCTTTTTGCTTTTCCTTTCTCTCGCTCACTCTTTCTCTCTCTTTCTTTCTCTCCGGTGCATTTTATATGGAATGCTTATGTATTTTTGTTCCCCTTAAAAATATTTTACCAATCATTCATAATTCCAATTCTCTTCAATATTCCATTATGTGTCTCAAGATTTCTTTCTCTGATTTACATATTCTACCCATTTTGTTCTCTTCATATTCCAAGGTACATTTATTCATTCTAAATCTTCTTTTTTTTTATTATTTCTTCTGGTTTCCTTTCATATTTTTCATTATTATTTTTTTATATTCCTCAGTATGATCTTACTAGGTTAGCTCATTCAAGACTCATGAAATGAACAAAGATATCTTTGTTAATTCTTGTTTATTCTTCTTTCCTTATTTCATTCAACGCTAAAAACATTTACTCCATTTCTTTCCTTTATCTATCTTTTCAAGCATGTTTTTTAATTTACTGTTCTGTTGTGCAATATTCTTTATTCTTCAATTCTAGATTTCTCAGTGTCTATACTATAACTATTTTAAAAATTTTTTTTATAATTTTACTTATTTTACCTTCTATATGATTTCAATAGTACCTTTCTTAAACTGTTTTACTATATGCTTGCGCAGAACTTTTTTCTCTATTTTTTTGACATGTGGATACATATTCCCACTTTTATGACTTTTGCTATTTGCATTTTTCTCATTCAAAACACTTCATTTTTGTTCGTCTTCATTCTGAGACGGGTTATGAAAGTAAACAATAGATTTAGAATTATCGTTCAACGATGAATATAAAGATGATAAATGAGCAATATTGACAATTACGATATTTAATTATAATTGTTGTAAAATATATATTTAACAACGATACACACACAATGCAATTGAAAAAGTATTAAATAAATAAATGCATGTGACATCTTTCAAATTTTATTTATTGATTTTTTCTGTAAGTAATACATTTTTTATTTTTTAAAAGTTAGTTGTCCACAAGCTGCTTAAGCAAAAAGTCGTAACGTAGACGTATTATATAAAATATAATATTTATTTATATAAAGTTAATATAAATATATTATAAATAATTAATATTATGTGACTTGTACTTTCTTACTATTAGCACTGTGTACTTTATTTATGTAATTGTATTGAATCATTTGTATTTTATATTAATATATTATATGTATATATATATGTATACAAATATGTCTAACTTTTATTAAACAACATATTTAACATTAAACAGCAGGTTATGTGCTCTGCCCTAATATTATAATTAAATTTAAAAGTACATAATATATAAGGATATTTATTAATAAATATTACAAGTTAAAAATGGCAGATGATTTATGTACATTTATTATGAAATTCGATAATGAGACTTATTCAATATGGAGCTAAAAATTAAGGCTAATATTGATAAAGGATGAACTATGGGATATCGTGAAAGAAAATTTGCCAAAACCAGTGGATGCGGCATGAAGCAAAAAGGATGCAGCGGCACAAATGACGATTGGACTACTCATCGAAGATAATCGACTAAAGCTAATAAGAAATGCAACAACAGCTAAAGAAGGGTGAGAAAAATTTTTAAAATACCACTAAAAACAACATTATCTTCAAAAATTCGTTTGCAAAGAAAGCTATACAATACAAAGTTACAAGAGGAAGGTGATATGATGGAAGATATCGCCATAATCTGTGAATATGTAGACAAGCTCTTCACTATAGGAATTTTTATTGAAGAAATGCTACAAGTTGGAATTATATTAATTAAGTAGCATACTAGATTCTTATGAAACATTAATTACCATATTGGAAGCACGTCCGGAAGCGCACATAAAAGTTGATTTTATTAAAGGCAAACTTATAGATGAATATTTAAGATGGAAGAATAAACAAGAATATAAAAAAAATGAATCAAATGAATCTGCAATGAAAAATATATCCAATTATTATCATAATAATGATAAAAAAAGAAGCAAACTTAAAATGTTTTTTTCTGCAAAAAAGGGGACATTTAAAGTCTGATTGCAGAAAATTTAAGACATGGTTAGAAAAACGTAAAGAAAACGCTGCTAATAAAGTAATAACTGAAAAAGACAATATAAATCACAATGATGGCTGTTATCTAGCAAAAAGTGAATGTATTAATAAACAAATTGAAGAAAATAATTGGATTATAGATTCTGGCGTAACTAGTCAAATGTTTCGAACAAAAAATTTTTTCTCAAAAATAAATACTGATAATAAAGGGTACGTACGACTAGCAGACAATAAAAAATGTATTCAAGTAGCAAAAGTTGGTACTGCATTTATAAAATACACAGATAATAAAGGTAAATTTTTTACAATAAATTTACATAATGCACTTTATGTACCTGAATTAGACGCTAATTTACTATCTGTCGGCAAACTTTCGAAGGATGATTTGAAATAATTTTTAAAAATAATACGTGTAAAATCATAAAAGAAGAAAAAACTTATATTACAGCAGAATTATCATCAGATTTATACAAATTAAAAACACAAAAATCCTTGGCAGCTATATACAAAAATTATACAGAAGACTGCCACCATGTATAGCACAGAAAATTCAGCCATTGGTTGACAAAAGCAATAAAAGAACTGGCAGATGAAATATTAGCTACTGGGGTAAAAATATTAGTTTGTGGAAAAGATATAATATGCGAAGAATGCATAAAAAGAAAATTAGCTTGTAAACCTTTTCCAAAAGCGTCAAAAACTTCTACTAAAGAAACATATGACTTAATTCGCACCAATGTTTGCAGACCAATGCAAACAGTAACCCCAGGTGAAAATAAAAATTTTATGACCGTCATTGATGATTTTTCTAGATACACGCACGTATACCTAATGCGCAAAAAGGGTGAATCGGCAAATCTCATAAAAAAATTTATAAGAATGGTAAAACGCAGTAAAATAAGGCACCAAACATAACCAGGTCAGATCCAGGAAGAGAGTATGCAAATAAAGAACTTCAATCATTTCTTAAGAATGAATATTAGTATACAGCGTCTTGTTCACCACAACAAAATGGTGTTGCTGAAAGAAAAAATAGATCGTTACTCAACATGTCGAGATGGATGTTATTTGACGTAAATCCTGATAAAAAATATTGGGGAGAGGCAATTAATACAACAAATTATTTGCAAAATGGACTACCTGGTAAAGCAATGAATAAAACACCTTATAAATTATGGTACTTAAGAAAACCTGATCTAGCTAATATTCAAATTTATGGCAGCAAAGTACACACGTACATTCCAAAGTAACAGCGGAGAAAATTAGATGCTAAAAGTGAAAAATTAATTTTTATTGGTCACTCTGATGAATCGAAAGCATATTGATTATTAGATAAAAAAAACGAACAAAATTAAAATAAGCCGTGATGTTAAATTCATTAATAAATGTGACAATATTTATAAAAATCAGTATGAAGAAAAATATATAATTTCATAAAATACTCAAGAAATATCCTCATCAAATGAAGATTATGCAAGCATAGACAAAAATAGTTTTGAAGTAAATGATACAAAAGATAACATAATAAATGAAAAAATACCAGTCGTAGAAAATCACATTTATAATAGGCACTCAAAAAGGTTTAATCGGGGTGTGCTATCGGAAAGATTCCTGGCCGGTCTTCATCTTACAATTGAAGAGCCAAGAAATGTTAAAGAGGCATTATCAGGTCCCGATAAAGATTATTGAAAAAAATCAATGGATGACGAAATGGATTCACATCATCAAAATGGCACATGGGAAATTGTACAAAGACCAGATGGGAAAAATGTAACAAAATGCAATTGGGTCTACAAAAAGAAATACAATGCTAATAGAGAAGTAAAGAGATAAGGCAAGAATCATAGTCCGTGGTTACTCACAAAAATTCGGAGAAAATTCTGACGAAGTTTTTGCAACTGTTATAAAGCAGATCACGTTCAGAACACTGCTAACAATCGCAGGTAACAAAAATTTTCAGGTCAAATATTTCGATGCAAAAACTGTATTTCTTAACGGCAAACTTGAGCATATTATCTAAATGCAGCAACCAGATTTTCAAGATTTTCAAGTTCCCGTTCATGAGATTCAGATTGCGCAACCCGGTGCAAACTTGAGATGCTACGGGATCTAGACTTTTCGTACGCGTACTTGGACGACATTCTGGTTGCATCAGACGACGAGGAACAGCACTTTGACAATCTGAAGCAACTGTTCGGACACCTACAAGAATAATATATATATATATATTATTGTATATGAGGTTCATTTATATTCGCACTTGAGTTGGAGATAAGAAAGTAAGATCAATAAATGAATATAGGATGTTGACATAAAATAGATTTATTGTTGTGCGTTTCAGATATTTCAAGTGTAAATAGTATATTTAAATGATTCAAAGTTGTCTGTCCTCACAGTATTTATTAAATTTATATACACTCATTTTCCGACTCCATTTTCTCACTCCTCGATCCACTCCGTAGACGTACCACAGATAACATAAAAGTAACATTGCGTAAACACACACACAAACGTACGTATTTGCATAAATTTATAATTTTTAACAACATAATAAATAAAAATATTTTTTAATATAATACTTCAAATATATAAAACTTTTTTATTTTACTTTCTTTAACGTTTATTTACAGTTAATTATATAATTTTCATCTTTCTAATTAATTCAATATAATACTTTGAAATTATTAATTTCATGTACTTAATTGTATTGCATATTTTATAGAAATTGATTTTTCGATATATCTGATAAAAAAAGAATTAAATTATTCCTATCGAATTATATTCTAAAACATATTTATAAAAAGACATAATTCTTTTTTATTACCCATCATTAACTTTTTATATTACTGTAGTCTTATAAAAAGAATTTTTTTCTTATATGTTACATTAAAATAAAAAGAATTTTTTATTTTAATAACAAAATGAGAATGCACACAGCACTTTAATGCTTGGCAAAATGTCTTTTTATTCTCAGTATTACTTTCGATTTTCTTATTCTTAAGTAGAAGTGTCATAAATATTTATTCATAAAAGTGATCATCTACTTAAGTAAGTATTAATTTTTCATCAGCTCTTGCGCAATCCGAATCTTTAATAACAGAAGCACATTCATTTATTGTTTTTTCTATATAATATGCCATCAGTGTCTGTCACAAATTATTCCATAATGCATCGATTGATTACTTAACATTTCTTGTTAAAACAAAAATTTTTTAAATTTCAATAAGAATTGAATTTAAGAAATTTTTCATTAAGAATTTAATGAAAATAGACAAACTGCAATATTAAGTATATTGGTAAAATATTAATAAATTAAAATACATAATTAATATAATAATTATATATTCAAAAATTTTCGTAAAATTAATCGGTAATTTGATAAAGATCATCACCTCATGTTTGTAAGGTTAATAATATAAATTCGAGATGTAAAAAAAATCAATAAAATTAAAAAGATATATTAATTATTATAATATAAATAGAATAATATGTACCTATTTTTACATATAGTTATAATGATAATATATATAATATGTTACATTAAGAGTAATATGACATGGTAAGTCAGTCTCAGATATCGCAAATAAAGAAATGAAGATTGTATATTCATAATGCGCGTTATCGTTATTCATAATCGCGTTGTCATTATCCTTTAAACACCATGCAATGTATATATAATATAAATATAAAATCTAGTTAATTACTTTTTTTTTTATATCTTTATTCTAAAAACTATTAATTCAAATTGAGAATCGAGTGTAAGAAATTTTCTTTTTGTTAATAAATTATGTTAATAAATTAAATTCTAATATTTTGTCATAGAATTTTTTAAGTATATTCTAATTTAGATCAACTAGATATTCTTATCGTTATAAATAGAATAGTTTTTTGTAATATGACTTTACTTTTATAAATAAATTAATTTTTTATAAAAAATCATATTTTATAGAAGGTTTCTAAATCTAAAACACTCAGAGAAAAATTTCAGAAATTTTTACTTTTGTTTTATATTTTTTTAATTTTACATTTAGTTTTTTTTGAAAATTTTTTTTTACAGCTTTCCAATTAAACGTAAAAATTTCTAAATTCCTATTATTACCTACAAAATCTTTCGTATTGAAAAAGCTATTTACTAAATAGTGACAAATATCTCATATCTTAAAATATCCTAAAAATTCATAAATGAACAGTACAACTTCATATTATATGACGTACCGAAATCATGAAAGTAAATAATTCAGTTTATAAAAGGACACATTATTAATATTCAGTCATTACAAAATCTAAAAATTTTTGACATTTCTAAGATAATTAATTATTCATACATACATTGAGGAGATGAAATATTACGTTAAATTCCATTGAGTGAATGGCTGATTCAGTAGTACGATAGATTTTTCTTCTTGTACCTTAAATATTAAAATTTTTAATAAACAAGGTTAATACTATTTATTTAATGATTTGATAAACATAGATGCTAATAAAACTTTGTTAATAAAAGTATTATTATAAATAATATAAATAATTTTAAATAAAACTATAAAATATTTTTAAAAACACTATAAATAAATGTCTTCTGTAAAAAATTATTTTTGTACACACGCACACACACACACACAAACAGTAAAAAAACTTAGTCGATGACAGTTTAATTGTATTTAATATATATTTCTTTTAGTTATATCAGAAATATATTGTAGCACTAGATAAATTAAAAACTAACGGGAAAAATAGTTTATACAAATATTATTAAACACAGCGTAGGTCAATAAATAGTATCGTTTCGAGAAGACTTCTACGGAATCGGCGGCGACGACAAACCACGTCTACGTGCGACATGATGCGATCCGAAGCAGCCTAGACATGCCATACGACGCTCCGTACCCCGTTATCAGCCAGAACGACAAGACATTTGTCCTAAAAATCAACGAGAAAGAGGTAACCGTTACAATTAACCGACTTAAGCCAGCATACGTCCTGTTAACGGACGAGTAGCCAGCCACCACCTTTCTCCGAGGTCAACAAACAGAAACCGCGGTCCAGGAGAAGACGTTATCGAATGAACCCAATAGCCGCGGTTCTGGACGGCGAGTACGTTTTTTCATTCTTTTTCGGCTAAAAGATGATTTTTTAATTGAACATTATATGAACTTTTTCTTTATACGTTTCATTCTGGTGATAGTCTTATAAAAAATGAATTTTTTTTAATTCTCTTGCGTTATTCTCTGGTAAAAAGATATTATATGGTCCAAAAATAGATGATACTTTGGTGTAAACATTGTAAAGTAAACTAAACTCTGCTGTAAGTATCAGCAAAAAATATTATTATTTAAACTAGGTAATACATTGTCTGTAAGAAAAAACCTAAATACCGTTTTTATATAACATTATGGAAGTACATGTAATCAGTAATGTTTTACGATTTAATAATGGAATTTCAACTACTTATCTGTTGTAATAATAACGATTAATAATTGGAGAGCCAATTTATAATAATACTCAAGGCAATATATTTGTAACCTTTAAATGAACTAATATAAACTAATAATTTTATATGTAAGTCAGTGAATTCTACGGAAAAGTGATTGAATCTGACCTATCTTTCTTTTATGATTATTTTTCTATCATCGAAATTTACGGTTTGTCCCATCTAAGGGGGATTCTTTCTATAATTATTATGTTTAATAATTTTCCATAATTATTCTTCTTTCATCGGATTTTACGGTTAACCACTCCAAATAACGAAGGTAGACAAGCATAACTGTGACATGATTGGTATCTGGCATCTAAAGATAGTCACTGCTGTTTCACAGTGATTGCCAGGTTCTCAAAATGGCCTACAGTGTTCCAATAAAAGAAATCCAAACATACCTAATCTATGCAGGATTCTACAATAACTTCATCGTCTGTTATCGAATATCCACGATATCGTTTAATAATAATAACGAACTAAAGCACGAAATTTGAGTAACCTTACCATCCAGAAACCAATAGTCTCGCGAGTATCTTCACCGTATACTCAAAGATGCATTTGCATGTAACTCGAAAACTTCACGTCCCAATAGTCTTCCATCAGTGATGCGTTAACCATGATGAAAGTAGATTTTCAAGCTTTTCGGGCAAAGAAATTATACAAAACATCTGTACATGGTTCTAGATGAGATTTTCGTTGCCAATGTCTCAGCAAATCCGCAGTCATTATTGAATCCATTCAGGAACATTATAAATGTTATCACACACATAATGGCCGCGAATAATTTTAAGCAACATCCTAAAAGACTATACGCTTGTTTTCTAAAAGGTTAATACGTTTAGAAAACTGCTGGAACAACTCTATACTGGTTCCCACTAAACTGTTAAGTGACTGGTTGATATCCCCCGTCATCATCAATTATATTTTATAATTTACTAATATAATTTATAATTAATAATTAATTAATTAATTATATTAGGTTTATCTAGGTTGATTGTGAATAATAAACTATTTTTTAAATTTCAGAATTTCATTAATTCTTTTCTTGGTATTCAAATAATATTTTAAAATGTTAATAAATATTGCAATTTGAGTTGTAAAAAATAGTAAAAGTGTTTTGTATCACACCTTCCCAATTAATTTCAGTTAATAAATACATAATTTAAGAAAGCAACTTTATAAATATGTATCATACAACATTATGTATAAAAATATATCACTCAGTTATGCAAACAAACTTTACATTAAAGAATTTAAAATTATATTCACAAGAAACTTTTAATAAATATTTTTAATATATAATTTGAATAGAATTCACTTATAAAAGTTATTAATACATGTTTATATTTGTAATGAGGTATATATAAGAAAACAAAAAAATGAATTCATAAATTACTGCAAAAAGAGAATGGAAAAACTCTTTAATATTTTTATTTATAATTAAATCAAATCAAATATTTCATAAAGTTATATTAAAATTCATTAATGGTTCTAATAAAACAATAAATAGATATATTAACATAATTTATCATTTTAAAATACATTCATATTTCCACACAATATAGAAGTTCTTTACCTACATCAAAAATATTATTTTTTACTTGAATGTTAATAATATTTTTATCAAAGTCAATAATAAAAATAGCATCATTTGATATTTTTTGCTTATTCATTAAAATATTTTCACATGGAATTAAACGTGGACCTAATACTGGATCTTTGTAATGATATAAAGTAATTGTTGAAGGATCTGCAATGTATATTATAATATAAATATATGAACGTTATATATTTCTAATAAAGCTTGGTTTTTTATTAGAGCTGATTATATTACTGATTTTATTACTGTAAATACCTTTAATACCCTTTTCTTTTGAAAGTTTAGTAATTATATGTTCAACTGTATCACCATTACTTATTTTAATCAATATCTCAAATAAGCCATTACATTTCTGTGGATTTATAAAACGCATATTTAAAGCTGGTTTTACAGCGAAACTAATAAATGGTGCTCCAGGACAACATTCTTCTTTAGTATTACCGTCTACTTCATTTGCATATTTAATTTCTAACTCTTCCAGCTGTAATAAATATATTTTAATTATTTATGAATTATTTTTACAATATATATATATATATATATATATATATATATTATTTTGATTTCATACACACATCAAGAGTACTTTGTAAATATTCTTTACTTGCTAGGAGAACATCAATTTCACTAAAATCTAAAGTTAAATTAAGAGCATCTATACCAATTATTTCCATTTTTTCTCTCATCATTTGAACAAAGGGCATAACTCTTTTGATATATTTTTTTAAATCGGTTTCATTTCCTAATTCAGCAGCAATAAATTTATTTTCTGGAAGTTTATTATTATTTTTCTAGATAGTTAAATAAATTTATAATATTTTCAGATTTTGTTTTGAAATAAATAATATTAAAATAATTATTAATTACTGAGTCGAATACTTACTATGTATAAATTTTTCATAATTTTTAGAACTAAGCTCTGCCAATCAGGCCAAGTTTTCGCTACATAAATGATACCTATAGTAGGTTTTTCTGTAACAAACACTAATCCTTTTTGTTCTTTCTTTTTTTTTTGTGTTGTATAATTAATCAAACGTACTCTGAATGAATGAGCAGCATCCATAAGATATTGTGAAGATTTTATTAAAACTTTATTGATTGGACCTACTGTAGGCCATCTTGCATTTAAGATTTTACCATTCTAAAATGATCAATGAATACATCCAAAGTTTTATATGATTTCAATAATTTTATGAATTTAGTAAAATATTAATTATTATTAGAATAAAAAATTTTCATAGTATTTATATTGAATGATTATTTTTTTAAATATTTATTTTTTCTAATGGTTATAAAGACACATATTTATGTGTCAGACTGATTGTACAAATTAATTATATTAATACCTCATAACACATGTGTATTTAATGTAATTGAATTTCTATTACTTATTTATATAATTTTTGTTTTAATACCTTTCCAATTAATTCCCAAACATGTTCAGCTACATGAGGACATATTGGCGATAATAGAATAGTTTGGATTTCTATAAAATGCATTAAAAGATTCCAATTTATACCTTCTAATGCAGTAAGTTGTAAATACTTATCTTTAATTGTTTGAAATTCAAAGAACCCAGTTCGTAATGCTTCTTTGTAAAGCATTTTACTATAATTTTCATTAGTCTCTTGTATCTTTAAATTTATTTCACTATAAAATGGTAACACATACATATTCATTTTTTAAGAAATTATTTATTAATATTAAAGCTTTTATTGCAACTTTTTATTTACCTAATAAATACTTGATCATTTAATGTAGGTTTTCTGTGATGGAATAAATTTTTTGAAACTGACACTATTTCCTTAACCCATTCAATAAATGTATAAAGTCTAAGGATTCCAGCATCTGCAGTACGTTCTACAAAATTTGCATCCTCTATAAAATCTCCAGAACTGGCTAAACAAAGGCGTGTACCATCTGAGGAATATTTTTCAAGAGCTTCAAAGAGATTTAAAAAGTTGCCTTCAGATTTCGACATCTAAAAATGACATAAAAAATAAAAAACAATCTTTTATTTAATTTAATAAGGTATTAAAAATTGTTTTCAGACAGTACCTTAGATGAATTTAAAAGTAAATGTCCATTAGCCCGAATTGCTTTTGGCCATAATTCTGGCTCATTAGGCCAAATTGCAGTATGATTGTATATAAAATAAGTAAGATGATTTTGAACAAGATCTTTACCAGATACTCGAAGATCAACTGGATACCAGTATTGAAATTCTTTTCTCATTAACTCTAAACAATGTTTTGTAATTTTACAAGTTTTAGGCGAAGGTAATTTTGTTTCTTTAAAAAAAATATAATCCCAAACTTCAGGTGTCATATTTTCAGCTCTAAAAAATAATTAAAGTTACAGAATATAAATTATAATAATAATAATTTTTGTGCATTTACTTAATATTTAATTTATTTGGTTTATTTCCTTTAAAACTATTTCCTTGAATTAAATGAGCGATTGTATAATAGGCCATATATATTGTTGAATCTGATAGCGATTCAATTAACCATTGTTCATCCCACGGTAATTTAGTTCCTAAATAATAATGAATCATGATACATATTGTTTTTTAAAACATTTAAAAATAATTTATTTTTGTGTAAACAAATAAAGATGTAAATTTTTAAATAAAATATAAAATTTTAATATATATTATAACTTGTGTTTACCAAGACCATATGTTCTTGAACATGCATGTTCATGAAGCCAGTCAAGACAAGCTTGAAAATTCTTTTTTACTTCATCGTGAAAAGTTTCTAAGTTTTCTAAAGCCTTTTGAGTTAAATTTTTCCATTCTGGTTCCCCATAATTTAAGTACCATTGATTGCAAAGAGCTACAACGCATTCATCTCCAGATCGAGAAATAATTGTTTTTTCTGGTTCATAATAAATTACAGCCTCATTATTATTTATTAATTCATCTCGTATATTCTTTTTGACATCTTGAACTTTTTTGTTTTTATATTCTCCAACTAATAGTAAACCATCATAAAAACCTTTCAAATAAACTAATTCTTTGGCTTGTTGTAACTTTATAAAGTCATTTTGTGATTGTATGTGTAATTGTTCATAGACTGTAACTGCTGATAAGTTTCCAAATTCGGCAATATAAATAATTGGAATCTGAAATAAATAATATTAAATAATATTAAATCATGTTGGATTACCAATCCAACAAATAAATAGAATTTTTTATATAATTTAATTTCATAGATATTTAAGATAAACTTACAGGATCATATGATAAGATCATATTATCTTTAATATTGTATTTTTCTCTTAATAGTTTTTTCTTCTTTAAATCCATTAATGCTGCATAATCATCAGGAGAATCACTGGGAACTGATGTTACTATTCCTGTACCTTTTTCTTCTTTAATTGTAAGCATTGGTAAAGTATAAATTATATCATAAGAAGTTTTTGGTGATTTTAAAGGAAGACCTAAAATATCCTAAAATTTATTCATTTTTATTGTTAAATGTGGAATATCTATATAAGAAGTTAGATCTTTGTACGATTTTAAAAAAATTAATTTTTTTTATAATTAATTTTTATACATAACGCTCTTACTTGTTAAAAATAAATGTTACTTAGTTTTTTATCAATCACATATTTTTTTAAAGTGAGATACTAAACACTTAAATTGTAAAGCGTTTCTAATTGTATCTCATTATGATACGATTGCCTATATTTTTATATAATTAAAACCTTATAGAGAATTGGTAGTTTATTATTAAATAATAAAGTTTCCAAATAAATTATAAATAATAATACTTATTTTTTAATCAAGTATTATCTAAAAGGAAAAAACAATAGGCATATAGCTATTAATATTGCATTTTAAAATTATTATAATTTTTTATGAAATCTTCAAAATATAATTATGCATTTACACTCAAAGCACGTCGTTTTTGTGAAGAATAATACTGTAAAAATATCTTACAGTATTATTCTCTTTTATTTAAATAATCTTGTCAAGAATAACAAAAATTGTTTTTGTTTTAGAATAATAAGTCTCGACTATAAATTTGTAGTATATTTTTTCAGTTTATACACCATTTAAAAAAAAGCTGAAAGATATAATATATATTATATAACATGTATTTACAATCGAGAACTTTTTTTAATTTAAAAAAATGATTAAATTTATGTCTTCTATAGAAATTGTTATAATGACCTAACCCCTTAATAAAACATACTTTGATAAATATATTTATCATTGATAATATTGTTAATATCATTAAAAATAACTATAATTATTAAAATATTTATACAAATAAATATTATTTACCAATCCAATCAATTCAACGATAATTTTTATTTTTCCTTCTTCTTCTGTATAACCTTGCCATGACATATTTCTAGCTGCTCTTTTAGTTGATATAAAAATTTCTCCTTTTATAGTTGAAAAAGCAATATAACACATATCTGGGTGTATCCAACAATTTGTTTGACCATACATTGTTTCTGGCCTAAGAGTAGCAGCTACTAAAAAAAGAGGTGTTTTATCTGAAATAAACCTAAAATTATAAAATAAAAACTTTAGAATTTATTTATAGTAATAAAACATAGTCTAACTTATTATGAAAATTTTATTAGATAAAAGACATATACATTATATACAATATTTTATAAAATATAGGTATGTTCCAAGAAATAACTTATTTATAAAATTATAAATAAAAACACTCACTGAAGTTTCTTGGGATATGGTTTTAATATTTTCATTTTAATTAAAGTATATTCTTGAGGACCAACTCCTTCTCCAGAGTGCCTGTCATGGTCCATACAAGGTTGGTTATCTTTTGGTGAAAAGATTGTATATCGTTTACCATACTTAATTTTATTTTTAGCCTTCAAGTGATAAAATTGCCACCTTACAAAAGAATCAAAGAATGGATTAGCATCAGTAGTTATAAAAGATCGACGCCAATCTACCTGCATATATTTTTATTTTAAATTAATTAATAATAAAATAGAATATATATAATTTTTAATAATTTCAGTTATCTAACATACGCATAGACCAAATCGTTTTAAATCTTGCACAGCAAGAGGTGGAAAATAATCAAGCCAATAAGTAGCATCAGCAAAATTTTTAATTTCAAAATCTCTTAATCCCAGACTTTTCATTATTTGCCATTGATATTTAGCTGTACCAGTTTTTGCTATTATTTTGCTCTATAAAAATAAGATTAAATATTTGAATACTTTAAATTTTACAAGAAAAATTGTTTCAATAAAATATACAATATTTTTTTTATTAGATTGAATAATAATGTTATTTAATGATGAATTAAATTATATTAGCTTTTATTTATTTTTAAGATATTTATGATTAATAAAATGAATTATAAAAATGTAGTTTTTAAATGTATATATGCTATATGTAATAAAAATTTATTTTACATTTATATTTAGATAAAAATAAAATATCAAAAAATATTTTGTTAATATACCTTCTTCCCTTTACTTTTATCTATAGCAAGTACATCATTTGTTTTCTCTTCTATTAAATCATCTGTAAAGACAGGAAATTTTGGTGGATAACCAAAAGATTCCATTTCACGTTTTAGTTTATCAGCACAAGCTTTGATTGGCATGCCTGTGCAGTGAAAACCAAAGGGAAAAAGAACTTTTTTTCCTAATAAACGATTATACCTTACTGCAAACTAAAAGAAACTCATAAATATTTTAAGCTATTCAATAAAAATCACAGTCATATGTAGACAATAGATACAATACCTCACACTTTGATAGAGAAAACGCATGTCCTAAGTGAAGTCTACCATTCATATAAGGAAAGGGAAACGTTGCTAAAAATTTTTCATCTTGACTTGTTTTTGCTTGCAATGGAGCATCTATTTCAAATTCATTGTCAACTTCCCATTGTTTTTGTATTTTTTGTTCAATTTTTTGTAAATATTCAACTTTAAATGTACCTTTTCTTTCAATTATTGAACTCTGAAATACAATCATAATATAATTTTTAAAAAAGTATTATCATTTTTTATAATAACATTTTGTTATCTATATTTTATGATTATCTGCATTAAATGTTTGTTGTTTTAAATCTTAATATTGTGAAAATAACTTCAGTTGTACAATTGTATAAATCTTAGTAAATTTAAAAAATTCAGAAAATATTAATTACACAGTTTAAAAACACGTTTTAAATGATCGTTTAATTTTTCTTACCATCATGTAAATTATAATTATATAAAAATATTACTAATGTATATGGGAAAACAGCATACTTTGCTTGCCGTTATTGTACAGTTTTGAAAAATAAAATTAAAAACTAGTGATTATAGAACAATGTGTTGTATTTATCAGTTTGATAACCTCTATTATAATATTAAAGCTACTTATACGCGTGGTATTATAGGAAAATAATACAAATAGTGTCTGAACGTTATCTACAGTTTATTTTAATGCATGCTTCTGGTATTGTAATTTTGACCTATAGGAGCGAGTCAATGTGAAAATTTATTGATAGTAATTTTTTTCACGGAATAAACACAATGTTCGAATTATATATTTATATGAGTTGAAAACAAATCTTACTGTTTTGTTACCGAAAAAATATTTAATTTCGAATTATCAGTTTTTGGTATTAAAAAATAAACGCATATGAAATTATATATTATGAATTAATATTTTATTCAAAATTAATCTCTTTAATGATTATTTTTATTAATTCCTTTCATATTAATTTTTTATTATTTGCTTAATAAAAATATAAAATCTTTGAGATTCCATAGTAAAAAAAAACTTTTATAATATACAATATTATATGTTTCTGAATTTTTTAATTTACCCTAACAATAAATTCTGAGATTCATATTTTATTTCATTATATATATAGAGATTTATAGGTTAAGGACTTCCAATGCAAAGATTAACACACCATCATACAGTTCCAACAGTATTAATAATGAAGAATGTTTAACAATTAATTACAGGAAGTATTACAATGCAGATAAGAATTCATAGAAGCAAGAGTCTATTATATTGTATTTCATATTTAACGAAAATTTTGTTAGAGCGTAAAAGGAAATCAGAGAATCCACTGGTGTGCCCTTTACGTTTGTAGCTAATCAATACGATTCTAACACCGATTTGAGCTGTGCACCTGTTGCTTTGACTTAATGTCATACGTATAATTTTGGTCATTTGTGCATAGACTATTCACCCGATGTTATCACATTTCGTTTATATGTGTAACATTGATTAGTTTAAAGTCAGAGATAGTTTTACATGTACTTCGTGTTATCGTGTATTTACCTCTTGAACATTGATCATCTGTGTCAAGTAACCTATATCGGTTCAAGCAGGCAGTGGAAAATGTTTCAATATACACCCATAATCGTACTGGATTAATGTCGCTTTGAATATGAAATAGTCGCGAAGTGAACAGTTGTAGCTTGATGTTGTGTGCAAGTGATACTCACAAACATATTTAGATAAACGAATACATAACAACGCATAGCACATAATACGACGAATATCGCAATTCTTGTAAATCAATAACCCCATTGTTTTACATTAATTTCATAGAAGCGAGAAAGATAAACAAAATGAAATACTTAAAAAAAAGCACGATTCAAAAGTTTTTACTTTCTTCTGTGATCGACGTTGCATCGATAGCCATAATTTCCTGTTGGAAAAGCTCGAAAATCTGCTATTGGATTCTGGATAAAAAAGTTACTCAAATTTCGCTTTCCAGTTCTTTATCATCAACCATATCAAATGATAGTAAATATCACTTGAGACAGTAATGACTATCTTTGGATGCAGATACCAAGCGTGACACAGTTATACTCGTCTATCTATGATCATTTGTACTTGGATGAGATTAATCGAAATTTCTAATAAAGCTCTATAGTAAAGTACTGTAAATAAATAATGTTTCACAAATATCGGAAAGATATTATAGATCATTGAGTTAGCTTGTATATCTAGGTAATTCAGATCAAATGAAGAATCACATACTGTGTTCTTCAAATTCGCTTCTGTTTCTGAATATTTCCTGATTTTCGTAGATCTGTTTAACATTAGCGTGTCAATAGTGAATTTGTTAAGGATAGCGTCACGGGGATGACGGGATCAAAAAATTTATGGGTTTAATAAATGTACTTGATTTCGCAATTTATAAAGTTTGTTTATTCTGGCACTCACAAGCCATCATTCGGAAGAAAAGGGCCGCCACGTTCGCCGCCATTGTGCTGCCTTTATATGGTCGATACGCAAGCTGAAATTTAAAACCGAATTAGAATGAAAATCTTTGTACAAAACTACTTTTATAGCCCTTTTCCTCGTTACAAATTTCCAGATGTTCCTTGGCATAAAAAACCCTCCTGCGTGCCTAGTAGGTGCAAAAAGACCTATACTATCTAAACCTTGAGCGGAGGTTTAATTCGCCCGTCCTACCTATTTCCTAATTACCCTATAATTTATAAAGACAATGTGAAATCTTTTATTGTATTAGCGTGGCTGCCCGGATAAGCCGTCGCCTACCTGCACTTCCAGGTGTGCTCATTCCTAATCCCGTGTATTTCTAATCCCTCACATGTATTCGACACATGCCACGTCACTACATGTTCTATCGTCAACAGAATCCTTGACATAAATTGTCTGCTGGCGTATTATCAGTACCTTTAACAGGTTGAAGCGTAGCTTGAAACTGAATTGTATAATTGAGATATTTTTGTTTCCAAAGATATGTTTTTTGCGAGCGTTGATTTGCTCTATAAATGAGCGATCAGTGTTTTATTTTTATATTAAAGTTTTAACCATATAATATTCTTTGAAAATATGTGCTTGCTACAAGAATCATGAACAGATCCCAACTATTAGTGTTGAACTTAGTCTCAATGTCATTCAACATTAGTAAGAATAAATCTATGGGCTTCTAGGCGTGCTTCATTTCAAGCTGTTTTAGTACATCTCTGATATTACTATCTGATGCAAACAATAAAAAAGGCAGAATTAAAGTAATTTAATTGTTGTAACTGCATATTTTAAAAATAATTATATATAAGGGGGCGTTTGATGACGATTAAGATATACATTCTAACAAACAAAGATAAAGTTCCAGGTCAACAATTTAAGGTGTAATCAACCATTATTACACTAATATTAGATTATTGCTTTTCATCGTAAAGACGCAAACAATATTTTAAGAAGAAATATACTGTTCAACATATAAATATTGAAAATGCTGAGCATAATCAAAGGCACTGAAAGTTCCGGAATACTTTTTAGACAAAGTGCAATATAGCAATAAATTAAAAACACAATAAGTTAGCCAAATTTAAAGATAGGAAAAACCTAGATGAGATAAGAGTTAAAATCTTCTGACGTCGATGTACTATTTCACGAGTAACTGAAACTTGCGTAGGTTAGCGTGAGGAAAGTATATCCCAAACAATTGATTATTATATAATAGAGAGACAGAAACTATTTTTAATATATATAAATGTATATATTTTGCAAGAAATTTAATTTATGTCCGAATTGTTGTGCCAATAGAACGTGCTGTTCTTTTTCAAACTGATATAAAAGTTACAAAAAAAATTCTTTTACGCGATCAAGAAAAGAAGAAAAGAAAAAATTAAATAAAGTAAATATACAAATAGTTTAGAAGTATTTAAATATATGTATAAGATTTATAGAATAGTTTTCTTGACAAAACAAGTCAAGGCATACTCTTTTTCTTGCGATTGTTGCTCAAATACTACAAAATATAATCTGCCTCTGATCAGCTATTTCTTATTATGCAACTATCATCAAATATAAATTTGTGATTCCACACATCTAGATAATATGAAAACTTTATCCATCCTCATATCGTCAAAGATTAATACATGCATTAATTCAATAGAACAGAAAGATACATCAAATTTTCAATAGAAGGGCCTTCTCTCTGTCATGAAAATATTCTCATAACTACTTCTCTTTTTTTAAAGATACATTGAATAGACAGGAAAAAGAAGTCTGTAATCATTTACGTTTTATCTTGATCAATGCGTATTTATTAAAAGGGAAAACAAGGAAAACAACAGATAGATACTGATAAGGGTAAGACAATATGTAAGGTTGCGATAGAAAGGAAAATAATTATGCACGTAGGAAATGAAATAAAGAAAACTTTAGGGCACGAGGATTTACATAAGCAATCAGACATATAAATACAGAAAGAATTGCAGACAAATAATAATTTAATTACGCACGAGGATTTACATAAGCAATCACACATATAAATACAGAAAGAATTGCAGACAAATAATAATTTAATGTAAAGACCTAAAAGTTATTATTAATTTAAATAATTTGAAAAAATAATAATAATAAATTTAAACCTACAGTAAATAAAAGATGGGATGATTTCTTACAGATAGAATCAATCCAATTGAAAAGAAGGTGCAAAGCCATAAGCAAGTGGGTAGAAAGCTAGTCTGTAATGTGACAGGATTAAATATATTCTAATAGTAGACAATACATTTTATTAGAAAATGAAAAAGTTATTTAAAACTATTTTTATTTGATTCACTTGGATGTTTTGTATTTTCTTTTTTGCTACTATAACTATAAAATAAATCTTTCTTAATGTTAGTTTTTAGCTCTTCTTTATGATTTTTATTTTATAATTTTTTGTATTATTAAATTTATTATTAATTAATTTAAACTAATTTATCATTAAGTATGATATTTAGTATTATTAAATTTTTCACTAATTATCAAATAAATAACAACAACAACAACAACAACAACAACAAAAACAACAATAATAATAATATTTTATTAAAATTATATTTTCATATGTTTTTAATGTGTTCACAAAAATTAATAATTTAGTACAGACCTTTTTTATGATTTTCTGGTGTTAATATAATACACAAATGAGATTATTTTAAAGAATAATTTTTAATTATTTACTTCACTTCGTGAAGTATTAATAGTTCAAAACTATAGGTTAGTAAATACTGATTTTATTTAAGGAATATGTAAAATATTAAAATTTCTAAAGTAGATTAGCTGGTTAAGGTAAATTGGTTTACGAATATGTATATATTATTTTATGACATGATAATGTTTATTAGCAAGCTGAAATCAAAGGTTGATCCACTTTTTTTTCTTCTAATACAGAAGAGATTCTTTGACATCATGCTTTCTTTCATGTAGCTTACTAACTGGTACCAATAATGGTTCATACTATATACACACTAATTGTTTACACAACACTAAATCTTTATCTTCCTACCGCAATTTTGTAAAATAACCAGATCTCGCATCTGGGTCATACCATAAGTAAATGAACTATTTTAGATTATAGTTAGAATTCCCCATTTCTTTTCCTAGTCAGTAAATGGATATTAGATGATTGACATGGATATGTGTTTCATCTCATACTGAGATTTTTCGGAATTTCAATCGAGTTTACCCTTGTAAGCCAGAATGAATTATTGACCAAGAATCTGCTCGACCTTATCAGGTTGTCATACATCCTTCGAGATTCCTATCTAATGCATTAAAACGACCTTAATAAAAATTAGGTAAAACATTAATTAAATTAAATATTAAGATATTATGTCAATCATGAAAGTAATCCAATTAGTTCAGTGACCGTAAAGAAGCTAAAAAAATTGAAGTAAAATAGATGTGCGAAATAAGAGTAATCATTATTCATGAAAATAAGAATAGTCATTAAAATAAAAAAGTTAAAAGTAATATTAATTATTTGCGGTGATTAAAAAAAAAATAGGTTTTTTTTTGGAGCGACCAGTTGAGTAAAGTAATATAAAAAATGTAAGAAAAAAGAAAACAAGAAAAATAAACAGGAATAAGATTTAATGTAATAGTTTCAGAGGATGAGTCTTTAAGTTTACAGAAAAAAAAACAAAAAATTATTTTTTATATTGTTGGACGGGTGGTTGCAGAAGTATCCTCTATAACCACCCATCCAACAGGTTATCGGCCTAGGCACGCATCCACTGCGCAACAACAACAGTCAATATTTATTTAATAAGAAAATAAAAAAAAAATATTATAATAATATAAAACAACAAATAAAGGCGAATAGTGTGAACAGTGAGTATAATACACAAAAGGCCTTTTTTTTAACTGAATAAATAAAGTGTGTGTGTGTGTGTGTTTGTGATTTTACTTTACAATTGCACTACATAAACGGTATAATTATTTAAAAAACATTAAAATACAAATTTGTGCTTTATAAAAATAATTTAAACTTTAAAATGATATGTTGAGAAATTTTTTGAAAATTACAAAAATAAATTTTTTTTGCAAAAATAATATACGAACTGGAAAATAATGCATTTGTTAATATTTTTGTGAAAATTAATAACAATTTTTTGCACAAATAAAATAAAATGAAAAATAATGCATTTATTTAAACTTTTTAAAAACGACTAAAATAATTTTTTTGCTTAAATAACCTACACAATGAAAAATAATGCATTTGTTTAAATTTTGTTTGAAAATTAATAACAATTTTTTTCATAAATAAAACAAAATGCAAAATAATGCATTTATTCAAATTTTTTGAAAATTACAAAAATAAAATTTTTTTGCATAAATGCTATCCAAAATAAAACAACAAAGAAAATGATCCCATAACCAACAAATATGGCTATAAAATACCTAACAACATCATAGGAAAAACTGATAAAAAGAGGAAATTTATATCCATAAGCAGAGAAAACAAAAAATTCAAACCGGACGATCAAGGTGAGAGGTTAAACAATGCAAATTTTTTATGTAATTATCAACAGTATGCATTGAATACGTCACCAATTTAGGAGCAACACACTATGTAGTAAATAAATACATAATATTAAAAAGTTTCAAAAAATGCTTCGAAAAATATATAATATCAGCAAATAAAAACAAATTTGCCGACCTAAAGATTGATGGAGAAGCAAAATTGACACTACACTAAGAAAGCAAGAATAAATTCAAACTCATAAACGTGATTGTTGGAGAAGATGTGGATAATAATCACTTGTCTTTAAGGAAACTAGCTGAAGCTGGATTAGGCACTCTAGACACCAATACATACAAATCTATGATAAAAATATAAATAAAACCATAATGGAAGGATCCTACGAAAAACCAAACTGGACCATAAAATTAAAAATCTAACAACATATAGATGAATATGACAACACAGAACCTGCACTATATTTCTGCCATCCAAAAATAATTGGAAACTCGGATCACCCATCATTTAGTTCGGGGGGAGAAGTACAACAAACAGAGAACTAGACGAGGTTAACAAACGAAAATATGAGTGAGGGTATGCTATGGTATAAGAGACTTAATCATGCTTCAATAGAATACCTAAGAAAATTAAACAAAAAATATAAACAATTAGAAAGAATTAAATTTGAAGAATGTATTAAAAGATATAAATTATGTATTTCATCAAAAATGGTGAAACTCCCATTCACTGAAACCAGAACCAGATCAGTCAGGTCACTGCATACAATCCACACAGACATCATGGTACCGATCTTTCCCGTTTCAACGCCAGGTCATAAAAAATACATTATAACTTTCATAGACGATTACTCAAGATGGGTTAAAGTCTGTAAATTGAAAAACAAAGACGATGGTGCAGAAGCATTAAAAAAATTCTTAATATTATCAAGAAATTTACTAGATAAAGACAGCAAATTACGCTACATAAAATTAAATCAAGCCACAGAATACATGGGTGGAAAATATAAAGAAATTATACTAAAAGAAAACATTGAACTGGATCCATCCCCACTATACACTCCACAACATAATTAATTAGCAGAAAGATTCAATAGAACATTAAAATGAAAACAAGATCTCTATTACTAGATTCAGTATTGCCTCCAAAAAGTGGGACTTTGCTACTGAAGCAGCTTTACACATATACATTCACATATCCCACAGGAACATTGGATACGAAATTTCACTGCAAAAGTTCAACAAAAATACAAAAAATACTCTTAAAAATCTTAGAAGATTCGAATACGTAATATACGTAAAAACAAATACAACACAACACAAATTTAAATCCAAAACTAACAGAATATTTTTACTAGGCTTAAAATCAAGTTACAACGTACTCTGAAACCCTACAAATGGAAAATTTATTGAATCAAGGCATGTCATGTTTAACGAAAACCTCGCATACAAAGACATAAATATTTTCAAGAAAAATACAGAAATAATAACAGAACACAAAAACAAGATAAGAGGAAGACCTAAAAAACAACATGAAAACACTCATAGCGTAAAAAGGAATGAAACAGATACACACGATCCACTTATCAGAAGTAAAACACACGATACAAAAAAAACATCATAAATTATAACAAACGCAATTCAAATAAATAACATAGAAGATGAAGAAACAAAAAAAGCTCTATACTGCCTACTGGCAAACTTCAATAAAGATCCAACAATATACGCAGACGCAATGACAAGCAAAGAGCAACAATATTAGAAACAAGCAATCAAGGAAGAATTAGTTCATGGAAGAAAACAAAGTTTGGAATATCGTTGTTAGACCACAAAAAGATCCTAACAACATAAAACCAAATATCATAGACTCAAGATGGGTATCTAAAAAGGAAACAGACATAAATGGACGAACAAAATACAAAGCCAGTCATGTAGTCCGAGGATTCAAGAATAGAATAGCATACGATCTAAAAGAGACATACACCCATGAAACTAGGCTGCCAATAGTTAGAGCGATAATATCAATGGTAAATAAATTTTCCAAATACACGTCAAAACAGCTTTGCTAAACAGCACAATAGAAGACGACATATACATAGAAATTCCAGAAGGCACCTACTAATCACAACACAAATACATGACACACTACAAAAGGCACTACACGGACTGAAAATTTAAGTTCCAAAAGATTGAATACATCTTTCACAGAAATTCGAAAATTAAGATTAGAAAACGATGAACACCAGCCATGCTTATACACATGGAAAAAGGGAGAGAAGCTAATGATACTGCTCTTGTATGTAAACGACATACTCATTGTAAGCAACGATATGACATACATCAACAAAATTAAAGACTCTCTATGTAAATTATTTGAAATGAAAAACTTAGGAGAACCCAAGTGCTTCCGTGGGATACAAATTAAAAGAGATTTGAAGCACAACATTATACATCTATCTCAAAAGTACTACACAAAAAACATCTTAAAAAGATTCAGCATGAAAAACTCTAAACCCCACGACACGCCAATGATAACGAATCAAGTTAAAAGACGTCAACAAATCACATCAGGAAAATCGACGATTAACAACTCAAAGTCAGACAAAATACCCTTCAGAGAAGCAATAGAAAGCTTGATGTATTTGATAAATAGTACAAGACCATTGCATTCGCAGTCAACTTCCTTGCTTGGAAACAACATTTCACCACTGACGAAAGTTGAAAAGAATTGGAAAGGATCTTCAAATATTTGCAAGAAACAACAGCACGAAGACTAATATATAACTCTACATCTGAAGGAATGGGAGCCTATTCTCGAATTTTAGAGATAACGAAGATTCAACATCAACAGCTGGATATATCATCAGACTATTTGGTGATACTGCAAGAAATATATCTCATAGCGAAGACACAAACAATCACACATTACGCTATCAAGTTGCCAAGCGGAGTATCTGTAAATGAGTGAATATTGTCAGAAACTAATATCTCTTGATAAAGGAATTCGAAACATTATTGACATGAAGTTTTATCCTAAATCCTATCTGGTCTGACAATAAAGCAGCAATCGATTGTAGTAAAATGAATAGACACCAAAAATTAAAAATGTTTGATGACTCCATGGAAGAAATTAAAAGAAATCTTAAACAACGAGGCGAAATTGAATTAAGACCATCAATGGCAATAATACATGGGGATAATATTAAAAGATGCATTAATGAGTTAAGTATAGTCATTGTCCGATGGATACCATAAAAATACAACATAACGGATATAATGACTAAACCTATATCTCTCGATAGTCACAGATACCTGACTGATAAAATATTAAGTGCAAAATAATACTGAAACAAAAACCTTTTTTGTTGCAGACAAGAAGATGAACTAAATTAATGAAGCACCAACCAATATAACGGATAACGCCGAAGGGGGGAGTGTTAAGAGTGCACCAAATGTTTCGGCATAAACCGTTACATTGTGTACTTTGCATGTACTTTCCTTCCTACGCTTCAATACTTTTATTAGTTCATTGCATGGGAAATGTTCAAGACAAATGCTTCAGAGTATTCCCAAATTTTACCATTAGTAATTTGGTTCAATATTATATTATATTAATTTGTATTTTTCAGTCTCGTGACAGATATCTTTCTGTACACAAGTATCTTACTACTTAAAATATTAAATATTACATTTTACAAAATATAATCATATTATTTACATTTATTATTAAACAACAAGTATCCTCTGAACCACCCGTCCAAGATATATAAATTCAAAGAGCAAAGAAGAGGTAATGATGAAAAAATAAAATGCATAAGAAAGATGAAGAGAAGAGAAAAGAGAATAGTAAGGCAGGACAAAAAGAGAGGAGAGAGTTATAGACAAAAGAAAGTAATAATAGCAAAAACGGTAAGAAATTGAAGAAATAAAATAAAACTAAAAAAGATTTATGCATTTCATAATGTAATTAAATTATAGGGAATGGAAGCTCAAGGCTGTACTTTATAACTACACTATTCTTATACACTATGGAGTAAAAAAATATGTAGATAGAAAAAAAACAGGTAAGAAAGATAGAAGAATACCTGAAAATGTACAAGTTATTAAATTATAAGAAAGGTGATGAAATAAAATAAAAAGGAAAGAGTAAAAGGAAGTGTGCTATAATAAATAAAAATATAGTAATAAAAGATAGAAATAAAAATAGAGCTGAAGAAATTTATAAAGTCATCTGTAATAAATATAATAAATCAAAATCATTACGTATCATACAATCGTACAATCGTTAGGTAAAAAAGAAAAAATTACAATATATATATATATATATATATATATATATATATATATTTTGTATATGTATATTATTGATATATTGTATATTGATATATTGATATATTGTAATTTTTTCTTTTTACTTTTTTTATCATATAATTAAGTAATAAAGGAACATTAGATTTTGGAAGGGGCAAGAAATTTTTATGCCAAAATGGGAATATACGGCAGAAGAGTAAACACGAGAAGGGGTTAAGAAGTCTAAGGATAAAACAATAAATAAGCAGGATGAAATTAATTAAATGGATTGAATAACTCAGGATAGTTACTTTGAATGAAATAAATAATAAAGAAAAATTTACATAAAATAAAAGAAGAGTATCATCCGTGATTGATTACGTGATAATAAATAAAGAGAATGAGAAAAAGATATAAACTTAGAAGTGTACCGAATACGACCATCAATCATATAGATTGAATTGTGCAAGAAATAGATGAGAACGGAGTGAAGAGAAAAAAAGAAGAAAGAGAAATTAATCAAATTAATTAAAAAAATTTAACGAAATATAATTCAAATTCATAAAAAAATACGATAGATATAAATACGATAAATATATAAAGAAACTTTTGAAAGAGCGTGGAAAAACTAAAATAAAAACTAAAACCAGAGGTGAGAAAATAATAGAACTAAAAAAGAAGGGAACTTTTCATAGCGCCTAACACTATTTAATATGTGGTAAAATAGAAATTTTATTATTTTACAGAGTCGAAATTAGGGGATAGAAAAGTTGAAAAGAAATTGAACCACGTCAAAGCATAAAACTAGCGTCTATTTATTTACACCTATTCACCAACTTCTGTACAGCGGTTTTAGGAGGAGGCGACTATGCCAATATAAAACTAAAAATTTATGTATTTATTTGGATTTAAATTAAGGGATGACGCTTTTTGGTCTCGGAATAACCTTTAGTTATAAAAATAAACAGGTTTCACGTTGAAAAATTGTCCAAATTTTTTAACATATACATAAACATGGAATGGAAAAATTGAAAAGAAATTGAAAGCGTTCGGAAAAAATACGTGAAGTTGATATTAATAATAAGAAGAAAAATAAAAAAGAGAGCAATGAAATTTGAAAATAAGGTAATGAACAATAAAAAGCGAAAATATTTTAAGAAGACAAAAAAATAATATAAACTTTTCATAGAAATCTATGAAAAAAATGTAAAAAAATTTGTATTGTTAAATAAAAATATTTTCAAAATTAAATTTATTTTTAAAATCAAAAGAGATGTTAGAGCTGTTTAAATTCTTAAGATATCATAATTTTAATCAACTTTACTAGACAAATATTTATCATCAATAATTATTAAAACTACTCTACAATCACAGTCTTAAATTCAATTTTTACAATATTTTTGCAGTTAGTTTTTATTAGTGACATTACACTGTAAAAAATTTTTTTTATAATAAATTTTATGAAAGAATACCCCTTTATATTCCTTTATAAATCACAGATTACTAAGATGACACGAAAAAAGCAAAAAATAAAAATTCTAAATTTATTTTCAGTTTATAAATTTTTATAAATTTTTTATTATACAAATTTTACTTTTTTTAATTTCAAAATTAAATATATAATTACTTTATTTATGAAAAATCATCTAACGATAATTTCTTTACGAGACCGGGTATACACGAAATTTCAATGGAGTTATTTGATAATTTATATCAAATCATCTCTTTGAAAAAAAATTTAGTGTCTGGTTTCTTTTTAATATTATTACTTTCATTGATTTTTATAAGAACAATTTTATAGGCATCATAAAAATTATCATAACAATTGTGAAAAAGATAAATTATATGTAACTAAAGTAATTTAATCAAGTTTAATAGCTTATATTAAAACTATAAATAAGATTTACTAAATTAC
Source organism: Platyscapa corneri (assembly GCA_018907185.1). Taxonomy (NCBI): domain Eukaryota; kingdom Metazoa; phylum Arthropoda; class Insecta; order Hymenoptera; family Agaonidae; genus Platyscapa; species Platyscapa corneri. Next base: position 1,005,375 of record JACCHW010000089.1, read on the forward strand.
ATATCATAATCAATAATAGATTTTTTATATGAACAATAGACGCATACATCATTTTTGAGTATTATTAAAATTATTTTTATTTTATATCTAGAATTATATATAAATTAGGAAATAGTTTGGAGTAACAAAGTAAATGATTTTTAATCAAAAAATTCTTTTGGTTAAAATATATTTTAATTAATTAAATAAGCTTTTCAGTAACTTATATCTTCAAATCAAACAGATTTTTTAACAAATATAAAAGCTTAAAAATAGGCAATAATTTTACTAAAATATATTTAATCAATTAAAATTCTGCTTCAAACTTTTTTAATTTTTTTCATATATGATTTTTATATTTTGTTTGTAACATTATAAAAAAAAATTATTTATGCTATAAATAAAAAATACGTTTATATTTCAATAAAATTTATTATTTATTATTAATTAAATAAGGATCAGGAAGTCGTCGAAATACTGCTAAAAATTTATCGCCTTTATTTCTAGTTACTTTCTGACCTTCTTCTGTACTTTCATACAATATTTTAATAATTGGATCTGAAATCTAAAAAAAGATAATTCATTAATTTGTATAAAAAGTATTCATTTAATTTGTAAAGAAACCTGCCAATAGTTCTTCTGAAATACGCTCAAATAATGGATGATCTATTAAATGTTGTACCATCCATTCATATAAATCTTTGACATCTGTCATTGTATACACAATAGCCTTAAAATATAATTTTAACATAACTGAATAATACATATTTAAATCTTATGTTAAACATAGTTATATAAATATTTATGCTTACATTTTCTGCTAAAACGTATGCATACTCTGCTAAAAGAGATTTATTAATAATGCGCCATTTGTGTTTTGCTTTTTTAAAATGTGGATCAGGATATAAGAAAAACATTTTTTTAAGTTGGCCTTTATAAAAGTAATTTGGCAAATATTTCATTGCATTAGTTCTAATGCAAGCAATATTTCCATATTGACCTGGATATTGAGAACGGAGTGCTGCAATTCTATCCATCACATAATCTGACACTTTAACTCTAATTTCCATACCCACAATTAAATTATTAGGAAACATTGATGAAAGTGTAACTAAATAAAATAAAAAGATTTTAATGTAAGGAAAGACAAAATTAGTTCTATAAATTTACCTAGTAGTCCGCCATATCCACAACCAACATCTACAAATTCAACAAGTTTATTCAATCTTTTAATATTAGTATTTGAATCACATGTATCAATAAAATTAGAATATAATACACTCCAATCCATAACATCAGGTTTAATAGGACTAAAAAAGAATATTCATAAATTATTATATAATATATAATATTATTAGTCGTAAATACACTAGCCTATAATACACACTTACTATTCAATACAATGATCTGCTATAGGATTAGAGTGAGCCCTTTGTCGATAAAATTTTTTTTGTGGTAAAGTTATTGCAATTTTTGACATTTTGAATATTCTTTTTTTAAACTATAATAGTTTAAATTCATTAAATATTATAATCAATATTTTTATTTTAATATAAAACTCAACGAGTTTGAATAGTTATTAATTTTAATTTTATAATTATATTATTTTATATATATCATTACATAAATAACAACATTCATTTAATTTTATGAATTTATTTTAAATTATTAAGCAACATTTTTAAATACATTAACTAATTTAAAATAGCTTCAAATAGAAATAACATACAATAAGAAAGTAATAAATTGTTAATAAATTAAGCTTTCATTCGATATTGTTTTAACAGTTATCTCGTAAAATCGCTTCTATACTTATAGTGTCAAAATATTTTTATACCAAACACATTTTTTAGAAAACATTTAAAAAACATATCATAAAATGGTAAAAAATAAAAATAGCTAACAAATTTTTTTGGGTAAATTACCAATTAATAAAAGCAGCTCTCTATCATTTTAACGTCTAGCTAATAAACGTAAGCACAATTGCAAATAGAAAATAAAAAAGGAATAAGGATACATTAAAATTAAAATACAGAAAAAGGATACAAAACATAAGGTCAAATAGGAATTAAAATCTTGTGGAGCATGCGTGGGACAAAATCAGCTGATCGTAATGAAAGTGCCATCTTACGGTTCAATATTGAGTGCAGTGAAAAATTTTTTCTTTGTGCAGTAAAAAATTATAGAAGCCAAAAGTCATTCTGAGACAAAAAGCAAAGCAAAAAGAGATCACGTCGTCTCTCATATATCCTTGTCATTTAAATCTATACTGTGCTAAATAAAGTAAACATTCTTTTATATTCATTTTATGAACGGTGAATTTCTTGTTCTTTCTACATCCACTTGTTGTCTCGTTATATATTTACTATTTCCTTTTTATTTCTGGATTCTTTAAAATGCTTGCATACGTATTATTATAATTTTCTGGCACGAAAAATATGTATTGTTTTGTTCGTAGAATACCTATTTGAATTTTCGCAACACTGGTACAACAGCGTATATTGTGGGTTCGGATTATATATATATTATTGTGAAGAATACAAAACGTATTTAAACAGCTGAGAAAAAAGTGATTCTTGGTTGTTTTATCTAAGAAACCAATCTGTAGATATCAGACTTCGACTAGATCAATGTTTATTCTATCCATAAACTTAATGTTAGTTTCGTTAGTTTTTCTATTATTAAGTGCAGTGTGCACTCCACAGTTCAAGTTCATCCCTACTTTAGCGCGCTGAAGAGAAAATACAGTTGAAATAAGGCAGGTTATGCCAGGGAAGTTTCACTGGACTCTGCGTTGCCGATAAAAACGAGCTTTTGTCATTAGGTAAGTAACCTATTATACGAACATGAAGCATTCATATTTAGGGTTTCTTTCTATTACTTATCACTCACTGTATTTCTTTCACACATATAATCATTATATATAATTTTAATTAGTACTCGTATTTTTACATTCTGATTATTTAATAACTAATTATTAAATAAAGATTATCCTGCGTTACAATACTTATTACGCTTCTTTTAACGTAATAAATAAATGAAAAACTTCCATAAGAGATTTTAATTAAATTGCACTTATTTATAAAAAAAAGATATTTATATAGATTTATAAAGATTAATATTTACAAAGAAAAGGCTATAAATTTATCAAAAATGTTAAATAAAATAAAAAGTATAATAATTACCAAAAACATTTAGTAATTTTTTAATATATTTTTATTCAAAGACATTTTTTATAAAATTATTAGTTTCTATTTTAGATTAGTCCGGACATAAATAATAATTTTATCATATAATATATTTAGATACATCAATCATCTATTTTACGTTAAAAAAACTTACGTAGGAATATTACGTTATATATAATTTGTAATTTTTTAACGTTTTATGAAAATATTTTAATTTTTTATATTCAAATATTTTATTTTAATTACTTTATTTTTCCAAAGATTATTTAATAATTAACATTTATATAAGGATATTTTTTGCTGTTTTTAAAATACAATTTTTATGATTCAGTTTAAAATGTCTGAAACCTGATTAAAAACTTTTATAAAAAATTAAGTTTTTCATGGATTATAATTTTTAAATGAAAGAAATTTACATTTCAGTTTATATTAATTATTTATACAATATAAAATTAATATTTAATGATTTAATTTTATAGAATGTATTTAATGCTATTGTCATTAAATTAATTGATATATTTTGAAAATAATATTTCTGAAAGCAGTATAATTTAAATTATTATTTCAATAACTTATTGATGAAAATATGAACGTATTTCAATTATTTTATTCATATCAGTATCATGTAACTAACATGCTATTTTGAATTACATTCACAGTCACTAAAATTTAAATTTATTATAAAATATGTTTTGCTTACATTTTCAGCTTGATTAACTATCATTGATAACAATGTTTTATAAAAATTGTACGAAAATAAAACCGTTCTTCGGTAATAACAATGAAATTTTTTAATTATGTAATTACAACAAATGTGTAAGAAAAAGGTTAAAATCAAGTCTTTAATCACATAATTTTAAATCTTTCTTATTTAAATAATATTAAAGGCAAGGTTAAATAATATTTATCGATTTAAAATTTTTATATTTTCAATTAAATTATACGCCTTCATCTAGAAAAGTATAATTTTTGTAGTTTAAAAAAAATCATTTTTAAAACAATTATTGTTATCAATATTTTAAATATTATATTTATCGCAGCTAAAAATGAATATTTAATATCACAAAAATTATTGAAAATATATATTTTCAATAATATTTTATATCTGCAATTACAGAATATTTATAGAAAAAGTAGTTTATGTATTATTTTACATCAAAGTTGTATAAATATATTATAAAGTTTTTTATTAAGAAAACTAATAACAATACTCGCATAATACTTCAATAGTAATAATAATAGAATACGTGTCTGTTGAATGAATAAAACGTGGATTATTGTTTATGTTTAGAATTGGTAGAAAAATAATGAAAACTTTACAATAATTACATTGTAAATTTGTTTGTAACGGAAAAAATGCGTATTTAAAAAAAATGAAAGAAATTCATAATAAAAATTCAAGCTTATTATTAAATTAAATGCCCACTATTACTAAGTCAAGAAAATTTATCAATACTGTGTACTTTGCGTTAATCATCTCATGAAATTTTAACCTGCGAAGCTCGCATTATATTACGTTTAGCATAGGCCTTTTTGATTTATTTTTCATTCGTTTGGTTGGTATTTGCGTTATTTTGATAAAGTTGGTTGCTGAACAGATATCAGTGTAGCGTGGTTTGAATGGCACGTAATATTTTACAAGAAAAAAAAATAATTCTTTTCTACTACATGTTCAGAATGATTTTAAAATTTTGCTTTATAGTTATTCGCTTAGTATAATATTATAAATAGTAAAAGAATATTTAAAAATTCTTTTTATATATTAATTACTTCAATCGCAACATGTATTTATATTAAAAAACTGAAATAATGTGCTAATGACAATATTATTCGAAAAACTTATTTCTTAATAATACATAAAACCTTAAGTAAAATAATTAGTTAATAATCATGAAGGAAAATTTTTTAATATATATGCATATATATATATATATATATATATATATATACATATAATAATTATAATTGTAATTATCAAAGATTATAACATAAACCTTTATTTAACAATTATTGTATAAGTATTATATGAAATAATAATTGATTTGAAAATAAAAAATTAAGAAAAGAATATATACTCCATCAATATCAATAATGCTCAAACAAGGTGTACACAAAATTAGAAATTATTAGAAATTTTCGACTAAATATTGTAGATTTTCTGTCAATATGAGCAAGAAGCTTTTTTTTTTTATTCATTTGCGTATTTATTAATAACAAAATTTGAACAACCAAAGTTTTATATAGGATATTTTTCTATTAATTTTCTATTTGTTATAGTTTCTACACGAGTAACAATTATGAATAAATTGTTGATACAATTGATACATGCAATAATATAAAAAAGAGAAATAATAAACGAAAACTGTTTACTATTCATTATGTGAAGTGAATTGTGGTGTAATTTATGAATTTATGGTTTTTTGTGTTCCAAAGTATGGTTGAGTTTTGGGTCAAAACCGAATAATTTGATTTTTTAATTAAAGTAAATATGAGGCAAGTTTATCAAAATTTAACAATTCTATTTTATTTTTTTTTATTTATTTTTCTTATATACAATTTTTCAAATTATTTGATTTTTGAAGATATAGCTGTAATCACATATGAGTTTTAAATACTCATAACTAAAAATACTTTAAGAATAATTTATAAAGTATTTTTAAATTTTAAATAATTTATAAAATTTGATTCTTTAAATTTTTTGGAGTAATTTAAGTATGGATATTTGCTTTTTATAGATTCTAATAAACAATAGGACATAAGCAGATATTTAAAAAAAATTTAAGAAAGGCATTTTGAAAATTTTTATTTCATAGTTTATAATTTTTCTACGTTTATTTACAGAATCGAAGTAGGTAAACAAGATAACAAAACAGGTTTTATTATATTATATTATTACTAACTAATAATTATTATTGTTAATTAATATATAATAAAATTATTAAATTAAAGTAATTTATATAGTATTTCAATGTAATTTTATTTTTTCAAATCGCTATAAAATAAGTAATTCAATAATTTTATAAAAGTCGATAAAAAATAATTTTATAAAACTAGTGATTTTATTATAATTTTAAAATCTAATTATTAGCTGATAGAATTGAATAAAAAAATTATTTACATTATCATGTTCGTATAATAATTTTCAAGTATTATAAAGAATATTTAAACTAAAATGTTTACCTTTAAATATTATTATTTAACTAATATATAATATAATTTACTGGAAGTTCGTGAAATACAAATTAATTTTTATTTATCAAATGAAACGGTCGCACAATAAACTAAACATAATCTGAAAATTCTATGGCTTATTTGACATGTATTGTTTATAATGTGTGCGTTCTTATACGTTTGTAAAAAATATTCCAAAAAAATTAGGAAAATTTAAAAGCATTCGAATAATGTACTTTATGCATTTAAAAAATCATAGATTTATTGCATTTATTTAAAGTTAATAAATACAAAATAGTCTAATTAAATAAAAATATGTATTCAAATAATATAATTTTTGTCTTTTTTTCATCCTCAATAAATAAATTGTTTTCAAGTTTTACGATTTTAACGTAAGTTTTAATATTAGTCATTTTTAAACTATTCTATTTATTTTATATAATTACACCATTATTTAAGCAAATATATTTAAATCTTTTTAAAACTTATCATTTTAAAAAAAAAATAAAATTTCATAAAAGAATGTTTAGAAAAATAAATTATTTTTGTATTAATTCACAAAGATTAAAAGCAAGTATTTAACATTTGCATTTTCATATTTTAATATATTTATATAATGAAAAGATTAAAAATGTATGTAAATAGAAGAAGATAAAAATAAAATTATATCCCTTTTTTTTATATTTTTTTAAAATGATCGTATTAACCACCTTATTTTTTTTATTACAAAGATGTTTTATTTATAATATATAATGATAGTATTTAGAACAAAAAAAGACATTTGAATAAAGAAAAATACGTTGCATTTTGCAAAAAGAAATTGCATTCTGAATTTTAAATATAAAAGTTAATTATTTAGAATAATATCATAATAAGCTCATATATTCAATAAAATATTTAATAAGGTTGTTATATTTTACACTTTTTACAATTTAATTCAAATTTTTTTAATTATTTAGAATACATTTAAATATAATAAATTTTATATTATTAATTATATAAAAATACATTATATTTTCTAGTGAAATTTTTAAATATTTGACAGATTTTAGTTTTAAATTAATATTTAAATTAATCATTGAATTCATACATTTTAATGAATTTATTATTTTCTCACAAATTAAGAATAAAAATAATTAATACATCTTACTAAAATAAAGAATAAATAAAAAAATCTTTTTTTAATTTAGTGTGAATTAAACTTTTCACACATTTAATTAAAGCTAATTTATTAATGTCAAGAGATGTTAACAAATCTTTTTTAATGAAAAATAATTAACTTGATATAAAATTAATGTTTATGTTATTTTTATGACAATTTTTTGATATTATTCTATTTATACCAATATTTTGAAATAAAAAATAACGGATGAATTATTAAAAAATATTTAAAACTCATGTGAAATTTTTTTTATATTTAAGATAGACATTTAGCTTAATTTGTGACTTATTAATAATGAAAATTTCAAGATAATATATTAAAATTTATTTTTATTTAAAAATATGATACAATAATTTTTATTTAAAAAATTGGACAAAGTATAAATTTATACTCAAAAATTAAATCAATATGATATACAGACAATGCTTGTATTATAAATTTTATTATATAAAGTTTATATAAAAAAGTATATTCAATTTAATTTTTGTATATAATACAAAAAATATATTATGTAATACTAATATGTTATATGTGACATTTATATATGTGTTATAAAGGTTGGCGTATAATAATTTAAATATATTTAAGTAGGTTATTGTTTATAGTTGAGACGAATCTATTTATTATTTAACGTAAACATAAATTATTTAAATTTATAACCATCAAAGTAAAATTTGCCTGATCTTAATTAACTATTTGTATATAAATATGTGTGTATAAAACAAAGAAAATTAAAAAAATACTTTGTAACATAAAACACTATTTTATAACATTAATTTATTTATGTACAACAATTAATATTAAATGCATATTCTACCTTTTAATGATAACTATAATAAATAAATAAATAATATTTTCAAAATAATACATAAAATAAAAAAAAAATTGATTGTGCATACTTTGTGAAACTGTGATATATTACTTAAATTTTTTTTACTTTTAATATTGTATTTTAATAATTTAAAAAATTAATAATTATATTTTTAATATTAATTTAATAAGAATGCAAATTCTTCCAACGAATATTTTAAAAATAAATTTTTTAATAAAACTTTTAAAAGACGTTAATAGGAAAAATAAAAATGTATTAAATATAATATAGTATTTTGATATATTAGTGGAAATCGTGTAATTTTGCATATAATTCATTAAATTTAACAAAATTTAAAAAAAAAATAGATATGATTCTCGAATTTAGAATCTAATAGTCATAATTTTTTAATTTATTATCTACATATGTATGTATAAAAAACTTATTTTATTAATGTAATATACTTTATTTTTTATGTCCTATTCATGATATACCTAGAATAAACATTACGAAAAATACAATTTTTTTTAATTTCAGCGTCTCAAAGCTTTTTTATAGTTACAAGAATTACACATTGTGTATACAGTTTATTTGTTTAGAAAGCCGATAAAAAAATTTAATTATTCTTTATATTTAATTGGATTATTCTTTTATACATAAAACATAAACAAAATTGTGCAAATTTAAGATCATCTTTGTGTAGAATTTTAACTAATTTTTATATAAAAATATGCCAGCTAATATAAAATATTACTAAATACGTATTCATGTTATTTTTAATATAATCTGTATCAAATACAAAAAAAAAGAAACGTTAGATTTATTTTTTTTATTTTAGCAAGGAGTGAGCGTATTTTTCATATCTCAAATTTTTATGTTGAGTATTTCCTAAGTCAAGACATACCGTACTCTTATCTAAGTAACTCTGTGTTAAATGACATTTTTTCTCTTCTTATATGGTTAAATGCATATGGATTCTTTTATTGGTATTCCTTGGTCAACCGCACAGTCATTTGAGAACATCGATTTGTACTTCGCTTTCCTTTCATGATAAGCAAAGAAAATTCTTTTAATAAAAGATTTTTCTTTTCCATCAATATTTCGATGGGTTTACCGTCAAGAATAATCGTACTCCCCTTCCATGCGTGACGTGACCAATTCGCAATCAGTGTCGAATTTCGCAAACGCTTGCAAATGGCGCGCGCGCCGTCTTACTTCGACGGTGTGTCAGCTCCATCGGCAGTTTTTGCGTTCGTTTCGTTCGCACAGTAACAAGTAACGAATTCCGGTGACCTGTCAACGTAAATAGCTTAGCACAACAAATCGAGAGAAACGATTTTCATCCACTACAAAAACGGCTGATTTTCGTCAATACGACAAATGATAATTACGATAATTTTCGAATTGTATCTTTTGATTACATTTAATATTTATATCGTCAATTTTGGCAAGTGCGGACTACTTTTTTATTCTGTATCAATAAAATTGAATATGTAATTATTCTATCAGTGTTTATAATACTTGCGTTTTACGGACATTTGAAGTTCACTAATAGATGAAAAACCTGTACCTTCTTTATATTTTGAAATAAACTAGTTGAATTCATTTGGTTAAGGTTTGATACGAAAGTTCTACTTGTTCATAGAAAGAGTTTACGTAAATGTCGCACATACCGAAAAGAGCAAAGGGAAACTTTATCAAGAATTACTGTCAATTTACCGTACTTGGAAATGGACGGCAGAGTGTTGCAATCATTCGTCTTGCCGAACAACGTCTACACGAGGTATGCCGATCTCGAGCTTTTATCAAGCATCTTTACTCTCATACATCATAATATTGATATGCAGTTAAAGAGATAATGTGAAGATTTTATATATATATATCTTAATACTTGGATATTATTATTTATCTTTAGTTTTATGAAAAGTAAGTCAGTTGACTGTTATGTTAATATAATAACCTTAAGTACTAAGGTAATCTTTTTTAAAAGAGTAATGACGCTGATTCATTAATAACACATGTATTAAATACTTTTTATTATACTAAATTTCTTGTATAAATAGACTGCATATTCTTATATTTTTTCAATATAATCAGAACATCTGACGTTTTATTTAAAAAAATAACAATTTTGTTAAGACTTACATAAGAAAATAAATAAATCGAAGGAATACTTAAAACCTTTGAAATTAAGTAAAACATACTATTAAATTTTTTTTTAATGTATTTTTAGAAATTAATTTCTTTAAAGATGAATAAAAAAAAAATATATATATACATTTATTGTTTATTAAATTACAGTTTTCACATGGTATTATTATTGGATGTTAAAAATTACGAACAATACACAAATTTTAAAGTATATATTTTATTTTGTTTGAATCGATATAACTGTTTTCTATCTTAATTAGAATATTTAAGAATTATCCTTGTAGTACTTAGTATTTAAAATAATCTAATCAATAAAATAAATCAGAATATTTTAAAATATGTAGATAATTAATAATCTTAAATAAATATATTTTTAATGATATTAAAAATAATTATTTTATTTAAAATTAAGTAATTAGCTTTTTTTATTCATTAAATTTAATCTGGTTTTATTTTATATTACCTTACTATTTTTTAAAATATTGATAACATTTATGTGTGTTAGGATTAATGTCACTTATTAAATAATATATCGATTAGTATATCTGATTGAGTCACTTAGATTTTTTTTCAAAAGAACAATATATTATATAGATTTTATAATTAAATTATAGATTATGTTGAAGATTTTCCATTGATAAATATTAAATTAATTAAATTTTTTTTAATATTCTATATAAGTTCAACGTACATTTTATTAATCTAAGTTTAAAAATCCGTCATACATAATGAACAAATGCAAGTATAATTCGTAATAATAAGTTTATATTGAATAGTATTACTTAATTTGAGGTAATTCTGTTTCACGTGAATGATAATTGAATTTTTGTTGCATAGGTGAGGTTTGTTTAATAAATAAATGAAATAATTAGAAAATACAATTGTAAGATTTTGCAGTGAATAGATAAAAAATTTAGCATAAATTTAATCAGTGAGTATTCAAAGCCCATTCAAACCGATTTATTATACATATAACTTATATAATTCGTGAATATTTTTATATGAAATATTAAATTAACAATTTAAAATATAAATTCATTATTCAGAAATTAAATATAAAGCATAAAACCAAAAACTAAAAATTAAAACTAAAATAAATTGAAAGTAAAAAATGTAAAATAAAGTAAATTTTGGCTATTAACCAAATTTAAAAAAATTCAAAACAAAAATCAAAAAGTTAAATAAGTAATATCAAAAGCTTAAGTAATTTAAAAATGAAGTAGAGTAACCTAAATTGACTTAATTGAAATTAAAATAAATTTTTATAAAGTGTAAAACTATGTACAATTAGTAAAAGTATAGGAAAAAGAAGATAAGTGTATACTTTGTGAACAAGCTAAAATGAAAAGAAACAAAAAAGATGTCTTTCTCAAAATGAAAAGAATAAATTAATATACAAAAAAAGGCTAGTGAAAATGAGGTTAAACGAGCTTGTAACGATCAAAAAGATCGTTCGTGATAAGCAGGATTTGGAAAAAGTGATCAAGAAAATGATGAAAAATTTGATAAGCACGTTCTGAGTAGTATAAGCACATTTAAAGAGAAAGTAAAAGAAAACAAGAAGAGGATGACAGTACTGATAAAGTCACAGGAAGGGAAAGATAAGAAGGTTTTGAACAAAAAGATAGAAAAAAGTAGGAGTACAAATGTAGATAAGTCGACTGGATTGTAGAGTAGAATCGGGAGAAAAAAGAACAATGTGATGATAATAGGACTCCAGCATTATAAAATGTGTAATGAACTAAAAATGACAAAGTGGTTCGAGAAAATGTCAAAGGTGTCTGTAAATATAATAAATTCGGTACAATTTAAAAATCAGGTGACAAATTCTCCTAGTAGTTAATGATGATAATAACACGATCATCACTAGAAAAATTGTAAGGATCAAAAATTTATATTAACGAAAATACTATTTACAGAAAAAGGGAGAATAGAAGTGTGATGGCAGGCAAATGTAAAGAATTAAGAGAAAATAGTGATGGAAAGTTGGTGTTACAATATAATAAAATAGTGGAAGAAAATATTAGATCGAGAAAAAGTTATTCTAGAGACAAGAATACAGGAGAAAAAGAAATAAATTTTTGAAGAAAAAATAGTAAAAGTAGTAAATAAACAAAGTAGAAGTGAAAATTTATTTTTATAATGTTGTAAGAATGAGAAAAATGGAAAAACAGCGATTGAATTTTGTGCAGGATATAGATATAATCAAATTGACTGATACGTGGATAGTCCAGAATAAAATAAGTTTCTTAAAGGAAAAATTGAAAGATTTTAATGTTAAAAATAGTAAGAAGTAGAGAGCAACAGAAATATTGGTATTAAATATCAACGAAAAAAATGTATACGAAAAGCAAATGAATAAAAGATCTTTAGACATCTGAAAACCACTGCTAGATCTTGAAGAAGAATGTGGTATATAAGAAAAAAAAGGTAAGGGAGAAATGGAAAAGGATAAATATGTTGTGGTAAAAAAATAAAGGAAATGATGTAATTTTGGGCGATAAGTTCAATGTGAAGAAGGAGATAGAGAAAGAAATAGTTACATAAATGGGGAATGGAAGAAAGAAAGTCGACAGAAAAATATTAAATGTGGTTAGAGAAGAGATAATATAATGTATAGAGAAAATAGATTTACTCAGTTTAAATGGGTAATGGGAAGAGGGAAACAGTGATTTTACATTCAGTTAGAAGTATGGAGTATCTGCGATAGACTATACAATTATTAAGAAAAGAGCAGAGCAGATAGTAGAAAATATGAAAGGAATGGGAAAGATAGAATTATATTAAAAACTTTCCGTAATTGTATTAATACCCGAAAATGATAATAAGGAAAAGATGTCAAAAAAGCAAAAACGTTATAGTCTGGAAGCACCGGTCTAGGAATGTAAGAACAAAATGAAAGATATAAATAAGTTAAATTCATGGTTCGAGATAGAAGAGAGAATGAATATTTCGATTAGGAAAAAGGAATCTTACAGAAAGAGTGATAAAAGAGACACATAGTTTATGGGAGAGCAACAAAAAGGATATTATAATATATAAAATAGAAGAGATAAAACACAGAAGAAGAAATAAGAATGCACAGAAAAATATAAAGATAAAATAAAACAAAGGGAGTGAAAAGAGACCATATCGTGAAAACATTTCGGTAAATTAATAGAGAAACAAAAGAAAGTGGAAAAATATGTAAAAATATTATCAATGAAGAGTGGTATTCGGTTTTTAGAAAAATAATATGTATAATAAATAATATATATAACATAAAAGAATATATATAATGAAAAGAACGTAGAAGAAAAGAAAGAATGAAGAAGTTTGAAATATAACACAGAAGATGAAGACGAAGTAATCGAAGAAGTTGAAATGGAAAAGATACAAAAAATAATAAACAAGATAGAATGGATGAAGAGAGCGCGATAAAGTAAAGTCACACACAATATATGGAAATGCAGGGAAAGAGAGCTTATTTAGTACATGACAGAAGTAGTGAATAAATGAATAAAGGGGGAACAAATTTCAGAAGTGTAAAAAAGCGAAACTGTTCTACCAATATTGATAAAAAGAAACCAAAAAGATTACAGTAATTACAGAGGAATTACGTTATTCGACACAGAATATATAACATTTATGCGCTAGTATTAATAAATAGATTGGAGAAACGTATGGAAAAAATCAAGTATCTAGTAGTTTGGATTTAGAAAATGAATACGGCATAGTTGAAGAAATCTGTACTGAGTACGGTAATAGATGTACAATTTGAAGAAAGCGACGGCGAACTATTCGTTGATATTTGCGTAATGGCGACATTCGATAATATTAAAAGAGAAGAACAAAAATTTAATAGATTGATTTAAAAAAATCTAAGAAGCAAAGATGAAAATTGAAACCATTAAAGTAATTATTAGGAAAATGGAGTAAGACGAGAAGACAGAGCTCAACTTTTTCTAACGTGTGAGTGGCAGAGAAAGAGTTTAAAAAGTCTAGAGCATAAATATAATGATAGGAAAAGAAAACATGAGGTCTTTAAGGTACGTAAATAATATAGTATTAATAGCAAAGATACAGAAAGAATTAAAAGAAATGTTCAGTATATTTAGGGCTTACTTGAAAAGAAAAGAAAAACAGAAAAATAAATTAATCAAATAATATAATTGTAAGTAAATACATAAAAAACTAAAATAATGAAGTTTAGACAATTAGGAAATAATTTTAAGTGCAAATTTTTTATATACAATTTTTTATATACAGTAAAACTTTACATATCTATAGTTAAATTATTACTAGAAGGTTAAATGTAAAAAAGTGTCAAAATTTATATAACTGTATATGCGTAAATTATTAAATTTTTAATCGATATGCAAAATTTATATATGAAATAAAAATGTATAAATGAATGTTTGCTATATTATAAAAATGTATATATTGTTATATAAATTAATTAACTAATTCAATAACAAATACAACTAACTATATTTATAATATATATAGTATCCTACGAATTCGATTTGTATAAGTTATTTTCAGTTGCATAATATTATAATTAAAATATATTTTTTATATAAGACTTAATTTAGAACTATAAAAATTATCAATTTATTCAAATGTGAAATAAATTTATCTTCATTGTAAATATATATTATATTACATATTAAATATGAATACAAATTTTATTGTCATTTATAATTTATATAGTTTTTTAAATTAATTTTTTTTAAAAACAAGTACACAGGTAAACAGTTTACCATTTGTATTTATTATTATCATATTTTCATTAAGCTGTTGATGTATATTTTATGTGTTTATATAATTATATATATTTTGAAAATTAAATTTAATTAAATAAATTTTCTTTTTTAGATATTTTGGCTAATTATAATAATATAAGTATAAAAAAAGTGTTTTTGTTAGGATTGAATAATTTTGTTAATAAAATCACTAAAGTTTTAATATTTTTTCTATTAAAATATTGCATATTAAATTCAACTTCAATATTTCAAACATAAAATTTAATTAAAAAAATTTTGTTACAAATCATCATATCAAACGTAAATATAAATATTATAAGAAAATACAGATATAATATTAATTTAAAAATTAAAGTTTTATTAATTAATTATAATTTAAGCACTAATTTACATAAATTCCTGGATAAATCTTAATTAAAATAGGTTTATTAAATATTTATAAAAAAATATTTTAAAATAAGTTAATGGTGTTCTATGTAACTGAGATGTTAAAGTGCTCGACGTAACCCACCGATTCCATAATATTTAATAACCGACTATTTTATGTTATTTATTTGTATCAATATTAAATGAAAATAAGAAACGAGATATAGTTAAATTTAATCTAGTATATTTCTTATATATTTAAAAAATATCAATATTATATTATATATTATAAATATTATAATATTATATTATATTATATATTATAAAAATATTATATATTATAAAAATAACAATAATGAGAAAATAAATGGTAATAATTATATAAAACTATAATAAAACAATAACACAGTACGAATATAATTTTTAGTCTGTTTAACGTGAGCATAACTGATTTTGACTATTTTTCATTAAAGTATAAAATTTACGATAAATATTTATAATGATATTTTTCATTTTGATCTTTGTATAAATACAAATTATATTGTTGGTGATAATATGCTCGATCAATGCTATCGCGAAGTGGAAATCGGGTAAAGGTTGAAAGACTAAAAAATTATTATATGTTCTTTTACATCTTTATTACTGTATTTTATTGTCATTCTGAACATATCTTTCTCTAAAAGTTTGGAAAAAAGTTACTTACTGGAAGCTATCGATCAACGGTTTTTCTATGATTGTATTGCATTTAAACAATCTGCTTTTTTCCCCTATTTTTACTTTCCTCGCTGTTTTACAACTATTCCAACTGATACAATTATTCCTTGCACTTTTACTTAAAGTTTATTGTTCAATTGCCCTAGTAAGTAGGGGTCGGGTTTTGAAAAAAGCTAATTACATCATTAATTGCAAGGTTGGAAAAAAGCGTTGGTTCCCCGATTCTCTAGAATATTTGTGAAAATAAAAGCTTTTTTCTTCCGCCCTGACAAGCTTAAGGCTATTATCCACCTGCTTATAAGCCACCCTAAGTTATTGCGAGCTGTTCAACAACTCCAATCAAAATTGGATTTCGCATTTAGAAATCACTAGGCTTTCCAGCGTACCTCTTGTAAATGACTCAGCACACTTCAAGATTATGAGTCTATGCTCCTTCAAAATTTTTTCGGATCAGAATCATAGCGTATCACTTATTACCTCCATTGTAATCAAGCTGAATCTTAACCTTTAGCGACCACGTAAACTGTGTGTGGCACTTAGATGTACCGTGGTCAGTAAGGCTTCGATTAACATCGTCGTCGGTTTGGAATTCCACTAAGCCTACGTCACTGAAAAATAATTACTTTATACACAATTAAATTATCTCCATAACATAAGTTTTTTCAATTATATACTATGATCTGTTATACTTAACTAATTTTTCAATTCCATCACACGTATAATTAGCACCCACAGTAATGTAATAACTTCGTATTAGTATTAGATATGATTTTACGATTATAGTGAGATTAAATTATACAAGAAACTGCACTCAAGGATAATGAATCCTATTTTATTCTAGTGGGATAGAGCACGACCTTATTTTCCTGAACTTTTTTGGACACTACACTACAATAAATCAGTACGCGTCATTGACTTTTTGTAACTCTGTAACTCCAATGTTCGTCTACCACCTTTCTTCAGCTCAACTGTTTTAATTAACACTTAAGTAATTCTTTCATTTACGAATCTTTGAATATTTTTATTTCGTACAAAAGAGGCTCGGGGAGATGTTTAGGAGAAGGAACACGCGATATAGTTATAATAATATAATTTTAAATAAATTAATTTTGTATGCTCATTAGATGAAATAAAGCACGATTAAAAGATTAATTAAAAAATTAAGATATTTTATGAATGCTAATGCATTTAGGAATGAGAATTATACTTTTTTCTGATTGCATTTCGCTCACATCTCTATCGTGCAAAAGAATAAGTAAAAAAGCGACAAAAATATAGAAGATGCTGAGTACTGTGGACATTTATGTTTTAATCTGGGTACCCTTGTTGATGGGATTCGTGCTGAAATGTTGTAAATTATACAGCATCTCTTTCTGTTTTAATGAATCTTGTACAATGAGCTTATATCTTTTTATAACCTATCATAATTTTATCCTACTTGATTCTTTTAAACCTCGTAATTTTATACTTTTCAAAAATTAGTTTTTTTATTCTTTTTGCTTATTGCTTATTTTGAATTTTTTCTTCTTCTACTAACCAATGTTTGTTTCGTTTCATTTTCCATTCTACATCCTACTAATAATATCATTCCTTGTCTTTTTTTCTCCTTCCTTGTTTTTATAGGCACATTTATTTTCATGCATATGGTTTATTATTATATTTTCATTTGTTCTGTGTATTTAGAAAAAGCTTTAAGTTTATTCGTCCGAATTTGTTAATACTGTCCTGTTTTTATCACTTCTATTTTTTTCCATTTTTTACCCTCTTCTATTTTTTGTCTCGAAAATTTAATAAAGCAACCATTATGAGTCAAAAAGCTTTTTTTTACTTCATATTTCCCGTTTTACCTTTTTCTTTATTTCTATTCCATTTTAACACTATTCCTTCTTCTATTCTTATTATTTTTATGCGTTTTTTTTATAATTTTGGCGATTTCGCTATTTATTGTTTTTTAGATATTTTAATTTTTCTCTTAGCTAATTATAATTTTATTCTTTTTCTTTTTGTTTCTAGTATTATAATATATCTGGTGTACTTTTATGTACATTCACGATCCTTTTTAAGTATTTGCTTTTTTCTGCCCCTTCGCATTTTTCCCTTTTTCATACCTTTGTTCTATATAATAATATATTTTTTATGAGTGTATTAATTAATTTTTTAATTTAATTTTTAGAAGTGTTCTTTAAATCATTTTTCGACTGTACTCCGTACTTTTCCTAAAATCATATTTTCCCTTTTACCCAGGAATTTGCTGTATTTGTCTTTGATTAATTTACACCATAAATATATGAATTGCTTTATTAAATCTACTTTGTTATTTTTTTACCAGAATTTCATTTGTTCCTTCTTCTCTCTTCTCGAACTTTATTATTTTAGTTTTTTCATCTTTAATCATAATCGTTTTCTTTCTATGAAGTTTATGATTATTCTATATATCTTGTTTAATTCTAACTCGATTTTTTTCCAGATTATTATATCGTCCGAATATACTAGTGTTGAAATAAAAACTTGGCAGGTGTTTTTTTATATAATTTTTTATTCAATAAAAGTGAAAAAATACAGTTTTGCAGACAAAAGCTTTTTGTCTTTACAAGTAATAGTAAGCACGTAAAATCAAAAACTGAGGCTGTCGTCCGCTGACGATAAAATATATACATTCTTTACCAATGCTTGGATTACACAGGGTTACAATAAACATTATAGCCACATTAAACAGCACATTGTGTTTATGTTTATCATACTACGCATAAATACCTGTTATTCGCAATTCAGAGGGAAGGTGAGGAGAGCAAGTTGACGTAAAAGGTACTCCGTCGTATGTTTCAATCAACTTTATTAAGCACACGAAACGCGTCGAGGAGGGGTGCTGCCGTGCTGAAGATCGGAACGAATAGATGCCGCTTTCCCGTTTTCCCCCGATTATATAGGGAAAGGTGCTGATACCTGTGCAGCAAAACCAGGTTTACAATTACGATTCACCACGTCTATGACAGTTGGGAAAAACCCTCGGAAACTCGGTTTATTTCGCAGAAGCCGTTACATTTGATTAGAAAAGCCACTCGACGCCGTAATTTACGACTCGGGCTAGCCCGGAAACTTCGGTTCTCGGGGAATTCCCCCGGGAAATATTGTTAGCTCTCGGTCCCCGAAGGATTCCCTCGGGAAATCCCGTCGGCAAAAATACCTTTGAAATTTACGTGCATTCGAGTCAAGTGTCGTCGTGGATAAAGTTTATAATTATTAAAGCTATGTCTAATATTTATGGCCCTATCATAAAGTTATTAGGGCTATGGTACAATACATATCTTAAGATTACATTTCCAACAGCTAGCGATCTTATTTTCTTCCAATTTCGATGAAGCATCAGCTTCTTAATTTTTTAATTATTCTTCCTCTTTATTTATCGTGATATTAAGAAGCTATTAGAGTATAGAATTTAACATACGCCTTTGTCTCTCCTTTTTTATTTTCTAAATTATCTTATCCCGCATCTTGATTTTTATCTTGAAATTTTCATAAATTTTTTTTTTATAGTCTATTAGGTACTTGTTCATGCTTTCAGAATGTTCTTCCATATTTCTTTTGCTTCTATTTTCTCGAAACTCCTTTTATAATCGAAAAGAAAACGAATATTTCTCTTTTCTTTTTTTTAAGTTGAGCATCTATTGCAGTTTTGAGAATAGAAATCGCAACAATGGTATCTCTTTCCTTTCTTAAGCCAAATTGGGTGCCGTTATTTTTTTGTTTTGTTTTCTGGTTTTATTTATATAATTACAGAGTCTTTTTTATCTCACCAAAAATTTGTATCTGGTTTTCAAAAGCTTTATCTCTTTAATTTTTTGTGTTATCTCTTTCTCCTTTTTTAAAGGTCGGCACCACTATCCGGATTCTTTATTCCTCCAGCATTCTCACACTCTATATGATTTCATTTATTATTTTTAGAATCCTTTTTATCGCTGTTTCCTCCAGAATTTTACATTTTATTTGACATTATATATAGTTAGTAGATATATAAGATATCTACTAACTTATATATTATATAAGATTATATAAGATAGTAACCTTTAATTTTATTTTCGAAATAATTTATTTTATCTCTTCTATTGTTTTCTATTGTTCCTGTATTTTTATTTTCTTACTCTCTTTTGCTTTTTTACATAAGTATCTCAAAAAGGTTTCCCAATTCTTCTTTTATATGCTATCATTTATCTCCTGTCTGCTTTTTCATCCTATATTAAAAAGTCTGTAGAAAGCCTTACCAGATTTATTTTGCATTGCCTCTTTTAATTCTAACTATACTTTTTATTTTTTTGTTTTGTAATCTCCGTTTTTATTAAATTTTCTCCCCGCTTCATTTGCGAGAATCTTGAAATCTCTCAATTTTTGTTATTATCGTGTTCTTTTATTGTATTCAAGTTTCTGAGTATCCAATAATATCCAATTTGTTTTTAAAATTCCATTAGGTCTCCCTAACCCAGATTCACTCCAAAATATAATGCTTATTTAACGTCTAAATATTTAAATACTTTTCGTCTGAATTCTCTATGTGTTTTTTCTCTTGTATCTTTTTCTTGGATTTTCTTCCTGTTTCTATTTTAATATAAAATATTCTTCACTTTGTTTTTCCTTTAATTTTTTCTACTATTAGTTTCAACTCCTTTTCTTTTTCCTTATATTTATGTTTCCCTCTATATCTTTCTCTTAAACCCTGCATTTTTTTTTATTATTTCTTACTTTCCAATTCAGTTTCCTATTTTTCTCTTTATCATTTCTTTTAGTTTTATTTCCGATTCTTTTAACTTCTTTTCCTATTCTACTACTTTTCTTCCTGATTCTTTCTTCATCAATTTAAACCCATTTTTCAACTATTACTTTATTCCAATTACTGTTGTTTGTATCTTGGTCATATTTTCTTTACATTTTTTCAATTTTTCCTGACGAAAAAATTTCTTTCCTATCTTCTCCTTTATTTATTAAACTCTAGATTTCTATTTTTGTTTATTATCAGGCTTTTAAATACTTTGCATTTATGTGTAATTTGCGCCTCTCTCTCTCCCTCTGATCTAGCTCTGCCATCCCTCTTTCTTCGTTCACATTAAATCTATCTCTTTTCTCTTTCTTTATCCTAACTTGGAATCAGTTTATTTTAATTAATATTTTCACTTTTTTTCTTTATTCCTAACTATTTTTTTCTAATAATTTCTTTTTAGTTTTTTTTTCTTTTACCTTATTTTACTTATTTTTTAATAACTTATCAACTATTTAATTTATTTTTATTTTTTCAATTCATTTCCCATTCTTAATCTTGCCACGATTTTTTATCAAAATTTTCCATTCTTTGTACATTTTATTTCTTGATTAACTTTTGTTTTTTCTTCCCTTTTTAGCATCATTATTTGGCCATCTTTCATATTATAATTTAAATATTATTTACATCATAGGTATATAAATCTGTTTACATATATGAACTTTTTTACCAAAAGAACTAAATTTTTCTTCTTTTATCTCGTTTTCTAAAGCATATTATCATCTTGTTCATATTTAATTTTAGCTCTTTTCCTTCTAATAATTTTTTAAGATTTTAAAATTCTTAAAAATTCATTTAATTTTCCGTTTATTTAAGCTAGAACTCATAGCGCTTTGTCGGTGTGAGATCGTATTATCATTCATTTTCATTCTTGCATTTCAAAATTTTTTATTTCGTTTTGGATTTGGATTGCTTTTAGATAATGTTGAATAGTGTATAATATGGAGGTTATGTTTGTTTAATTCCCCTGTTCATGACAATTTTACCTTATTTTTATTATATATACTTTGAATCTTTGTATAAAATTTGGTACCTCTATACTCTAGTATCTCTTTCTTTGTCTTTATATTTCCATACATTGCCTTCCTAAATATTTTGTTAAATGCTGCCTTTATGTCTAAATGCCAGTGAGTATTATACACTTCTTTCCCTTAGTTGTATCTCTATCACTGTTTTAAAAAACATAGTTGTATAGTCAAATTAAATTTAATTAATGTTTTTGTTTCTTTTCATAAGTTTATCTATTCTACTTTATAATTTTTATTATTTTTTTATAAATTTTAAAACCTGTATAATGATTCTATAGGTCATTAACATGCACTTTCAACTTTCTTGACTGTCAAAACAAAAAAATAAAACTTTTAAAATAAAGATCAATTAGTTAGATTGTTAATATACTTATTATATATTATAATATCTGTTTCAGCATAGATTATTAAAAAAAATCTTAATTATTTAAAATATTATTAAAATCTATTGCTTAAAAAATTCTGTCTTTTAAAAAATTTTGTTGCTTTAATAAATAATAATACCGAATGCTTATAATTATAAAACATATTTAACCTATTGAGATTATTGCTCTAATTCATCTTAAAATTCTTAGTACCTGAATATGAATAAAAAAATGTCTAAAACATGTTAGAAATTTAATAATGCATTAGAGAATATCTAATAGAAGTTATTTATTAAATTGGCTAACTTTTAGAATATTTTTTCTTCAAATAGTTAAAACATATATATTTATATAATTATATATTAATTAAAATTAATATATAAGTGTTCAATTTACATTTTAGTAAAATATTTTACGAAACTAATTTTAAAATAAACAAAAATTAATGTAATTATTTGTAAAAATTAAGATACGTATAAACTTATGATCATTAACTAATGTCAGATATTTTTCTATCAATAACTATCGTTTAAATCTAAATCATTAAAATAAATTAAAATTAATTTAATATTGTATTTAAAATTATACATAATTATATATATATATATATATATATATATTTAATGAATGAAAGATATTTTGTTACAATATATATACACGGCACGACTATATATGTATCCTATCGCGTGACTAGTCTAGTACTGATGCACTCAAGTGCATCGAAGCGTAATGGTACTCGCAACGCTGAGTAACGGTACTCCCAGCGTCTAGCTGGTGTGCTATGGTGGCGCTTCACCATGTGTCAGCGTAGCGTCACTCACTATGACGTCACCATTGCTCGTCACTATTGTACGGCGGCGCGTCAGCCCGCCGCTTGGTGCATCGGCTTCCTTCCGATGGCCTTTACCCTCCCACATATATAAATTAGATCTACTTTAAAATTAAAAAAAAAGATATTCTTAAAATATTAATCGAACGTAAATAAAAAAACAAATTTTTTTAATATCAATCCCCTTCATGATCCATAAATAAAATATCTGACTTTCCTTCTTTTCAGTCTTCGCTTATTTATTTTTCTGTTATTTTTTTTCAATTTTCTAATAAATTACAATATATACATTCAATATATACTCCATAATTTTCATTTTTTTATATTATAATAGTTAAAGTTATAATCGAACTATTTTCGGTAGCTCTAGTGCGAATTTTTAATAGGAAGATATTTATAGTCAACGGTACTACTACTAATGTATTTTCAATCTAATAATTTTAGGAACTCCCAGTTTGTTATTATGCTTATTCACTACTCAAAAAACTTTTTAAGTTTCTGATTATAATGTTATGTTCTTACTTGATGAGTTTTGTTACAAAACTCTTAATTATATTAAGTTATAATTGTTGAACTCGAATCGCGAGAAGGAGAGAGATTAAGGCACAGCAAATGAAATGTCATAAATGTTTCTTAATACTGTTTATTTCCTTGGCATTTAATTATTTTCTTTAAAAACAAAAATAGATTTTTTATTTAAGGGCGGAGGAGGTATAAAATTACGACACGACTTCAAGAAGAATCGAGTCGTAAACTGAAAAACTGTGGCGGTAATATACACAGCTCGTCGCGTCTGTTTATATTACCGCCACCACCCCTTTTAACATTATTTCGTCTAAGATTTTTTTCTTATTCGTTTTCAAATTAGCGCGAAGCAATTTGTTTATGCGCGGCCTAAATCGTAGAAACCCGACGCGTCGATGTTTTGCTACTGTTTTATTCATTATTGTTTTCATGCGGGTTCTAGTCCCCGAGCCGTACCATGAAATCGGTGGCCGGGTATTTCTGTCGTCACCAAAAATAATTTTTAAATATTTTTTTTCAACATTTGCATATGCTATTCAATTATTTGGAAATATTTTTCAAGATTTATGATATTAACCGAGAAGATATATATTTGCTAATTCACTTCAGAATTCTTTGAAAAAATATATAGATAATAATATATAAATATATAATAACAAGTCAAGATGTAGATTTTACGTTTTTGTTTTCAGCGACGATTCCGTAGAAGTCTTCTCGAAACGATACTATTGATTGACCTACGCTGTGTTTAATAATATTTGTATAAACTATTTTTCCCGTTAGTTTTTAATTTATCTAGTGCTACAATATATTTCTGATATAACTAAAAGAAATATATATTAAATACAATTAAACTGTCATCGACTAAGTTTTTTTACTGTTTGTGTGTGTGTGTGTGTGTGCGTGTGTACAAAAATAATTTTTTACAGAAGACATTTATTTATAGTGTTTTTAAAAATATTTTATAGTTTTATTTAAAATTATTTATATTATTTATAATAATACTTTTATTAACAAAGTTTTATTAGCATCTATGTTTATCAAATCATTAAATAAATAGTAATTAACCTTGTTTATTAAAAATTTTAATATTTAAGGTACAAGAAGAAAAATTTATCGTACTACTGAATCAGCCATTCACTCAATGGAATTTAACGTAATATTTCATCTCCTCAATGTATGTATGAATAATTAATTATCTTAGAAATGTCAAAAATTTTTAGATTTTGTAATGACTGAATATTAATAAATGTGTCCTTTTATAAACTGAATTATTTACTTTCATGATTTCGGTACGTCATATAATATGAATGTTGTACTGTTCATTTATGAATTTTTAGGATATTTAAGATATGAGATATTTGTCACTATTTAGTAAATAGCTTTTTCAATACGAAAGATTTTGTAGGTAATAATAGGAATTTAGAAATTTTTACGTTTAATTGGAAAGCTGTAAAAAAAAATTTTCAAAAAAAACTAAATGTAAAATTAAAAAAATATAAAACAAAAGTAAAAATTTCTGAAATTTTTCTCTGAGTGTTTTAGATTTAGAAACCTTCTATAAAATATGATTTTTTATAAAAAATTAATTTATTTATAAAAGTAAAGTCATATTACAAAAAACTATTCTATTTATAACGATAAGAATATCTAGTTGATCTAAATTAGAATATACTTAAAAAATTCTATGACAAAATATTAGAATTTAATTTATTAACATAATTTATTAACAAAAAGAAAATTCTTACATCGATTCCTCAAGTTGAATTAATAGTTTTTAGATAAGATAAAAAAAAAAAGTAATTTACTAGATTTTATATTTATTATATATACATTGCATGGTGTTTAAGGATAATGACAACGCGATTATGAATAACGATAACGCGCCATTATGAATATACATCTTCATTTCTTTATTTGCGATATCTGAGACTGACTTCCATGTCATATACTCTTAAATGTAACATATTATATATATTATCATTATAACTATATGTAAAATAGGGTAACATATTATTCTATTTATATGATAATAATTTATAATCTTTTAATTTTATTGATTTTTTTACATCTCGAATTATATTATTACCTTACAACATGAGGTGATGATCTTTATCAAATTACCGATTAATTTTACGAAATTTTTGAATATATATTATTATATTAATTATGTATTTTAATTTATTAATATTTTACCAATATACTTAATATTGCAGTTTGTCTATTTTCATTAAATTCTTAATGAAAAATTTCTTAAATTCAATTCTTATTGAAATTTAAAAAATTTTTGTTTTAACAAGAAATGTTAAGTAATCAATCGATGCATTATGGAATAATTTGTGACAGACATGATGGCATATTATATAGAAAAAACAATAAATGAATGTGCTTCTGTTATTAAAGATTCGGATTGCGCAAGAGCTGATGAAAAATTAATACTTACTTAAGTAGATGATCACTTTTATGAATAAATATTTATGACACTTCTACTTAAGAATAAGAAAATCGAAAGTAATACTGAGAATAAAAAGACATTTTGCCAAGCATTAAAGTGCTGTGTGCATTCTCATTTTGTTATTAAAATAAAAAATTCTTTTTATTTTAATGTAACATATAAGAAAAAAATTCTTTTTATAAGACTACAGTAATATAAAAAGTTAATGATGGGTAATAAAAAAGAATTATGTCTTTTTATAAATATGTTTTAGAATATAATTCGATAGGAATAATTTAATTCTTTTTTTATCAGATAATATCGAAAAATCAATTTCTATAAAATATGCAATACAATTAAGTACATGAAATTAATAATTTCAAAGTATTATATTGAATTAATTAGAAAGATGAAAATTATATAATTAACTGTAAATAAACGTTAAAGAAAGTAAAATAAAAAAGTTTTATATATTTGAAGTATTATATTAAAAAATATTTTTATTTATTATGTTGTTAAAAATTATAAATTTATGCAAATACGTACGTTTGTGTGTGTGTTTACGCAATGTTACTTTTATGTTATCTGTGGTACGTCTACGGAATGGATCGAGGAGTGAGAAAATGGAGTCGGAAAATGAGTGTATATAAATTTAATAAATACTGTGAGGATAGACAACTTTGAATCATTTAAATATACTATTTACACTTGAAATATCTGAAACGCACAACAATAAATCTATTTTATGTCAACATCCTATATTCATTTATTGATCTTACTTTCTTATCTCCAACTCAAGTGCGAATATAAATGAACCTCATATACAATAATATATATATATATATGTACGTAATATAAATATATATTATTGAATACTTATTTTTTGGGTAGATTTATAGAATTAAAAATGTACATGTACATCATGTGCATAATAAATATAATTGTATTTATAAATGTTTGTTCAAAAAAAATTTGATTTTGGATGATAAATATTTTTTTAATTAAATCCAATATTGGAAATTTTATTAAATTCACATGTATATACATACTATATCGAGAAGAATATTTAAAAGATTCTATACTATTTTTAATAAAATTATTATATTAACTGAAATTAATATTGTACAATAAAATATATTTTTCATTTTAATGAATATTGGATGATTTATATTAAATAATAGTACAAATGACGGATATTTTTCTACTGTATATAAAATTTAAAAACTTTATTTATTTTAAATGACGCGTGTACGCGCTCAAATACGCACGGGGGCGCACATTGTAACAGAATTACTCGTTTTCTCAACGCCAAAAATTTGTAAGTACTATATATATATACATATATTAATAGCTGTATACACCATATTATCCCCTTCATTTAAACAGAGTATACTCAGTTGTATACTATGTAATACACCAGTTTCCAGCACAAGTGGAAGCACAGCGTTTCAGGAATAGAACAATGTTCGGCGGCAATGCACATCTAGTGGAACTTAATGTAACTATAGGTATGAACAGGTAAGGTAAAATCGTGAGATTTAGAGAGGAAAAAACGAAACTTGACTGCTATCATAATAATAGTATATTATTATGATATAGTTATACTACACGTATAAATGAATAATAATAATTTTTTTTAACAATCAAGAAAAATTTTAACATTTATTAGTATAATACATATGAGTGCAACAGAATACAACGATACATTTTAAAATAATATTTAACCACTCCTTTATCTTGTAGAAAATAACCAAGTATATTTACTTCTCTTTGATTCTAATTTCTTACTCTTTTTCTATCAATCTTCATTATATTTTTTATCAAGAAATTTTGATTTTATATTATTAAACTGGTTCAGAAAGTATCATGTTATAAACAAAAATAACAACGCATCTAGAAAATTTGTATTTTACTCGAAGCAAATGAATCAAGAATAGTAAAGAAAATAATGGAAATGTAGATCACGTTAGATCATACTTTTATATATTAATTTCGTAATAAATACATTACATACATATTTTTTATAATTTGAGGCATTGTGAATGCACGCATAAACTGAAGCAATTTAATTAAACTTCACTAAATGTTTTTGATATGAAATTTAAGCTAGGCTTCCGCAAGACATTTAAAATATAAAGATGCTATACTGTTGATTTTGAATTCTTACGAAACTAAATTGTAATTTTCGAACTAATAAAAGCGTCGAAAAACAATGATAATACCGCTTATAAAATTTGTTATATGCATACTAATAATAAATTAAAGATTTAATCCTAATATAATATAATGATACATATTCTTATAGTTGTTCTTACGTTTATAAATTATCTGAAAATTATATGTATGAATAATTTTAAGATATGTATTAAAATAAATGCATTACACATCTTAAAAAACCCTTCAAATTTAAATAGTCGAAATAAAATTTTTATGAGTATAAAATGTTTTATATTATATTTTTACAAGTGAATGCGATGTATTCATTTAATAGTTCATCCAAATTATGGAATAAATAAATATTTAAATTAAATATTTTCTATTGTATAATAAAAACTATACTTACATAACAAAACTACACCAATAATATATATATATATATATATATATATATATATATATACTGCCTATACTTATATTGTTTCAAAAATTATAGTTTTGTGTGAATAACTTATTTTTATCTTAACTTAAAAATCCAAAAATTACTGACTTCGTTTTACGTGATCATAAGATTTTTTAACGAAAATCGATATTATTGACAATAATTATTCAACCATTACTCTCTTTACTGAGTAAAACATTCGTATATTCGCTACCGATCACGTCATACATTAAAACTCGGTATTTGTTATCTGCTACGTGCTTAGTGTATCTACTCACCTATCTTTTGGTGATAACATAATTACAAAACAGCATACAAACCTACACATTTACTGAAAAACACTGACATTAGTATTCAATCAATTGTATCTCAATCCGCATGTATTCCTCTGGTTTGAACTATCAGGATGAAGTTTGTGATAACTGTTTTCGGCACCACACCACAATCATTTTATTGTTTGAGCTCTCTCTATTTTTTTAAAAAGTGTTCGAACACAATCGCGCGATTGGTAGTACATACATCGAAATAAGCGAAAATGTGCTTATAAATGTCAAAAACATTGTGTACGTGAAAAACAAAGAAGTTGAAGCATTCAAGTTATTTTGCGAGTGCAAGTGAATGATTAAGTTTTATTGGAAATTTAAATCAAAACTTGAAATTTATTTGTTTTTACATTAATTTATTTTAATAAAAAATATGCAATATATCTATACAATAGATTTTTATGTTATTCGTAAATTAAAAAATAAGGATAAATAAATATTGAAAGTTTAAAAATCGTAAAATATCATGTTAGAAAGAGCAAAATTTATTTATTGTAAAAATAACATATATTGCAATTAGATGTATATACTTTGTTTGGTACTAAATTATACATAAAATTTTAATAGTTTGTATTATTTTGTATTTTATTATATTAATAGCTACTATTTAATTATAAATTACAGTCTCTAACTTTAAGTAAATATTCTTATTTTATAAATGAAAGTGATAACTTTCTAAATACTTAAAAAATGCATTATTTATAATAAATAAAATTAATAATAAATAAAATTTAATCTGTATTTATGTGTACTATATTCAGTATTATTTATTGATAAAAAAACTTTGATATAAGAACAATAATTTAAAATAGAGAAATAAGTGGTTTATGTTTTTAAATACTAAATAATTTACAATATTAAAAAAAAAACTTTAATATATATTATAATTAAATTTACAGATTTTTGATCATACAGAGTTATATATATTATACGAAATCAACACTAATATTCTTTTTAATACAAATAAGATATTTTTTATTTGTATTGTAGTTATTATTTTGAAGATCGATTTTTATTACATCAATTATACATAATGTTTAATATAAAGTAAAAAAATAAATAATAATGAAAGTTAAATATCAATAATATTTTTCGAAACCTTGTTTAGCATTATATTTTTATTCTGTAAATAAAAACAGATTATATATATATATATATATATATTATCTATATATTATTCTTCTTATAGAAAGCGTTTAAAATAAAGAATTCTATTAATACAAAAAAATTTGTGTATAATAAATATTAAAGTTTGAAATAATTTTTTTAAAAGAATATATTTTATATAAAGTTATTAAAATAATTGAATATGAATATATACACATTTGTTTTGAAAATTTGATTCCTTTAAATTTTTTATATATTTTGATCAAAAGTGCATTTTTTAATAAAAATCGAAAAAATTATTGTTTAATTTTTAAAAAAGTGATAATGAAATTTATTATAGAAATATGAGTTTCATTTCTGATTTGCCACTATTTTTAAATTATTGTTATAAATTAAATATTGCATTGAATAGAATTTATATTTTTGTCTACATAAATTATAAATATTTTTAAGTATATATAATAAATAATACAATAATTAATAAAATTTTTAAGAAAGAATTTAATAATTAACCTACGATAATGGGAGTTTCTCTAGATATTGAAGTTCCCATGGAAAATAACGTTGATGAGAAATCAGGACTCTTAAGTCCAATAAATTTGAGTGCTTCATCTTCGTCACTTACCAATAGCATAACTAAATCATATGGTTCATTGGTAGACAACTGTCAACAAGCTGTAAAATCATTTTGGAACAGAAGTAAGCAGGTATGAATCGTACTTGTAAAGGTGAATTTTAACAAAAATTGAATAATTCTATAATATTTCATCAAATGTCAAATTGTTGACAACGTGGATTTTTTTTTATTTATTCATCAGTAAAAAAGAAATCAGTTTTAATATTTCTATATAAATATTATATAATTATCATTCAAGATGAATTATACGTGATATTAATTCAATATTTAAAATTTATTAATTTATTAATTTATATAATATATAATTTATAATATAATTTATAATATAAATTTAATAACTAAATAATAAATAAATCTATTACTTAAATAATTAATATATTATATATTATATAAATCAATATTTTAAAGTTTATATAAAAAACAATATAATATTTACTTTATAATAAAAATATGTAAAGAATAAAATAAATTATTAACATTAAAAAGATAAGTTGATAATACCTAAATTACACAAATAAAATATATTTTAAAATTTATCTACATTAAAATTAACAATAGTTACTAAAACATTAATATTATTAGTAATTTATACGTAGCCTATTATTAAATATAGTTATGAGATATATGTAGTACAAATGCATATCTTTCCTCAATGGATCCTACAAAATATTTTGAGAACAACTTTATTAAGTGATAATTTAAAAAAATACTATATATCATAAATATAAAATTGCAATATAAGCATTTACAGACATTTTTTATCCATATAATATTTTTCAAACTAATATCAAATTTTAAATTTACTTATTATTATGTAACAATAAAAATATAAATATTAATTCATTTTTTTATTTAATATTGTGAAAATTAAAATTTTTAATTTAATATTTTTCTTGTAATATATTATCTATAGTTCATAGAAAAATCGAAATAATTTAAATTGTTTTTTCTATAAAGCTGTTAGAATAAAATATTTACTGATTCAATACAAGAAAGTAAAGAATAAGTTTCACTTTATCAAAATTTCATAATATAAATTAATATAATTAATTTACTAATAATCATACCCATATGGGCGCATGCAGAAGCACGTTCAAGTATTTTAGAAAAATCAGCGAAACTCTGTAATTTATATCTGGATAATATAGTTAAAAAAATTTTTTATAAGTGTAGCGGTACTTTTAAAAATATCCGCATTGTCACCTGTAAATATTGTTGTTCACTTGTCGATGGGTTACCGCCTCGGATTAACTAATCCAGCGGGGCTACTTGACAAAAAGGTCAGATCGGGCTAAAGCAATTGAATATGCGCCGTGTAAAATTATGGGGCACTTATAAAATTAAAATATATTTGCACCTCGTATATATATCATAATAAATGTAGGTTGTTTACAAAGAAATATATTCGTAAACAACTGATTCATCGAAGGGAAATACATATAAGCCGGTTCGTCGGAAAGAAACGGACAGTCGATGCGACACTTGTAGTTACATACGTTTGCATCGGCACGTCATATGAAATACTTGTATAAGAAATTAATAAATACAATTTATTACAAGTCGTTTCGTCTAAAATATAATTCATTCTTTCACCATACACGCCAAAAATTGGTGACCGTCGACGAGAGTGAAAATTTTTTTCGAACAAAAAACTTAGTAAAAGTTTTAGCGTGTGTGAAAAGTTTCTGTTCCATTATGGTATCAACAAGAAGCAGTGATACAATTAATATGGCGCAGACTACGATAAATTTTTGTGCTCCGGGATTTATGGAAGACGACGTGCAGCTTTGGTTCACGTTGCTCGAAGCGCAATTGACCGGCGCGAACATCACATACGACGATACATGTTATAATTACACAGTGACCAACCTACCTGTGAACATGATCCGGCAACTGCGAGACGTAGTATCTACCGCTCCTTCAGAAAACAAATAAGCGTTTCTGAAGAAGCAGGCGATAAAACGTTTGTTGGACTCCGATAAAACACGAGTAATGAAACTATTCGAAAAATAAGAAATCGGCGACCGGAAACCGTTGGATTTTTTCGGCGATTTGAAGTTATTGTTCCCCAGTACAACAACGGATGAATTTATTATGCAAGTTTGGGAAAGTCGCATACTATCGCAAATGCGGATAGTGATGGCAGCTTCAAACACGACTGAAGTGTCAACAACCCTTAACCTCGCCGATGCTATACACGAGGCGATACCCAAGAAAAAATACGTCGCCGAAGTCGGTGAGAGTTTAAGGCTACAAAACCTGCAGCAACAAATTGAGAAACTGACTACCAAACTATGTAACTTAGAACGAAAACTAGACGGTCGCTCTCGATCGCTGAGAAGAACTCCCTCCCGGAATAACCGAGCATCCACGCCTGCACGAGGTAATAGCAACGAGTGCTATTACCACCAGCGTTTCAAGAAAAACGCTAAGAAGTGCAGGGAAGGATGCCGAAGTGGACATCGTTTATGGGAAACTTCAGCAGCCGTCCGTGAATTCGGC
The DNA here is from genome assembly GCA_018907185.1 of Platyscapa corneri. Taxonomy (NCBI): domain Eukaryota; kingdom Metazoa; phylum Arthropoda; class Insecta; order Hymenoptera; family Agaonidae; genus Platyscapa; species Platyscapa corneri. Next base: position 1,038,818 of record JACCHW010000089.1, read on the forward strand.
CGTCACCGACGGACTAACACCGCGCCGTATATATATAAAGGACAAATACGTGGACAAATTATTCTTAATTGATACCGGTGCGGACGTGTATGTTTATCCGCGTACATGGTATAGTGAAAAGAACAGTGAGTGTGCGTACCAACTTTTCGCGGCTAACGGGACAGCTATAAAAACATATGGCACAATAACTCTTAATCTGAATTTTTCACTACGTCGCAAGTTTTAGTGGCCATTCGTCGTCGCAGACGTAAACTCTGAGACGATCGACATTGACTTCCTGGCACACTACGGGCTCCTCGTCGACGCCAAGAATAAGTGCTTGGTCGATGAGATAACTGGATTGTCAACGTGCGGGTTCAAAGTTAAACAAAAAACGGTATCGATAAAAACGGTAACCGGCGATACAGATCTTCACAAGCTGCTCGCCGAATATTCTACAATCACAAGACCGCCCGGGTTACAACCACGGACCTGCAAACATCACGTTTTGCATAAAATCAAGACGACAACAGGTCTGCCTGTTCACAACAACCCCGTTGCCTCGCACCGGACAAACTAGAAGGTGCAAAGGCCAAGTTCGACTTAATACTGCAACAAGGCATTATGCGACCTAGAAAACGCCCGAGGTCTTCGCCGCTTCACGTCGCAATGAAGACGGCAGCCCACGACCATGCGGCGACTACCGGAGCCTGTACGCCCGCACCATCCCGGACCTCTACATACCTCCGCATATCGAGGATTTCGGATTAAACTTAAATAAAAAGAACATTTTCTCGAAAATCGGTCTGGTGCGCGCATTGCCTCAGATCCCCATCGCGCTCGCAGACGCCGAAAAACCGCAATTGTCACGCATTTCGGCCTCTTCGAACCGACGATGATGATGTTCGGTCTACGAAACGCTGCGCAAACTTGCCAGCGATTCGTATACGAGATCGTCCGCGGTCTGGACTTTGTATACGTGTACGTCGATGATTTTCTGATTGCGTCGGAAAACCAAGAGCAACATTTCTAACATTTAAAAATGTTGTTCGAACTTCGCGAAGTACAGGGTCGTTATTAACCCCGGGAAATGTGTATTCGGCGTGAGCGAGATGGCATTTCTCGGGTACACGGTTAACGCCAATGACATAAGCCCGTTAAAAGAACGCGTCAACGCAGTCAGGAATTACGCGTTATCTAACAAGATTAAGAGTCTCCGCCGGTATTTGGGGATGTACAACTTTTATAGACGTTTCGTACCGAACGCCGCAAAAGTTCTACATCCCTTGAACACGATGCTAGTAGGAGTGAAAAAGGCAGCGAACATGTCCAGTGGACGCAAGAAGCACGCGACGCATTTTTTGCGTCGAAAAATGCTCTTGCGGAAGCTACGATGCTTGCGCATCCTGTCGCCGATGCACCACTGAGCATCGTCGTTGACGCATCAGATTACGCGATCGGAGGCGCGTTGCAACAACGCGTAAATAACGTGTGGAAGTCGTTGGCGTTTTTCATGAAATCGCTAACGACTGCCGCATGCAAATACAGTGCCTACGATCACGAACTGTTAGTTGCGTACGCGAGCGTCAAGCGTTTTCGGCACATGGTCGAAGGCAGGAATTTCACGATATTCACAGATCACAAACCCCTAACTTATGCCTTCGACCAGAAGCCAGAAAAGTGCTCCCCGAGGCAGTATAGGGACCTCGACTTCATTGAACAATTTACCACTGATTTTTGGCACATCAAAGGCGCCGAACATTAGGTGGCCGACGCTTTATCGCGCGTCGAAGCAATTTCGGCATGTTTCGATTATGCCGAATTAACAGCTGCACAGAGTCGAGATGTCGAACTGCAAGCGCTATTAAAAAGTGACGAATCCGCGTTGCAGTTAAGGAAAATACATTTTTCCTATTGCAATGTCCAAATAATCTGCGACACCGCGAACGACGTCGTAAGACCGTTCGTTTCGGCATGTTTGCGTCGGGTAATTCTTAATAACGTGCACGAGTTATCACACCCTGGTTCCCGGGTCATGCACCAAATAATATCTTTACGTTTTTTGTTGCCGAAAATGCGCAAGAATATCAGTGAGTGGACGCGCGCTTGTATTCCGTGCCAGCGGAACAAGGTGACTCGGCATGTCTCTACGCCCATTGGGCAATTTAAAGAACTTGCCGGCCCCTTCGAGTACGTCCACGTCGACCTAATAATCATGACGTACTGTCAAAGTTATAGGTACTGCCTAACGTGCGTGGATCATTTCTTCCGTTGATCGGAAGTTGTGCCGATCGCCGACATGGAAGCTGCAACCGTCGCAAAAGCTTTCATGTCGACGTGTATTTCGCGCTTCGGCGTTCCCGTGCGCATTACAATGGACCAGGGGCGACAATTTGAGTCTGCACTGTTTGCCAAACTGTGTGGCTTGCTCGGTGCGAATTGAATCCGCATGACAATTTACCACCCGCAGGCAAATGACATATAGGAACGATTCCACAGGCATCTGAAAGCCGCGATCAAATGTCACCACAGAATCGACTGGGTATCGAAATTACCAGTCGTGTTGCTCGGCATACGAGCTGCCATCAAAGAAGACCTCGGCGCATCTGCGGCCGAGCTTCTTTACGGCACCGTCCTATGTTTGCCTGGCGAATTTTTTAACGCGAACGACATTAACCCTATGTCAAACTACGTCGATCAATTAAAAAGAAAAATGTTGGAGATACAACCAACAAACGTAGCTCAACACGGCGCTAAAAAAATATTTATTTTTAAAGATCTCGCGACTGCACTTTCTGTATTTTTGCGCCGCGATGCAGTGCGAGGACCCGCCGATTCACCATTCGAAGGTCCGTTTAAAGTCGTCGAGCGCGGCGACAAAACCTTCTTAGTGTTGATAAATAATAAAAAGTTTCGCGTTGTGATCGACTGATTAAAACCGGCTTTCATATTATCCGATGAAATAGAAATAAATAATAATGTAAGCGACGCCGAAAACGAATACTCCGTTGTAGCGAATAGTCCAACACAACAGACAATATGCAATAATAACGAGCAAAATAGCCGTTTTGTTACCCGCGCTGGTCGGAAAGTTCGAATTTCTGAATGTTTTCTAGCCGGATTCAACTAACCTCAGACTTCTACAAGTATCCGCATTGTCACCTATAAATATTGTTGTCCACTTGCCGATGGGTTACCGCCTCAGATTAACTAATTCGGCGGGGCTACTTGACAAAAAGGTTAGATCGGGCTAAAGCAATTGAATATGCGCCATGTAAAATTATGGGGAAGTATTTGCACCTCGTATATATATCATAATAAATTTAAGTTGTTTACAAAGAAAAATCTTCGTAAATAACTGACTCATCGAAGGGAAATACATATAAGCTGGTCCGTCGGAAAGAAACGGACAGTCGATACGACACCTGCAGCTACATACGTTTGCATCGGCATATCATACGAACTACTTATATAAGAAATTAATAAATTATCAATTTACTTCAAGTTGTTTCGCCTGAAATATAATATATTCTTTCATCCTACACGCCAAGTAAGAAAAAATTTTCATTCATGTACATATTGTAGACATAAATTACACAAAGTTTCCTTTTTTTTCAAAAATGCATATATGTGCTTATGCATGCGCCCACTCTCAATGAAGTAAATTTATATTTTTTTTTTTTTTGTAAAAAAATTAATGAACTACAATTTTATTAGTGTTATAAAAATGGTCATATATACTATAATATTATAGAATATTGATACATATGTATTATTTTGATAAAATATATAAAATGTTGATAGTTTTAAAAATTTAAGAATGTTAATCTAGTATAAATCTAAAAATTTTTTACATGAATAAATTATTTAATTATTAGAAAAATTTATAAAATAAAATTTAAACTATTAATTTTATTTAAAAAAAATTTTTTATTCATAGGATTATATATATTGTATATATTATTGAAAATATTATACATCATTTTAAAAATTAAAAATAATTATTCATGAATATTAACTTAAAATTTTAACGATTTATAAGATAAAAGTTAAAAAACTACAATAAACCTCGTGATTTAACTTAAATTTTATTAATACTATTAAAAAAAATTAGTGTTACGATTATCAACAATTACATAAAAATTTTAAATATTTAATATCATATTATTTTATAGCTAGTATAGTAAAATTTAAAACATAATATTAGTTAGTAGAATTTTTTACTGTATTAATATTTAATACGTATTTTTGATATATTAAACTATAAAGGTATTAATTCAGCAAAAATAATATTAATTTTTACAATATTTAGTTAAAAATTTTTTTTAAACTGTTTTAATGGGTGAATGTAATAACTAATTTTGTTTAATATCATTAGAAAGCATTACACAGTGATACGAAATTTACAACAGAGGTTTATATTTAGAAATTATAAAAATAATTTTGTATCAAAAAGATAATAAATTATTGTGTATTTTTTATATTTTTACTTGTCAAATTGAAAAAAAATTAATAATCCACAACATTTAGAAAAATAATTTTAAAAATTACCTTTATATATTTAGTTGATCTTATCTTAATAATAAATATAACAACTATATTTAAATTTAATATGCTGTATTTTTTTTTTAAATATTGAATAAAAATTCTTTATTTCTATTTTAATATATAAATACTTTGAAGTCAGTATTTGAATAATCAATACTACGCAGAATGCCGTATAATATTAAACTAATTATGAACTATCCTTAAAATTTAAAGCCAGAATTTGTAAAATTTGACTTGGAAAGCAAATTACTTATCTTTATGAAATAAAACTGCATCTTCAATTAAGACTAGAATATATGAATATAACTTGATAATGTATAGCTGCTGTAGAACCTCGACAGTTCTTATTAGTTTTTATCGAGCAATTCAATTGGTTCAAGTGCTACAATATTGTCTCCTTAATTTCGCCAGCAACTCACTCAACAATGGAAAATTTTTATTAACGTTCATGTGGTGGAAGAAAGATAATAGTATTCTTCTAAATACAAAAGTGATTAAAACATCTTTTTAAAGAAGTTTTTTATTTATATTTGCTACAACGTTTATAATATTATTTAAAGAAATCATGGTATTATAAAAATATTTTATTTGATTATAGATATATGAGTATTAATTATAATTAATTTAATTTAATATTGACAAATACGTGAATACAGTGAAAATTTATTCAAGTATTATTAAATAAGAGTGTCAATAAAAATAAAATAGTATAATATGATATTAAAATATTTTTATTTTACTATATAAGTTCATACTTATATAACGAGTAAAAAATTACCCATCAATTATTACAATAAGAATCTTAAATATTCAATATATAATAATAAATTTCAAATTTTTATTTACTATACAATATAATATTAAATACTTACTTATATAAGATAATGTTTACTTGAAATAATATCTTTTCAATTCTGCCACAAAGTATTTATGTAGTCGTTTTTCATGTTATATGATTTGAATAATTACTTTAATAATAATTTTTTTTTTGAGAAAGAAAAGTAAGAATTTTGAACTATTCTAATATTTCACAATTTTAACATCTTCTGTTTATTTTTATAAATTCGAATTCCTTGCAGATAGAAATACGATTACCATGATTATATAACAAATCAAATGTAATTAATGATACATTATTGTCTTAAAATTTTAAAATATTAATGTTTATCGTTTAGATCTTGAACGTATTTAACCAAGAAGTTTCAGTACGTAAAATCGCAATATATTTAAGATTAAAAAAAATGAGTTTTTAAACTTTATAATATTAATTTTTTTGTTACTACTTGAATTATGATTTAATTTTTTTTTTTTTAAATATTTTTATAATTTTTTTCTAAAATTATTTTTTTTATAATTATTTATTCATTTGTAATTATATAAAAATTACAAATTTACCATTCTTTTATTAAATTATTCATACATACATTTAGACATGCATATTAAAATAAATGATTTCACGTGCTTTTGAAGTTATTACTATTTTAATGCTTAAAAATTAGTTTCACATATAAATACATAACATTATGATTTATAAATAATACTAAATTTCGTTTATATTGCAATCAAATAATTTTTTTGTAAAAACTATTCTATGAAAAATAAGTATAATTATTACAAAACTATGATGACGTCTTTTAAAATTATGATGCAAATATATAGATGCAAAGATACATATTCCCAATGTAAAATAATATATTAAAAATCTCATAGAATTAATTAGAATTAATGGGAATATAAATTTTTATTAATAACTCAGTTTTGTTATTATATTTAAGAAATTTAACAATGAATTTCACAATTTATATTAATTTTATATTTATATTTAAAAAATATAAAAGAATATAGAATATTAAAATTTTATTATTTATATTTTTACATTAACAAAAATTTCTACTTTTTTTTAAGGTAACAAAAAAAATAAATAAAAATTGAATTATAACTTAGCAGCTTAAAATATTTATAAAAAATCACATGCAAATAAGATGCTATAAAGATGAAGTTATAAATAATTTTCTTCATAGCAAGGGAATAATTCATAAAAAGGGAATAAGCAATGATATATATGTCTGTTTTGAACGAAACTATAAATTGTGTTATCAAACAATTAATAATCATAAAATGAAAAAACTTTGATTTTGAATAAATGCGTACATGTATATTCTACATATTGCTTTTTGATGCAATATGTTCTTATATACATATATAAGTTTCATTATGCGGCTCCTAGAAAATTATATATATCATGAACGCGCTAAGAGCAATATCAGTTCTTCCATTCAGTTGATATCACTCGGTTATTCTCAGAGTACTTTGTATTTGTCGTGTTAGATCTGATAATAAATCACTTTTCTTTAATCTTTTAACCAATATTACTAAATTTATATAATTTTTAAGTGAAAATATGAGATTTTATTTTAACCTTTAAATTTTAATTAAAAAAATCATTATTTTGAAGTGTAATTAGATTTGGGTAATTGTACGTAATCTATAGAGCATGTTGAAACTAGCAACTCTTTCTAGGGTTAGTAAAATTTTATTGATCATTTATATATCAATATCTGAACTATATTTCTAAAATTAATAAATATTAATTATTACACGAAATCAATCTTTATATCATTGAATAATTGTGTTAATTATTTTTTGTAGTTTGATTGAAAGCAGCATTGAAATATTTAAAAAATTGTATCTATCCACAATAAAAATTAAATGAAATTAAAGCTTAGTTATTGAAACAAGAATTCTAAATATATTCATTAAGATAAATTATTGTTTATAGTTTGTTTGAAAGCAGAATTGAAATATTTAAAAAATTATATCTATCCACAATAAAAATTAAATTAAATTAAAGGTTAGTTATTGAAACAAGAATTCTAAATATATTCATTAAGATAAATAAGAACATGATTATATTTTATCATTTTATTTGTTTTTAAATAAATACAATTAAAATAAGTTTTAAATAGCTTTAATAATTTTTAATTTTATTATTTATATTAGTCGTATACTTCAAACATTAATAATGAATATATATTGGTAGAATAATAATGAAGATACATACAGTAGAATTATAACTATAACAAATTTGTAATTTCATTTATTATGTGTACTATTTACAATAAATTGAATATTATTTTCCAAAAAAAAATTAGTATTTAAATAGTGAATAAGATAGTTTCAGCTTATTATCATTATACTATATAAACGATAAAAATCTAACGTAATAAAAAGTTTCTCATAAAAAATAATTTATCTTAATTGTTCTTTTTTAATACATAAGTAATGAAAGAAAATTTTTTCGAATATCAATATGTCTAATTTATTTTAATTTTACTTCTTATTTTTAAGACTTAAGACTTAAATTTTTTTTAATTATTAATTTAATTAAATATATATGTTCAGTTTGATTTTTACGAGTTAAACAGCTTTATTTCTGGATATATTATTTATATATTATTTTATGATAATAAAAATAATTAATAGATTCTTAATTAATTTTTGTTTGAACAACATTAATACACACTTTAGACTTTTAATAAAATTAATATAGAATAATATAAAATATAATTCAATTTTGACAAACATAATGTATTTATTGTAATTTAAAACTGTAATAATCGATTTATAGTCGATTTATATAATTAATCGATTAACCCGGGTTTACAAAATTTAAAAAATTTGGTTAACTTAGATTAAAAAATTAAAAATAAATTTACTTCAAAATTTATAAATTTTAAAAATCAAAAGTTCTTCTTTTTCTTTATTTTTTTTTGTTCAAAGTTGCTTTCTTCCGATGTAAGTTTTATAGTTTTAGTTCGATATAAGGAGAATTATAACTACAAAATTATAATATATCTTCAAAAGGCAAAAAAGTTAAATAAAACAATCACCTTAGATATAATTAATTAATACAGTAAATAGAATTAAATTAATGTATATTATTTTATTAAATATTGTGATATTATTATCAAATAAATATTTTGGATTAATAATAAGTTAACTATTAAATGCAAGCATATTATTAATTATTTTTCAATTGTTTCTGAAAGATACAAATTATTTCTGCTTAATAAGTAATTTTTGAATGCATCTTGTGAATACATTTTGAGTTTACTAATCTTTAATTATACACAATATTTAAATTTTAAAATTATAATTTTTTCTTTTAACAAACAAGATTATTATTAAGGATAAGTTTTTGAAAATTTTTGTTTAAGTTATTTATATATATATATAATAAATGTAGAAAAAATTAATTTAAATATTATATTGAAAAAATTTACAATTTAATAATTGTCATGCGATTTTTGAACTATTATATAATATTATTAATTGAGAAATTCTGAAGATATGTTTTACTATTATTTTCATTTGTATTTTTTTATTATTTTTTTATATATACATATATTTGAATTGTTGAAGAATAGATGATTGGATGGATATAATAAATGTTATTTAAAATTTAGTCTTTTATAATAAAAAATCTTAGTCGCGTTTTATCTTTTATGTTTTCTTGAAAAATTATTAACAATAAATTCATCAACTATTTATTTATTGAAATTCTTTCATGTGGGGTTAAAATAGAGCTTATAAGATTTTAATAAGTGTAATTTTAATATTATACATATGCCGTTCGTGTTCTCATGCTTCCAAATAAATGATAATATGCAATAATACATACTATTTGTAAAGATAATAATTACTAAATGTAGATACAAACAATAATAATTAATTATAATATTAACAAAATAATATTAAATTTATGATCTGAAATAAATATTAATTGTGTTTCATTTACAAATCAAATTTTTCAAATAAAATTATTGATTTTCATTTAATGTTTTTTATGTAGTTTAATGTAATATAAAAAAATCTTTTACTATTTACATTGGTATTCTTATAAAATTAATTTAAAATATTGTAAAATTACAATTTACAGAATTAATACATTTTTATTAATTCTGTACAAGTTTTTTACAATTACAATTAACTTTTATAATTGTAAATAAATTTTCAGTTATTCACGTTAAAATTAGATAAATTCTTGCCTAAACCAAGATATTATGTAAAGTACCTTTTATACTTTCTAAACTAAAACATTAATTATATTTTAAATTACAATCTAAACATTAATTATATGTACTTATTGCATTCCCTCAATATATAAATTACGTGTGCTGTATGAAAATTAAAATGATTTTATTAAAAGTAATATTACATCTAATAATAAATATACAAATATAATAATATAAAAAAAAATCAAAAAATTATAACATTTAATGTTTTAAAAGCTTGTTATATAATGACAAAATTATTATTTATTATAAATTAAAGCTTAATTGTTTTATTAATTTTAAACTTTTGATATTATAGTTTCTTTATTCAAAGTTCATATATATCTAGAATTTAAAACTTTTTTTATCTTTGCACATTTGTATGGATTATTAAAGTGTAATATAATATAAAAAAAGTAAAGACGTTTCTTACTTCGACTCCAAATCTTATTCTACATTATTTTAAGTTGTTCTAAATTTATAATAGTTGTAAAAAATAATATAATGTATGTATATAATATGTATATTTTAACATATAATATAAAATAATAACAGATTTTTATATCATTAATTATACAAGGTAATGAATTATATTTTACACATGAAACTTTTCGTTTTTTTCGATAATTATATATTTTAATATTATAAATGTTTATAAATCATCTTTAATGTATATATAGTATGTAGTCATATCAACATTTAAATACATAAATATATAAAGTATTAATAATACAACTTTTAATTAAATAACAAATAAATCACCTATATTTTTAGTAAATACTGGTAATGTATGTATATTTATATATATATATATATATATATATATATATATATATGATTTGTATCATTTTATTCACAAGCCACTAGATAAAATGCAATGTGGAAAACAACTTTTGCATCCCATCGTTTCCCGATAAACTTCGGGATTACAGAAGATAGAACTGAAGATGAAGTCTATACCGCAGAAAATAATGATCACATAATAGAGATATCGCATCAACAAGAAAACATGTGTATTCTTCTTTCACAACATAAAAACGTAAAAAAAGTATCACCAAATATAATAGCACCAAACCAAGAAAAACGGCAGTAAATTACCGTAACAATTTTTTATTTGACAATAGAAAAATCACAAGTCGTAGAGAAAACATTATCATCACACAGCAACATCACTCCCATTGGTCGTCAAACGGTGTCGGAAATACCAAATACTCATCTTTCTTTGCTCTGTAGCAAATTATCTATCCCAATACCTATCGAATTCAAGAAAAGAACCAGTATTACGCGTGTAGCCGTTCCATCGAGTATTGGACCAAGCCTGGCAGGAATTTTTCCTAACATATCCAAGAATATTTTTCAAAGCAGTAGCAGTTTTCTTCAACCAATATCTGCATTAGTAGGACTCGATGTACGAAGAAATTCATATTTATCATCTTTGAATGAATCTCTAGTCTTGAAAGATATAATTAGTGATGCCAGAGGTCGTCGATGGTCATCAAAATTGCCTTTTTTTTAAAGCTTTACAACCACGGGATTCAGAAAACATTGAGGTATAAATGAACATCAACGACGCTGTAGGCATTAATATAATTATCATTATCACCATTATCCTTAATACTAGTAAATATTCATGTATCCATGTTTTATTGTTAAATCACCTAACTATAAAAGCTACTCTGGAAATGATGAAAAACTCAGCTTTAGCTTTAGAAACACTTTGAAATTGTTGGTTTGCATTTTTTTTCCGATTTTTAAAGTTGACTGTTTTAAAATAAAGAAAATCAACTTGACGGGAAACATATAATATATAGTAACAGAAGAAATCGTCAAATGATATTCAATTAAATTTGAATAATTTTCTAATCTCAATGATAACCAGATAAGGACAAAGAATATTTTTTTATATTATTTACGTTAAATTAAATGGAGAATAAGTAATTTAAAATTAAAGAATGAACCACTTATATAATTATAATCATTATAGATCGAAATATTTTGGTTTAATTAATTATTCATTAATACTTATTCGATAAATAAATTGGTTAGTAATATCGTGTACAACTTTTTAAAACAATTTTTGTTTAATAATTCTTCGAATAAAAATTATGAATAGTGAAAAATAAAAAATATACGAATTAGACTATGATGTATAAAATTTTTGTACTCAATTCAGTTATATAAATTTAAACGCAATCAAAAACCATTTATTAAAAAACATAAAACGTTAATATATTAAGTTACCAAAAAATGTTAAAAAAGAGTTGAAAGTTTTCGTTATTTATAAATTTAATTAAAATTTATTGTATATTATATTCTTTCAAGAAAAATTAAATTAAATCATATATTTTTGGAAAATTTTATTATGTTTATTTTTATATTTATTAGTTTAAAAATTTAATTATTTTTATTAAATTAAATTTGAAAAGTGTATATTTAAACATACTAAATATACACTTATTAAATTAAATTTAAATTTTATTTTGTATTTTATTTCTTTGAGATCTATTATTTCTTTTTATTATAATATTTTATTATTATCTTGTTAAATTATTTATGTATTTGTACACAAAAACACAGAAGACAAATTTAACCGAATATTAAAAAAAGTATAATTTTTTTGAATAATAAAAATTAGTATTAATAAAGTAAGGGTATTGAAAGAAAAGAAGTTTAATAACACAACAAAGGGAACGGGGGTCGTTTTTTCACTTTTTTTGTATTCTACTAATTTTTAATTCTTATTTCCTTTGGTAAATTTTTATTTTTTTAAATTAAAAAAAGTTTTTCTCTCTCATCTCTCTATATATATATAGATATATTATAGTATTTAGACCAGAATATATATCGTTTATATTATTACTTTCAACTTATATCGAATTCTATTATTAATTCTTATTTTTATGTTCAATATCATATTGTATTATTAAATTCCTTTAAATTGTATTGTGTGTATATTGATAGAAAATGTTTTCCAGTATTTTTTACTTCATTCTTTTTCATCTAAAGAATTAGTCTGTATAATATTTTATTTATACTTCAAGTAAAATTAAAAAAATTTCTTAAATTTTTACAATATTTGAAAAAAATCTAATTCCAAATAATGCGCGAGATTATAGTTTATTTTCTTGATCTTATTGTAGTTAGTTTCGAATATTAATACTACTATTAATATAAATGAATATTGAAAAATATAAATGTAAATATTAATTAAAATGTATTTCAAAATTTCCAACTATTAATATATGTATATATATATATATTTATATGTGAATATATACATGTATTTATGAATCTTATAACTTGTTTGTGAATTATATTAGTTGATATATTGATATCAATTTTTATATAATATAAATCGCAAAGTGAAAAAGTATTATTTAAAAATATTTTCTTGAAATGTACTTTTGTATCAAATTTTTATTCAGATTTATTATATTTTAACTAACTTAATTTAATCAGATACTACGTAAATAATAATTTTTTGTATTTTTAGAATTTAGAAAAAATTCACTTATAAAATAAACATATGCATTAAAATAAATGTACATCTATTAAAACGAGTAGATGTTTGAATGTGCATGTACACGTCTATTATTGTTAAAAGTTATAAATACGTAAGTAGTTTGGTACCCATATGTACTATATTTTTATTTTAAGGGTATAAAATAGATTCATCATTAATTTTATTTAAATGATGAAATTGATATTTGTGTATTAGATTTATTACATTGTTATCACATTCATTTTAAGTTCACACGAATAGTTTAATTATTTTATTATCCAATATTATTGATTATATATATATATATATATACATATAATTTTTTTTTAAACAAGCTTTTTTTACTATATTATTAATTTTCTAACTAAATCATAAATTATAAAATAGAAGATTATTTGAGATTTATACTAAATTCATAATTAATTCAAGCTATTTTCTAACGTATAAAGCTTTTCATTACTATTTTTCAGACCTAAATAAATTTATAATAATGTACCATCATATATTCTTGCAGTTACTTTAATATGTGACTAATTTTATCTTTAAGTTTTTAACGTTGTAGGAATTTATAAAATTTTCTATTTTCCAATTTTTATAATATAAAATTACCTTAATTAATACATTTTTTTCAACTTTTTATAAACGTGCTATTAAACTTTGATTCATTTATATTAAAATTAATTTAATTAATTTAAATATTAATTCTAATTACAAAAATGAAAATTTGAAAATTAAATTTGAAGTAGCTTTAACAATGCTAAAATCAGTTTTATCACATTTGAATTTTTAAATCAAAGATAAAAACGCTATTTATCATCTAATATATAATTAACTGGTTGTTAGAAAGAGCAACAATCATATATCAGTCTACAAAAATGTTAATGAATATAGATACGAGTATGTACATATTTTATCTGTAATAAATATATGTTAAGAAAAGCGACAAGTAGACTTAGACGTATATAAATATTTTATGATATATAGATCGATTTTAAATGTAACCTTATAGCCTGGGATGTAGTACTTTCGAAACCTTTAGCCGGGTTCGCACGTGTTATCTTACTTTACCTCTTTGTCATAATTATTTTTCCGTGACATCGTTGACAATTGACAAATCATAAAACTCGCCAACTCCTGCTTTAATACATCTCCTTAATCTTCCATCTCTAGGCTTCTTTTAATATATATTATTTATGTTTTCCCCTTCTTGTTTTGTTAAAGATTTACTATTCATGTTTTGCGATGTTTATCTTTTTGCAAAAGTTTTTTTAATTTTTTAACTTTTTTTATTAAGATGCATGTACTAATTCATTGTTTGTCTTACAATTTTTTATAATTCGATTTACACTATTACATTTCTTAATTTATGATATTTAACAAATTAATTAAAATACTTTTAGCTATCTTAGATATTTTTAATATATAATGCTAGAGTTTTAAAAAATTAACGAATAATATTTATCGTATTTTCTCAAAAGCAAATAAATAATATTATTTAGTTTTTATTTCTTTATTTGTCAATTCTACTAAATATTTATAATTGTTTTCCACTCATTTGTAAGTTATTATTATTATTATTATTATTATTTATTGAACAATATTTACATTATTATTCCGCAATCATTTGTAAGTTAATTGATTAATTGCAAATGTGTCAACATAAATATTAAAACTAATGTGTTTAGTTTATATGTATTTAAAAATATTAAATTAAAAATCATAAGTGATGATTTTGCATTATAAATTCATTCGTTTTTATTTCTCTCATAGCAATATGTTAAAATTAAAATACTTGAAAATTTATATTCTTCTCAATCTAAGACAATTTTTTAATAACAATCTTTATATTTTTAATTTCTACAGAAATTTATATAATATTTTTTAATATTTATTCAAAAATCGTTATTTATTTACTAAAGTCTACATATAACTAATTATTTGGTGTAAAAATTTTCAGTTAGTATTTATTTAGCTTTCGATTAACTTCAATTAAGTCACTTAGTATAAAAATATATTTTAATATGATAAGGTAATATAAAAATTTAATTAATAGCATATTATTTCAAACGAACTGTTTTGAATAATTGCTTAATAGTACTATGCATTTACTTTTTAAATATTTATAATTTATTTATCTCTAAATTTAATAAATTCTTTTTATATTTTTCATATTTACATCATATGAATAAAAAAATTATGAAATCCATATATCACTGAATAATATAACAAATATCTAATAATAAACTTTATTTGACAAAACTAGTGAAAATTGTTATATGTTTATTGAACGAGAAAAATTGTAAATTACAAGAATTAAAGACTTTAATCATATTCAAGACACTTTATCAGCATCAACAGATATCGAGAATATATTTTTTGATTAGCTTTATTTTATTTTGTTAAATGCAATATTTTAAAATCAGAATTATAAATTTTTAGTCGAGAATTTTGTACTAATATTTCAGTACATGAATCAAATTTAAAATTTTTAAATTTAAAGAAAACTATGTATTTAACATTTTATATATATATCTGAAAAAATTTTATAATTTATATTGGCAATAAAGTATGGAATAACATGTATATTTTGATACATGTCAAGAGCTATATATTTTAAAGTGTAAAGCAATTTTAATAACTTTTAATATAATAACAACTTGAGATTCGTGTAAGGTAAAAAAATTATTAAATTAAATTTAATAATATTCAATAACTTAATACGTCTCCATAGACGCAATGAATGAAGCTTGATTTTAAAATGTAATAATTTTAATTATGTAACGAATCCCTGCAATTATTCTCAAGAAATAATCAAACAAAAAATAAAAAATGATTTTCTAATGCGAGAGTTATAAAATCTATAATAGTAGCCATGGGTGGTTATTAGTAAATATTTATGAATAATAAGCTTTTTTATAATTAAATTTGTTTTACTTTTTTTATTATTTGTTGTTTTCTCTAGTGCGTGCATTGTGTACGCATAGCTATGCGCATGATACATGCATATATCTAACTGCGTATATATATCAAAACGCAGTAGGTAATCGTTAAAAATTATGTTAAGCTAAAGTTCTATTTTTATGTCCTAGACTTTGCATCGGACCGATTCGATGGTATCGCTTTGTTATCGTACATTAGTCAGTTACGTCAGCGATGACAATCTTACCGGCTTGCAAAACTTTTTAGAAAATAAAAGGATTCAAGTCGATGACCGCGATGAGGTAAATATATAATCCATTGATATTATTTATAAAAGAAAAGAATTACATAAAAATCAAATTTTTGTCAATCAATATTGTATATTATATATTATCAGAATCCTGAAAGCAGAAAATAGATGTTATTCAAAAATATTTTTAATTCATGTATATACAAATTTTATTCTTTTGTTTGATAATTTGAAACATGGTTGACATATTTGTAATAATTTAATAATACTAAATAATTTAAATATCTAATTTAAAAATAATGAAATTATAAAGTTAATTAAGTTTTATTTTCGATTTTTAATATCGAAATTATTAAAATTTTTTGTCTTGTCAATTGAAAATTAAAAAAATTTTAGTTTTAAAATTTTCGATAAGATAATTTTTACAAAATTGATAAACCAATATTTTTTTATAAATATCATATACTTAGTACATATTACTTTAATACTAATTTATAACACTAATTGTATTTAAATTTTATTTAAATTTTTAAAACATAAAAGAAAAGCAAAGAAGTACTATTGAATAGCTTAAAATTGTATAATTATAATAGAATAAACAATGATAAGATAATTATAACATACTTGTTATAAATTATTCTTTTGTGTATATTTTATTTTAACACTACTTCAAATATTTAAATTTTTTACCAAGATTCAAATATTACTTGTACTTTTATTCTTTAGTATTAAAAATTGTATTTTTTGAAATAGAATTCGGAATGATAAACTGATTCAAAATATTTTTTTTAAGTTCAACTCAAATTTGCTTATTACTCATACTCTTTTCACGAGATTTTAATGTACAATTAAACGCTTTTTTAAGTATGATTTAATAAATGTGAATTTACTTTAGCCAATTTTTTATTATTAAAGTATTCAATTTTTCAAAATTTTAAATCACATTAGATATTCTAATTATACTATTTAGTCTTTTTTATTATTAATGTATTCAAAATTTCAAAATTTTAAATTATATTAGTTATTCTAATTATATAAATTTCTTATTAGTTATTTTATAAATATTAGATGTAGTTATATAAATTATCAAAAGACTGTACATTGAAAATATATATTATACTTATTAATTGTTATGAAATGAATTAATTCTAAGTAATTGAAATATGATTTTTAAGTTTGTAAGTCCATATTAAATTAAATTAAATTATTTTTTGCATTTTGATATTAATTTAGTTTATGTTTTGATAATTTGATTTTAAGAATTTTCTTCGAGATTATCTTTACTTACATTAGATTTATTTGCATTTGTAAATGATTTGCAAATACCATTTGTTTCAATCGAAAAGAAACAGTTATAGCTGTTTACAATTGATAATTTTTTGTAAAATATACTTTTATAAAAAACTAATTATTTTGAAAAATTCCTTCTATTTAAAAATTTAATGCTCAATATTTTTTTCTTTGGATTACTTTCTATAGAACGGCAGCACAGCTCTCATTCTTTCATCAAGTAGAGGAAAAATCCACTTTGTTCGTGAACTTATCAACCATGGAGCAGATGTCAATGCTGAGGACGCGGTAAATAATGCATAATGGCTTTGTCTCTTTTTATCAAAAATAATAATAATGCTTTTCACTTGCATAATATAACTTTTTATTTTGTATGTATATAATGTGTAGGATAACTGGACAGCCCTACTTTTTGCATCCAAAGAAGGATTCAACGATATTTGCATTGAACTTCTTGAACATGGAGCAAATCTTGAACACCATGACGCAGTATGCTTTAATTATATGTTCAGAAATTCTATATTAGTTACTTTTTTATATTATTTTTAATTGTATATTAATTACTTGATAACAAAAATATATGAACAAACAACCGATTTCTAACTAGGTTGTATTAATATAAAATTTATAAATAATATCAATTAAAAAATTTGTATTTAAATATCTATTGAATAACAGAGTTATATGACTAATAATCAAGCCTTTTGTATAATTAAATAACTGTAATTTAAAAAAATTGCTTAATTCTCAAAAAAATTATTATCATTTTATATATTCTATTTATTAAATTTTTTAATTAAATGAATTTTTTAAGAATTGTTGTTTATTAAGCTGAACTTAGACTAAGTAGGATTAGTTAAAATTAAATTTTAAGGATTAAGATATGCTATTTATAAAATTAATCTGCAGACATAGTAGATTATTTTATTTTTAGATTCAATTTTATTGTTTATACACATCAAATTGTTTTTCTATTTTATATTGAAAAAAAATGTTTAAATAACATCATAATTTTTCAAAACATGAAATATTTTTATTATATTATATTTATATTATATATATATACATAGCATTACAATTTTGATTACTAAAAAAATTACAGGGGGGGTGGACAGCTCTTGTGTGGGCAGCGTATAAAGGTAGAACCTCAACTGTGACATTATTGTTAGCACGTGGCGCAGATGTCAATGCTCACGGCAACTATCATATATCCTCGTTATTGTGGGCAGCCGGTCGAGGTTACACTGAAATCGTTAAAGAATTGCTTGCATATGGTGCTAAAGTCAACGTCGGCGATAAGGTGAGAGTTCAATTAAACTTTTTAATGATTATTACTTATTTTGTGTTGAGAAAAGATTTAATTTTATTTTTATTATATAAATTTATTTAATTTTCCATTAGATTTTTATTACAAACTCTCCACCTTTGTTTATTATTATATTCATAAGAATCTTATTATAAGTATTAAATTTTATAATATTTATAGGAACATGGTCGTAGCCTAAATTATAATAATAGTTATTATTACACCAAAATTTTGTAAAAAAAACTGTAATTTCCTTTATTTAGTACATATATTGCTATATATAAAAATCAAATGAATCAACACATTTTTATTTAGTATGGCACAACTGCTATTATATGGGCTTCTCGGAGAGGTAATACAGAAATCGTAGATGCTCTTCTCAAAGCTGGTTCTACAGTCGACACAGCTGGCATGGTAAGTCAAGGTTAAATTTGTTAATTTTTATTCTGTTCAAGTATTCTTATTTGATTGATAGATGAATAGATATATCAAATACATTTGAACTATATTATGTTTTTGAAAAATTTCTTATTTTATAAAAAAAATGAAAACTATAAGCTGTTTTTTATTTTATTATTTTAATAGTATTCATGGACTCCGCTTTTAGTGGCAACACTCGGTAATCACGTTGAAGTTGTTTTATTGCTTCTTGATTACAAACCAAATGTTAACGCTGTAGACAAGGACGGGTGTACTGCGCTTTCGATAGCTTGTCGAGATGGATATCATGAAATTGCGAATGCTTTGCTTAACGCTGGTGCCTATATTAATATTCAAGACAAGTGCGGTGACACAAATTTAATTCATGCCGTGAAAGGTGGACATAGGGGCGTTGTTGAGTCTTTGCTAAAAAAGTACGCTGATGTTGATATTCCGGGCAAGGTATGAAAAGCATAATATTAAAAATTTATTCTTATTAATATCAATATTTTTGCGAATAATAACACAGAAAAAACGTTTTTCTTATATGTCAATATAAATTATTTTTTAAAAGTTTCAATCGTAAGAGCATTTATAATGAAACAGTAAATTTATGAGTTGATCAAAAATATATTATTACTACTATAGATTCTTTTTAAATAAACACTATTAACAGATTTCATATAAAGTTAGACTATTGTATTAAAAACGAAAAAAATTTTATTATATAGATTTCTCATAATCTTATAAAACAATTTCTCGAAAAACATAATACAAGACGGGTAAAATGTTCCTTAAAATTATTAACACAACTATAACATGTACATAACAGATATTACTTCAGTAACATCTGAATTACTAAAAGAAAAAGAATATATCAATGGGGATAACAATATAGATGTTAATTTACTATTTGGTTGAGTAAAATCACACAGAATATTTTTTCCTAATTATAGAATATATTACTTCGAATAATTTCATTTTAGACAACTAAACAAATATAATATTGTAAATTTAAAATTATGAATTAAAACGCTGTAATATTTCGCAATAATTACTAATTTTAAATTGGTTTCAAAGATTGATATTGTTCGTTCCATATATATATATATAAATATATATGTATATAGGATCGAAAAACAGCAACTTATATAGCAGTGGAAAAGGGTAACGTATCGATACTGAAAGTACTCTTGAGTGCCAATCCAGATCTTGAAATTGCGACAAAGGATGGGGATTCACCGCTTTTACGGGCTGTTAGATCCCGTAATGGGGAGATCGTACAATTACTATTGGATAAAAAAGCAAAAGTATCAGCGATGGATAAAAAAGGTGACACTGTACTACACGTTGCAATGCGAGCTAGGTCGAAAGGTATCGTCGAAATCCTCTTAAGGAATCCTAAAAACAGTCAACTTCTATATAGACCAAATAAGCAAGGCGAAACTCCTTACAATATTGATATCAATCATTCGAAAACAATACTCGGACAAATCTTCGGTGCACGTAAGTTAAAGCTTTCATTCTTTTTTGTATTTCTTATTGATGTCCTTCAGAAGTTACTTAAATTTTCTTAAGATAAAAGATTTTCTTATCATTTAAAAATAATTGAAGTTATTTTTTTATTTTTATACAATTATATAATTATATATTTCAATGATTGCGAGTAATAAAGAGTTTTCACTTTATTTGATTCATTTCAATTTATTTAATTATTTTATTGAGAAAAATTTTGTAAAATAATAAAAACAATTACGTATAATTAAAGTGTAATGACAGTTCTTTGAAAAATATTAGAAACATATTTTTTATTTTAATTTTAAAAAAATTCTTTATAATTAAGCTAATGAGTTCTATTAGGTTAATATGTTGAGTTTATAGTTCGATATTAAGTTCTAATTTTTTACAGGTCGATTAAATACGAACGAAGATAATGAAAACATGCTCGGCTATGATCTTTACAGTAGCGCATTAGCGGATATATTAAGTGAACCGTCACTTTCAACTCCCATAACTGTTGGTCTTTATGCAAAGTGGGGATCAGGAAAATCTTTTTTATTAAATAAGCTTAGAGGTTTAAATTTTTACTTTTAATACTTTTAGAAATCTGATTAAATAATTCCTACAAATAAATTCATCTTTTTAGAGGAAATGAAAAATTTTGCTCGACAATGGCTCGATCCGTCTTTCCAGTTTTCCTCATTGTTATTTTTAATTGTAACTCATACCTCACTTTTGATAGGAGTAATTATTGGACTTATCTGTCAATCATGGATAACTGGACTTATATCTGGCGGAAGTTTAGTTATTGTTGTATATGTTTTATTATTGTTAGTCTGGTATGCTAATAAAAGGTAAATTTTTATTTTATTATTATTAAATACGCTTATATAAAAAATTAATATAATTTATTTCTTATTTTGTAAAAATCTAAAAAACAGAAAGACTTTTGTTTGAATAATACAGAAATGAAATATTTATCTTGTTAAATATTTTATTACACCTTCCGATACAAATAGTAATTTGATTAATAAGTTTTTGAAAATAAAAATCAAACTATTTTTATAAAAAAATATAACTACTAACATATCAGATAACTATCAATAATAGTTTCAATCTTTTATTAACTAGCGCGTAATTAAGATGAAATAGTTGTTAAACCCACATTTGAAATATTTAAAAAAAAACACTATTTACATTTAGAATATACGTACAGAATCAATTTTCATAGAACTCATTAATTTTTTTTAAGAGAAAAATTATTTTGTTACGAATGTGACTTGAGAATCAGGTTACAATTGATAGAGTAGATAAAACTCTTTGTTTTTGTTTTATGTTTGTAATTGTTTTATTTTTACTTTACCATTGGTTTGCAAGAAACTTTTTATGTGGAGGGTCGTGACCTAAAGCATGTGTCTTCGAAAATTGAAGATTAGACTAAAATTACTTCGAAATTTCCTTGTAAATTACCGAAAATATATAGTGTAAGTAATACAATATTTTTTAAAGTAACTCTGAAAAAAACGCACAAATCGACTCAAAATGAATTTAAAAAATGTTCTGACTACTTTTTCCTGGTCAAATTATATAAACTGTCTTTTTTTCTTTGTTTTAGATTTTTCTCGTTTCTTTCACAATTTTTCTTATATTTTTCATATTTACGCGGTTACAAACTATGGTTTAATATTGCTTAACTATTTTAAGAAATGGGCATACCTGAGTGTATTCTTATTTATAATATGCATACTATATTACTACAATTTTTTCTCATCTACGAATTATGTGGTAACTTGCCACAATATCTTAACCTAAAAACTGTGCCTATGAAATGCAACTTTAACTTAAAGCACCGCAAGAAACTATCAAAACTTTTAGGCTGTTTTTTTCTACCTGTGACGTAGTCTCTAATTACCGACAGTTTTCGGTAATATTCTCGGTATAAAAAATTCCCTGTGTGTCAAATAGGGGAAAAAAGTCATTTACGTTCTAAATGCGAAAGCGGAAACCCATTTTGCCGCCTCCCCCCATAACTCGACAAATGCCTACACTATGCTAAAAGGAATGTATTTTCTTCTGCATCTGTGCTCGCTGAACCCCTGAGATCATAACCGCTATCTATTCGTGTACGAGATTCTAAAATAGTGACCTTGCCATTCCGAAATCCCGCTGGATCCAAATCATAGCGACTACGTTTATCAGAACGAGATTACTTTGAAGTTACCCGCCGATGATACCGCAATTTGTTCTATCAGAATTCGTGAACCTCCCAAGAACATGTGCGCATCTGCACACTTTGAGACTCCGTGTAGCAATCCTATCTCATCCGAATTCCGCTGGACGTAGATCATAGTAAGTTCATTCTCCCAGTAAAGATTTCTCACAGGGCGACACTCCGTGGGTAAAAAAGAGTTGTTTGGAAAAAGGACCTATGGATCATATGCTCGATCATATTGAGAATTTTTTTATTTTGGCATTGAGCAGATATTGTTTTACACAATGCTTACAAATTTTTTCAATAATTAAAAATATCTGCTACTTTTAGCTTGTAATTTTATTATGCATTGGAATAATCCCCTTTTCAGCACTCAGGGTTATTTTAAGAATCACACCCTTTTCACAGCTTAACTCGCCGGCTTGCTTCTATTCATCAACATATACCGCATGCATGACCTGTAGTTACTTTAAATATTTATTATGTATGCACTTACGAATACTTTTAATATACAATTTAATATTTATTCTTTACATTGAACGCCTTATCAGGTATTTAGTTGGCGCGCGTCTGTTATAAAATACGCAAGCGGAAGTTAACGACAAATTTCTTTATACTTAAATTAAGATTCCATTATAAAATACTATAATTTAATTATTCGATGAATTTCATCAATATAGAAAAAAAATATAAATATGATTTACTATAAAAATATTAATTAAATGTAGTGCATGAGTTAGAAATAAAAAAGATAAGGAGATCTATAAATTAGATCGGATAAAAGTTAAATACATAAATTATTGAATTGTAAAAGAAAATAAAATTTGTTGTTATGCAGATATGACTGGTATTGGCCATACAGTTTCACAGTAGCATTAAGTACCAAACTAAAGTCCCTGAAATTACTACTACAAGTGACATTTTGTCATCCACCGGGTAATCAGATGCATGATGGTATTACCATACAACCTATTAAATTCTATTTCACTGATCAAACTCGAGTGGGTACAACTACTGCTGGGGAAAATGCTGTGGTACAGATGGTCGGCTCGCTCTACGATTCAATCGAGAACGAATTTGGGTCATTACCAACGCGACTTTTCAGAGCCTTTAGGCCAAAACCTGTTAAAACTACCACATCCTGGAAATGGAGACATTTATGCTGTTTGCCTTATGTCGCAATATTTGAGTTTTGTTTTTGTAGTTTTCTTGTTGGAGTCACCATACTCACTGTCTATATTATAGATTCGTCTTCTAATGAGTAAGTAGATATTTTTATTTTATTTAAAAAAATAAACGTTACTAATGAATTCGCTTTAAGTTATTTTTAATAATAAAAAATAAAATATTTAAACAAAAAATTAAAAAATTTACATGATTATATATTTTTTTATTTTAAGACCGGCAATTGAACGTGTAACAGCTCATATTATTATGATTAGTATTGCTTTATTGTTGGCAATTAGTGTAATTGCAAATCTGTACACTTGGAGCAGAACCCTTCACTCTCTTGTTTTCTCACAGCGAAGACAACTTAGACGACGCATTGCCAGACTTGAAACTTTGAAAAGTGAAGGTTTTTTACAAACATTAAGAAGTGAAGTAAATCTTATGACTGAAATGGTAAAATATTTTAAGAAAAAAACTTATTTTTATTTAGAAATACATTATTTTATAATTACTTTATATTTATTGCTTTAAACAGGTTAAGTGCTTAGATGGTTTTACAGCCCAAAAAAGTAGATTAGTAGTTATTGTTGATGGTCTTGACAGCTGTGAACAAGATAAAGTATTATTGGTACTCGATGCTATTCAGTCCTTATTTAGTGATAACGGATGTCCTTTTGTTGTAATTTTAGCAATTGATCCTCATATTATATCCAAGGTAACTATTTTATTTGTTGAAAATAAGTTAAACATTACTATTTATAACATAATGTTTATATTTTCTTTAATATAAAAAAGCAACTTTATTTTGATATATCAATAATGTTTAAAATACTTTAAAAAATTATTTAAAAATTTTATTATTAATATATAGTTAATTTATTAAAATTGTTATGTTCATAGTTATAAAAATATTATTTTAATAATATAAAAATTTAATGCTTTATATCTTAATTTTTTAATTAATTAATTGAAATTCATTTTTGTTAATATTTTGTCAATGAATATTATTGTATATATTATTATATACATTTCAAAGGCTGTGGAAGTGAACAGTCGAAGGCTATTCACAGAATCAAATATTGGAGGTCACGATTATCTACGCAATATGGTGCACTTACCATTTTATCTACAAAACAGTGGCCTGCGTAAGATTAAGATAGCCCAACAAACGGCTTTACATAGCAATAAAAAAACAGCATGGAACGAAGCAGAAGAGAGTGTCAATTATGCAACAACGAATCCATTGCATCGATCTATTTCGAACCGACGATTAAGTACAGAATCTGGTGTAATGAACAGTAATGAGAAACTAAAACCGCCCAGTCGTAAGGGCAGCAGAAAATTGAGATTAAGCGAATCAATAGCAAGTAGTATAGGGAGCAATTTAAATCGTCTAGGAGGAGCACAAGATCTTAATAAAATGCTTTTAACTGATGATTATTTCAGCGACGTCAATCCACGCAGCATGCGACGATTAATGAATGTTGTTTACGTTACAGGTTACTTTATTTTCAAATACATATTTTTACATTTAAACGTCATTTAAAAATAATTTTTTGCGCATATTGTAATAATGTAATTACTATAGTATATGTTTGTGTGTATATGTACATGCATATATACATATGTATATATATATATATTATATATATATATATATACCACAAAGCAATTAACAAACTATCGTATGATTAAAATAAATTTATGTAACATATTATTTTTATATCATATTTATATTTATTTATATAAAACTTTTGTACCTGAATATGAATTTTTTTAAAGTAAATATTATTGAGACAAAATCTCGTACGTTTACTCTATGATAAAATGATGTGATAAATATATATTAAAATGTAACAAATTTACATTAATTATTTTATTTAAAATATTATATAATAAAAATGTATTTGATGATAATCATTATAATACATTTACAAGTATAAGATTTAAATTTTTTTACACCCATTTATATAAATTAACATATTATTTCATTACATAACAGGAAGATTATTAAAAGCATTTCAAATTGATTTTAACTGGTATCATTTAGCAAGTTGGATCAATATTACCGAACAATGGCCATTTAGAACATCATGGATGATTTTACATTATGATACAAGTGAAGACAATATTGAAGATTCCGTATCATTGAAGAGTCTCTATGATAAGTAAGACCTTAAAATATATATCAAAAGTAGCACTTACTCGAGAAATCAATTATATTATTTTAAATATTTAAGCGACTTTTATAATATAATATTTTATTAAGGAAATTTGATTAAAGCATAAAGATAAAATTATTAAATAAGAATTTTTATCATATGTATTTAAAAAATTTTTATATTTTAATAAATATTATTTATTATTTATTAAATAAAAATAGTAATATTTAGTAAAACAATTCTCATGATAATTATAATTTTTAAAATGCTTCGAAAAAAATTATATATGTATCTATTAGTTTTCAAAATTATGCAACGATGTACTTAAGAAAAACAAAAATCAGATAAATTTTCAAAATGCTAATAAATTTCAAATTATTTTTCACAATTAAAAAATATCTTTTATGTTACTTTTATTAAATTCAAGCTTGGATAAAATAAAAATTGAAAGCTAATAATTTTTATAATATATTGTACACACATGGGCAATTTATTGAATTTATTGTAATAAAAGTTATTTGAAAATTATTTGGAATTTGTGGTATTTTAATCCTATTAAATAAAAAAATTTAATTTTTCTTGTAGAGTTCGGCCACAAATACCAATATTTAAAGATGTTCAACCGCTACTTGAAATGGATAGAGATGAACGCAAACTTGATGTATTTCTAACCTTCCACCGATCCAGTCTTCTAGTTAGTGATATGAAAATCTTCCTGCCATTCACAATAAATCTTGATCCATACATTAAGAAAAAAATCAAGGAGGAACAACAGAGTATTGATGAAGAGTTAAATCATCAAAGCATGTATAAATGGAATAATTCTTTATCTATGAATATCACTCCAAGCATTTTAGACAATAACTATTCTATGAGTAGTCGTACTGCGACTCTTGCCAGACAATCGCGAATGTCTAGATCAAATATCGGTCATGTTACAACAGGGCCAACATCGTTATCTCAGTTGCAGCACTCATCAACATCATCTTCCATCTGGTCAAATGCAAGACAAGGTTACGAGTGGCAACTGCCTCAGTGGCCCCATGCACCACCTATGCAGCTTACACAGAAGCCACTTTCTGCAGTTACAACATTACCAGTGAGAAAAACTTAATATTATAAGTTGAAAATTAAATGAGTTATTTTATATTTTATTTTAAACAGTAATATATTTTTATTATTTAGTAAAATTTAAAAAATTGATAAGAGTATTAAATCATATTAAATTTCTTTGTAGTTCATTGAATAAAAAAATTATAATTAATATTAATATCATCTTAACTTTTACAAATTAAATTATTATAATTAAATACTTATTTGCAAATAAATACATAATTTTTACATTATTTTTGCAGCCCGATATCTTGGATATTAAGTTTTCATTACTTACAGTTGATGGTTTATGTGATTTACTTGATAAAATCCAAGACCTTAATTTAAATCAAATACCACGTTATAAAGAAATTATTAAAGAAAATAACATTAGTGGTAGAGTACTACTACACTGTGATTTATTGGAATTAAAAAATGTAACTATAAAAATTTTATATATAAAAGATAATAAAAAAAATTAAAAAATATTTATTACTTATTACTTTCAATATAAGGTACTTAAAATGTCTTTTGGAGATTGGGAATTGTTTCGTATGGTAGTTGTTTCCTTGAGAGAACAAGAACTGACTACTTTAACAACTCAAGACGAAGGACCTCGAAGTGTTAGATTTATTGTTGTTCCAGAAGAGGGTACCCGTAAAGGTAGATTTTTTTTAATAATATAAATCAATAATTTCTTATTATAAATAAGAAAAGATAATTTAATATATTATTATTTTTAACAGATTATACAACTCAAAATAGTGGTATAAGAGTTCCTGCGATAATTGAAAAGGAAAAAGGCTTATCTAGAGCAGATGTTCCTGCAAGAAGAGATCAAAATAAGCAATCTATTATGGAAAAACAGGTAAATAACAAATTTGAATTTTCAACAATTTAATTATAAAACATATATTTAATATTTACGATAAAAAAATAATAAACTTATTGTAATATAAATATATATTCACTTAATTAAAAAATCCTATTATTAAATACAAAAATAATCAAATAGTGTAAATAATAATTTTTAGATTAATAAAAAATTAATAACAATAGTTTTTAATTAAATATAATATTTTCAGACATAAAAATTTTTTTTGAGATTTATATTATATATATATATGTATACAAGTGTCTTAATATTTCATTCAAATTTTTTACAACAAAATAAATATATTTTAATTCACTTATTTAGTTTATTATTTTAATAATAACATCATTAATCACAAGTTTTATTTATCTAACACGCTTATATGGACTCTAAAATAATTTTCGCAATCACAGTTTCAGGTAAGAACTCAATGTAAATACTCACTTATAAACTCCTTTAATAATGTTTATTATGTACGCACTTTTGGTGTGTATTTTCATATGGTATTCTACGTAAACAGTATTTTTTAATTAATAACGAGAACAAAGAAAGTTTTAAGAAGCTATAAATACGATTGTTTTACAGGTTACATTGGAAGAACAGATGATATGCGGAGCGTTACAGACCCTGAATGAAGAAGCTTGCGAGGACGTACTAGATGTTCCGGTGTCACCGGCTATCGTGCCGACGGACTCACTGACAGGTGAGCCCAGTTCTCTTCCGCTTACACTGCCGGTGGTCATAGTACAAGAGCCATCGATGTGTGACCAAAGCCCTGACAACGTTACCGAGTATGCTTCGAATTCTTAGACTTACAATTAGGAAAAAAGAAAAAATAAAACGAAACAAAAACGCTAAAAATTTCAAGCACATAATTTATTCTGTTCTGAAAAATACTGACCAATATAGTCTATAGAACGTTTATATATATTTTTGTAGCTTTAAACAAGATATAAAGTTACTTTATTTTATGGTTACATGTTATCATTTTTTATATAGTGTATATGGCAAGTAATTTAATACTAAAAGTGATTTCCAAGAGTTTTTTTAAATTTCGAACAATTATAGGTACAAATAAAAAACTATATTAAAAATTACAGATGTTAAATTAAAAAAAATGTTCTTAACTTTATCATGTATATATCCACAGTAGTGTCATAGTGGTACATTAAAAATTTACAAAAATATTTTTCTAGTTTATAATTTATAATTATAATTTTATTTTTTGTATTTTTTTTTTTAAATGATAGTAATTTTTCAAAAAATAATTTATATTTTTTTTTCATACACTTGTTTTAGTACATAAATATTAAAACATACTTTGATATTTTATAACTATTAAATTAATAAATAATATAATTTTAAAGTTATTGAAAACTATTGATAATCACTAGTATTTTATGTATATAATTGATTTAGATAGTATCAAATTTATGTAATATCTAAAGTGTTAATTATTAGGATTCAGAAATATGATTTTTAATCTTTACGAATTAAATAGCTGTATTATCATTATATATAAAAATCGTTACATTATAGAATATTTTTGTTAATATAATAAGACATCATTATAAATATATAAATATATATGTCAACATCTAAGCATATTACTGTTATGAAAATTATAAATTTATATTCAATAGATGTCAAAAAACTTGGGTTTAAATTATTGAGATAAATAAGAGATAATAAATAATAATGTTGCCATTGATATATCGTTCGCTTCATACATATAAGCGTTTATTTTCACGTTCTATGTATGTTAATTTAAGAATATAAAAATAATTGAATGCGCGTACAAGCATATGTATGTATTTATTTATGTATGCATAGCTGCATGTCCATGTATTTTTATTAGCAAAGGATGCGAAAATAATGTTTTGGTATGATCTCTCAGATAGCCATGAAGTATCTAAATACACTATAGGCTTATTAAAAGCATTATGTTCATTTGAGGAATTGTGATATACGAATTAAGCTTAATAAAGAGCATATACATGTTCGTTTTGAAAACAAGTAAATTGTTCCTTTTAATGATCTATACTTTACTAAAATCACATTGTAATAATGATATTGATTTTATATTTTAAAGTGATATTTTTTATTTATTCATATTGAATCAATGTTGAGATCTTTACAATTTTGGTACATTTAAAAATGTTGATAAGTAAATATTGAATAATTATATATTTTTTTCTTAGTAAATTTATAAAATATGTTTTGTGATTTGATTTCATAACTATATGTAATCATAAATAAAATATAGTATATATTATAATATAATATAAATGGCAATAAAACATTACTTTAAAAAAAATTATAAATGCAGAATTTTGTTACTATATTATCACAAATTTTATTTAAGTAAAAAATTGACTACATATTTTGACAAATTCAATGAGAATTGAGAGGCAACGAATGTCAGGGCTGGTCTAAAAGCACTAATAATGTAGTCAATCTAATTAAAATGTAGAAATTTACACTATAAATTTTTTAGTGTCAAATCTCTTATAATCATAGCTAATATCTTTATAAACATGATTCTTCATAATGTATTTATAAATTATTTAACTATCTTCTAGGTACAGTTAAAAGATTTTATTTATTACCTTATACAAGATATTTTTTATATCAAATACTTAAACAAAAAATCATTGTAACTCTCATGTCGCTACATGTCTTTCTATTACCGATATTTTTTAATATTTAATGTATAATATTGGTGTACAAATAATTTTCAAGAATAAAAACTTATAAAAAGTATTTGCATCAGAATAAAAACTTTTAAAATAAAATATTTATAGAAAATTGACTCTAATAAAGTAAAATATGTATTTTATATCATATCTAATAAATGTAAAAAATTTATGTGCCTGCTTGTACAGTTAAATGCAAAAAATTTAATAAAATTTATAGTATCAGAATGCTTATAGTTTTAATTAATACTATTTAGTTTTTTTAATTCATTTTTCAAATAATGAAACCGACAGAATGACTTTAAATTTTTATCTAATATTAAATACTGTACCATACAAACAATGTACTATTTTGCACGAAGATAACAAATACTCAAATTGTAACACAACTAAGCGAATAAAATTAAATACAAATAAACTGTGTAAAACTCTACCGAAATTCGCAAAAAACTTCATAATATATTAGTTTAGGCCGTTGGTTTGCAGGTGACCGTACGAGATCGAGAGCATCAAGTATATCCCAGGACACAGACTACATGATTTTACAATCAAATCCACTGCTGCATTGGGTGCCGGTAACAGACGAACCTGAAGATGGTAATACAAGTTCCGATAGCTCCCTTGACTCTATCAACTTGCCACCTATTCATCGTTCTAATTCACAACGAAGCATAAGTTCACATTGCAGTGCTGTTTCAAATTGTTCAACCAGACATTATAGAACTCCACCTTCAACCATAATACACCAAAAGAATTATGGAAAGCAGCTAGTTGCGCGACGACCTTCATCATTATTGATTTCGCCACCAGCGTCGCCACGACCTGCTTTGAGATCCAAATCTACTGGTGACTACGGTGTCAATGAATTCGTGTTTGCTGATTATTCAAAGCATTCAGTTTCCACACAATATTCCACCTCCTTTCCCTCCGTTAGGAAGGATTTCATTATTTCTATTCCCACATCCGCCACTACCGCTGCATCTACTAGCATTAATAGCGGTGAATCGAGTAAGTTAACCAAACTAAAAGAGAAAATCATAAAAAAAGGTAAGTCTCAACAGCACGAGGAAGCTTCAATAGGATTTTTGGAAGCAGGGCAAGATACTGATGGAGAGTCGACTCCCTTAGTATCTGAATTATCTAGTCCTTTGCATTCCATCGATGATAATGTATTAAAAAATACAAGATTTGAAGATGGCAATAATGAATCACCAACCCTTACCTTATTACCAATTAAAAGCTTACACACAGGTGCTGAATTTAAGAACATGAAAAGATTAAATCATTATCCAGTGTCAATAGGATTAGTAATAGAGGAATCAAGTTCATCAACCGGAAATCGGTTGCTTTCGCGACAAAACGCTCAAGATTGGGAAAACCCCGAAACACCATTTTAAAAACGCATCCGGAATAGCGCTTGGAACGGTTTTTTTTAATACTGTCTTAACCTCGGGTATGCTAAACAGCATTTACTCAATGTATCAGGAATATAAAAATTTTTCTGTAAATCGATACTTCTGATATTTAAATACATTTTTTAAACTATACGGTTTTTATAACACTATAGATTAGTTAAAGGAATATTGACCTGTATTTATCGAATTATTTGTAATGTCAATCAACTTTGTATTAGTTCGTTTATACTGAAATGTAATGTTTTAATAATTATTTTAATGTATATTTACAATAACATTCCTAGAATATCCCTTTGTTACAAAAATAGACATTTTCACCTTTTATCTTCGTATCATGTATTTACATATATTTATGAAATGCACAAAATTTTGTGAAAAAATTGAATAATTACATATAAGTAAATTACGGAAAATTTAGGAAAAAATACTTTTGAATTTTTTCCATTTGTATTATTAATTCTGTAAGTGAGTATACTTTAATTACAAATAATTACAAATATTATTACAAATACTTTACAAGGAATTTTAATAATTGTATATAATTACATAAAACAACAGTTTTTTCTTGTTTTAAATTAATATTTTCAATGTTTTTTATTTCTGTATTAATTACAATTAACTGAAACGACTTTTTAATAAATTTATATTTATTTTATAATTTATAATAATTATATTTCTCTCCTAATAAAATAAAAAAAAATCGCTTTACATTATTCGGTAATTTTTATCTTTTATAGAGTTAAAAACAAGTGAATGTATATTTAAATATATATATATATATTATATATATATATATATAAGATGTATTGTATATTAGGCAAAGCACAGTGTGATATACATTGTGACATACAATCTTTATTATGGTGTAATGAAATACTAACTCTTTTAGATTAATAATAAAAGTAAACAGTTCGTGCCTTACTTAATAATATAATTTAAGGGCTAATTTAATGTTTATTTTAATGAAGTGATTATTATTGTGTCGATACAGAATGTTTTCATATTAAAATTGATCAAATCAACATACATGTAAATCAGTACATGTTTTTTAAAATGCAGTAACATATAATTATATTGATAAATTAATGTATTTTATTCATAGAATTATTTATATGTATAAATACTTAAATAATTAAATAATTGTTGATGTATAAAACATAAACTTATATTACTGAAATAAAATGAAATTGAAATATAATTTTAAAACATAAATATAAATCACATATAGTATTGTTTTATATCTATATTAAAATATTGAAATAAGAAACTGTAAACGAATAAAAGTAAAACTAGAAAAATATTTTATATAAAATAAATATTTTTTTATAATTCTACTTTTATT
This sequence comes from Platyscapa corneri, assembly GCA_018907185.1. Lineage (NCBI taxonomy): Eukaryota > Metazoa > Arthropoda > Insecta > Hymenoptera > Agaonidae > Platyscapa > Platyscapa corneri. The sequence continues at coordinate 1,072,549 of JACCHW010000089.1, forward strand.
TATAGTTTATAAATTTACAAATAATAACCAAAATAAGAAAAAACCTTTGCGGCGCTGTGATCGCTCCAAAAAATCAAAAAAGCAACGGTCGTGTTCTGTAAAGTATTTAAAAATAAACAATTAATAATATCGATTTTACGAAATTTAAATATTATATATAAAATATTACATATAAAAGATGGCAACCGTATCTCGACATCCAATAAATACGCTGCAATCACAAATGCAAAATACAATAATTATTGGTATTATTATTCGAAGTCAAAATTCAAAAATAATTAATTCGACAAGAACAAGATGTAAGTTGTTGCATTAACGTTTTTTCTTACGATTTTTTGATTTATTTAATAAAGTAATTTCAAGAAAGCTGCAAATATTTAATATTATTATTTAAATCAAGAAGATAAAATTTATTGTAAGATGTCTTTTTATTTTAAATTGTGAAATTTATATTATAATTTAACGTGCTTTACACGACATGCAATTATTTAGTTTTTGTAGATTTAATATTAAAATATTAATTAAAATATTTTTAAATAATATTAATTATGAATAAAATTACTTTAATTATAATATAAAAAATAATTACAAAATAGATTATATATTACGATACCTATGCAAGTAAATTAAAACATATAACCTATAAGTATATTTTCAAAAAATTTTAATTTAGATCATATAGGATCACGAGCTGTTTGGAATTTTACTCTTAGAGACTCAATCAATGATTTTATAAAACGCAACAGTGTGGGGGTCTGTCGAGTATATCAACAAATTATTTTCTAATTTTAGTATCGGAAGTGTAGGTTAGTTAAAATTTTTTTTAATTTATAATTTCATACTTAAATGGTAATAAAATACTAAAATAATAAAATACCTTATAATATTTTTTAAAACTAATAATTTTTTATCTTTATTTTATATAGTTGAAATAATTAACGCTAAAATATCAGAACGTAAAGTAGATGATCCAAATGAAGTTTATGTGCCATCTGTAACAAGCCCTTTCACTTTAAATTTAAATCAAAGCTCTTCATTGATACAAATGCATAATAGTCCAGCTGTTGCACGTTATCAAATTTTACTTCGAATACCAACAAAAAATCCTGCAGGGGCTTGTAATTTAGCATATATTTTAGAAAATACTGAGTTATTGAAAAATCAATACGTCGATGTCATTGTTGCGGTAACATTTGTACGCATGTTTTATTAGCTATTTTTCAGATCTTAAATTTAAATCTATAGGTTTATATAACTAATAGGTTTATATAAAAATCATTTTAACTTTTGTTTCATAAAATAAAATATTTAAAAATATGTAAAATAATATATATAAAAGTTCATGTGTATATATATATATATTCAATTTTGTAAAAAAAAGTTATTAAACAATTATATTTACAAGAAGTTTTTATTACAGGTAAGTCAAACCCGTGATATTGTTACTCGCTTAGGGGAACTTACAAAAATTCGTGAATTTGAAGTTGGTGATGAATCGACAGATCAAACAATATCATTAACACTTTGGGATAACGAATGGATGAAATTAGCTGATGAATGGGAATCAAGATACACGATTTTATTTTTAGCAGACGTTCAAATTATCTTTAATGAAAGAGTGAAAAAATCAGCCTAACTATTGGCACGTAAAAGCATTTTAAATCTTAAATTATAATTTTTCTATATCTATTAAGTAATATAACTTATAGTTTTATTAATTTAATAATAATAATATTACTATTTTTAATATTTATGAAACCTATACAAATTGAATTAAAATGTACTATGTAATTTACAGTGAGAAAAACGATTATTACAGTAAATCCGGATATTCCTGAAACTAATGATATCAGACTTTTTTTTCAAAGCAAAGCAGACCTTGGATCAATGTCGCCATTTGCCATTCCAAACCGTAATTTTTTTTATATTTACATTAGTATAGAATATTATATATATAATAATCATGAATATATCCGCTATCAATATAAAATTTTTAATTTGACTATTTAAAGAAATATTTTAAATACATTATTTTGTATACAGATTACAGTTTTAGATCATATTTTTTTTATAAGAGAATGTATACTAATATAGAATTTTGAGTTCCATAAAAGCTTAATTAAAAAATATTTGAGTTTGCAATTCATAACGGAAACAAATAACAATTTAGCGTAACTATAAAAATATTTACACGAACACACACGTTGATACAAAGTACTACACATAAATGAATTTTTAATTCAAATTATTTTCTTAATGTATATTATATTTTAAAAATTTTATTTATAAAAAAATTTGACTACGAATAATTATTTTTCAGTATTTTTCTTTTATTTATCTATTTCTTTTATTAATAAATACATATAAAACATATCTATTAAACTAAATATTCTATTTTTTGTTTTAATGAAAGATCCAATGCTTTGAAAGCAATATCTAGATCTTTAAGTTCTCATATTTTACTAAAACAATTATTGAATCAATAGCAATACAATATGTGCAAATATACGTATGATATATACATGCATGCATACACACAAGTTTGCATATATGATGGTATATCAAATTTATAAAAATTATACAATGTTATTTTATATATTTTTCTAAATTTTATACCATAAAATATATTATTGTATTTAAAAAATTTTTTTAATAATTAGCTTAATTTATTATCCTTCTTTAATTTTTTAAAGAAAAATTATAAGATAATGAACTGAATAAACGTAGAAAACATAATTTACATTACATTACATAAAATATACATTACATTTAAATGCGATTATTATTTTAAGCTCTTTTAATTTAACATTCAAAATCTTAAAAAATATTTAAAATATATCTAATAAATTCTATAAAGTATTTTAAAATATTTTAAAATAACTATTATTAAATAAAATTTCTTTAAGTAAGAAAAAGTATAATTTTTAAATATCAAGTATAATTAAACCGATTGCAATATTAAAGTTTTTAAAGTAGCATAAAGTTACAAATACTTTCTTCTGTTTATTACAGCAAATTCTATTACAAAGATGATGACTATTCGTGAAATAACAAATAAATTAAATCACACAGGTACAGCAAAATCAGATAATAGATTACAACTATTAGTAGTTGTACACGCAATGGTTGATGATATAAATCTTGAAAGTGGTGATTTACCCTTAATAAGTGCTAGATGGTAAATAAATTAAATGTTTTACGTTTAAGTTATTATATTATATTAATATATAAAGAATAAGTTTAAGAACTAGAATTTCTTATAAGAAGCTAAATGAAGTAATTTTTATTTAAGAATGTTATTATAACTTTAATGATGTGTAATTAATATAAATGTAAAGGGAGTCAGGACGTGAGGTTTATTAAAATCATTTTGTTTATGCAGAAATTTATAAATATTATTTATTTAAATGATTTTTATTAGTTTTATTTTATAATCTAATACAAAACTGTCCGATGAGCGAGAATACAAATATAGAAAAGATATCTTGTTGAAGAATGCTACAGGCTAAGTACCAAATAGGTAGTGCGGAAAATGATTAATGCTTTGTATGATCGGATTTACAATAATGTGACAGCAATGAACTTTTAACGAGATAAAAAATATTCGTTTCACAGGCTGATAAATAGTCATCTTTGGACAGATGAGAAAAATAGACGGGAAATGCTAGAAAATAGTACTGCCAATAAGATTTTTCGTGTAGTGATTAGTCGGTGTAGAGGAACAGAGATACTTAAGTTTTCGATAATTAAGGAGGTGAAGAAATTTGGGCGTATGATAGATAACAGTGCGCATTTACGGTACAATAGTTGCATTTACATATTTCTCGGATACATAGTTTTTGCGTATAGATATTACAGATATTAGAAGTTTACTCGGTGGAGAGAGAAAATGAGTTAGCACGTAATAAACCGATGCTTGCAATAGAATAGGTGCGTACGTTTTGTACGTGTGAATAGCGTATAAGTATGTAAAGGGAAAGGTTTCAAATTTTATTACGGTAAGAGCTCCGAAGTTGGTGCGTCAATGCGCTGATCCAAGTGCCCGTACATGCACGCATTGCATAGGCGTACAAGACCTTCTGTGGTGCGCCAAATGTGCTGAGTGTCTTTGCGCGTAACTGCAGTGTATGTGCGAGTGGCGTAAAGGTACTTTATATAAATTTTAATAAATCATGTTTTAAAAATCTTTTGTTGGAAAAAACAATTAATAAGTAAATTATTCAAACTTTTATTGTCAATAATGTTAAAATATTAAAAGTTTATTAAATAGTATTATCAAAATATTTTTTATTTAATCAATATTTTTATTTATAGATTTTTTTTAGATGTTATTAATTAATAAAATATTATTGCATCGAAAGGCTTGCTAATCAATTCATATATATATTATTTTTTTACAATTTCTTTTTAGTGTGATTGCACACAAAAATATTTTTTAAATATAGATATAATATGTGATCGACATACTTTACATTAAAAATAATGATCTGTTTTCACATTCGCGAATTATTTTGAATTATATAATAATATATGATATGCTATACTGCGCAAAATATTTCTTTTATTACGGTAGCATTTGTATTTTTTTAAAACTAAATTATTTAAATTTTCAATTTTTCGACTACAATTAATATATATAATTATATTGACAAGGTCCGGCTCCTCCTGGTGCAGGTGTTAATGAGTTGGTTTATAGGTTCGTGGGTCAAATTTTATTTATGTTTTGTGCTAGTGCAAGTTTTATACTGCTATTTGGTGGTACAATACCGCAATGTGGCACGAGGTGGTGTCTATTGCTCTCGAGGCGATGGATTTGTTCGTGGAAGGGCGACGTGGTTACACCAAGGCATACGCCCGTCAGCCGCTCTTCGATTTTCGGAAGCTCTGATGTTGTGTTGCTGTCACATGAATTTTTCTGCATTTATACAGTAAAATCTCAAGGGCTGTCGAGACTTTGCCGAAAACTTAAAACGTAATTAAATTAAAGTTAAACGTAATTCGGTCTAAGAAACTGTAAATAATTCTGCGCGTTCGATGATATTTTGTTTAACGTGCGTCAGCCCGTTGCCTACGGGGGGCGCACGACAATATATACTATATAAAAAATATAAATTTCTTTTTTTTTATATATAATCCTTTTTACCTAATAATTTAACTGCAAAATACCTCAAAATAAGATAATTACAAATATATTTATAAATCAATAAAAATTTCAATGAAACTTGATGAAAATAGTTTAGAAAATAGTTAATTTTTAAAAAATATTACTTACTTTATTAAAAAAAAAGTGATAAATGAAATTTAAAAAAAATATTATAGTTTTATGTCATTTTACGTGTTAAATAATAAATAAATTTTTTAATCATTTATTAGTGCAAAATGTAAAAGAATAGTTTTGGATGGAAATGATTCTTGTATGAATTTGGAATGTCCATTTGGAAGTGGAATAAAAACTCCTATGAATATAATTAGTTTAAACATCTTAGTGAATTTAAAAGATGATACTGGATATCTGGTTGGATGCCGATTAAGAGATGTAGCAGCAGAGCAAGCTATAGGGTGTACTATTGATGTACTTAAGGTATTTTTTTTATATAATTAAACCATTAAATTACTGATAAATAAATGGAAAATAATCTATTGCTTTGGATTTTTTAGGAAATGACTCATGAGCAGCGCATGAATTTAAAAGGCAAATTTTATAAAAGGTTTTGTAATGTTAGAATGCAGATCGTTGGTACACCGATGACATTTAAAAAACCAATTTATAATATTCTTGCTATTAATATAATAGATTGCGATGATCAGTACGAACCTTTAGATGTTGCTGACTTAAATTTAAATTATGATTAGGCCAATTTTTATAATTTCAAATAATTATTTAAAATAATTAGTTATAGTTATTATATAATTAAATATATAATTTTGTTTGCAGATAACTATTTCTATTAGGAATACTTTTACTTATTGCTTAAATAAATGAAATTACTTCAATTTAAAGTATATTTTTATATTTTAAATCAATAGTTATACAATCAATTCTCTTTTCAGCGTTGAATATACGTAAAAATTAATAAAAAAATTATGAACATTTTTTTAAACAAACATTTAATAATTATTTGATTCAATAAATACATTTTCTTTAAAAGAATAATATAATTTATGTTTTAATGAAATAGATTAAATTTTTATTGTATGAAATGTTTTTCCAGATAAATGTTTATATGACTTATTCTAATATCTATAAAATAAATTATTAAATACATAATTTAAAAGTTATGCAAATCTATAAAATATTATAAAGGTATATTTTTTTAAAGTAAATTGATGTTTTTATTGTTCAAAAATTTGCTTAGTGGTTATTTTCTAAATATTAAGAGTTATTATATATTCATAGTCTTCCTTTTGTTTTTACTTCTATCACAATATTAAAATTCTGTTTTATTAATTACTTAATACTTACACCTTATATATATCTATATAATACCTGCATAATAATAGCAGTAATTCAAACTTAAAAATGCTTTTATAATAATTTATGTTGAAACCTTGCCTTAATAGTAATTAATGTAATAGTTTATTTTAATAAATTAATTTGATAATTAATTCAAAATAAATACTTATATAACATAATTCATTAATTTTAGACGTTTAAAATAAACATCAGAAATACTTACTGTTAATATAATAGTAGATATAAGAGTAATTCTAAAGTATAAAGATAGTTATTTTTTTTTATTACAAATATTTAATTTCTTATCTATTGTATGTTAGAAAAAAATATATTTTAATAAATATAACTTGAACCCGGTATTTAAAAAATATATAGAAAAGATAAATGTAAATATAATAACTCACGTCTTCTTAGAAAAACATAATTCTAAAGTTTTGTTTTCTTTAAAAAATTTTTATTAAAATTAACAGCTTAATTAAAATGTAGATTAATAAGATTATATCAATAAAAGAAAATTAATTTTCTCATTTATATACAATAATTTTAAAATATTAACAATGCCTTAAAATAAAAAAAAAAGATTAATTTTTAAATTGAAATTAAGCTTTATTATTTTTTAGCATGGTTAGTTTAAAGTGAGAGTTAGATATTATAATCATTATATAATTGTTAAGAGAACACCATCAACATTTACTTTGGCTTAACTCATTATACTGCGTAGTTTTTCTACTCACAAATGATTGCACAATGACGCCTTTGTCTTATTGTGTGTCATGCGTGCCACATGATTTTAGTGCGTTAGTTGCTTCTATGAAGGTTAGATGTAGTAAAATATAAAAATTGCGTTTATAAGTAACATTATAATTATACGATATATTCAAACTTCAGTGTGCTTATTTGTATATTATAAAATATATCATCTTATAATATCCCACACACACTTACCACACACATATGTATGTATACACGTATGCATCTGTATTTTGTGTTATTAAATCATTCTCCCACATTTGCATCATTATCAATTCAAAAATTACGCTCTGCTGTTAGATATTCAACAATGTTACGAGAAATAAAATAATAATAATTAATCTATAATAAAGTTTTTAAATAAATTCTAATATAGCTGTGGAGATTATTTATTGCATTATTTTACATTATTACTGCTAATCAAATTTTTATATTTATTGATATTTAATAAAATAAACATGAAAATGTTGTTTAATTTACTTCTAAAGTTTTTCGGAATTGAGAAATAATATTGTGGGGAGGCCGTTTTTGGCCTTTCCGGCAAAACCGCGCAGTAAGAGTAGGTAGTTCGGTGAAAACGAAAGAAAGGCCTTTGTTGCTCTCAAACGCGTATTGGTCGAGGCGCTGGTACTGCAAATCTAAAGCCAACATCGATAGACAGACCTTGCACACCGATGCCTCGAAAGACGGCTATAAAGCCATCCTAGTTCAGCGGAGTCCGGAGGATCTACTGCTACACCCGGTGTACTACATGAGTAGAAAGACCACAACAGCGGTGTATAAATACAATAACAGTTATTTGACCGCTCGAGAAATTTAAGAACTACCTGCTGAAGATCCATGTGAAAATCGTCACCGACTGCGCGACTTTTCAAGAGACCCTGAACAAGGATGAGTTCTCGCCGCGAGTCGGCAGGTGGGTCATGTTCATTCGGCTTGTCGATTACAAGGTCAAACATCGAGCAGGGACTCGGATGAGCCACGTAAACGCACTGAGCCGCTTGCAATCGATAAACGCTATCGAAGACGAGTTCATCGCAAGGTTGTCGAGGGCTCAAGGTCACGACGACCCTTGGCGGCAATTAGAACCTGTTTGCAGCACGGCAATTACCAGGATTATAGCCTGCGTAACGAACTGCTGTACAAGGGTGAGCCTGGCCAGGAGAGGCTAGTCGTACCCGACGATCTTTGCAGCGAGATAATAAAGAGGGCTCACGAGGTCGGGAATTTTGACGTCCGGAAAACGATGAACCTGCTAGCAAGGGACTATTGGATCACGTCGACCTGCTCCCCAAAATTGGAAAAAATTACAAACAAATATTCGTCTTGGTTTAACCAAGTATGTGTGAATATTTCCCACGAAGTCAACTGGGACCGCGGAGGTGTTAAGGAAGCTTGTGGTGTGGCAGCAGCACTTTGGGAATCCTCATTGAGTGGTAACTAACAGAGGAACGGCTTTCACCTCCAATGATTTCCGCGAGTTTTGCGATAGGGAAAGTCTTTAACATCTCGTAATAACCTTCCGGGTCCCTAGAGGCAATGGACAGGTGGAACGAGTCAACGCCATCATTGCCTGGGTAATGACAAAGCTGTGTACAGAAAAGCCGCAGAAATGATATAAGAGTATCTGTCCGGGGGAGCAGGCAATCAATGGCACGTACCAACGGACGACTGGGATCAGCCCTTATCAGCTGCTTTTTGGCACACGACCTCGCCAGCCCAGCGATCCGCAACTCCAAGAGGTGATCGATGAGGAGATTGTGCGCCACTTCAAGGAGGCGAGAGGTAAGCAGAAAACCGTGGGCAGTACAACAGGAAGCGGCAAGAGACAATCCAGTACCGCGGAGGAGACCTGGTCTCTTTAAAACGGACTCAGCAAGGACCAGTGGTGGTAGACATCCGAGGCCCGATGACCATTAGGACGACCGATTGTGGGGAGGTCGTTTTCGGCCTTTTCGGCAAGACTACGTGGTAAGAGTAAATACCTGGAAGTGCACTCTTCCTTGGTGTGCTTTATTATCAGCCACTGTTATTAAATATTTACAAAACGGAGACTGCGTTGTTAAGTTACTTTTACATTATACACAAACCTATCCCGTTCCTACAATATTTGATTTTAATTTACCTCAGATAATTATATAATAAATGATTTTAAATATTCGAATTTTAAATTCAGTAGTTTGAAAGAATTATGATGAAATAGAAAACTTAATTGAATAAGAATATTCAGTAAAAATGTGATAACTAACAACTAAATAATATTATTAAATAAGATAGATAATTAGATATAATGATTATACGTGTATTTTAGTCGGTTAAATAATTAACTAGTTATTTATTGTAAATTAATCGTTTATTAACACTAGTATTATCGATTCATATATTATACTAAAGGTATAATGTACGAGTGCTGAGCGACGCGTGCAATCGAGATACTTGCACAATTCCAATTGCTGCGCGCACCGTCGGTAACGGGCGTCCGGCTCTTTTTCGGTCTTTTTAAATACACTTCAAAATATAAAACATTACGCATTCTACAATATTCGGACAACCTTATATTTAATCGTATTTATAATTTATGAATAATAATGTCGATATTTGACACGGCGCGGGACACCCGATCTTTGTATATATTACGCGCGCCGAAAATTCGGCGCGCGGCAGACATTGATCCGGCTCGCCACTTAAGAATAAAAGTAGGTATCCTAAAGTATACGCTACATGCATATCTAATCATTGAGTTACTAAAAATAGGAAAGTTTATTATTTTACATATAATCATTTTATTAAACATTACATAAATGTTGTTAATATTAATTTAATGGTTTATTAATTTCTAATGCTTATATTTTTTTAATGCATACTATATAAATTGTATAATTGTGAAGTGCTGGGAATAAAAATTTTATTCGAAAACCAATATTTTGTTACAATCAAAGTGATTTCTCCTTCTCATTTATCTGTCCACGATTATGTGAAGAATAAAATTATTTGTGAAGTAATAGTTAATTGGTAGTAGTAGAGTCTTTCTAAGTATCTAATACATAACCTTTGATATCTTACTTTTATTTTCTCTACCTTATACCACAAAGCCTCCATATTTTCAGCTTTCTCTTTCCACATACACCAAGGACATCGTGCACTATGCCCCTGTCTTATTCTCTTTAATATGTAATTTTTGTTTCCATTTTTGCCTTTTAGTCTATTCTTTTCATACAATTTATCTTTTCTATCCTTGCTTTTACACATTCTTTTACCGTTTCCCTTTGCTGTTTAAGGTTTTATTTTAAAATCTAATTGCTTTTCTTGTAGCTTTTTTCTCTATCCTGTTTCATCTTGTTTCTAAGATTATAACACTCTCAGGTATATTTCTGTCTAGGCCCAGATTCTATTTTATATATATCTGAACTTGTTCTACGGCTTTGTCATTTTTCCATCACAAAATGTCTACACCATATAGCAGTACACTTTCTACCAAAGTATCGAATAATTTCATTTTAATTCTGTAATCTTCCTTAAACATTCTTTCTATAATATTCCAAACGTTTTCTAACACCAAATTTTCTTGATTGTGACAAGTACGACTTCTAGAATCTGTGTCAAGGGGAAGAGGTGAAGAAGAGAAATAATATACACTATTTCCGTTGTGAACCATGACACGTTAATTTCTACATCGAGAGCCTCACCCGTCAGCGCGCATCTGTTGTTGAATCACTACTGTCCGTATTGTTTTTTTTTTCGAGTTAATTTATATCGTTGGTTATTTGATATTTTCTAAAAATTTCAATCGTTTCTAATAAAATCGCTAACTGTCAATCTTTTCACCGACTTGCCGGTTGCTGCTTGGACGATCAAAATTTATTTATTTATTTTTTCGCCGGATAGTCGTTGACAGACCATGACACGTCAGTTGCCTTCTTTGAATGTATAACCTAAATAGGTATCTGGTTAACCATTTCTATTTCCTTTTCTTTCCGTAAAAAAATAATTTATTTTTCTTCTTGATCCCTAATATTCTAAACTTCATCATTTTTGTCTTCTCATTGCTTAGTTCTAGATTTTTGTCTTCAGGATGTCTCTAAATATTTTTAACATTTGTCTAAGTTACATTCATTTTTCGAGTTTATTACTATATTATTTATCATTACGTAATAAATTTTATTCTTATATTTCCAATTTGTATTCCTAAGGTTCGCGCTGTTTTTAAGCTTCCCCAGTAAGTCTGCAACCACTATATTAAATAGGGTTGTGCTTAGAGGGTATCTTCCTTACACTCCTTTTCATTTTTATTTGTCCAATTATTTCATCATTAATTTTTATTTTATTCCTTGTCTCTTTGTATATTTTTTTTGTACAATTTATTAAGTATTTTTTCATGTAGCTTGTTTCAGTTTTTGCCATATTTTCTTTATTTTTATATTGTCAAAAGCTACTTTGAAATATGTAAAATAAACAAATACTTCTTCTTTTTTAACTGAGTGTCTACAACAGATTTTAGCACAGAGATTGCTTCTACTGTGTTTCTTTTTATTCTAAATATCAATTTGGTGTCGTTATACTTTCTGTTATCATCCATATAATCTTTGCATACATTTTACATACAATAACTGTGTAATATTTTAATCCAATTTTTTCTTCTTCTATTCACAATCTTACAGAAAGTTTTTCCTGTTTTATTAATTAAATTCTGTATATTTTCATTTTTTGCCATGTATGTCTTCTTATCTTCTACTCCTTTTTGTCCTTTTAACTTTTATAAACTTCTATTGCTTTCTTCTTAAATTCTCAAAACTTTTTGTTTCACCATATAGAACTTTAATACTTTTTCCGAAAGTGTTCTTTGTTGTTATCGCATTTTTCATTTTGTCCTTCGATCACCGTCATGATTTTATCAAATCCCCCATGATTTTATATCTTTCATTTTGCTCTTATATTGTTCTATTGTTTCCATGAATCTTTGCAAATCTGTCCTTCGCTCATTTTCCCCATTTTCTGTTCAAAATACACATTCCCGTCTTCTCAAACCACTTTTTTTAAGTTTTCATACCTCTTTATTAATTGTTTTATCTATGAATGCGCTTCCTCATTTTCCTAATATGTCAAACCATCCTTTAATTTTTAAATAGATAAATATAAAATAATTTTAATAGCTATTGTAATATTGTATATTAATTATTTAATAGCTGTAATATTTAAATTTTTAAGTTTTTTTTTACATAATTGAAATTTATTACAATTACAATTATAACAAAACAATGGTTTTTTATGTAACCATTATATATTTATTATTAAGAATAAGATTATATATATTATTAAAGAATATGAAAATAAGATATGAAAAGAAGTAATTTTGTTATGATTATATCTTATTAACAGTATGTTTTTAAATAATATATATATCAATTATGACTAATTATAATAACAAATCAAAGGTATCACATTAAATTTTGTGGGTAGTTTATAGCTATTAATAAATTACTGTTTATTATATGTGTATTATATGTGATGCCTTTGATTAGTTTATGTAACAATTAATTTATATAATATTTGTAATATAGATATATATAATATACTTTACTAATTCCTATAATCTATCCCAATGTATATATATATATATATATATATATATTATACATGTAATTTTTTTTAATTCATTTTATTAAAACTGCACCATTTTATTTATGTATGTATAATAATTTTATAAGCATATATACACATTTTTTTCATCGCAGAATAAAAAATTTAAGTAAATAATTTGAAATAACAAAAAATTTTCTTTGAACTAATTTAGTTTAGATTTTATTATAAATATTTTATGATCGTCACGAAATGATCAGCTGTTGATCATATTTCAGTTTGAACGTAGTTTAAACTATTCGAGGTTATGTTTATCGTTTATGATTTATCGTAAGCCTTGACAACTTTTATAATAATTTTTACACCTATTAAAATAACAATATTTAAAATAATGTATATATCAGAGAATAAAGATGAAATTTTAGAATGCATTCGCGATGGTTTAAGAGATAAAATTAATTGTAGTAGAAAACAACAACGAGATATACAAATTAATAAAAATCGTTTGGCTCTTGGAGAGTTAGTCGATAATGGAAATACAGAAGAATTTATTATAGCAGCAGCAAATAATCTTAGAAAAAAATCACTTCATATACAAAAATATAGAAAATTACAAAATGCCTTAATACAGGTGAGAAATATTATTTTTGCCTTATAATCATTGTGCTACTTGAAATTGTTAATTTTAGAGTGAAAATCATATTAATGCATTTTTCCAAGTAAATAATGCATTACAAGGTTTAAGTAGAGATCTTTCTGGTAAATCTATTCAATCAAAATTGGCAGCTGCTAATTGTTGTTGTAATTTAGCTTTGGGTAATTCTAAATCTTGTATTAAACTTTCTAAATTTGTTACTCCTTATCTTATTAGTGACCTTGAAACTACAAATCAACCATTAGCTGTAAGTAAATATTAATGTATTTTATATTTATTCAATAGATGAAAATATTTTTTTAGAAAATAAAATTTTTATTAAATTATTCATAGGAAGTATGTGCTTGGACTATTGGAAATTTAGTTAATGAAAGTAACATAGCATTTTCTATTTTACAAGCTCAAGGTTGCATGAAGTCATTAATTAATCTTGCTCAACGAAGTTCTAATATACTTTTACCTGCTGTTAGTTACGCATCTTTAAGATATATCCATACAGGAGCTAATTTTATAGAGTAAGTTTAAATTAATGATTTATTTTAAAATGAATCTAAATAATTATATTCAATACTTATTTTATAATTATTAGAATATCAGATATTATTAAACTTGGAGAAATAATGCTAATGCGATATCCTACTGTATCTGATACTAATACTATGTGGTTGCTAGCAATTCTATCATCACATTCTGAATGTAACAAGTATTTTATGAAATGTATTTATAAAATATGTACTGATTTTTCCGAAGCTATATTCACAGAGAATGAAAATATTGAAAAAGTATATTTGTTAATACATTTATTAATTTCTATTAAATTGATCAGCTATAAACGATTTTATGTAGATTTCAGCTTCACTTAGAATTATTTGTAATACTATCTCAGAATCATCAGGACAAGTAGCTTTCTATTTATTCAATAATGGAATTGATAAAAATTGTATTTTGCTAAGAAAGTTATTGCTTCATCAATATATTCATATTAGACAGGAAACATTATGGCTTTTAGGTAATGGATATTTTCTATTTAAAATGATTTAATGAAACAAAAAATAAAAAAAACATTGTTTAACCTATAACCATATATATATGTTTATTGTGTAGGTAATCTCTACAATCATTGTTTGAATTCTGTTCAACAAATGGTAAAATTAATAGTTTCTTCTTTATCATCTATGTCACTTGCAGTGAATTTATTTAATCAAGTCATATAAAAAAACAAATATTAATTTAAGTAAGGTTTATATTTAACAAATGATAAACAGCACCATATTAATACATTAAAAATATCACAATATAATAATTAAAAAAATTGTTATATTTAAAATTAAAATCTTTTGCTTACAGGAACAAGTCTTTTTATTTCTTTGATACTAGATGATGATACATCTTCTATGCATAGTGGTTGTGCAATATTAAAATATATATTACCAATTACTCTTGCTGACACATGATTGATGTTCTTTAAACAATCATAAAATGTTTTATCACAATTGCAATGAGATCTGTAAAAAAGGTAGATTTAATAAAGAATGAAAAAGTAGTATAAGATTATATAATATTCAAAATTTCAAAATAACATATTTTATGTGTAATTCTTACTTGCTAAAAAATGAATTATTCGTAAGATTGTAACGACTTTTATAAGCACGAATTTTTATTGGACATAAATCATGAGCACGACAGCATCTACAATATTTTAAAATGTGATTAATATAATTATGAATTATGAAATAAAAAATATTTTAATTATCTGTAAATGTATTTATAATAAATCTTGCTTAAATATTAGTACTATATTAACATCTATTAATGTTAATGAATTATGCAATTGATAATGTAATGCACAATATTATAGATAAATATCACTTTTATAAATATTTTATATTTTCATAAAAATTTTATGGCTTAAACTTGCTAAAGATGTAAATAAATTTTATAAAAAATACTCTAGAATTTATGTTAAAAGTGCTTATCATACTATTAAATTAATTTTGTACTCAAAGTAAAAATAAATATTTTTGTATTTTAATTAAATACCTGTCGACTTTTGTTCTTGATCCTAAATCGTGATAAGTTTTTGCAATATCACCAGTTCCACACCATTTAGTTCCTATTAATAAAAACATTTCAATCATTTCAATCACTTATAAATTATAAGAAAAAATTATTATTTTATTAAATGAAGCTTTACCGGGAATAATTCCAGCAAATAAAGGATTTCCTTCACTGGGTGGTTCTATATAAATATTTAAAAAATTTAATGCACGTGCTGAATTTTCATCTAATTTATCACACTGGTCCATAAGTTTTAACATATCCTTAAAGGAAATCTTATGAGGTTTAAAAGACGTAGATAAATTTTTAAGAACTTCACGTGCTTCACTTGGTTCGCTATAATATATATATAGAAAATAATATATATTTAATATTTAATAATTTTATAAATAATATATATTTAGAAAATAAGCGATTACTTAATTTTGATAATAATTTATGTAGTTCAATTTAAACTTACCTCAAAAATACAATTTACGTAAATTAATAATATTATTTTTTAAACAATAAGATATTTCTTTGATAAAAAAAATAAAATAAATATGCTAATAGAAAATTATAGATTGCATAAAAAATACGATTCCGTTATAAAATGTAATAAAATTAATAAATGGAAATAATTTTTTGGTTTAAAATAGAATAAAATAGCTTAGTTTAATTTTATATATTTGAGTAAACAAATCGTTAATTATTATAAGTGATATAAGATCTGATTCGTTGATTGCGAATTAGTTCACTAAAACAATTTTACAGTGATGAAACGAACGCTATTATCGAATTATTTCATTTTACATGTAGAAAATATCAGAAGATATACAAAAAAGTCTTACTCACTAGACTTCTATTAGTTCGCAATGAAGAAGCCTCTTTCCATTTACAATATCCAGCACGGCAACAAGTTGATCATAGTGATACACAGATCTTATTTCACCGCCTGTTTCATTAAGTTTTGGTAGTTTCGGTAAACCCTTAAAGACATTCATCTTTATCGTTGGAATTGTCATTGACAAGGACTTTGACGTTATCGCAGTTGATGGCGGCGCGAAGATCGGATTCTGCAAACTCCAGTCAAAAACCAGCAATAATAGCAATGATAAAGCAATCATTGCGTGCGCGACGTATTTAGTCAATAATCTTTCACTTTTAGAACTTCTTTTTTCTACCCAGGATACTGAAAACAAAAAACTAAGCATAAAAGTTATAATTTAGTCAGTTTCCTGATACGTTAGTGTGATATAATCGATGCAAGGCACATTCACTTACAGCAAAATGTGAAAAGAAATTTCACGACCTTTAAAATCAACCAGTATTTACTTTATGATGAGATAAAAATTAAAAATATGAAAATTTGAGATATAAGAATTAATGATATATTACACTTTTTATTATAATTTAATCAAGGACTACAAAATGTTTTTCCTTGCAAATAAGTAAAATATATGCAAATGATTTCTTTAGAGGCGATCATCATATTTTCTATAGAATGAGCGAAATAGCGCGAATATTTATCATATTATTTAGAATAGATATTCTCGATAAATTAATAATTTTAAAAATAATATTAGAAAAAATAAAAAAAAAATAAAAAATAAAAATTGTTATTGACTAAATAAACATTAAATAACGTATCCTTCGTCTAAATTAATTTTCATTTTTTATAAGTACTTTAATTAAATATCTTATGTATATAATTTAACAAAAATTTTCAATTAAATTAAATCCATTATATGAATGTAAAAAATATAAAAATATTTTCGATTATAATATAGAAGTTTATATTATATATATGTAATCGATAAGTTCGAAATTTTAATTTAAAATTTTAAATGCTATTTTTTAAATTGAATTTAAATTATTTAGTACTATCTGAATTTGGTTAAATGATCTTCATTAATTAAAAAATTGGCCAAGATGAATTCTCATTTAAATTTTATTATACTTCGGGAGAAATATAAATTATCATTGTATAATTTTTAAGATCCATAATTCACTTCAATACTAGTAAAAATATTTTCTATTTTATCTTACTAATTATTGTTCTTTTTAAATCAGTTACGTAAAATATTAATAATCCTGTTGAGTATCTAATAGAATAAACAGTAAAAAACACTATAAGGAATAATATTTTTGATCAAAATTAAATTTAAAATAAAAACATGAAAACATGTAATTTTGTGTAGAACTAATGAAAACAATTTTCGTTTAATATTATAAATATTTGCAAAAAAAAATAAATGTAAAAAAATACTGAATGTAATAAAGATTGAAATGCAATAAAGATTGAATGTAACTTTTCAATAAACAACCTTTAATATTTTAATTAATTCAAGTGTAAAAAAATATGATGTTTAATTTATTATTGTATTATTTTATTTATTTAATAAATATCCATTATAAAAACTAATATTTCAATAAAAATTCTAGTTTTAACAAACAAAATCATAAATTATGTAACATTAATATTTTATGTGTAAAATAATTACAATGTTGAGTGTAATCACTATTAAATAATTAATTAATTAATTAGTAATATATTTCAATGAAATTTCAAGGAATTCCATAAATACTATTTAATTATACAGTTCAATTGTATTATTATAATAACTGTACGTGCATTTATATCAATAACAAAAATTATATAATATACTAAAACATTCAAACAATTTTATTATAACTTAATGTTCAAATGAATAAAAATATTATATAAGATCTTTTTTGAATTGATAATTGATTTTATTTGAACAAATTCTTATAGATTTTGATTTAATAATATTTAAATATAAAAAAAAAAATTGTAAAAAAGATATATTTTTTACAATTTTCCAGATTGATTTCCGCTAGGTAATTATTTTACTATATTTTTCTTTTTTTAAAACAATATAAATTTGCTAACTTTGAAAATTTTAATTTCATTTTTAATTTATTTTACATTAGATTAATATTATCAAGTTTTTAAAAATAGTATTATGGAAGAAAATTACGATTTCAACTATACATATACACAAACTTTTTTTTAAATATCAATTATCTTAAAAATAAGAAATATTTTTTATTTTTAAAATGACGAAATTCGTTGAAAACTTTTATTATAATTATAAATGTATCGATTAATTTTACAATAAATAATTTATTTTTAATTTATTTTTCTTTTTAGTTAGTTATCAAATAAAATAATTTGATAGTGTAAAGTCATATAACAAATATGATTCCCTTAAATACAGCAATTTTATTCTTAAAATATATTCGTAAGATTTAAATTTTTCTACCAGTGATTCAAATGATTTAATAAATATAATTATTGTTTTTTCCTATAATATACTCATTTACATAATCATTTAACTAAGAAGTAAATCAACTTTTATTTAATTGAGAAAAATTATCGAAAAGTTATAAAAATTAAATATACAGTACTACAGTAATAATTATAGAAAATGATTTTGAGACTTTAATAAATATGTGCAGTAGTATTTACAATATTAATTGATTTTAGTATCACAAAAGAGCTAATATACTTACCTTTTTATTGTCAAGCCTCGTATTACAGAAATTGTCTCGAAAAATATATCCTACTTCTTTTCATCTCCGATAATCATTAATAGGATCCAGCAGTTCGTTAGAATCTTTTCCATTCCGTGCTGGATTCAAGATTTTTTATTTTCATTTGTTTGACGTAACGTTTCATTCAGTCTTAGCATGACTGGTACTGGTGAAATTGTCTAATAATCATAAAAATTTCATTCATCATTTCCTTCCTCTATTCTATGCCTTTGTAATATACCGTTTTATACCGTAAAAATTATCTAGCTATCAGTTCCTTACATGTTATAATACATTATTATTTAATTTGGCATATTATTATAAAATTCTTACTTATTTTCTATCTTAGTATTTGTTTGTGCTGAATACATTGAAAAATATTTATATTAGAAAGAACTTTAAACATATATCGAATAACCATATACCTATAATAACAAATTAACAATATTTTTTGCTAAACAACAAATCGAATTAATTCATAACAATACTTTTATGGGTTTATTGAAAAAATTACCAATATGCTTTTTTTTTTGAAGGTCGTTCTTATATCGGTGTAGTTTTGAAGTTCATAGTACCATTCCTGCACGTATAGTGATAATGCGGAGCGCACATGTCATCTGTACAAGAAACAGACACGAACTGTGAGCTGATTGGAAACAAGCGAGTTTTATTCTATAAAGTTACTCTTTTTTTGGCTCCGTTACGATGCTGTTATAGGTGCGTTCTTTCTTTCTCCTTCCCACCATCTTCGATTACACGGCTACTACCTGAGCTTTGCACGTATTAGTACTCCTACCCAGGTATAAGCATTTCACGTGCGGTCGGATCCTTTCGCCTTGCCTACTCATGCTTGTGTGCATGCGTGCATACATGCTATGCTTATGCAAATTTTGTTAGCCCCATCTCATACTTGCGCAAATTGTTTGTTATGTGACGAATTTACGTATTCTATTTTGATATGTAATCGTGTTATGTATTGGCTGTGTTGTTTCTTATTGTCACTTATATGTATCTGCGAATTTGTTACAAATAACATTTACAAAATGTAATAACAAATTTTGATGAAGATTAATTTGCAATTTTGACTAAAATTAATTTTTTTTTAAATTGTTGCTAATTGTTTTTCACTGCAATGTGAAATCTTATTTATCAAAGTATTATCATATATAAATATTATCACACATACATAATTTTGATATTTCATAAAAATCATTTTAATGATATTTCTAATTTTTGTTTAATTAATTTTTACAAAAAAATAAAATAATCGAAGTGGTTTCATTTCTTACAAAACTGAAAAAATTATTACACTTAATAAAAAACATAAATTTAAATGTTTTCAAATTAAATTTAAATTCATTTCTCAGTGTTATTACTTATTAATTTTTTTCTTAATGATATTATTAAGGCTATAATATTATAATTTGATTATTTGATTATTTATTTCTTCAGAAAATTGTTACTCCTTACGACATCAAGTACTTTTCAAGTATTACTTGATAATGTAATTTACAGTATAGTGTTAAATATATTTTATTTTAAAAAAGAAATGAATATCCTATGTTTTTATTTATTTTTTTTATATTAAAGATGAAACATGTTAAAGTTAGATTTGAAGTTGTTTTAGTAAAATTATAGGTTTCATTTATTCTCAATTGTATATATTTTACTATTAATGAGCAATACCTTAAAAGATTTGAAACCCTGATTAAAATAAAGTAAAAGATAAGCTAGAATAATTTAATTACATTAAATTATTTTATTTAATTTAAATAATTTTTCTTATTTAAAGAATCTAAATAATCTTTTTAGTATAAGTTTATTAAGAAGAGTTTATAAAAAAAAGAAAGTTTAGTATCACCTATATAATTAGATGAACTACTATTATTGCTCCATTTTCTTAATTTGTTTCGTAATTTTAGGCTTATTAATTTTAATTATCTAAATATATATATATAATAATAACTAAAAGACTGTAGTATTTTAATTATAAAACTATATTGATATTAATAGAAAATCTCGGAGAAATTTTACTTCATATTACTTATATTTGAATATAATTATAAAATACCACTAAAATGTAAGAAAAGCATTGTCTATATAATTAAATATATATTTAATTATTAAAATATCTGTATAGTAATCATCTAGAAAGAATTTATATAAAATATACGATGCTAATCTTATCCGAGATGAAATTGAATAAGACAAAAATAGAAGTTGTATGAATCCTCAAAAAATGTAGGAATTGTTGAACACAAGACCTAGAACGTACATTATCAAAAAAGGATGCAAGAGAGAGGGGAAGAGAAAACTATAAGTATGCGTGCAGGAACAAGAACCTACTTTTATTTGAGTGAGAGAGAACATTGGGCCAAAGAAAGTGGGACGTTTATCATGTGCAACACGTGAGATCAATGCTACATTGATCATTCCATGTTCAAACGATTAACATTTGATTATACTGTTCACTAAAAGACGAAATAAAGAATATTTGTAATCTTCATGTATTTGGAAAATACATTTACTTTTAAAAAGGAATACTTTTATTTGTGATTTTTAAAATATTCAATAAATACTTCGCAATTGCAAATCAGAAGAAAAAAATTATGAGAAAATCATGTATTAAAAAATAAATTCATACATGCTCTGTAAATGTATAATTACTGATAAAATATGCAAAATATTTTATATATAGTATATGTTTAATATATTTTTTACATTTTCTTTTCTTTCGTAACAAATTACAAAAAAATTTTTAAAGTGGTTCTAATAGCTAAACCATTTGATGTATCTAATTTATTAATAAATATTCATATATAAAAAGTAATAATAATGAGTAAAAAAGGTAAAAAATTATTCAAAAAGCTGTGGCATTGTTGGTTGAATTGCTGCTGCTGTTAGATTTGCCATAAGGTAGTAAAAACTGGCTGGTTGATGCGTTGGAACTCAAACGATTAGAGCTGAGAGTCAGACTGACCGGTGTTGCATTCAAAAGTTGTAGCCTTACGGGACACTGGCGAAATCCTTGAATATATAGATATATTTTTTTTTGTAATGACCTATTTCCAAAAATAAAAACGTCAACAATAATTTTGAATCTTAAAAGTTATAATTGTACCTAACAGAACTTCGTTAACAATCGTGAATAGAAATTGCAACTTCTATTTAAATTTTGTTAATATGATTTATTTGTAATATTAATAAATCTTTAGTTGAAGAATATTAACGTCATTTCTGATAATTAGATTTTATTTAATGCTAGTTATTTATTTTTATAATATTGATATTTATAATATTTAAAATATTTGATTTTATAAACTAATACAAAGTAACCTATTGTAAATACTCAATATTAATAATAAAAAAGATAATTTTTGAAAAGAATAAATTTTTTTGAAAATTTTAAATTAAATAATACTTATCCTAGATCGTTAAAAAATTATTTCAATTATTGTGTCATCACACATAATAAGAAATCTTAATAATTATACGTATATAAATTTATTTATATACTACTACTAAAATTTAAAAAAAATATATGTAATAAGTAAATATAAAAATTCAAATCGAATAATAATGTAATCCTCTTAAAAATAACAGTTACTTTATCTTCCTTATATTATTTAAAACAAATAGACTTTTCATAGTAAAACATTTTGATGGTTTCATCGATTTCAAAAAGATATTATGGAATTATACAGAAGAATAAAGAAAAAATTTAACTATGTTTGTAGAAAACGAATTTAATAAAATTCGCTGTTAACATAAATTTAGATCAAGAATTTGTATTGTAGCTTAATGCAAAAGTTGAATACTCTGTAAAAGTCGGGTTCATTGTTGTTAAAGATGTAATGATACAAGGCTCTCGGTGGATAATACAATATGTAGTATGAGTATTGATTGGAGTATCTTTAGAAAAATTCAATCAGATCGAAAAGATACATTATAGTGATTTGTAGTACTAGTGATCTATGTAATCTAAGCATCGAAAAAAATAACATTCAAATTTCACGTCAATAAAAAAGAAAAGTTAAATAGACAGTGCTATAATTATGAAAAGTGTAGGGAAAGAAAAAAAATTTCATTGCCCTTGCGAGAAAAGACCATAAGTTGATTTAACGAGATTCTACGCCTATGGGAATAGTTTACAGTGTATAGATGCTCGGATAAGGTAGTAAAGAACAGTCGATGAGATAGGGCATCAATCGGAAACGAGAGAACGAGTGAACGAAGGATGCTACATTGGTTGGTAGATAAGATATTGAGATTTAAGGTTTCTTTCAGTTCAAAAGATGCATGAATTGCTACGGAAATACTGATTGGTGTGAATAAATCGATGAAAATGAAATATAAAATATAATCATACGTTTCGATGGAAAAAGTAACGGGAAACGAGAAGGTGGGTCTGTATTCAAAGGGTGAAAACAATTATCCGTTAACACACAACAGAATGAGTGACCTTGCTTGAATAAATTTAATCGCAAAAAATTAAGCACACAACAAGTTTGATACGAAAGACTTATTACCAGAATTATGTCGAGAATGAAATGCAAAGGATATATAACGGAATTTAAGTCTTTCAAAAGGAAAAAGTACAAACAATGTCTTCCGTGAACAAAAGCAATGCTTAACGAAAGTACTTTTGGTAGTCTCGAGGATTTAATGTCATCAACGACATTTAAGATTAAACTTATATTGAGTAATTGGAATATTGTATTGTATATGCAGTCGTAAGATAGCGTGGAAGGAGAGTAAGAGAAAGACAGAAATAATGGAACGAATATTTTTCGAAAAGATACGAATTCCGTTACACGAAAAACGGAGAGTTTTGATATGGAATTTTTGAAATGAAGGGAGAGAAAGTTGGGTATGGGCATTACTAAACTATACTTTTGTTTAATTTAAAATGTGCACGTTATATTATACAAAAGCAAATTATAAGTTTAAATTACACGCATTCTTTCTACGCATTAATTTCCACATTCTTTTAAACATAATTTTTTTTTAACTCATAATAATTATTTTTAAGTTTTTTATAAGATAATTTATGAAATTATTTAAAAAACGACAAAACGGCATAAAGAAGATATTAATATTATTATAGACTTTATACATAGTATAATATGAATAACAGAAAATAAAAATGATATTTTAGGAATGATGACATTTTAAAATTTTATTATTTACTAGTTATGAAATCAAATACATAAATGAAAAACCTATTTAATAAAGCCTATCGTAACAAAATTAGTATCTAAAACAAAAAATAATATTCAATTTGAAAATAATGAAATGTTTGTTTGATTAAATTAAATTTCATTAAATCATACGTTTTTAAATAATACATCAGATTTTTTATAAATTAAAATATAAATTTATCACGTATTAGCATTATTTTTCCAGTGCTTCATCATTCAATTATCGTAGAAAATTAATAAAAATTAAAACTATAGATCAAATCTTGTTTATTGGCTACAGTTTAAAATACATTATAATTTATGATGAAAAATTTATTAATTAATGAAATTTTTAGTAATTTTTATAATTTACTAAATGCTGATATTTTTATTTTTAAAATAATTTCTGTACAATATATTTCATACAGAAATAATATAAAAACCGGTGTTATTGTTTAAAAATCTTTTATCAATAATATAAACAAAAATACAAACCATCATCATATTATTAAAATAAACTAATAAAACTTTAAAATAATAAATATTTTGTATTGTACGAATATTAATGAATAAATGTAAAAATATTTATTATATTTATAAATGAATTTATTTAAGCAAATTGGATACTCGAATATTTTGAAACTGAAACATAACTGTTCTTTAAAATTCTTAATTACATAATTCATTTATCGAGATATCGTAACCTATTAGTAACTGATTAGTACTGTATCATTACATTTATGTCGCAAACTGTAAGTATGCAAAAACGTGTGTATTTTAATATAACTTTAACGCCTAATGATAGCAAGATTAACATATTTTTTCATATATTTACAGTAAATATTAAACTTTTAATATCAATCATTTTTATATCTATACCAAATAAATATTTGATTGAAAATGTAATTTAACAATATATTAATTGTAATAAATATAAAATTTTTAATGTAGCTTTAATTTCAAGAAATTGTTCATTTTATTATTATGTTTATAATTTTTCATTCATCATATATGTAAAAGAACAGTTTTAATACAAAAAAAAATATTAGAAACAAGCAATATCTCATAAACATATAAGTTATATAATATTTTTTTATAAACAGATGAATTTTATTTTATAAAATAGATATGAGAATTCGAAAAATGCATACTACTCTGAATATTACATCTAAAGACTTGTTTACGGAAAACAAGAACAATAAAATACAACGAGAATGGAAGATACGTACCGGCATGATGGGAACCAGAGCAGTGACAACAAATGGGATTGTTCCTTGGTCTAGCGCAGAATTCAACACTGTGTGGCTCGCCACAGCGCACACAGCGTGGTAAATGACGACAGTTAGCTGCTACGTGCCAGAAGCCCTGGCATCGATAGCACTGCAGTACATCATCAGCCAATTGCTGTTGCTGCTGGTGTTGACCGGGACCACCAAGTTCTGCAATTTGATTTCCGTTGCACCCACCGATAGACGGGTTTTGAGATGTTGGACCACCGACGCTAGTGTTATTACGCCACCAACGCTCAGGGATAGCACAAAAGCGAGCTGCTCCAAAGAAGTCAAGACCTTGACGAAGAAGCTGCTCGTATTGACTGGATTCGAATACCTAGACACACAATTTCCATATGGTAGTTTTCACCTTTTTATTTCATTCTTTATTATATTATATATCTTGTTCTTTAATTTTTTATTTTGATTCTACAGCTTTCATCAAAATGTTAAAATTGTAAAGCAGATTCAGGCGGAATGAGTTTAAGTATTACAGTAGTAGTATTAATATAGCCCATCGATTACATGTTTCATTAATTTCAATTTCAATAGTTTCAATAATTTTTCCGTAGATTTTTCTGGTGTTTCCTCATACTTCATTCTCTTGAAATTAATTTTATTTGGACATGGAAAATAATTAAGCTGTATTTTTTATAAATAATGTTATAAAAATTTGGTTTTAAAAGTTTAAGGAGAATATTAAATGATTTTTTACGATAATGTTTTCCAATAATTTCTGTTATAATAATAAAATAATTATAATATTATATTATATTTAAACAGTTATTAGAGGCAAACTTTAACAAATTTGGAAAATTCAAAATTTTCCTATCTTTTATAGCTTAACAAAATAATTTTTTAAAACTATTTTTTACAATAAATTTTTTAATACAATTAAAATAATATATATGGCTAAATGTTTGTGGCTTAATATTTTCCTTTGAATTATTTTATATTTATCATATGGTATTTCTTATTATATTTTGTAAATACATTAGTTTTATGAACAATGTAAAATATGATGTATATGACATTAAATAAATTAATATTAAAAATTTTAAATAATTTATGATTGTTAAGAGAACAGCGTGTACTTCAAGTAAGCCGTTGTACTGTGCAATTTGTCTTACTCTTTTTTGAGTAGCTGTGCAATGACAATATGATTTTACTAAATGCGTCATTGTGCATCCTAAACGTGTTGTCAGTTCAGTTGTTCGTACAAAGTTCAAGTGCTTTTAAGCAGTCTAGCTGTATAGAAATAAAGCAATCCTAATTATAACTAACATTATAATTATACATTATATTCTATATTCATAGCGATTATTTACACTACATAAATAAATCATTTCATAATACTTATACATATGTTATTTATTATAAAATCACACGTACCCAAAAGTACATCAATTCATTCACAAATACCGCTCACGTTCTGCTCACATAATTCCAATAGGTTATCGGCCCAGACACACTACTATCGCACAAAATCAGGTGTATTTGATTGTTTGAAAAATAAAGACATTGAAAAGTGCTTAATAGTGAAAAATATAAAAAAAGGCCTATTGAAGCGTGTGAAAGTGTTCGAGTTGATTTGGATTTAAATTAAGTTAACATTAGTAAAATGAAAAAAATACTTTATATTAATTGAAAATAGAATAGATTTATTTATATGTATATACATGAAATATATGTTATACATATATCTATAAATAATAAACATCTATTTTACAAATTTAATAAAAAATTCAAAATTTACATATACCTTTTGTTTCAAATAAAAATATTAAATAAAAAATTCGAATATTTTTAATAAAAAATTCTAAAATTCTAAAGTTAACATACATTATATATATCTTTTAATAAAAATTAAAAATAAGTTATAAAAATAAGTAATAAAATTAAATTGAAAATACATACAAGTTTTTAATAAAAATTTAAAAAATTCAGAAATTACTTTGATTTAAAAATAAAATAACAGCTTCAAGGCTACCAGGCCGTCATTTTCAATAAGTAAGGTAGAAAATTGTTAACGACGACTTAAACTATAATATACATATAAATTATTTCTTTCTTTCTCTTTCCTTTCAGAGAACAAAAAAAAAACCTAAAAAATCTTAAAATATAAAAAACTCTACAGAAAAAGAAATTGAAAATTGTAATAAAATTATAGAAGTTGAAGCACAAAAGATCGAATCTGTAAATCAAGTTATGGACCAACAAATAGACTAAGTCTTTGAAACTGAAAATCAAAACATGGGAAAAATCATGGAACATTTTGTGACACCTTTTATAGGAAAACTAGATAGATCTATAATTAAAATTTATGAATTTATGGCTGAAAGTCAAAAATAATATGTAGAAATACACGCAGCTACGTTTTGAGTGGATATAAAGATTTCTTTGAGTTGCAAAAGGCAAGAATTCAGCAATATAAAACACCACCGAGGGACAACAGGAAAGTAGATTGTTAATACTCAGCCTATACAGACCAATCAACCTGCGGGTTGACGATCTGAAGATAGAACTGAAAAGCCACAAACTTGCCAATATTATCAGCGATACTACTTCGTTCAATGTAGTATAAGAGATTTTCGTCCAAATAAAGATGAGATGAATCATAATAACTAGAATACAATCTGATTATCATAATTTAGTGTTCGACATTGATGAATTACGAGAGATAATTCGGAAGCGATAGAAACCAAAATGAATAAAATCTTTCACATATAGCTATTAGAATAAGAATATACACTGTTAATAGGAAGATTGAACAACTGATAAGGTCTTTCTGTGATATTTTGAAAATATAATAAAGGAATACGAAGTATGTGACGAAAAAGTCTGTCTTTTTAAGTGCTACTACCTACCGTCCCATCTCTAATTCAGACAAGGTAATTAATACATTACCCCCTTGCTCAATAGAGTTGAAACCACTTACGAACCACTAAAAAATCAGATATTATAAATAGAAGCAGGCGAATAATGTCTACTATAACAAAAAATTAAAGAGAAAAATGAAAGGAGCGTGATTCTGCGTCCAAATACTCCCCATAATATTTTGCCCAAGTAGTGTAAAAGAACAATTATAGCACCAGCACAAGTTCGAACGTATCGGATAGTCAAAGTAGCAGCAACAGAGAAGTAAAAATTCTCAAAGAGTAAAAAAAAAATACCAAAAACGAAGAAAATGAGAAAAGAATGATACTAAAAATGAAGCAGGAAATTCAGAGACAGCTGTATTTCTGCACAGTGTAGATTGTTGAAAAATCAAACAATTTCTCCGTATATTCCGGGAAGGCATATAAAATAAACCCCTGTCTGCTTCGAAAGGAGAACTCTCGTGACTCAAAAAGACTCACGTGTCTTTTGAAAATATAATAAAGGAATACGAAGTATGGGACGAGAAAGTCTGTTAAAATTTGTTATAATTTAATATAAGTTATTAATATAATTTAATGTAATATAAGTTATAATATAATTTAATGAATAAATATGAAACAACGTTGTGTACAAAAAGATTAAAAGGAATGAAACCTAGTTTTTGAAGTCTTGTGAAACACCAGCAGTGATGAAAACTTTATCAGAAAGAGCTTCTTCAAATCGGCCTTATATTGACCCATCAAAGAGATAGAACTTGATAATTTCTATGATATAATATATATATATATATAATAACATAGAGAATCGTGAAAGAAAATTATCATCGATTGGATTTGTTGATGAAGATAGCAGATTCACCTACGTTGCTGATTGAAGATATCATCTATATTAGACTCAAGTGGATTAGTAACAACGATGATCTGATTTTAAGGATGAAATAGCATATGATTTAAAAGAAACAAATGCTTTCGGGTGCAGATTGCTTTTTGAATCTTAGAGGACATCCTATCTATAACAATGTCGGAGGGAGTAGAAAATCCAACAAGGAGGAGTAGAGAAACTAAAAAATATAAATAAAAACTAATGGAATTATTAACATACGTAAATTGTTTAATAATGCTGCTGTTCACGATAGGACCTAGGGCTGTCCGATGGCAGGGCCGACCGCGCTAAACTGGGCGACCTGTTCCAAAAATGGGCCACCCAGCTTAGAACAATTAAATCCAACGTTAACGATGGAATGGTGGAAGGGAGTGAAGAAATAATGCACGAAAAATATACAAGAAAAATGAATCATCACTATGTTTATATTTATGTTTATTCAAGGAAAAAATCCCGGAACACGCTCTCACAAATATATGTTTACACGGGAAAGCGAGTGGTACAGAAGTTACCGAGTGCGGTCGGCCCTCTCATCGGACAGGCCTAGGGTTCTGTCGGGAACAATGGCCAAAGAGTGAGGGAGAATCGAACTAATTACTAACAATTTTTAATTAGTATTCGAAAAGAAGAATACTAAGATTAAATACAAAAAATACGAAAACAAAACAAAAAATTAAAAAAAACACAAGAAAATAAGAAAAAACTTATCTTGAGTGAAAAAGAATCTAATTAGAAACTGTTAATATATATCAGTATATTTAAAGTACGAATTCAAAGGAAATAATACGAACGAAGTACATAATCGCATTATATAATGCATATATAACAATTTATGTATATTATGCAGCTATAAATATAATTTATATATTTTTATGGCCAAAAGAGTAAATCCGAATAAATAGAGTGACATATAAAAATTAAAATGAAAATATTTGAGCCTAGAAAAAACTATCATACGAAGCAAAAATATGAAGATGGAAAAACCGAGAAGGTTTTATGAAAATATCTTTAAATGTGGAAAATTCTGTGAAAATAGAAATTTAAAAAAAAAAATGAAAAGAAACGAAGCAAATATGTATATAAACAATAAAAATTAGATAAATAATAAGAGAAAGAATTGACAAAAATACGAAAGAAGAAAAATGTTTGAAGGTAGAGACAATACAGATATCCTAATAGCAACAAATATGGATTGTTAAATTAGAAAAATTATAATATACAGTTGAGATAAAATATGGCAGTATTGGAAAAATGCAAGAAACAATCACATGTATGAAAAGAAATAAGGAAAGAAAAATAAAATAAGAATACATTAGCAAGATATAAAATAATGAACAAGAATGAATAAACATTCTTTGACAGAGAGAGAAAGAATATATTTTATTTTAATTGAAATAATAATAAATATAATGATTATTATTATAATATCAATATTATAATAGTAATCACAGTAAACAAATAATGAATATTTATTAGATACATATATAACATAAATGAATGATAGGAAAAGTCACGTTTCAGTAAAGGAGAAGAAAATTCTAACATAAGGCGTTCTTACAAGAGGGCGTAAACCAAATTTTGGAGAACCTACACAAGAAAAAGATAATGAATAATGACTTTATATATATATATATATATATATAGTTGTGTGTTATTTATTGTTAAATCACACTTATACGCAACAAAAACAACCAATTCATTCATAAACAACCACCCCACACTCTGCACACATAATTCTAACGATTTAAAATTTTTTTTAATATGATACCGTATATGCCTGGTAAATAATAGTACTCTAAAGAATTCATCGAGTTTTATAAAATATATAATATTTTTTTATTAAAAAAAAAATAAATATTTAATAATAAGTAGCAGTTCAAAAAAACTATCTAGTTCTAAGATTTTGAAAATAGATTAGACTATTCTAGCTAATTACGTAAATCTTAGATATATGAGAAAGTATACATTTTTACATAACATATAAAAATAAAAATGAATAATGAGAAGATTAACGACAATGATTAAATATAAACCTGAAAATAGCATTAAAAATCAGTAATCTGTAATATATAATCTTGATATTCAGTTTCATTTATATTAAAAAATATTTTAGAGTAACAGAATAATAATAAATGATTAAAGCAGTTACTACACCTTATAAAAAAAATCAATGGTGTTAATTTAATTAATTATTGAATATGAAATGTTTATATATAATTCTAATAATTGTAAATAAACTGTGTATGAAATACCTCTATACGAACGTATTGACGTAAACGCTCAACGCTTCTCGCAACAATTCCTTGTCTGGCTAATGCTGAATTTAAATCCTGAAGAGGTATAGCCCATGGTACATCACGTAATAAAAGTGCTTGACGATAACGAGAATCTCGATCGCAAAAACGAGCCACCTGAAATTTATCTTAAATGTATTCCTAATATATAACATAGAAAACTTGTTAAATTTATTTTTAAAATTTAAGTTATCTCTGTTGAAATTTAAAAATTTCATACTTTGATATTTTCAATATTACGTTAATTTTTTTTTTAATTCTATAAATAGATGTCTGTTGTATAAATACTGCACTTATTATGATACACAATATGTAAAATGATCTTGTGAAGCATATACATTGAGTCAGCAGAAATGGATTCTGAAAAATTTATCAATAACTGTTGTTTAGTATAGATGCTTTTGTAAAAATTATTATATATTTTAGATGTATCTTTACTGAAATTTTATATAGTTTTTTTTATTATTATTAAAATCTCGATTAATATATTTTAACGATAGTTTCCAAAGTTTAAAAATGCTTTTCGATTAAATGGCTATTAATACACAGATAAGAATATATTTAAGATTTGACGAATATGTGAAATTGTATTATACATATATAAGTTTTATTTGTAACATTGCATTCATTTGTATTTTAGTTTTTTATTTTTTTCTTTAAATTATTATCGATTTTTTGTTTTCATTGAATGATATTAATACTTTTTTAATTTCATTAAAATGTAAATTTTAAATAGTCGGTAGTTCTACACTATTATATATATAATATATCTATATATATAATATTTATATACCATGAATAATAATTATTGTTACGTTTAAAAACTGTTAAAATCAATATTCAATGATAGGCAGAAGTTAGTCGAAACCAATTATTCTTTTAATTTTTCCTTTTTATACACGAAAACATTATTTATTATAATTACATTAAAATTATTTACAATTTTTATTACAAAACTCCCTAATAAAATTATAAATTATTAATTATATGATAATTTTATAAGGAACATTTATACATTCGCTATATATAAAGCACGATATATTATAATTATATTATTAATCATTTATTGTAAACGATGATATGTTTAATTAATAACATTCATGATTTCAAGACAAATTTAATTCTTAGAAAGGAAAGCATTTAATAGATTGAGTTTAAATGCAAATATAAAGAAAACTTTCCGTCGTAAAATAACTTACGGTTTAATGAAAAAATTTTAATCAGAGACTTATACTAATAAAATTAAAAAATTTTATTTGTGACTTCATATATAGGATTTCATAATTATTATAAATAACGTGTATTTTTATCTGTGACGGTAAAATATAAAAGTGTTAAAGTTATTAATTATAATTATAATTATTCTAAATAATTATAATAATTTATGTATTTTATAATAGAAGTTATAAATGGTATTTGTAAAATAGAAAATAAATAATATAAAATAAAATAAATTACATTAAACTTCAACTATAAAGAAAAAAATACTTAAACTAAAAATATTTTAAAATTAATTGAATGTAATAGTAATTTCAATTAAATTTTATTAATAAATCTATCATAAATTCATTAGTTCCCTTTTTAAATCAAGGTTATACATATATATCAACTTGACTTGTGATTTGAAGAATTTGATCGCATTAGGTTCTCAAAAACAAATTAAGATGTTAAGAATTACTCATTAATGAATATTTTCCAAAATTAAAATGTAAGTGATACATTGTTGAATTAACTAAAAAAATTAGTAATCTAAATATTATATTAATTTATAATAAGCCATTTTATTTGAAATTATGTAATAGTTTTATCTTATATATTATTCACATCTAATATAAAAAACTGAAATTATTTTCATAATTATATACAAACAATCGTTATAAAAATATTAAATATCAAATTACTTTTTGAATACATAGCAATTAATAAAAGTGAAAAAAAGTATGAAAAATGAAAAAATATAGTAAAAAAATTATATAATATAACGTATTTAATTTTTAAAAAATAAATGAAATATTTGTATATTAGTTTTTTATTTTATGATATATATCAGTATCAATTTTATTAAGAAAAAACAACGTCGATATGATTGATAAAACTATATAACAATAAAACTATAAAAAAAATATATTATAGTTAAAATTTATTTATACTATAGTTAAAATTTTAAATTAAAATTTTTAGTTTAAATTCAAAAATTTATAATATTCAAAAATTTTTGTTGAATTTGCTATTATTCATTAATAAATGACTAGAAGAAATATAAAAAAATTAATTTTTCTGTTGTATAATTTTTCATTTTAGTTAAAACTTTAATTTTTTCCTTTAATACTTATTATAATTATCTAAAATGTTTCAATTTTCTCTTAATTAATTTCATCATCATCATCCTAATCATTGTTGTTGTTGTTGCTGTTATTATTATTATTAATGTTGTTGTTGTTTTTATTATTATTATATTTTATCATCTATTTTTATATTCATATTTTATACTCTTTATATACTATATTTCGGAAAAAAATTAATTTATTGTGAAAACAGATTTTTTTATTTTATAAGAGAACATATTTGTTAAATTAAGTTTCAAACATTAAGACTGGTATATTTTGTTTAATATTTATAACTATATATTTATAATAATAATTTTTTACGAATATAATTTTTTTTAATTAATAATTACATAATTTATTATTTATATGTGTAAATTTGTATTGTAATGAGGTTTGATTCTTTTGAAAACTGTCGCGATAAAATTAAGAGGAAAATTTGCACCAAAATTGGTACAATTTTTTGGTGCAGAAAACGAAAGAGGACACGGAACGTAAGAAGGAATCAATTTTAGAATAAAATAATTTTGTTTTTAGAGAAATCAATTTAATAATGATCGAGAAAAGATATTGCACGTGACACCAAAAAGTATTTTGTACAATAACTATTTCTGGAGAAATCTCGAATAGATGATTTCCAGCCACGTACAAGATTAATAATTTTTAACAAAATGTATACAGAGAAATTTTATTAATATTAATACAGCTAGGCGATTATTCAACACTATCGGTAAATAGATTTATCTTCGTCTTTTGTATCTTTGGTCATATGGTTTGTTTAATTTGAAAATAAACTTTATTGAATAAATGTCAGATTAATTTAATGATGTAAAAAGTGCGGTCGCATTTTATTTATTTAATTACTTACATTTTTCTTTTAAGTGGACTTAACTACCTCCGCAGGTGCACAGCTAAATCGCCGTGCACAGTCACCTAACTAAATGTAATTGTACTCAGCATTGTACGTGTAGTTGACTTGATCAGTCATCTCCGTAGAGAAAAGACTTCTCCACAGTTTGTCACGGAGAGAGACAGATGGTTTAATAAGTGTGATAAAGCAAAAAAATTAAATCATTAATTCCATAATTATTTGTCGAATTTTGTTACAACTGGCATCTGACGTGGAATAAAAAATCCTGCTAAATGTATGTACGTGTACACGATCACGTGAATTATTAAAAAAATAGTTTTTTTGGTTTAATTTTTATTCAATTACTTTATTAAATATAATAAATTTATAATTAAAATTTATCAAAAAAATTTAATGTTTTTTCAATAATACTTTTCTTAGTACATTTAAAATTTATATTTTAATTCTTCATCATACCATAAATTATAACATTTAATTCATAGAAGTAAATATGAAAAAAATTTTTTTTGTGATCAAGTTTTTAATATAAGTTTATATAAATCATGTAAATTTATATAAATATGAAAAAAGAAGAAAAAACTATTTTAAAACAAACGCACGTTAAAATAAATTAATGTAATAATAAAATTTCGAAGATGAAACCTATCATGTATTTTTGTAATATGGAAATAATGTATCAATTACAAATATTAATATAAATAATGCGAGTATGTGAGTCATCACATTTTTAAAAATAATTTATTTTGATTTCTTGCATACCTAAACATTTTTAAAATGCCATTGGTAGAAAGCTTACAATTATTACAAACTACGTCGTATGGAAATTTGTATCTAATATGTATCTAAATTTATTGAACGATGGAAATAAAAATATCTGCTACAAAATCTAACACCAGCAAAATATGAAAATATTTGAAACAGTGTTTTTTGAATTGCAAGTTAAAATCATCTGGCTATTTTTTATTTAGTAAATTCACTTTAAAAGTGATTTAAGCCGTCTAGGTATCAATTACGAAATGTGTATTAAACCAATTTAAACATCTTATTTCTCATCTTATCTCTCGTTCAAAGTGTAAAACGATGAAAAAACGTTGACTTCCCTACGAATCAGTTGTTTACGCAAGTATTGACAGCACATCTGAACCTGAACGGCTGACTCAAAGATCCTTGCAAGATCTCCACGTTGTAGAAGTTTGTCAGCGTCGATCTCTCGAGTAAAGCCAGCTATCAAACCGCAGTTAGTTTCAGACACATGCCAGGAACCTGCTGGCTCAATAGCACGAATCGCTTCCTCAAGACTCTCTCGGGGCAGTCCATCGCAGCCGTAGTTCTGACCTACATCGAGGTGTTGCTGCTGTTGAACAAAGCCATAAGTACGTGATATGTACAACCAACACGACAGTTGCTGTTGCTGTTGCTGTTGCTGTTGCTGTTGCTGTTGCTGTTGCTGCTCTTGAGACTTTTCAGGACATGCAGGAGAATCGACGATCGTTTCCTTCTGACACTCTAATCAAATGTTTACAAATTTATTATTTATGTATTCTTGTAGATTATTATTCATTATTATTTTAAAGAGTTATACTTCAAATCTATCATATTTATTAATTTCTTTCAAAGATAAAATTTACTTTTTCAATGATATAAAACAAATTGATTTCCTACTTTTTTACTACATTTTGTAAGTTAATTTTTAATAAATTGATTATTATAATTTATATAAGTTAAATAAAAATTTAATATTGTACTAAAAAATATTATAAATTTTTTAAATGAAGTCAAAAGTTTTTTTTTATTAGTTTAAAATATGAAACAATTCAATTAGTTATGTATTTCATAATTAAAAAAAAATTATGAATTATAATGCCATAATAAAATATAAATCCTGAATAATATTAAAATTTTTAGTATTTGTCAGCTTAAAAAACCTTAAAAAAACTTTTTGAAAAACATAATTATATGTAAGATTATATATATTGATATATATAGTTAGATATAATATCAATATATATATAATAATATTATCATAATTATTATAAAAATTAACTAAAAAAATAAAAAATATTGTCTATTAAAATATTTCCATGTAAATTTTACAAGAATACGAAATAGTACATATAAATGTTAAATAAATCCGTTGGTTACGTATTCATAAAAATTACTAATGACCAATTACCATTTTAATTTGACATATATTAGTCATCTTCAGTAATTTCACAATCAGTACTCCACATCAATTTAATTCATCACCATTTCGCAATATCCATCAATTAAACGTTTTTAAAAAATTATTATGAAAACTTAATTAAGCTAAAAATTTTTATCTTTCAAATTAAAAACTAATATATTCGGTGTGTTCATATAAGATATATTTTAATACTTATATTAATGAATACTTAAAATTATATTTCACGTTTATGTTTTCTTTACTATACTTTAAAAAAATAATAAAATTTATATTTCTTTTTATGTTTAATATAAACTATCTTGCACAACTTATTTAGCATATTTATAAGATAATAAATTATTTTATTGAAAAACAAGGTTTTGCACAAAATATTAACTGAACAAAAATTAACAAAATATTAACAAATATTAACTTAACAAAAATTTTAATAATTTAATAAATCATAAATAAAATTATAATAATAATGAATAAATATTAAAATATCTATAACGCCGCTTTAAACTTTTACAATTTTGGATGCAAGATTTATGTACATAACACAAAGTTGACACTTTTATTGTACTAGTTTTAAATCGTATGTCTTGTAAATTAAAAAAAAGATTCAATAATAATAATTCCTGCTTAATAATTAATAATTCCTACCTTTTAGATCGTCGTTTTCCTGATTTTCCATTCTTTTATAGTGAAAGATATTTATATTTATTTCAGGAGCGCATTTTCATCCTCGCGGCTACACCGAAAAGCCGCGAGTTTAGGTTGACACTTGAGATAACTTCTGTTAATCCAATCGTTTCGACTTTGTACAACTTCATTTGATTCAATATGAATATTTATAATTTGAATTCAATAAAAAAAGGAAATAAATGAATGTTATAAATATTTATAATTAAAAATAATATTATACGAACACTTTTATACATGTATAATTTATATATTCATGTTACTATAAATTATATTAATAAAAGAAAAATATATATAAAGTATAATTACATTTTTAAAACTATAAACTTATATTTTTTAGATTATTCATTCATGGTTTGATCAATTTTGGTCTGAAAACGAATAACATAAAGGTCTGTATCAGTTTTTGAGAAACTGTTAATTTACCTTCAATTTTCTTTAGAAAATAAAAGATTTTTAATAAATCTTGATGGTATCTTATATTATTGTATGCAATGATGTAAACTAATTATTAATACAAATTTTAATTTTAAATCAGTAATGTGATACTTTATGAATGTTACTGTAACTGAGCAAAGGAAAACACATTTTATACGGTGCACGAGGCGCGAAATATGAAAAAATAATGAATATGACATTTGAATACTCATTAAACTCGAGTTTTTATAATTTTAAAGTTTAAAATATGAAAATTTAAAAATACATTACTTATACAGAAACAATTTTGAGAAAACGTATTTTGTTTATATCATATATCTAGATTAAATATTATAATACATTCAGTTTTATTTTATCTTTTTTAAAAGATAAAATATATACAGGAAACATTAATTTAATTTTTATATTACAGTTATAAAAAATATATAAAATAAAATATCTTTAATTAACTCAAATGTAAGAAAAGTTATGCAAAAATATAATAACATACTTTTTGATTACCAATTACTTGTAAACAATTACTAAATATTAAAATAAGTAAAGTAAAATGATTACCTTAAATGACAAACGGATTTCTATGAGCTATAGTTAAAAATGTGATAAAAGTAGAAAGTAAATGGGTCAATCAAAAAAAATTAAAAATATCATATTGTATTTGAAAGTATTTTTAATGAATGTTTATTCACTGTTTTGCATTTATTCAATTGGTATTTCTTTTTTTAAGTGAAGAATTTTAATTTTATATTTTAAAAAGGTTATTAAATAAATACAATGTAAAAAAATATATGTACAAAAAATAATATAATGTTTTTTTTCTCATTAAGTAATAATTCTTTCTTTTTGTTCTTAATCATATGTATGGGTCAAATAATTC
This sequence comes from Platyscapa corneri, assembly GCA_018907185.1. Classification (NCBI taxonomy): domain Eukaryota; kingdom Metazoa; phylum Arthropoda; class Insecta; order Hymenoptera; family Agaonidae; genus Platyscapa; species Platyscapa corneri. The sequence continues at coordinate 1,111,460 of JACCHW010000089.1, forward strand.
TCTAGTACAAAATCATGTCAATGTTGAAAAAAAAAAATAATCTATACATAAATTTTATAATACATATGATAATATTATTTGAACATTAAATTTAAATATATATAAAACCCATTCAAAGTAATATATGCAAAAATTATTGCAGAAAATTTAAAATAAGTAGATGTATTTAATTCTATGAAAAATTAATGCTTTACACTTTTAATTTGGTATGGCATCTAATAATTTTAACACATACGTAAATGACTTATGACAATCTATTTTATGAAGAAATTAAAAAATATTCATCTACACTAGTATTTACCACATAAGAAAGTATATTTTATAATTATTCAAGCTCTTATAACTCAAATTATTCTCTTCTTATTAATTATTTTTCTCTTATTCTTAAAAAGACCATAAAATTTTTCAACTATATAATAGAGTAATAAACTTTTAATCTACAATTCCTAACATTTCAAAAGACTTCAAAATTTTTCTTTCTTATTGTCTTTTAGGAATCAAATATATTTATATAATTACCATTGATTATAATAATTAATATAATTTAAAAAAATAAAAATTCTTTTCTCTTAAGTTTTAATTATTATTAAATAAAATCCATGTAATCATAAAATCATAATAATATAGCATCTAATTTATAATTTCAATATGAGATGCAAACGTCATTTTAAAAAAATATCAAATTTCAATTTTTTTATGTTCACAATTATTTATTTGTTTCTTTACATTTAAAATATTGCAATTTTAATATATTTTTATTTTTTTAATATTTTTAATAAAATCATATAATTATTATTTACTGTCTTTGATTGGATATTATAAGTTTTAGAACGATTGAATTTTTTTTATAATTTCTCTAAGTTTGTTACGTTTGATTCATATGTACCGCTTAATAATGAGCTCAGCGCGTCTGCGCTCACCTAACGACTGTATAGGAAAAATTAAGTATCTTCGTACTCGTTATAAAAGAAAAAAAAACTATGATCAAACTAAATGAGGTAGATGATATTACTATATAGAACTACAATACAGTTTATGAGCCATACTTGCTATCGTTCAATCATAACATATGTATGCAAAGAAGGCGAAGTATATTTGTACAAAGAGCAATAATAATCACACATATTTAGTGTGTGAATGGAAGAAAGAGTGAGACAGAGTACGCGTGTATGTCATCTGTCGGCCGCTGTGTGCTCGTACTGGCTCGTGTCGTTGTCGTGTTGCTTGTTTGTGTATATAACCTCCTCGTTACGAGGAAAAAATTTTGCAGTTAACGGACAGAAAGAAAAAAACGCGGACAAGCCCTGAGGTGCGTTAACGCACGCCTTGTACAAATAACGAAAGCTCTGCAGACGAGTTATCTCGTGTGTGCATGTGAGTGTGCGTATGTGACTCGAACCGCGGAAAATGGCCGAAGCTCTCGACTCCAAGATCATTAGCACGAAGAGCCTCTACGAGTTTAGCGTGTCGGCGGTTGCCGAGCAGTTTCTTGCCTACAAGAAGTACCTAAATTTTTTGCCCGAAAGCGTTCTTTTCGATTTGTATTATCAGGTGACTATTATTTTTATTTAATCATTCAATTTTCTTTTAAACGTCAAATAATCTTTATGTCGTTAATGACGCCGTCCCTGTCGCCGTCTTCATTGTCCTTGACATCGTCGCATTGTGTTGTCTTCGTGATGTCGTCGTTGACGTCGTCATCATAGCTCGTTATCACGCTATCTCACTTACTCCATAATTCCGCGCATTGTTTGGAGGCGAGCAAGAGACAGGGATGGAAAATACAACTTTCTTTTCTTCAAGACTTTTTTATAATTAATTTTAATATTATTCAACTGTGTCATATTTTTTATTTATAATTTAGATTTTTCATTTCTTCGCTTTTATTTTTAATATATATATATTTTTTAAATATACAAACTTTTAATAATATGTTTCTATTAAACATATTAAAAATAGGCTATGTGTTTATTTTTATTGTATGGTTGGTAACAGAACTTTATACAATGATATTACAAATTTTTTTTAATACATTTGTTATCTAATTATGGTTATGTAAAAATTGTTTTTATTGAGGTTTGATTTTTATTATACAAATAAAATATATTCATCAATAGAAAATGAATTTTTAAAAAGTTTAAAGAGCTAAGTTATGTAAAATTTCTTACATATTCAAATTTATTATTACTTTCATTTAATTTATCAATCTTTTTCAATGATTTTTTATATAATTTTTTAATAATGTTTTTTTATTTTCAATAAAATAATTTTATAGGCTTATATATATTATATATAATATATACATAGTTATATATTTTAAAAATCGTATTATTTCCTATTGCCAAATAACGATATTGAATTTAAACATAAAATAAAAGTAAAATAGAACACAAACGCTTTTCATTCTGTATTATAATAAATTTTAAGATTAGAAATAACGTATAAAATAAAATCAAACGATAGAGATTCATAATATTATTATAATGAGTACTAAGTAACTATTATAAAAAGTATTAATAATATATGTAGAATGTATGTATCAAAAAATGCAATTATTTTGTTTAATATTACAAAATATACTATTTGCTAATTATTTTGATTTTATATTTAAAAAATATAAAAATTTATATAATTTAAAATTAATATTTATTTAATAAAATTGAAATTTTATTTTTTAGTTATATCAAGATAAAAAATTATGTCTACTTGGACTAGAATTAATAGATCTCAACAAATTTTCACGTATGCTCAAAGTAACAAATAGACGTATACATTTACTTAAAAGCTTTCAGGTAATAGTTTCTATATATTGTATCATTATATTAAAAATTTTGAAAGATACATATTGTGTAATGTAATGGATAAAATGTAAAAAAAAATCTTTTTTTTTTTATAAATAGGCTTTAATAGATCATGGAACAAAAGTTGGAAATGAATTAGCCATTAGTTACAATATTTGTTGCTTGAACAATAAAGAAAATTTAATTGCACATGAAAAAATTATTAATTTAGGTCTACGTCTTGGAGGATTTTTGAGTGATGCAGGCTGGTATTTAGAAAGTGAAAAAGTTTTATTAGCATGTAAAAATATTTGCATCTCAGGTCCACAAAATCCTGATAGTTGGTGTCGCACTTTAGACTGTTGTCACAAGTATGTTATTTAATTACAAATTTAACTAATATTTTATAACATTTTCTTTCATAATATTTTTGCAACCTGTCTTTAAATCTTTAAATTCATTTTTATTACATCTTAATTTTAAATATAATTACCTATAGATATATATTTATTCACAGATATTAAAATATAGGTTTATATTAATTTTTAAAATCTTTCTGGTAATTATTTTTAAACATATATTTTTATGTTATGCAATGAAATTTTGTAATAAATATGTATGAAATAATCATATAATAACATTTATAAATATAGTAATATTTACATTTTCTATAAAATTATAAATACATATGTATACTGAATGTTTGTATATGCAATGTATTCAGTTACATATTTGATGTAAATTACAAAATGAACATTAGAATACATACATTTTGAGAATTTTGATATATTTTTTATTGAGTACATTATATAGTTTTAATGTAAGTTTAAAACAAAATATCAACGAATTATTTTAATATTATTTTCTAAAAAATTTTTTTATGATTTATTTGTCAATTTTTTATTGAAATATAAAAATGATTTTTACGAATTAAAAAAATATATTTGTTTTTAACAGATTACTTCGTGCTCAATCAGCATATTGCGCTTTTAATGGAGCAGCTAAAACACATGAACTAGCTTTACAAACGATTGAAAAACTTAAAAACGTTGGTTATACAAATACAAATCATGCTGCTTTATATGCAGAATTTGGTGTTTTGTTTTTTATTAGAAGTGAATATGACCAAGCTTATAAGTAATGATATAATGACTTACTAGAAATAAATATATACTCTATAATTAGTCATAGAATATCATTTATCAATTCTTTACTTTCCAGGTGGAGTGTAGAAGCATTAAGACAATTAAAACCAACTCTTCCAGGACGTATTATCATTAATGTTCTTCGACAAGCTGCTAAATCTTGTGTAGCTAAACGAGAATTTAAAAAAGCAGGTTTATTAATTAAACAAGCAGTGTATCTTGCAAGAGAAATATTTGATACAGATCATCCAAAATACAGTGATGTTCTTATTGACTATGGTTTTTATCTATTAAATTCAGATAGTATAGTTAATAGTGTCTCAGTTTATGAGGTAATTATTGCTATTAGTAAATATTAAAAATCATATTTGTAATAATAATTAATAATACTAAGCGATATTTATTTTAGTTTGCATTGAACATAAGAAAAGCCATATTCAGTAAATATAATCTTCACGTAGCAATAGCCCATGAGGATCTAGCATATGCACTTTATGTTCAGGAATATAGTTCTGGAACATTTCATTTAGCAAGGTATTTAAAACAAATTTGAATAATAATGAGGAAATGTTTTTAAAATTTTTTTTAAAATTCAATATTATTTTTATTTACAATAAAAAAGTTTATTAATTAGATTCTTTTTTATATCTAAAGTTTAAGCATTTATACTTTTTTATATTTTTTATAAATTTTAAAAGGTAATTAAAATCGACTCAGGTATAATTTACTATAAGATATTTTGACAAATAATATTGCTTCTAATTTTAAAATTTTATTAAGTTTTATTTATATTACATATTTTTACTTTCATTTAATTACAATAGTGATCATGCTAATAAAGCTATTGAAATCATGGAAAAGTTATTACCTGCTGAGCATTTAATGCTTGCGAGTGTGAAAAGGGTAAAAGCACTTATTTTAGAAGAAATTGCATTGGATAATGCACCTACACCTGGAACAGAGCAAAATTTATTATTCAAATCAGAATCTCTTCATTTGTCTGCCTTACAATTAGCAAAGACTGCGTTTGGAGAACGGAATGTGCAAACTGCCAAACATTATGGAAATCTAGGAAGATTATACCAAAGCATGAGACGATTTCAGGTTAATTATTAATTTAAAAATTTATATACATTATTTATTCTCAATATTTTGCTGAAAAAAAATTATGTTTTATAGGATTCTGAAGCAATGCATCTAAAAGCTATTGAAATTAAAGAGGAATTATTAGGTCCTGATGATTATGAAGTTGGTTTGAGCATAGGACACTTAGCGTCACTTTATAATTTTCATATGAATCGTTACAGAGACGCTGAAGAATTATATTATAGAAGTATTCATATAAGTAAGTGCTTATATGAAATTATATAAATTAATAAAATTATTATAATTATTGATAAACACATTAGTAATTTCTTGAAATATTGATTGTATGTTTATCCATATTTGTAAATAATCATAAAAATTTTTAGTAAAAGAAGTTACTTTAATTATAATGAAATTTTGTTTTGTTTTAGGTCTTAAGTTATTTGGAAGAAGTTACAGTGGCTTAGAATACGATTATAGAGGATTGCTACATGTTTATACAAAACTTGAGGAGCATGATAAATATTTGGAATATATGGATGCATTAAATCATTGGAAAGAATTGAGGTACAAGCATGCTGAATTAGAAGAACCACCAATCGATCAAAAATGTCCACAACCATTAGAAGATGTAATAAATACGTTTTTTTCTATGTAATATAATAATAACAAGAGTTTATTGAAAAAACAATTATCAATTGTATTGTTCAAATTGGAACATATTAATGAGTTACGTGTTAACGTAAAATTAAATATTTTCGGACGCAATGTAGAATAAGTGAATCCTTGAACGGTTGACTTCGTAGTCGTTTCAACATTCAACATATTATTTTGTTAAAGTTAACAAATAAACATATAATTTTATTTGTATGTGTTATAAGTTACACGTATCTCAATAATCGATCTTGATACTGAAGTATCATTTTTGTCATTTTTTCATTTTATTTTGTTTCTTTTTCGTTTTCATCTGCATATTAAAAAAGCCCTAGAGATCATCTTTGAGAAATTTAACGAGAGTTTGTAAAAGTGTGAGCTGTCTATATTGAAAATAATATGAGAAAATAAGTTATAGAAATTATATTGATAAAATCAAAGTATACAGTAAATCGGCAAAATTTCGTCTATGAAATTTTATTTTATAGACAAAACTCAATATAGTTTTGAGCAAATTAAACTAAGATTATCATAAAACATATTTTTTATAAATTTCAAGTCATGTGTTCGGTTATAAAGCATATTTTTAATATATCTCTAAATTTTATTGTTTTAGTAAACAATTTTATACTATTAGACTTCACAGATTTAAAATGAAGAATTTGCTCTATATACCTTACACAGTAGTTCGATTTTAAAAATAAATTTTTTTAACTTCATAATCAGCTCAAAATTAATAAATTGATGAACCAGAACTTTCGCGCTTAAACTCGTACCTTAGATGTAATATTATTTGTATGTACATATATTATTTTTTACAGATATGTTTGTAATTTAATACAACGCGAGAATCGCATGGCATTCTAAGGCGTTTATTAGATTTATAAGTGGTTTTTGTTATGTGATAAAACCAAATTTTCATATCTAAATAAATGATTGAGTCATAGAAAACATGCATACATGTTTTTTTTTATAATTTTTATAAGTTATAATATAAATAAAAGAATTTACTGTGACAATTGGGATTATGATGTGAAAATGAAAATATTTTGGTATATTTTATTAAATAACCTCCATATTTACTTATATATATATCATATTAAATATGAAATTTATAATTTCTTTTACATATTTAACATCGTAAATATTATATTTTTGTTGTATTTACTTTCAATTTATTAGTTTTAAGTTTTACCTTGATAGTTTTGGATCCATTGACTTGCAAGGCAAAATAAATAATACTAAAAACATACATTCAAAAGCTTAAATTTTTTAAACAACTGTAAACTTTCATTAGTAAAGTTTATTTACAAGATACTTAACAATTACTCCTTTTTATCACTACCTGTGTATAAAGAGAAGAAATCTATTTGTTTTATTTTTCTGTCTAGTCCCGCATGTATTATTTTTTGTCCAAAACGTACACAAATTTTATTAATTATTCATTGTACAAATTAAAAATAATATATTTTGTTAAATTGTTAATTTAATACTCTATGATCTTGGTATAATTGCTTTAAAGATCACTATGATAAATGTTTAGATAAGATTTTAATTTATTTTATTATTTCGTTATTCATATAATTTCACAAAATTTAATAATTTTAATACTATTTTAATTCAGTTTTTAAATATTTTAAAAAGAATGTGATGTTTTGTGTGTTTAAAATAACTTAGCATCTATATTTCTTTTAAAAAATTATTTAATCTAATTTCTCTAGAAATGATATTGCACTTTTATTTGTAAACTAAGTAAATCATTTCTTTAGTTCTGTTTTCAATGGATTTATGGAGGATCCCGACTGAAATATGGAGCAGTTTCTTGTACTAACAATGTATGACATACGTTGCAAACTTTTGATGGTCTTTGCTTTGGTCCACTTTTCACAACATTATTTAGGCATGACTGACAGAAAATTTGACCACAATGTCGACAGTGCATCTACATATAAAATATATTAATTTTTTTATTTTCTTTTCAAATATTTTAAAACTAATATGACATTAAATTATTTTATATTTATAGTTTATTTTAAATTAATTATAAAAAATGTTCAATATAATTTATTTTAAAAATTTTTGTTTGTACTTTTTATAATTAGAAAAAATTTTACAAAAAGTTGACAAAAATATTACCTTATCTTTTTTTTTAGCTAATGTAAAAGATGCATGGCATGTTGGACATTCATCGACATCATCTTCAAATTGCCATCTAACTTCCTTTTCAGAATCTCTGATCTTTTGAAGTTGAACCTGAAAATAAAATATATTTATTTTTTAACTTTTTTTGGTATTTATAATTTATATTTATTTTAAAAAATTTCATGATTGTAATAATTATAAATACCTGCAGTGACTGAGTTAAACGAACAAAATCCTTTTGCGTTTGTTCACCTGTATTTAATTCTTGTTGTAAGTTTGTTATTTGTTGTTTTAATTCTGCTATAATTAAATCTGTTTTAGATGCATTTTCTATCATATTTTGAAGTTCTGATTCTTTTTCCTTTTTTTCATTATTATCTTGCTCTATTTGTTCTCGCAGTAATTCAAGTTCACATTCGAGTGATTTGTATTTTCTTTGAGCTTCTTCTTTCGCAATAGTTGCCACTATTAATTCTTCGCGAATTTTAAGGATACTCAGGTGTAATTCTTCAACATTATTTGGCATATTTATATGCTCATATTGGTAATGCTCAGAATGTTTGCTGTATTTACCCATCAGGTAATCATTTTGTTGCTGAAGCCTGAAATGCAACGTTGTCCTGTTATATTTTTTATTTTCCAATAATATATATAAAATTCATGTCGTAAAATTCTATTAAATTTTTATAATACAACATTTAACTTTTATTCATTCATAACATGAGTTTCAATAATATAAATAATAAAAAATAGTATAAGTAGGCGTGAATTCAAAATTAATTACATTTTTTTCGTAGTATAATTTATTATAATTTTTAATAACTTATTAACATTTAAATTAAAAAATAGAAAAATATTTGAAAAACCAAGTACTAATTTCGTATAAATTTCAATAAAATTTATATGTATCAATTTATTATTTAATTTATTACTTACTCTTCTAACCGTTTTTGCACCTGTTCCCTTTCCTTTGATAATTGTGATAACTTTTTTTTTAAATTTTCTTTTGTATAGTTATACTGTTGTTTTAATTCATCTATAGTTTGTTTAGCTAATTTAACAGAAGATGTAAGATTAATTACTTCACTTTTATGTTCTTCCTTTTTGTCATTCCATTTCTCTTCCATTCCTTTTCGAAACTCTACTTCTTTAGCTAAATCCTGTTTTTGATTCTGTAACATTTGTTCAGACTCTTGTAACAATTTTCTAAGATTTTTTACTTCCATTTGTATTCTTTGGAGTTGAGCTTCATAATTAGAACACATATCACATATATTTTCCCATGAACCAGTCATATCTTTTACTTTTAATTGTTTATTATGTAAGTGTTCATCTTTTTCTTTACATTTCTGTAATTCATCATCGGTTGTTCTTAACTTTTCTTTTAAAGCGGTTATTTCTTCTTCTAATGGTACAACAAGTGAACGTAAAACTTCGGCATCTTCATCTGCCTACAAAATTAGAAAAAAAGAAAAGAAAATTATACAAAAATAATTTCATTAATTTATGTAAATATATAATTTTTTACATACATGGCGTTTATTTTTTGATGAACACTCTTCATTTTCAGATACAAGAGATAAAGAATCAGCTCCTAACTGAGATGCTACTTTTTTTGCTAAAGTTTTTGTCATTGTTGATAAAGAAATTTGAGGTATATCAAGAGTTGAATTTTGCATAATTTGTAACCTTAAATTATTGTTTTCTTCCTTAAGTTTACTTATTTTATTTTCTAGTTTTTTTCTTGTTGTTGAAGATTCTTGAACAGTTGATGTTATAATTTGTTGCAAAGAAGCAATTTCATCTTCTGCTTTACGTTTTTCCAAATCGATGTCATTTTGTGTTTTTATATTAATTATTACTAATTGACTTTTAATATCATTTAATTCATGTTGTAATTTTGAATTTGCATCTTGTAGTTTTAAATTTTCTTCAATTTTTTTTTTTGCATCTTCTAAATAAAACAACAATGAAAAATATTTTGTTATAATACTCTGAAAAAAGATGACATTACCTTCTGTTTGTAAAAATAATTCTTTCATTTTTGCTCTTTGAACATCAAAGTCTTCCCGGATTTGATTTTTTGTTTCTTCTAAAATCCTTATCTTTTCAATTATATCTATATAATTATAACATACATCTAAAAATTTATTTTCATCACTTATATATGTTCTACAATCTGTTAAATTTCTTATAAAGATTAAAATTTTAAATATTTTAATTTTTTCAAATGTAATGCAATAAAAAAATTTTTTAATTAATTATAACAGAAATTATTTAATATAAAGATAATAAATTCAGCTAAAAGATTTCTAATAAATATATGATGCATTACCTGGATTATCAAGAATGCTTTGTGGTTCCTCTGTACTTTCACGATCTTCTTCATGAGATATAGAAGCCATAGTTGCTTATCAAATATTTTAATTAAATTTTATTTAAAATAATACACTAGCCTTTAAAATTCAACAGAATAATATATACATAACATAAAATACATAACATTAAATATTTTAGTTTATCTAGAATCATAATTACCTCGTATATAATTGAAATTTTTAGATTTCCTCACAATATTTTTTATGTACTATGTATTTACTATTACTATTTACTATGTACTATAAATTAAATAATGTTACTATAAATAAATAATAATAAATGTACTTTTATTTTTTATAAATTAGACATAATTCTTTCTTTGTTTTTTTTTTAATTTTAACCATCTATATTCATAATCCCATAAAAATAATTGTTTTGTAATTCATTGTGATTGTTTTGATGAGACAATTTTGAATAAAAAATTATGTCTTTACCAAAATTAGTGTTTTCTATAAAGATTTTGTATATATGTAATACCGATAGCACAATTATATATTTTTTATCGTATAAACTTGCAAATAATTAGATAATTCTAAATATCTTTTATGAAAAAATTGGGTGGTTAGAAATATATTTATTTTCACTCAAGTGTCTGCGCGCGTTTCAAGATTGGAATGGTTGATTATCAAAAGATATGTAAAAATTGGCTATATAGCTATGAATGATGTATACGTTAGAGTACTATATTAATTGTGTTAGAAAAGAGTAGAATAAAATCTTTAATATTTAAATGCCATTTTAGCGATAGGAAGTGGGGAATAGAATAAATTATAACCTCACTTTTTTATCAGGATAGTTGACAATAATGTCTTTCGAGGTGTCTTTACAATCACCATACCATTACTTTATATTATATTTCAAAGTGATTTTTGTATTCGTCTTTGTCTTTCTTTCTTTTTAGTTCGTCTAAACATCTTATAAGAATTCGTATGTTATGAATACTATATAGGACAGAGATATTGCATACTTGCAGCAATCTGTACTATCGACAACGATCTTCCTGCAAATTGTATATTTAGATAAGACACAAATATCCATTATAGTTATAGAGTTATTAAATGAACATAAATTAATAGATTATTATTTTTAGTATTATAATGATCTTTTTCAAGTTATATATTACACAAATAAAATTTCGGCTATTTCAGAATAGTTTTAATTTATAATACTATAACTTATCACATTATCTTAAGAACTCCATTATTTAATAATTAAATTGTATTTAACTATTTTGTTTTATAATATATAAAAATATATAAAATAGAATTCTTCATAATAAATTTAACTGAAAGTTAAAATACATTATTATTATTATGTATTATTATTATTATGATTATTATTAAAATTATTATCATTCTTATTATTGAACAATATATGAATTGGTTAATAAATTTGTTTGTTTTTATATATTATTAGGTATATTTGTATTGTTATAAATAATTATTTACAATCATTTCTTACATTGCATTTCTCGAAATAATTCTTATGTTTTATTTTTTTATTTTTCTTTGTGTCTGTAAATCATTTTTTTTGTTTAACCATCTATTTTTTTCTTCTACTTTGACATTTTTCAAATTTCCTCAGCTTTTATTTTGGACTTTATCAAATTTTTCCATAATGTTTTTATTCTTTTTTGCATATTTACATGCATTTTTTCCTTCACTAATCTAAAATTTGTTTGCTTCTACTTCATTTCTTTTTCTAATTATGGTCATAACTTTTACTCCTTCTTTCTTACATACATTTTTTCTTATATTTTTTCTAATTTTACTTCTATAATTTGATTTACGTATCTTAATTTTCTTATATTTTTCATGCATTTTTATTACTGATAATATTTTTATTTTCTTTATCTCATTTCAGATTTTTTTTCTTTTTCATATTATCCTCTTCAATAAATGTATAGCCATATTAATTAAAAAAAATTTCATAAAATTTGGTTCTTATTTTTCGTTTGTTTCCCTTCACTTTATCATTTTTTTATGTTTTCCTTTTTTTGCTTTTTTTATTTTTATGTATTTTTTCAATAACTATCTTGTTATTTGTTTATATCTGATCATTACTTCTGTTCATTACTTTTTTTGTCGTTTTAATTTATAATTTATTTGCTTCCAACATATATTTTTTATTTCTTTAAAACTATCCCAGTTTTATATATTTCCGCATCATATATTATTATACTTTTCACTAGTCTGTCAAATATTTTCATTTTTTTCTTCTAGCTCCCTTTAAAATATCTTACAGATAACTTCCATACGTTTTCTATCACCATATTAACTCTGTTTTTAATATATGTATTTTGTATGTTTATCATCTTTGTTATTTTTTTTTTTATGTATCCAAGATATTCGTATATTTTTTTTATTACAATAAAATTTCATATTTTTACTTTTTCTACTGTTATAAATCTCATCATTGTCTCTCCTATGTTTAGTTCAAATCTTTTTCGTTTCAGCTATTTGTGCAACGGTTTTGTCATGTATTTTATAAATTCTTCATTTTATGTTAACAGCACTATATCGCCTACTAATATAATGATTCTATTGCCTTTATATTATACTTTCTTTATTTTTGTAAATTATAAATAAAATAAAATTACCATCAATAATATTTTCGGTAATTACAGCGTGGCGCTCAATCGGTAATTTTATATTTATAACATGATGAGCAAATTCTTCTCACGTAAACGCTGAACTAAAAATCGTCGAAGTGAGTTTTTTTTTAATAATTCAATGTTAACGCTCAGAAATTTCGTAATTCTTATTATACTAAATAATTCATCATTGAAAGTTTAAAATTAATGTTTATCATAAACTATAATATTAATTTTATATCAAGTAATCATTAAACTAATTAATAAACACTTGCAATAACGATTGAGTTATTGTATTATATATTAAAGCTTGAAAAAACAAGACGAACGAATAATCAAGATCAAAATTAAATAATTTCAGAAACAATAAATGTTAAAAATAGAAAGATGTATAGAAAATATGGAAGAGTAAATTCTCTAAGCAAAATGTAAAAATAATATGAATATAAGCTTCAATTATGTACAAGAAATAGTAATCTAAAATTCAGTTAAAAATTAAAAAACATAATCGAATAAAGTTTAAAATTTGAGAATAAAATGTATATAGATAATTTTAATAACAATTTAAAGCAAATAAATATATATTCAAAAATTTATAAAATTAGATATGTAAGATATTAAATGTAAATGACGTATAAACAGATGCATAAAATAATTATGTAAAATGGAATAACAATGTAAATATTTTTTAATAAAATACTATAATATACAATACTATTAAAGCTTAAAAAATAAATTTTATTATTGGTAAAAATTTAATCAAAACATTTTTTTATATAAATAATTTTTAAACTTTACAATACCTAAACTTTTAGAATGTACAATATGATTTGTCGATCAAACTTTTATAATGTAGTACAAATATTATTTGGATATTTTCCTCTGACTTTCGACTCTTTCTTATTAAAATATTGTTTTATTCTTCAATAATTTTTTATGAAAAACGTTGAATTATGATCATAAACTATAAGATACATTTTTTATTTAATAATAAATTATTACTTACTAATTAGGTAGTTAGTTGATTTATTTAATAATATATTACATTGTTATGATATGATACTGGTTTCTATTTGAACATTTATATTTTGCCTACATATAAATACTTATATATTTAATTTAATATCATTTTACATACTATGCATATAAAATTTTTACACTTTTTCACATAAAGTTTTATTTCTTTAACTTACTCCAAGACCATCCTAAGTTATGCCAGAAACACATTCTGTCTGTTACATAATTTTTTTCTCTTTTTCCTTTCACTGAATTGTTTTCTAGTAATCTTCCTTTTCTATCCTTACTTTTATGCATTTCTTGGCTATTTACATACTCTCGCTGTTTATAATTTAATTTTCAAAACTAATTGCTCTTTTTGCTGCTTTAATATTATTGATATTTCTTTTGGTTTTTAGAATCAAATCACTTTTTGATTATTTATATCAAGATTTAAACTCTATTTTATAAATTTTATTTTAACACATTCGATTTCATCATTATCTTGCCATTTACTTCCTATATTTTTACACCATTCAATAAGTTTTCTATTATAGCATCAAATAGTTTAATTAAAATTTTTAAATCTTCTTTAAATAAACTATCCGAAATACTACATACTTTTCCTAATAACATTTTGTTTTCTTTGCTAATAATTTTTTATGTAAATCGTTACTATTTTTTTGTATAAATTTGTATCCAAGATATCCAGAAAAACTGAAAAATCTATTTCATAATAAAAAATTTGATGTAAATAATATGTGATATTGATATTATTTTTTAATAAACAACATAGGCTTAAACTTATTAAAAAATATTGACAATAGTCGATTTAAACAAATGTGTTTAGCCTTAAATAGATTTTAGGATATATGACCAATGAAAATAATTTTTTTTAGATGTATGTTATAATTAAATATAATTATTATACTTATATAATTAGAAAAATAAGGATTTTAAAAAATCAATAAAATAATCGAATCTTGGAAGACTGATTTATTTTACAAACAGAAGATAATGTCATCTTTTTTTAAATGCGAGGTATTTTTAATTATTTTTTCGTTAAAAATCGAAGAAAATTTAAAACAAGATAAAAAATAAAAATTGCCATATGATATTAAAAGTAAATTAAATAATGTGTATGCTTATTTAATATTTAATAACGTACATGAGGTGGAAACTTAGTGTTATAAATGAAGATGTCAATCGGAAAAAACGTAACTCAACTGCTAATGATATTGAAGCGAATTACCATTTAGAATCCAATGTACAAATTGGTGTTTAATCATTTTAAGTAAAACATATGAATACGTAATAAAAACAAAAAAGCGAGATAATAGCATGCCTCGAATATTACAAAATAATAGAAGATATATGTAACAATGCTCTATAAATAAGGCTAGCAAGTCAGTTTAACGAATTAATTACGGAAATTAAATGGAATTAATCGTACTCAATTGTAAGAATCGAAGTCAAATTAAATTAATAATTGAGAATCACGTACTGAACAGTAATAATACGGGAGAGCGGCACCATAAACAGAGAAACAAGTAGCAAATGGAAATGTATTGTGCAAACTCTATATGAGTTGACGATTTTTGGGTATTTGTTTTCTTTCTCTCTCTCTCTCTCTCTACCTCTATACGACATTCCTATTACGCGCTATAGTTCTGAGTTTACATTTTTAAATCTAATAAATTTAAATTATAATAATCATTAAAAATATAATCCTATAAATTTATTATGTATAAAAATATATAATTGTAAATATCCTATAATCGAGTAATATTCGGTAATTAATTGTAAAAATTGCATTTAAATCAGTAAATGTGAATAAATTTTTATACATATTTTTATAGCATGAAAATTTCTTATTCTTCATAAATCTATTAAAATTACATAAGATAATAAAATGTTTTAGTATTAAATAAATAAATGTTACAACTATTGCAACTATAAATTATAATTTCAAGTTCTAAAATAACTCATAAAGTATTACATGTATAAATTTTGTTTCATATTAATATGATTGAAATTTCAAAGTTTTAATATTTTTAAAGAGAATATTATAAAATTTGTAAAAAATATTATAGAATATCATATAATTATATATTTAAACAATTTTAAGAACTATAATAGAAATGTTAAAAAACTATTTTTGTGTTTTAATTTATATATATTATATATATATGCCAGTACTACAAAAGGTTAACTTCATTAATCTGATTAAGATAAAATATTAAACATGAATTTTATAAATTTCAGTTAATTTTAAGTACAAAATGTATATTTTTCTTAATTATTATAAAAAATTTTTTAGATTTTTTTACATATGATGTCTAATCAATTTACATGCAAAAATATCAGATCAAATTTTAAATCAGAAATTGAACATGGTATGATATTAATTAGACCGTGTAAATAACATGAAAATATGTTTTCAATTTTATATTAAAATTGAAAATTCTCTTTATCTTTAATATAATATTAATAGGAATCGTAAAGATACTTATTCTATCAATATAAAATATAATATTAATTCATATATTTAACACGAGGAAAGATAAAAGTTGATAGTCAAATATATTATCAAATAACTTAATAAAATATTAAATCTAATATTAATAATAAATGTTTTTTTAAAAGTTCAACTCTTTTAAAAGAAAGTAAGTAAATTTCAATATATTCATAACATGATATTAAGGAGATCATGATACTTTCATTTTAATTAAACATAGGCTTTATAGTATCTTGTATGTAGACCATTTACACAGAATACGCAAACAAAAAATTTTTTATCGTTACAATTAAGGTTTTCTTCTAGTAATTCTAGTACGTATACTATAATGTTTCATTTTTAAATCCTTTAAAGACAATTGATATAATCGTGTTTCCTTTTTTATTTTACAAGACTTATGAATTAATTTATTAATTAAGAATCTCGTTTCATAAATTAATCATAGAAACCTTTTATTCAGTTACATAAATATTCAATAAAAAATTAATTATACAGTTATAAAATTACAAATGATATTATAAATGATAATTAATGTAAAATGATGATTTAATATTGTCGGTTCAAACATATAATAAGAAGTATATTAATTAAGAAAAATGAAAAAAAGATCATAAGTGTTTTTAACATTATTTAAATATATTCTATACATTTTAATTTAAATTATGAAAAATCATGTTTGTGTGAAAACTTCTATTTTTTCAAAAATACTTTTCGAATAAGTTTTTAATTAATTAAACATAGGAAAATTTCGTGCATTTCTGGATAAGCAGAATTAAAAATATTTATTAAAATTCAAAGCACATCTAACGTAAAAATGCTATAAATATTAATCTTTTTTGTAAAAAAGGAAAAATAAATGACTATATTTCAATTCTCGATACAACTTATGTATTAGGAGCTTTACATAAATTTTATACTAGAGAAAATGTAGATAAATAGAAACTTATCAAAGAACAAAGAATATAATATCAAATAAAGAACAAAATAATTCGAAAAAGTAAGTTTTTTCGTATTATCCGAGCAAAGATGAATCGTGGAAGCTTGAATATTCTTAAATTTAGAGTCGTATACAACATAATTCGAAACATATGAATTAAAATATATTACGAAATTAACACCAATTTTAGAAATTTTATTTAATTAAATATATAATTCAACTATTGCCCTATTTCTTATTATTAAAATTTAGCTTATTAATATAATTCAAATTATTTTTTAACTATTTGAATACAATGATTAATTTTATTAAAAAATTGAAAATTTTATCATGAAATTATTATTATAGATAAATAAATAGTTTTTCTGATATATAAATATATAAATATATATATATATATATAATATATATATATATTTATAACATTTAAAAATATGTATTATCTAAACTTATGTTATGATTATTTTTTGAACATAATTAACATTAATGAAAACATAAGATTAGGTAATATACCGGTAAGAGCATTGAATATTATAAGTATTATATTTAAAAAAAATAAATAGGAATTTCCTAATTTACATATAAATATATTTTTAAAAAATCTTTGTAGTTCAAAGTTTATATGTTCTCTTAACGCGTTAACAATAATTCTGAAGACTATTTTTTATTAATCATATTAAATTAATACTTAATTATTAATAACATATTGCGTTAAGTAACTTAATATTCTTGAACTCGATATGTAGTAACATGATTAAATAACAATTTTTAATTTCAATTGAATAGTTTTAAAGACCGTAAATACTAGTAATTTATAAATTATAAGCGTTATTAAAGTTTTTGAATAATTTAAGAAATTTTTAATTTTTTTAAATTTTATCGAATCTAAATTTACAATAAAGTAAAATTCAAAAAATACATTTTTTCTTTATAATTTTAAACTTTTCAAGTGCATTGATTTACTTTTATTCCATTAATCAGAGAAAATTTACCACATATTGATTTTGGTACAAAATGATGAAAAAAGAATAATATAATAATTGTGAGTTTCATATATTTTATAAATCTGTTAGTAAATGAATAATTGTGAGACAAGGCAATCTCTAATTGACCTGCTATTGCGAATCTTATACAAACAATGTGTGAATTTGCAGAGCAAGTAAGTCTGTATTTCATGAGTGCTATTGAGGACTAAGAAAGGAGTAACTCACTTCCACTGAGGGTTATACGATTTTTCCTCTCTTTAGTAAACCATATTATTAATATACTAATAATAATTTGTATAAACGGAGACTTTCGCTATAGTTTGCTACCTAAGTCTTTAATGATTAATGAATGAATTGGCGAATTTACCACCTAAATATTTGGATGGCTTCTTTTGATAAGCGTTTATTATTCAAATTCAAAAAGTAAACTCATAAATAACAATTTATTTTAAAAGTTTATATTTCCATTAAAATTTTATTAAATATCTCAAAAAATTTAAACACAATATTTTTTAAATTATTAATTTTTAAAGACAAAAATTATTAATTATTTAAAGTTTTTTGTGAGCATGATGAAAATTTGTAAAGAAACTCATTAAATAAGTCCTAAAAATATGATAATTTAGGATAAAATTTTTTATCTTCTTTTTTAAAGTAATTATTTACAATTCATTCATTTATAATGTAAATTTAGGTTTTTGTAAGAACAATTTATAATTGATATTTATATTTATAATTTATAATTTAAATTTCTGAATGGATATTTTATATTATTCAAATGAATGAAAAAAATTTAAACAAATTAATATAAATTAAAGTTTCTATGCAATTACAAATCAAATTAAAATATTTATAATTTGAAACAAACAGAAAATTAATTTAATTAAACTTTATAAACACCTTAAAACTTAAATTAAAATGTGAAAAAATATTTTAATTTCTAATTAATTACAATAATTATGTTTTTATAGAGAAATGAACGGATTGAAATAAAATTAATTACTCCATGAAATGTCCAAGCTAGTTACAATACTATTTATTTATGAAGTAAAATTATAAATTATTGAGTATTTATTAATTATTTAATTACGTATATAATAATTAATATTATATCACAAACACATATACTTTATTAATAAGAAAATTGTATGATTCTCTAACACAATCTAAAAAAGAATTTTTTTATCTAAAAAGTATCAAACTAACGTTTTTAAAATACAAATGAACATTTTAAATTTAAATAAAATATATTTTATTTAAAATAAATCATATTCTAATATTTTAATTAAAAATAATATACAAAATCATAATATACGAATATCCAAAATAGTATTATTTATTAATTTTAAATAAATTCAAAATTTTAATAACGGCATACTAAAAATTACAATAATTTATTTTATTTACATCTCATTGACTTTCTTTTGATTCCTAAGTTTAAAAAAATAAAATTAAAAAGATTTTAGTAAGATATTAGATCTGCGATGTAATAAAAATTTTCAGAATTATCGTGAATTGGTATCTGAAAAAAAGGAATACGTAATCAACTTCACTAGTATTATTCTGAATTCTAATTTATTCACAGCAGTACCTTAGTAATGAATAATTTTTTCTATTTAAATTATATATAATAATACCCATTTTAAACTTGATATTGTAGCTTCACTTTTTACTAGTTAAACGCATATAAATGTTTATATTCTTTCATCATAACTCAAAATATATGATTATAAGTGTAGAAAATGTACCCCCATTGGAGATGTTACGTAAAAGAATTTGAACGTTCGTATTATACTAGCAAATATTGAAATTAAGTATTGAAAATTTTTAAATCCTTTCCAAGATTTATGCATATATTTACTCTTTAAAGTACATTGTTATCATATGGTGTGTACAGGCTAATATAAAGGATAATAATAGATATGATGAAAAGAATAAGAAAAGTAATAAATTATAGTTTAACGGAAATATAAAATCAACAATTGATTGTTTTATTTTATTTCAGCTACCATATAAAAATAGAAAATTTTTTGACAATCCTTATGAAACATACGTTAAAACGGTGAGTTAAAGTTCAATTTGAAAAGGGTGGATGTGCGGAAAATGAAAAGTGTGAGGTAGATTGAGTGAATATAAAAAGTCGATATATATTTTCATTTGGACGGTGGATTATGAGTCGTCTACTTAAAAAGGTAGAGAGAGACAGGGGGATTGAGACAGACGGAAAAGGAGAGAAAAAAAAAGAGAAAGAGAGAGAGAGAGGTGTGTTAGCGGCGGGGCGTTCTCTAGTATCTTCGGTGTCATTTGTGGTGCCATGGCTGCTGTAAAGCAGGAGGAGGCATTACCCGATCTAAGATCACGCGATAAGTATGTTGGTGGTGCTGAGGGGCCCTTTTTATTTTCCAAGCGCGTCGGAGTCAAGTTCCCTTTCCACTATTTCAGTTACATCGTAGCTCCAATCGACTTGCGCGGTTTGCTCTGAGCTCCACCGCGCCAATCGGCACAAACGTGGATCAGCGCGCCGATCGGGTACTTCCCCACCCTCTTGTTTTGCAGAGGGTAAATTAGCAAATAATCCAAAATACGCAGTAAAATAGCTCGAAATATGTTAAATAGTTGGCTTAAAATTTTAAAATTAAAGTTAAATGGTAGATTAAGTTCTCTTGAATATTTTTTTGTGTTTTGACATAATTTTATCCATGCTTTCATAAAATATACTACAAGTTATTATAAAAACATGTATATCTTGCTTTATATTATAATAAACATGTTACAATTAATAGTTCAACAATAATTATTTCTTATAATCATAATAGAAAATAAGATTATAATTATTCAATACTACGTAAATACTTAATTTTACTGTAGATTAAGACAAAGTAAGATAAAATAAGTTTAAATAATTCTTCGTATCATTTCATTATCAAAAATGACTTCATTGCTATTTAATATATATATCAATATATACAGCAATAATCAATTATAACTATAAAATTCTTCCACCTTATAAGTCATTATAGGATTCCAGTTATTAATTAATTTTTATAAGGCCAAAATTAACTTTAACAAGATAGTGTCGATCTTTGAAAATCGATAATGAATTTTTTATATCAGGATTATTAAATTTAAATAAAAAGGTTTACGTAAAATTTTGTTCAAATTATAAAATTTTAAAAATAATATACGTAACAATCAACATTTAAAAATTAATAAATACTAGTCTACACATTCATTAAGTAAATGTATAATTATGAAATTTAAAAAAATATACAAATAAATTCACTTAAAATAAAGAAGTATAAATTAATAAATTAAACTACTTCATTCTAACATTAAAATTTTCAGGCATAGAAGTAAGTTTTGTTAAAACAAAAATTTTTTATGTAATTAAGTTAATTAAGTTATGTTTGTAAGATGATACGATATTAAACTTGTAATCATAAATTATAGTGTTTAAATGGAATAAAATTAGCATATAATAAGTTGATGTCGATAGCAAAATTTTCAAAAACATATAATAAACTATTTTTAATTTTTTTATTAGATGATATCAAAATAACTTTTACAAATTAATTTGAAAGAAAACATTTTTTTTTATCCATATCGAAATAATAAAAATTTAGTTGATTAAATTAAGAAAATTATGTCATGTGCTGGTTCGCATATAAATAAATATCACATATAAATTTGTATATATTGTTGCACAAGTATCTTTACTTCAAACCAATTTAAGTAAAAAATATAATAAAAATATATTTATTATATTTGTAAAACTATGTTTTTTCAGATATGTTATATAAAGAGCTATATTTTTGATGTAAATAAAGCTTTATTTAGCAAAATAATAATATTATAATATTAAATAATATATAATTGAAGAATTCAAAAAATTATATAATATATTTTATAATTCATATTTTTATTTCCAATTATGTATTTATTACATTGGTAAAGAAATTATTTTTCTTATGATTTGATGATTAGTTTTACATATTTCAAATGATTTTTTATATCGATTTTTCAGATAAATTTTTTATTTGTATACGTAATTTTATAAAATTAATTCGCTATATATGGTAGTTTATATAATTTTACAACTATTATAAATTTATTTTAAAATAGAATAAATTGTAGATGTTTGTAATCGTTCCGTCCGTATTATTAAATTTAAAAGTAAAATTAAGTAAATTTAACCAAAGAGATAATCACTAGAAGAATTAAAATGAATATTTAAAGAAAAAACAATAACAAATATCTTATTCTTTTCAAAATATGAAGAATTAATAAAAATGGTTTAATGGATATAAATTTAAGATACTAAGATTAGTTCTGCAAATAAATGTTGAAGTATAACAATTAATTTTATTTTCTTTTATTTTCTTCTAGACTTACCTCAGATCAAAATATTGAATTAGATTAATTTGAAAATTTCTATAGATTATATTTTCAATTAATGTAAAAAGATCGATTTTTTTCAAAATATTGAAAATATTTAACTCTTTACAATATAGTAGAAAGCTTTGTAAATATCGTTTTCAATTTTTAAATCATAATTTTTTATTTGATTTATAAATAATTGAACAAAAATGTTGACAATCCGTTTTAATATTTATTTTTATTTTTTATATTTACACATGCTTTTATATCATTAAGAATAAAGAAATTTCATTTAGTTTTGATCATTATATAATATTAAAATTAAAAGTATGTACGACGTTTATTGATGAGATTAAACAGAAATGACAGAAATTTGGAATAATCTACGTGCCTTTGTTTGCCCTTTCCTTTTTTAGACATTTTCATTTTTATCGTCTTGTATCGTTTTAAAAGATATTTTTTTGACTTTTTGTTTATCTCAACTCATTCAAAGTTTTTCTTTTATTCACTCACAAATTTTTTTCTTTGCCAATTCGTCATTAAATCTTCTTCATCTTGGTACTGGTGTCATTGGTATGTTGCTGACACAAATATTTCTTAATAGAAATATGAGAATAAATGTTTTATTATATTTAATCTAGAATAAATGAAAAAAGTTTTATTAAAAATTTATATTTTTTATATATGATAATTTCAATTATATGTTTCATAATATAAATAATATAATAAAAATAAATAATGTTAAAATTCATTAGTTCACCTTAAAAACTTTGTAACTTAATAGTTGCTAAATTGCAAAGAAGTTGTTAAAATAAAGTATTATGAAAGAATAGATATTATATTATATCTCAGAATAATATTTGTGGTATATATTTTTAATAAGATGAAATAATTTTTTTATATTAATAAAGATTAAAAAGAAACATATAGTTATAGTATTATCTATTTCTCAAAACGTTATTGAGATTTAATTATTTTTATTATAAAAAATATAAAAGTTTATGAAAAAGCAGTCAATATTGCTCAAAATAATTGTAACAGATTATAAATGAATAGTAAATATTTTTCTTGATAATACTACTGATTTAATAAAAAAATTTATTATTACATTAATTACATTAAAGCTTATGATATTATTAATATTAAATCACAATGAAGATAAAATATTATGTTTTGATTTTCCTATTGTTTTTTTGTATATTTGGTAAATTGCTAACTTGATCTCAATTTATAAATAGAAAACAAAGTATTTTTAAATATTTTTATATGATATGAAAGTATACTGTTACAATAAATATTATAATAGTAGTATATTTTTTAAAACATCACTTTTTAATGGTATAAAGAATTTGAAGAATGTATATAAATATTTTAGGATAATTGATCTCAGAAATAAGGTAAGTAAAAATTTAATTTAAAAAAATTATTTTATTGATATTTTTTTCTATTCAGCAAATACACGTATATGTTACTATCTAAATAAATTCATTTCTTTTTAATTCCGTTCTTTGTTTTATTTTAATGGTATGAAACATATTCTTCAATATTTGAATAAAGAACATTATTATAATTTCTCTTTAAGCAAGGCTTTGTTATAGTAGTGTAATATAATCTTAATCGTGAGCATAAAATATCCTTTATAAAATTTTAATTGTCTTTAATTAATGAACTATCCGATTATTTGCTTTTTTTATTTGGTTAAATCATTTTAATGTCTAAAAGATTACATTCAAAAGTTGGTACTTATGACTACGAACATCATAACCAAAAAATAAATGAAATAAAAAATAATTTTTTTAAATGTATTCAAATTTTGTTATTTTCAATTTATAGGATTTAAGAATTAAATGAAAAATATATACATTATTTTAAATATTGAATTATATGTTGAAATAAAATAGAATAAGCTAATAGTAATTTATATATTCTTATTTATGTATACTATCATCTTATTATACCATCATTTTATCTTAATAATATTAAAATATTTTTTTATAGTAATAAAATAGTAATAAGAATGTAATTAGTTTTAATAAAATTAACGAATATGAAATTTTCTTCAGAAATATTGATAAATAAAAGTAATGCAATTGTTTTTTTTTTAAATTTATCAACTATATTTTGTATATCGAAGCAAATCAAAATCCAGCAATAAATAATCGCAAGAGATGATGATCATCTTACTCGTCAAACGGAATATGAGATGGTGTATAGACAATTCCATCCAAAAAATATATCGGAAGATACAAAAAAACATGACATATCAATGTTTCTTATATATTTTTTAATTCATGATATTATGACTATAAATTTGAAATTTGATTTACCTGGTTACTAGGGTTTATAGTATCCTATAAGTATATGTGATTCTACATAAACGGTACATATATGCATAAGTGTATGTATAAAAGTATTGCATTAGTGTACATGTCGCGAGTTGAATTATGTTCGCGCTGCGTACGCCAAGACGTTTGCGCGAGAACGAGTCTTCGCTTTAGTTTCTCTTCTCTTCTCTTCTTTTCTCTATATTCCATTTGGCAAAGTAAACGCTACGAGAAGAAAATGACTGCTAAAGAAGATAAAGGAGAAGAAGGAGAGGTTCGAATGAAAAAGGCGGCGACGTTAAATGGTGGAGAGGCATAAGATGTATGAGAAACTTGAAAAATATAAAGAAGGTGATTTATTAATAAAGAGAATCTTAAGATTGCGATGCAAAGCACATATATGATGTGCATGTATATTATTTTTGAATACTTCTGTATGTAGATATATTTCAGATTGAGAAAAAGAAAATGTGGTGAAGCTCATATTGAAGAATCTAAACATGGATAATTTTCGAAATATCTTTCATACTTTATTAAACTATAATAACAAGATTTTTGGCGTAAAAAAGTAATGTTATTATATAAATAAATATATATTATATTGGTAGATTGATAAATAAAATAATAATTGTAACGGTTTATTTAAGAAAATTACAAAAACTGTATTTAAAAATCTTTATTATAATTCAACACATTTTAATTAATTTAAATTAAAACATTTTATTTTGAATTTTTAAAACATGGATATGTATTAAATATTAAGCATATGTACTACTTCTAATTTTGAAACTTGCAAATTAGTTACAAAAAATTTTTATAAATATTAATTTCTGTAATTTAAAGGAAAATATGTACTTTTGTCTTGCACGCTTATAAATCTCATTAAAGCCTACTAATAATAAATATTTATTAAATAAGAAGTGCTTAAATAAACACTTTAAATAATAAATACTTAAAGAGAAGAAAGATATTTGATTTAAGGTACAGAATTCAGATTGATGGGGATAAAATAAAATAAAATATATTTATAGAATCCAATGTTGGACATTTAAAATAATTTACGTATATTTTCACTAGTTATATATAGTTTATATTTTCATAATTTTCCAAATTAGTTCATGTAGATATTTATGAATTTATACATAATGTAAAATTTTATGAAAAATATATATATCTTTTATTATTAACATTCTTACTTTAAAATTTTAGTCGTAGAGTTTAAAAGTTTAATTGTAATAAATATACAAATAAATATAAATGATATTTTATAATCTTTTGATACAATTTTTATAAATTTTAACTTATTTCTCGCAGACACATATTTTCATCAATATCAAGATTTTTTTATTTCACGTGATAAAAAATTTAGTACATAATTTTAAATATTTAAATATATAATATTAAATTAATAATTATTATTCATTCTCTGATATTATTAAATTGAATCTTTATGAATTTTTTATAAATTAAAAACAATTTCATAACTTTTACTTATATGATTTATAGAATGACGTCTTGGATATGTGACCAGTAAAATAAATTTTAATACGATTTTTAATAATTAAGAAACAATAAAAATATAATTATAGTTTTTAATTCTTAAATATACGATCGAATAAATATTTGTGTAAATTAATATTTATATTATATCTTTATATTTTTAATTATGTACATAATAATATGAATAGTGATATGAATAGTGAAATAACGAAATTCATTGATTGAATTTCATTATTATTCATTCTTTTGTTACAGTCATATAGTTTTTGAGTATTACATTTTTAGCAAAGAAATTATTTACCTTGTAAATATTGTTCATTTTTAAAAGTATACAATTATATTTCCTATTATAATAAAAGAAGTTTGAATAAAACACGAGTGAGTATAAACAAATATTCTAAATATTTCAATAATATGCTTGATAATTCTAAGATTCATTAAATACAAAAAAAAACAAGTAATTTAATTATATTAAAAATAATTTATAATCTTATGCGTGTTTAAAAAATAACAAAATATATATTTATTGCTTGAATCTAAAGTTTGCAACATATTAATGAGTTATTATATTCTAAAACAACATTAAAAATTATTCTTCACTAATATTTCTTACTTTTTTGTTAAAAAATATTTGAAAATAAAATTTGAACAATTAAGTCAATACAATTGTAAAATATAACCTATAAATATATATAATTAAATATGAATAATAATAAAAATTATTGTATAATACAACTTATAAATTATATGTACGTATAATTAAAGATGAATAATAATA
The DNA here is from genome assembly GCA_018907185.1 of Platyscapa corneri. Taxonomy (NCBI): domain Eukaryota; kingdom Metazoa; phylum Arthropoda; class Insecta; order Hymenoptera; family Agaonidae; genus Platyscapa; species Platyscapa corneri. Next base: position 1,138,655 of record JACCHW010000089.1, read on the forward strand.
AAAATTATTTATTTTTATTGTAATTTTAATCATTTTTTTAATTTTTTGCTTATAGTATTAAGTACATTTTTTGTAAATATAAATTAAGAAAGCAATTATTTACTATTTAAAGCTTTCAATGGCAATAAATAAATCAAAAAATTTTCTTTATTTATTAATAATGTACGAAAAAATAATAATTTAATGCAATTATAATAATAAAATTAGTGAATAAATCACAATTTTTCAACTTTGAAAAAAATTACTTATTTTAATTATCAAAAAAAAATTTTTTTAATTTTTGATTCTTGCATTTTATTAATATAATAGGGTCTTTAATTATTATTTTTTTTATAAAATATTCTTGTTTATGTTATATATTAGTAGATTTTTCGTCTATATATAAATAAGATTCAAATATAAAAATATTTTCAAGCTCATTTGTAAAAGTTCTTAAGATCTCTTGTACCACATGAAAAATCACTATTTGTACACAACACTTAAATCAGACGTAAGACACTAAGGACAGATTTAAGGAAGCTTGACAGGATTGGGGTTCTAAAAAGAAGGACGACCGCTATTTGAGACACGAGTGAATAAAAACAAACAGGTTTGAAGAAAGTAACCGTGAATGAGCGTCAAAGAAGGAAAAAAGGGAGAGAATGTGTCAACAAAAGGGAGTCGAACTAGTTGTCAAGACCGAAAGAGATTGTGGGGAAGAAAGAAAGTTTCGGAATGATTATAAATATATCACTTGACGTCTTATAAATTGAATGAAAAAAGTAGAAAGTTGTCACCGATTAATATGTTTATTTAAAGTATTTGAAAAAATGTTAATTTTGAGAATTTTATAAATGCACAAGTTTATATTTACGTAAATATGTATCTTAAAGTAATTTATTATAATTATAATTATCAACTTTTTTCTAAAATTAATTAAGTAAAATATTCTTAAAAAATTTTAAAAACTTTTAAAATCGCTTTTAATTTAATGATTGTTTTGACGAAAATTAAATATTGACTGTTTTTCGAAAGAATATATTTAAAAATAAAATTAATTAAGTGTGTACTAAAATATGTTAAATAAATTTCATTCGAAAGTATAAAAATGTAATAGAAGAGTAAAAGATAGAATATAACACTAAGAATATAAGAATATAACATTAATTCAATAATTCATGTTATATAAGTCTTGCACTATCAAAGTGAAATACATAATTAATTTATGTAATTAAAGGCATCCCTAAAATATTAAAATTGATATATTAAATATTTAATAAACGATATTAAAAATGTATTTTTCTAATTTCTTCGTTAAACAATAGAAAACTTATTAGTTGTTTTTAATATTTAATATGTATTTAATATGTATATATTTAAATATTCATACAATGTAAACTATATATTAAATATCATTCAATTTATTATATGTACAAAATAAAATATAAGTTCAAAGTAAAACACATATTACGAATAATAAAGAAATATTTTCAAGTTTTTTATTTTAGCAACAATAATAAAAAAAACTAAACAAAGTCTATATAACACAAATATATATTTATAATATATTTTTAAATTATTTAGAACAATTAAAATTAAATTGTGTTCATTCAATGGTTGAGTTATATCTATATCAATTTTTTTAAATATTAAAAATTTTTTTAATTAATACCTTCGGATAGAGATATATTATTTTAAATAAGTTTGTTTTAAATTTCTAATTTTTCTTAAGCACTGCATATTTTATTCGTGTAAAAAAATTTGTTTAAAAATATTTAATATATCTTTATCCTTTCGTTTTTTGTGGCTTTTCATTTTCAGTATGAAATCACATCTGTATAGGCTACTAACAATAATACAGATTAATTTAAAACAAGTTAATATTTATTATATTTTTATTATGAAAAAAATAGATAGTGGAATTAGGAAATTAAATGATGTACGTACTGTATTAGTAATGATTCATTTATAAAAATAAATTGAAGACGATTATTTTTTCTTATTTTTAATATCTTAACATAAGTTTTTAATATATTATTTTGAAGGTTTTTAATATGTACTAATTATTTTTACATATTACAATTATTCAATTCACATTATATGTTTAAAAGTTATTATACAAAAATCACAAAGAGAGGATTTTGTATAAAGTTGCAAGAATAAAAATTTTAAAAAACATCATAAAAAATAGTGATGACTGTGGAGTAAAACTTACATAGAGCAATATAAAAAATTGTCAAATATATAAACAAACATAATTTTTGTATAATTACGCAAGAGAAAGTATAACTTTCTATAAGCTGTATACGTTAAACATTTTGCGTTTATGCATTAAATTATAAAACTTTTTAATACTATACGATAATAATGACTAAAATATTTTATTATTAATTCTATTAATAACATTTATTCAGACTATGATCAAGTTAATTTTTAAAAGTATCGTAAACTATTTAAATGGATTAGAATGGTTAAAAACTTTACAATTAAATTGTAAAATTGAAAACTGATGAAAAACTAAAAATGGAGAACTTAATAAAAATATAAATCAGTAAATGATACTAGAATTGAATAATAGAGTAAAAAATATGTTTGAATATGAAAGGCATAAGCTGAAGTGAAGTGCGCAGGATAAGTTGAAGTGTGGATAGCAATGTTTCTGAAAAGTGATTTTTAGAATAAGACAGTAGAGAGTAAGCCGATTACATGCTCTGAAAATGGGTTGTTTTCAATTAAATTTTTTTACTTGCGGTTGCACTTGTAGTTTATACTTATTTAAAAAAGATGAATGATAGTGAAAAAAAAAAACAATAAATTGTTAGAAAGGAAAACATCGGAAGATGAAGCATAAAGGCAAAGTAGAAGACGATTATCTGGATAAAAATGATAATAAACCCTAAAAGGGAAAAAGTACGATCAGAAATAGATTTTTAGATAGAAAAAAAGAATATAAAGATAGACAACTATAAACTCATTGATATTATGGATGCTAGTAATTATATAAGATTTTACAAGGAGAAGCTTGTGAGTGTATATATATATATATAGGAGATATGAGAGAAGTAAAACGAGAAAAAGAGAAAGAGAGAGAAAGAGAAAGAAGGAGAGAAATTGAGAGGGGGATGAATCGACCTTTTTTTAAAGTAAAATGATTGGATATCACATAATATCAATCGAATTAAATTATTTTTATATCGTAATAAGACTCGTTAAACGTATTACTTGATCATAAATATATAATGACATTTGTAAATAAATTTTTTTCAGAGAGTTTGGATCTGGAAAGAAATAAAAGATGTTGCTCATCTAAACTCACTTGATTAGAGAAATTATTTCCAGTTTATTACTAGTTTATACAATAATAATGATAAACGTTGAATAGTAAACTTTTTTGCCATTATCATTACAAATACGAAATAAAAATACCAGTTTCATATACCTAAACTAATTGGCTATTAATTAACTATTAACAACATGAAAAACATACATTAAAAACATTACGTATCATAAAAAAAAATTTTCTAATTCAGAGTATTGATTTCTTACTTTTTTATCATTATGCATCTTATTAACATTTAAATAGCGTATCTAATTTTCAACATTTTATTTATATGTAAGATTAATTATTCTTTGTATATTTTTATCTAAAAAATGTTTTTAGTGTTTTGACTTAAAAATTTAATTGTCATAATTTGTCTAAAATCTAATTTATTTTCTTTTATTTAAGCAATATAAAATACTTTTTCATATTACATAACCATGTAGTATTTATTAAAAATTATTTATATTCTGTTAATTTTATTTTTTAACTGTCTTAAAATTTTATATATGAATTATTTGTTTAATTTATCTATTGTAATTTATAAATCATATTTTATTGTTGCAGTTAATATTTAATTTCATGTTGTAATTTATTTTGCTACTCTTTTATGGTTATATACATATTTACTTTTACAGTTTATAAATTTTCTTTTTTTTCACTTTAATGCAAAATTAATAAATTTGGATCTATAATACAATTAATATAATTAATTTCTTCCTATGTTACATATTTTAAATTTATTTTTGTGTAAATTTTGTGCAAAGGTATCGTAAAATTACATGCGACTTATGTTTACGGTTAGAAAAAGTTTTATTTTTTAATAAATTAAAATATAACTATTATCCGCAGTTATCATAAAGTTTGAAATAATTAAAATTTCTAAAATTATTATCTATTTAGAAAATAGCAAGTATTTCTTTGAATTTTTTATAATAATTAATTTGTTACTTAAAATTACATACATAAGATGTATTAACATTTTTTTTATAAATTAATACAAAAATGTAATTATTTAATTTAATAAATTCAATTAATTATGTAATCAATTATATAGATTATATAGAATTTTAAAATTATTTTAGTCTAATGGAAGTTGAGCATATCATTTATTACTTTTTTACTCTTAGCTTATATCAACAATGTGTTCTTTTAAGACATCTCATTATCCATGAAAGCATAGGATTAAATAGTTACAAAAATATAGCTTCAAATTACCCGGCTTATGCGAAAGCATATCAAAACTGAGCTTCTAGATACAATACGGAAAAAAATAAATTAAGGTCCTGTTTTTTATTTTCAAAGACAAATTAGGATTTCATTTTTACTGTCATATATTTTTAGAAATTATCGTTTGATAGAAAATATCCATATTTAAATATGAAATGTATGATGTAATTGTTTTTATTTTTCATATACATAATTTAAAATACCTTTATTTTTAAGAATAAATAAAAAATATATTTTTACAAATTTTAAATATTATAATTTAAAGCAATCGTTTAAAAATTTAGACGCATAAAATCATCTAAAATAAAAATTCAATATAATAGAAATATCAAGAGAATTAATAAAATGCTTTGTTATTACAGATTTAATATCTGAATAGAATTAGTATAATTCATGTTAAGAAAGAGTACAAGGATTAATCAAAACTTTAATGATAAAGCGTCCAATTTTAATACTTATAAGGTTTGAAGAAATTACAGTATATATTTTATGATTATTTGAATGATAGAGAGAAATGTGCACATACCATTGACAAAGGTAGCGAAAACATCATAAGTTGTAATGATAGACACAATCAATTTGTAAAATCTTCCAAATAATTAATTTTTTTTTAATTTATCAAAAAGTGTCACATTTTATTTAAAAAGAAATACGTAATCACATGCAACGACTTTTTATAATTATATATTAGTAAACCTTCAGTGCTAATACAAAAGAGTTAATTAAAAATAAATGTAAAATAAGAAATGTGAATAATTATAATTATTATAAGTTTCATCTGTACAAAGTTCAAGATAGCATGTAGAGAAGTTAAGGTAATTGATTATGCTACATAAAAAGTGAGGCAGTGTTTGTAATTCTTGTCATGGACTTTATACGCACAACCGTTTGAGAAACAATGTTTCTGATTCAAAGTAAATCCACCTCTATAAACATATTGGCATAACCTACAATCCAAGATGTTCTTATACGTACATATCTGCCGTCTGACTTATACGTAGTCGCCAGTGCATGGACTGGATCGATTTGCAAGTGCGCGCATGATAATAACGAGCTACAAATCGCTTACGATTAATCGCCGTGCGTCGCTGGCATCTGCCTCGAAGAGGGGAGGAATGTTTCTTCTCGTAATCAATGGCATCGAAAAATGAGCTGGTAATGGAATCCTATTTAAGCTGCTGACGGCCAACGTAATTCTCTCATGGTTCAAAGATTTTGTCCGCGCACAATCGTGACGATACCCCGGCGATTCTCGTGTGCTTCGACCATATTTCTAATTTGTTCCAGCCGCTGTAAAGTGCGAGTGAAAGAAAGAAAGAGAAAGAGTGGAACCGATTGCTTGGAGCTCCGGGGGTTCTCTGTGTTCTTCAACTCTGTTGGCTTTTCGTCATCTACACACATATAACCCCTCCTAGCACTCTGTTGGGCACATGGGTACGTGCCTACTATCTTGGCTTTTATATCTCGTCTTCATCTGGCTCGTAGCTCTGTCGAGCTTTTTCGCCTTATTCGATTAAGGCACATTGCATGCAAGTACAGATACTTTTCTTCATCTTGTCTCAGGAACTTGTCCCCTTTTTTCGATTTTTTCTTTTCGCTTTTTCGCATTTCAATGCTTTTCTTTCTTTAGTTGATTTAAGTCATGTTACAGTAACCATAATATTACCGTTCACTGATGAAGCTTTAATAATCGGATATTTAAATCAATTCATTCATTATTTTTAAATTTTCTTACTCAAAGGTTAATATTTGATTGAAGAAAAAGGATATAGTTTTAGCAGAACGAATAAATTATTTTTTTTTTTAATTAATCACAAAGTAATTGAAATATGTTATTACCTATTTTAAATTAGATCTAAAACTTTCTATATATTAATGTTTTCAAACTGTATTATGCACTGTTATTAAGACTACCTTAAAAATTTATGTATAACCACATCAAAAAATAAAAGGAGGATAAAAGAATTTATCACGTGTTTTCTATTTGATTTATATTATGTATTAAATCATAAAATTCCCATTTGATTTATATACAGTCTATATGATTTATATAAGGCATTGCATTTTAAAATGTCTATATATCAATAATCATTTTTTGTGGTATAAAAATTTCTACACATATAGATACAATCAATGCGAATACATTTTAAAAGAAATACTTTTAAAGTAAAATTATTGCTTTTCGATTAAATCAGATTTCTTTTATAAACTAAAATATACTTAAATGTATAAGACATAAGAAGCAGAGGATAATTCATAGATTTTTTTATTAAAACTTATTAAAATTATTGATAGGTGAAATACAAATTATAATTAGGTCACTGTTTTATCGTTCGTATATCAATGAATCATCATATAATTTAAATATTATATTTTAATAATATCTTATAATGCGGATATTATAAATTATAAAATATCTTTTCTACTTACTTGTAAATTCATCAGATAATTGTAACAAATGAAAAAATTTTAAATTTATAATATATATTGAATGTTGTGTAATGAATTATTAAAAATAAAAATAAAGGTATTAAAAGTAAATTCACATTAATTATAATAAGTAGGAATAAAAAAAATTTATTTGATTAAAATTTTAATAAATTAGAAATTAAATAAGATTTATTTGGTTGAAAAATTAAAATTAAGTTGTATTTTACATTAATTTTGTGAATCTATTTTGTCTAATATTTCACGTAATTTTATTATAAGTTTTTCTGTTAATCTTTGCAATTTCTATAAATTTTAATATTATATTGTAGAATCGATTACATACAAACAGTACTTTATAATACTCTATAATTGTGTAATATAATTATGTAACCATGATCAATTAAAATATTAAAATGAAAAAATTAGATTCTATATAAAAGTTATATATTAGTTATAACTGGTTACTTGGATATTTTCAATTTGTTTTTTATAGAATTACTATATTAATATATTATTACTCTCTATTCATATAAAAAAATTTTCTATTACGTTCATTATCTCATATCATTAATATTTATATCTTTTTATTTATATTTTTTATATATAAATTATTGAAATACTTAATTGATATAAATTTTTTAATTTTTAGTATAACTTTTATACAAAAAAAAATAAAAAAATTTGTTTAAAAATTACTATATTATAATATATTTGCATATACATATGCTCTTCACATGTATATATATGTAAATATTATTTTGTAACCTAAACATTTATTGAAAATAGATTGAAAAAATAAAAAAGATAGAAAATAAAAAATTTGTAAACAAATGTTTGCATATAAACATTCTACTTAAAATTCTTATATTAGCACAACATTGTTAATTTTTAAGTTCTGATTATTAATAAACATATTTTATAATTATTTAAATTTTTAAATCATATTACTATAATTTATTTAACATCAGATACTATAAATAATTAAAAAAGTGTATTCAGTTTATTATGTAATATCTCAGGCAATTGATTTACTCTAACCTTTATAATAATGTTACAGAGAACTATTAAATAAAACAATATTTTTTTAAATATTCGAAAAATGTTTTAAATATTTTATAATTTTTAAATATTATAAATATATTATCGTGTCTTATATATTTAAAATTTTATTTACGTTGATTGTTTAAAATGTATTGTATACGTTCCTTCATAATAAAGTAAATAGTATTTATCTATTACATTAATATTATTATGATTAATTTACAAATATTAAAAAATTAATAAAATATAGTTAAAATCAAAATATTCTTTTATAATGAATAATTTTGAAGAGACAGATGAATTATAATTAGTTCATTAAATATTTGAACATTTTTAATATTATTATAATTATTTGTATTAATTCATTGCAATTGGTTGCATAAAAAGTAGATATGTAAATATTATTTTAAATTGGTTAATAATCTTATTATTATTATTATTATTATTATTATTCTTATACAGATACTATTCATGGATTACTTACTTTGTAAAATACTGCAAATGATTCCTATTTTTATGAGAATACAAAATATATTTAAAAAATGGAAAATGCTCAAGAGCTGCATTTAAAAAATGCCAAACAATCCTTTGTTGTATGATGATGTAGCAAAGGAGTTTTTACTTTCCCACAATCCTTCGACAGTCATTTTTCTCTCTCAACAAGTCTTGAGCAAAGTCTCCTTTTCCGCACTGGTAGTTCTTCTTTTCTTCTTTTTCATTTTATACTCCCAGTTTGGCCAAAGTTTCCGTTTCTACTCCAAGAGTCGCGACGTGCAGTTAATTCTCCAGTACGCTGTAGCAGTAGCGACACAAGTTCTCCCAATTAAATCAGGTCGAGGCGCTGTGGCTGTCTTTCATTATCAGCGCATTATCTTTGGTTGAGCCTACGCTTTTCATAGGTCCCCAGGTATGCACGTTTCAAGCTACAGGTGGATTCTGGGAGTATGTTTCTGTATGAGATTCACGATTCCGCAGAATTGCAAGCGATTCCCAACGATAGCGAACTTCCAATTAGAGCGATTGCATGACTTGAAGCTCCACCTTTAACATTGTAAGCACCGGCGCCTGTAATCATTGTGAACCTCCATCTGTATTCACAAGGTTGATCGGAAAGCATTTGTAAATATCCCGATCAGAAGCAAATATAGGTACACTAATGTTTGTATATGTATGGGAATGGACCTATAAAAAAAAAATTTGACTTCTCACGCAATTTTTTTTCTGCTTTACATGGTAAAACGCAATTACATATATTATGATCGTAGATAATTTTTTCTTATTAAATAATGGATTCATTCATTGGCTTATCCTTAATAATAAGAAATTTCAAAACTCTTACTTGCTACAATTACATTAATATTTTTTACGAAGTTGACCCACGTTGAACGTTCGGTTATAAGTTCGGTAATTAAATTCAAAATTTTATTCTTGATATTTCAAATATTGTACTAATTAAAATTTACGGGTGATCTGTAATGTAGCAAAATTAGAGATATGGTTAATTATAAATGGTGGATATTAACTTAGGAATTGTATATTTCTAAATATAATTAAATACTTTTGACCGTGATCTAACTGATGTGAGTTATTTGATCGAAAAAATTCATTTAACTAAGTATAGAAATGTACGCGAAAAAGTGAAAAGACTGCTGGTCTCCATGATGAACACAAATAGTAATAATCGAAATCGCGAAATACCTTTTTAGATTAACCAAATTACAATGTAAAAACTTTATAATTAGTTGGGCGTAAAACGTTTCTATGACAACGAAATTGTAAATAATAACCTAGAAATTCGGTCATCGATATCAAAAACCAGATGCAGAGACTGAGTATTGCAGCTTATTGATCTTTTTATTTTTTTTTCTGTTTCTTTTTAAATATGCTCGCAGACTGGTAAAACTGTAAATCCCGCAGATCGTCCATTGAGGCCTGGGTAGACTTGGGCTATTAGGGCCATCACCGGGATACTAAATGACGTCGGTCGGATGGAGGCTGGGATGAGCGGTTAATGTGTCCCGCGGCCTAAGGACGACATAAAGTTGCGTATACGAAAATGAATGTTTGCCGGAATTTATTATTGCCTGGTCCGTGTCGTAATTCAAACGACCCCAGCTGGCGTTATCTTCATCAGCAAACTGAGTTGTCTTTCTCTTTTGCTCTCTCCCCCACTCTCTTTTTTGTTCCTCGTTTTTACTTTTTTCATTCCTCCCGTACTTCTTACTGGCTCTTTTTCTGTGCTCTATCGATATTCTCCATTTTTCCTGTCCTTTTTTTTATTCTGTTGCTCTCAGATCATTGCAAGTGCAAAGAAGTAGCTCACTAGATGACTTCTGATATAAAAGCGAAGTTAGATGGATTCATAATCTTACATGCGTATCAGCGACAAATGCGATGCTAGAACGAGGAGGGACGATGCTTTTCAAATTTTATGTACGTTTCATATTATGACAACAGTTTTTCTTCAATCTATACATTTCTTTTCCATTTATTAAGAATTCTTAAATTTTCACTTTTTTACTTAGTATACAAAGTTTGTTGTTTCCTTTTATTCATCTGCTTTTAAACGATATCTTGATGATTTTGATTTACTAATTTTTTTGATTCTTAATTAAGTATAAGTTCATAACAATTGCTTAAATTTGATAGTTATCACTTATACATTTAAGCAAAATCACTTATACATCAATTAAATAAAAACATGATTCACTTTCGGTTGATATACGACTTTCCAAAGTATACGTATAAATTTTATAATTTTGAAGAGCGATGATGAAAGAGAAAACAATGTAATGAAAATAAGAATTTAACACATTGTTAATATTTTATTGTGGACATATATATAAAATTTTTAACTCTTTATTGGTTATCATGCATATATGTATTTATATGTAAGTTTTGTTCATAATTTAATTCGAATTAAAAAAAATTATTTTCTTGATTTATTAATATTTTAGATATAACATAAAATAATAATTGTAATATTAAAAAAACTTTTATAAAATAAAAATTTATAATCATCATTTAATCTAATTATTTTTAAGATGCTCATGCTATATATAGTATACATATGGACGAATTTATACACAAAAGTATTTAATAATTATAGAATCTTTTATTCTCTTATAATCTTAAAAAATGTTAAAATACATCTATGAATATTATTTTAAATAAAATTTAAGTTTCTGGTTGTTAAAATTTGTGAATACATCTTGAGTTAAATAAAATTTACAGTTTTTTATCACACAAATCATTGAAATTGCTCATCATAAAAATAATGACAGCGTTTCCAAAAATATTTTGATTTATGACTAATATATATGTATATCAAAAGAGACAAACAAGAAATAATCTGTTGAATATTTTTATAAGTTTAGGCATTATATTGAACCGGTGAATGTTGGTCGAATGTCAGAGAGATCGAGTGCTTTCCTCGAACTGAACTGGACAGAATCTCTGAAATTTTTTTCTTCACCTCCTCCGCCCTCTCAATGGATATATATAATTTTTTTCTATGGAGGAGTTGCTGGAAAGCTTCGATAGTTATTTCTTTCGCGTCGTATCCGATTTCCTTGGATTTGGTTCATGCGAAGTATGGGAGTGAATAACCTGAATATATATATATATATACACAAACAGACATAGAGAGACGCAGACGATCTTAAACGTACGTTGGACTGATTTATAGCAATTTAAGGAATTTTTAGAACGTCTTTCGGACATTCGTTGTATATCTCCTGTCTCTTCGGCTAAATAAAAAAGTACGGGCTGCACTACAAAATAGATTTACTATTAATTCGAGTTATTTTAATGGAAACTCAGCAGAAATTAAATTTAAGTATTTATGTTTTGTATTATTCTAGTAGTATTAATTAAGATATAATTTTAGTTATAGTAAAATTTTTATTTTAATTGTACAATTTAGTTTAATAATTATATCAAAATATGTATGTTAACGTACAATGATCTTTTACAAAATATTATATAAAATATAGGATTAAGTCGTAATATTATTTGGACCTCATCATTTGCATTATAATCGTAGCTGAATTATATTTCATAGGGTTAATCACAGAATGAAAAATTTTATTTTATTACGAGAAATTCTTATTTTACTTTTAATATTATTTGAAAAATAAAAAATTTTTTAAGTAAAATTATATATAAATCATTTTTTAAAATAATTATTTTAAATACTTTTGTAAAGAATGTTTAATTAATAATATACTTTTACTGTGACCAAGTATTTTTTTACAGATGAATTCCTTAAATTTGAACAAAATTCAAAAATAATTTATAACGAACCATAGATCTAAAATCATTTAAAAATCTGCGAATCAATTTATATGGATAATTAAAAAAAAGTATATTTTTTTTTGTAATTTTATAACTTAGTTAAGCTTTAAAAACTGAACATATTCAACTGTTCCTTAAAAAAAGTAAATAATTTTTAATTGAAAATTGATTTATAAAAATGTTTTTTACTTGAAAATTATAAATCATAAAAAATATTTAAAACTTAAGAATGAACATTCAATTATCCACGTGATTTCTAAATACTTGACTTCTTCACCGAAAGATGGCGAAGTAAGTTTACATTAAAACCCGCGCATTTTTTACAACTTTTCGTGGAATCCTGAATTTTCTTTATCCAGAAGTAAATGCTATGAAGGCTACGAAAAAGTAATGGAGTCAAGCTAAAAATTTTTTTTATTTGTGAGGTTGAGAGATCGTGTCTAAAACACGCGGCAGGTCATAGCACAGCGTTATAGTACGTGCTCGACTCGAAAGACGATAAAGACGATTAAAAGGAGATTCAAATATAAATCAATGTGTGACCAGAGAAAGCTTTCTTCTCTTATCTCACGGACTTTCCATTTGTACTCGGAGACTTTTGACATTGGATTCAAGATGTTCGCGTCGTACAATCACGAGACATTGACGCAGAAAAAAGAGAAGGAGAAGGGCCTCATTTCCAAGGACTTTTACATTTATTTTACATTTAATAAACTTCTTACTAGTTGTGATTTCGAGCGAGGTTTCATAACCTGAGATTTAAAAAAATAAAAGAAATATACTTTAATAAGTTTTAGTCAAATTACAATTTATTAAAATTAAAATAAAAAGGTTAAATTTAATGTTTTAATCTGATATAATATAAAAACCCATTAAATAAGAAAACAATTGGAAATAATTGTAGTCTTGACGGATATAATAATTATTATTGTTAACCCGATTATATTTATTGTTAATAATAATTATTGTTAATCCGAAATATTATTATATAATTTAATATATTTTATATAATATTTTGAAATACTAGCTTATTTAATAATAACTGATTTTGTATGATTAAAATCTGTAAAAATATGATATAATATATATATTGTATTATGTTGAATTTTAATTAAATTTAATCAATACCAATTAATAATAAACACAAAGAATTTTAAATATTTAAACAAATTGATATTTTATAATTAAAGTTATATATTCTTAATTTGTATATTGTGTTTTAAAATTATATTTCATTATAGAGTTAAATTTTTTTTGTATTGGTAGTTAAAAAGAATATAAATTAATTAATTGTATATTTAATGCATAGAATTTTATAATTAATTAATATTATAAGAAATTTTGAGTTTAAACATTGTCAATGTAATTTTACCGTGTCACTAACATTATTCTATTTATTTGAAAATTCCGAATTTATTATTATATTAAATTTATTATATTTATTATTGTATTTATTATTATATTATATATTATTATTATTATATTATATTAAAAATATGAATAACATTTTTCTAGTAATTTTTTATTGTTATCATATTTTATATTTTTAAAGAATATATTATATATTTATATTTTTAAAGAAGCAATTATAATAATTGCAAATTATTTTATGCAATCGTAATAAAGTGTAAATGTAATACTTTATAATCATTTATTTCTATTAACATTAGACCTATAAATATGCTCTTTGATGTCTATCTTATATTAGTGAACCGATAACGAAATGATATTTTATTAAGGTATGTGGTATTAAAACTTGAGTTTGTAAAAAACCTGTAATATAATTTATTTAATAAATTATTAAAATTTAAATATTTCTAATTATTTTTTAATTATAAATTATATAATAAATATATAGATAATGAATTATAAAACGACATTTGAATCACCTGGTATATAAATTTTAAAACATTTTATAATAAATACAGAATTAATAGTAAAATATTTAATTATTGAAAATTTGTAGTATTATTTTGATACATAAATTTTTTATTATGACGGTAATAGTTTTACTTATTTTAGGTAGATGCACTATTTGGTTTTTTTATACTTAAAGTTAAAATGCTTAATTACTTAATATGAATAAGTATTCGAAATATATATTTACATAGTAGAAATATATCGTAAAATGAATTATAATAATAAATTTTTTAAATTTTATGGAAATATTTAATTTAATACTTTATTTAGCAAATTTTAAAAATAATAATTTTTTTACTGAATTTATTAAAACAAAATTTTTTTTAATTAATGAATTGAAATCAACTTAATATTTAAATAAGTTGATTTTTTCAACAATTATAGAATAAGATATTCTTTTTCATAATAACCTTTTGAATACATTGTTTTCTAAATTTTGTTTATACAAATTAAAAATAATTTTAATATATTTATTTATAATTGTAAAACGTAAAAACAAATAAATAAAAAAATTTTAATAGCAAATGCGACATCACATTTGAGGTGTTGAATAATTTAAATAAAAATAAATTAATCTCCTCTCAGAGACAAAAAATAAAGCTAAAATTGAGTGAAAGGAAAGACTAAAAAATAATACAAATAGTAAAAGACCATGCATTTAGGAACGATCAAAAGTAGTGAAAAAATAGTGCGGAAAAGGGTTTAGCAAGAACGCGTACAAGAAAACAATGGTTACCAGGGGTTCCATATTGAAAGACGCGCAAAAGTGCGCGAGCTTCTGGAAGGACGAAGGTGCGGAAGGTATAATGCACCAAAAAGGGATCTCGACTAGTTTGAGAATGAAGGTAAAGGTACGGCGTAAAAGGATAGCAGGTGCTTTGTCACGGCACAAATGTATCTGGAGGCTGGTCTGACAGTCCTCGTTTCTGAAGATCTGTGGGAGGGGAAAGAAGGCAAGTCTGTATCTTTGCTTTGACCCTCATCGTTTCTTTGCCGTCTTCCATCGTTCGCGCGATATCCTTTGCCATATATGACTGTAGTGTTCCTCCATTTCCATCTTTTAATCGCACCCTACCTGCCTCATTCGTGGAGCACGTGCTCTTTCATTCTTCGCCGCTGAGAAATCACTAGATGAGAGATCACTAGCTTTTGGCTTCTACCAATATAGCTTGAAACATATATTCAAATATCCTATATTGTTTTTTAAGAAAAATGAGTGAAGTATTTAAATAGAAAAAACTTTGTATTTCAAAGGATTTTTACGCGTATTCATAAAATTTTGTAGTTGAAAACCATATCGTATATACGTTAAATGCTGATAAAAAAGTTAAAAAATCTTTTATTTATAAATATTTTTTTTAGTTTTGAGTTAAATATTGATTTTGCTTATCTTTTAGTTACAACTGTTTTTTTAAATGAATATTTTAACTGAAATATACAACGAACAATAGTTTTTTAAAATTAAATAAAAACGATATTTTTCTAAAATATAATTAAATTTTTTTAATTTTAATATTAAAATCCAAATACAATCATTCTAAAAACAAAATTTTAAATAAAATCTTAGAAAATTAAGAAATCTTTTAAAATTGTATAAATTAAATAGTAATTTAGTTTTGTTCTACAGTACTTTTGACATTGTTTTATAATTTTATTTTGAATGAAAAGAAATATTCATTTTATATAATTTAATTAAATAAAGTTAGTATCAATTTTTTTTTAATTTCTTTTTTTATTGCAAATACATGCTTAACATAAACGTTATTACAAACAATATATTAGCATCTTATATTAAATAATTTTAGTTACATATCTAATTCAATTTATTATTTTACTTATTTTATAAGGTTTCTTTTTAATTTAACATAATTATATTATTTAAGAGTTTTTAATGAAATAAATAGAAAATATGAAATAATCGAATACATCTTATTTCAATATTTTTTTGTAGCATATTTTTTATAGTTTCATTTTCAAGCATTTAAAATAATATTTGAAAAGTTCTCGACACATTTATATTTAATATTTAAAAGTTTTTTAAAATTGTTATTCTTTATAAATTTAAAATATTGAGAAAATAATATTTGAAAATTCTTCAGTTAATAATAGTCGATACTATTTCTTAATTGTGTATGATTTTTACTAATTTAAAATAATATATTTATAATATAATCATGCAATATACTTTCTTAACTTTGTTTAACTAATTTTTTGAATACAAAATAATAAGGTATAGTTACAAATAATTTTTTACACCTTGGAAAATTTTAATTGAATAATATTTGTAATTTATAATTTCTTACTATTCGAATTAATAATGTTTTGTAAGATGAGAATCGATACCAAAAATCTAATTTTGATAATTAAATTTTTAAAATAAAGTATTATTATATTGTAGATAACATATATCAATACATAATTACTGGCATGATTGTAAAGAGACATTCTAATACAGTTTTTCAAGTATGAAGTTGAAAATCTTGATATGTACATGTAAAGAGGCATACGTTTTTTTCAGAGAGGAAAACAAGTCAAAGTATTACGAGTTGCTACTTACAGTAACAATAAAGTTAACAAAATCATTTTTATTTCTTAATTATGTTTATTTGAATCCTGAAGCATATTTCTTGATTTAAGGTTGTATAAGTAATCTGTCTATATAGTAAGAATGATTAGAAGAGTAACCGCATATTTGAGAAAGACATTATATAATCTTAATGGTGCAACGGTAAAGGAGGGATGAAATTGCCCATTGCTTACTTATTTTTTGTCTAACTCGTTTTATACATTTCTTGTTCTTTCGTATAGATTTATATTTGTATATGTTTTGTTTTCATTTTTTCATTTAAGCTTTTTCTCTTTTTTCGAACATAACAGGACATTCTTTTCGCCTTTAGCCGGAATTTGCACGTATGTAATATATCGACATTCGTAGAGATCTCCCGAATTATAACACGAGTACCATCATTTTAGGTTATAATTTTCGAGTATATTTTTTAGAAAATAGATAAAATTCCTTTGAATAATAACAAATATATAAAAGTACTAAAATAAATTGAAAAATGAATTTTAATAAAATATACTTAAAATTAATTGTATGATATTTTTCTTTTTAATCTTTTTTTTTCTTTTAATTATATAATAAAAAAATTTAACAATTTCATAAATCTAAAATTTTATCATATAAAAAAGGGTAGAATAATATCGGAAACTTTTAAATATAAAAAAAACTTTCAAATATAAATAAAATTATTTAAATATTATTCTATTGTATGCAATAATATTAAAGAAGTTAATTTAAATATGTTATAATAATGAAATTATATCGAAGATTATAAAAGAAAAAATTAAATCTTTTATAATTATATTATCGAAACATAGATATGTATAACATTATATGTATATACAGTATTAATATTCTCATTTTAAACTTCACATGATAAATACAAATTTATATTTTATATTAGTCATACAAAAATTTTATTATGAATTGAATTATAAACATTATTAATACTTTCAAAGCTTTATTTTTTATTTTTTTTAATAATCTTATCACCATTAATTTAATTGATTCATTCTAAATGATTTTTAAAATTAAATTAATATAAAATATTGTTTTTATACCATCTGAGATGTAATATTAATTTGAATATAAGTTTGTACATTTTTCATTTTTCATTAGAAATTAAAAAATTAAATTTTTATATCTAAAATGATGAAAGCTACTCATAATAAGTATTTTATATTATATTTAATTTTTTCATTTAATTGGTGTTTTAAAAAATTATTATTTATTTTATGCAAAATATTTAAGAAATATAGTCACAGCCAGATATTTTATATAAAACAAAATAAAATAAAATTTTAAAAGGCATCTTACTAATGTGAAATGATTAAATGTGTTAATTTTCATGTAACACTAATATTTATATTTAGTTCTCTCAGCACTAAGTTAAAATGACTTAATGAGACATTCATGTTCACAACATGTTCAGAAAGATTTTTATTGTAAAAGGAAACATCATTATTATTATTATTTATTTATTTATTTATTTAAAATATTGTGCATATCTTAAATCAACATTTCTTTATATATATATATACCTATTAAATGTACCTATTATAAAATACTTTTACGTTTATATTTACATATCATATTTATTTATTCATTTATTCTTTCTTCAATCTTCAATCTTCTTCTTTCCTGCCACCACCTTGTTCCTCTGCAGCAATATTTCTTTTTCTCTGCTCATTGAATCATGTACAATATATTTATATAATCCTTATCATCTTCTATAATATGCTTCTCCTTGATTACTTTAGATCATATGACATTGCTCACGTCCACCATTGGTGATTTGTTGTATTATTTTGTTTATTGAACAATCTGCATATTTTTCCACATTTATTAGCCAGTGTTTGTTGTCTTTCATTTCTTTAACAATTCTAAATCTCGATAATATCTTCACTTAGTGATTTATTTTTTCTCCTTCTTTCTTTCGTATACAAATTTTTTTTCTTATAAAATGATGTGTGTAATGTTACGTTCTTCTTCATACTATTCGTTTACTCTATTTATCCAAATTTGCTTTTGTTGATTTACTTGTAAAACTTCTATGTTTTCCAATATTATTTGTCTACACACTATTTTATTCTTTCTAAAAGTAAGTTGAATACCCAAAATATGCCAAAAAATTAATCCTTTTCACCACATACTTTTTCTCCCTCCTTTGTCTTTCTTTTATATTTTTCAAAAACTTTTCCTTCTTCTATTCTTATCTTTATGATTTTTTTGAGAATTTCTGTGTCTGCACTGTATATTTTCTTGTCTTCAAAATCAATTGCTCTCTTTGTTGCTGTTGAAATAAAAACTCTGCAGGTATTTTATTATATAATTATTTATTTGATAAAAGTGAAAAAATACAGCTGTAATAGATGTAATAAAGCATTTTGTCTTTATAAGTATTAATATGAATATAAACGTGTATATACGTTTCTTACATACGCTAAATATTTTAGCCATACTTAAAAACCATTACATCTAATAATGGTGTTTATGCGTGCCATATTATGCGTAAATACCATTGAACGTTCCCAGATTCGAGTCAAGTATCATCGTGAAAAAGATTTCGACTATGTTTATTATTTATGTCTTTATCGTAAAATTATTAGGGCTATGGTCAAATATATATCTTAAGAATATATTTCTTATAGTTTCCTTTACCTCCAGTTGATATTTTTAGTTTCAGCATTAAAATGTAATCTGGTGTATTTTTTCTAAATTCAGTATCTATTTTATATATTTTGTTTATCATTTCTGTTTTCTCACAGCTTTTTCACCCCAAATTTTAGCTCTGTATAATCACATATGTTCTATCAGTGCATTAAGTATTTCCATTTTTGTTTTGAAATATGTCTTATAATATTTTTAAACCATCTTTCTGAAAAGTCAATACTTCTCTTAATACAATATTCGTACTTTCAGCGATATATTTTATTTGTTCTGCGTTTCTATTATTTTCATTAAACATCTATGCTAAATATACGGATCGTGTAACTGTTTATATTTTGTTTCCTTTCCATCTACACTCGGCCTTTTTCTTTCTTCTCTCTGTTGTCGTGAATTTAATTTATTTTCTTTGTGTAAGGTCTTTATTTCTGCATAGTTTTAAGTATTCTTAAAAGTGAATTAGTTTCACTTTGTTATTTGTTATAATTACTGTCTTGTCTGCATAAATAAGTAATCTGATTTATTTTTTCTTCTTTTTATGACTAAGCTTCTAGATTTCTTCAATTCCTTTTCCAGATCTGTTAATGCTATATTAAATAACGTTGAATTCATCATTGAATCAATTATTGAGATTATTCTTTGCTTCACTCCTGTATTGTTTTCTATTTCCTCAATTATCTCACCTTCTATTTTAGTTTCTACCTTTGAACATCTATGATGTTCATTCATGGAATCAATAAAATACTTTTTTATTTCTGTTTTATTCATATTCTTCCAAATCTTCTTTCTATTTATCTTGTTAAATACTGCCCAAAGAAGATATTTTTAATTTTTGGTTTGAAGTACATTCTAGTATCGTTTATTAGAAAAATGAATAAATAAAGTCATCTTATTGATTAAAATTTGGTTATCTAATTAAAATTTTATATTTACATTATGATATTTCTTATTTAAAAATATGATGTTTGAAAGTATTTTAAAAATATCAAACTCTCTAAATATCTTTATATTCAACTCTAAGTTAGTTTTTGTATTATATTTATATGCTCTCATTTTTATCAATATCAATAAATAATACTAATTTTACGTATATATTTAATTCATTATCACTCTAACAAATATTTAATTTTTCAGAAAGACTTAAATAATTAATTTATCTTATCTTATTGATCACGACAATTTTTTCTATGAAAAATTTGAACACTATAACGAATCAACGATAAAATATAAAATTTTATTTGTTTTTTTTAAATTAATAATTATTCCAATTATCCTTGTAATTCATCCTTATAATTATACGCAATTATTTTTGTTTTTATAATATAAATTAATTATTTCTTTAAGAAAAGCTTTTAAATTTTTAAGACAATAAAGGAAATAATAATATTCACATAGTTATTAATTTTTGAAACACTTAATTGTAATTTTATTATTATCATAATTTTATTTTAAGTTACATGATATTAATACATATCATCCATTGTAAAATTTTATAACAAAATTAATATTCGTATATGCATACAGTATATAGATATAATCATACGCAATCATAAATTATAATAATCAATAATCAATCATAACTAAAAATGTATTATTTTATGACAATATTTTTATTCATAATTATATTATTTATACGTAAATATATTAATTATAATTATTTTTAAATTTATGACAATTTTAATAGAAAACTTATTCTATATTTAAATTATTATTATTGCACGTGCACATGCATGCATCGGTTATGGGTATATATATTTACATATATTTATATTTATATTTTGTATTTTATGTAACAATGGTCATATATTTTAAAGATAAATGTGAGGTCTAAAATGTATAGATGAAATTTATTCCAATAAAAGAATATTTTCAATTGTATTATAGACATAAAAATACATTGAAATATGTAATATTTGGAAGTGTCTTATGGCATTACTTCTTTTTGGACCAAAGTTCTTTGAAATACATCATTTGCTTAAATGTTTATGGTGTAACCACTGTTCAATATAATATAAAAAAAAAATTATTTGGATATACAAATACATTGATTCTAATTTCAGTGGCAAAAAACGCTAATGGAGATAAATATTAAAAGACATTACATGTGAATTGCTGTTCCAATGGTACAAAAGAAAAGTCTCTATGTCAAAATTTTACTGGTAATAAAAAAAAGGAATCTATACGATAAATTTTAATGATCCAGATTATGAAGAATTCAAGAGAAACATTGTTTATTGATGCAAAAACAAACTATTTACGTTTCACATATTTTATTTTTATTCCATGGGATCAAATCATTTTATCGATTTATCTGTAGATTTAATCACAGTATTGATTTATTTGTGAATCAAAATCTGAAATTTTTGCTGCAATTATATTAAAATATTTTTAAATTAAATTTCAAATTTTCAAATTTTCTTTAAAATTTTATAAATAACAGATTTCTTTTAACACCTAATCAAAATTATCAGAATCTAATAAACAATACCATTGAACATTTTTTCCTATGATGATTATTGAGTAAATCATTTTGAAAGATAGGGAATAATTTTTACGAAGGAAAAATGTGCGTGTTTAATTAAAATGTGAGCATAGACGCTAGAGAGCGAAAGAGAGAGAGAGAGAGAGAGAACAAAAAAGAAAGATAAAAATAGATTAACTGAAATAAAGAGAATCAAGAAAATCAAGATACGACAAAGATTTCTATGACGCGGATCACGACCTTGAATCTGCAGGTACTAGTGGTTGCTCGATGTATGTACCAAGCCGATGTAACATGGGCTTTCATTTCAGACAAGGTCATGATTTTTTCTTTTATCTTTTTTCGAACCTTTTTAATTTGAACTGTTAAGTTAAAGTAAGTTAAATTTTAAAATAATTAGATATATTTTTATGTATCTTATAAACCATATTTACTTAATTCATATATATATATTATAAAAAATAAAATTTTTAAAGTTATAATAGTTTTTAAAGTATAGTATAGATTTTTTATCTATTTTCACAAACTTTTTTAGTATATAATCTTATATGTATATAATAAAATGTATAATATTTACGAAAATTTAATAATAGAAGCATGCGTTTATGCGTTATACAATATTTTGTTAATTTTTCATTATTATTTTATATATATATATTTGAATGAATAATTATTTTTGGCTAAGTGATATTTAATGAAGGCATAATTAATTTTAATTTTAATTTTTTTAATTATATATTATAAATTTCTTTTTACAATAATATTACTCATACTTTTAATACATTGTTTTTGAATCATATTGCTTCTAGACAATTATAAATCATTTTATAACTTATTTTCTTTTTAATATTGTATTATATTATAAATTGTATCATAAATTCTACTTGTATTGTAAAAAATTTTTATTAAATTAAATAAAATAGTACCGATATCTTAAGGGATTGCTATAGTATTTTAATGTAAAATATTAATTGATATTGTTCCTTTTTTTTAGTAATTATATTATAGTCGTTTTCATATAATATATGTAGATTATCAATGAAAAGTATATGATAAACTATCAATCATAGTTGCTTAAATGTTTTTCTATATTATTGGAATGTCAATATTAAATTAATATCATATGTTATATTAATATAATATTATAAATTTTAAAATAAATTCAAATTAAAACATTGTTTTCAATATCTTAACCTTTGAAGTACCAGTATATAAGAAATTAAATGGCATGCAGTTGAATGTAATTTGTAAAATATTTTTAGTTAGTAAAAGTCATTATTTTATCTCAAAATTAATATATTAACTATAAAATTTTAATAAACATCTTTTGTCTTGGATATAAATAGGTATATACTGTTACAAAATTATTCATGAATAGATATAAAGACAATAATTAAAATCTTATTTATTTTTTCAACCAAAAAATTATTCTTTGCTTAGCATAAAATTTAGAGGTTTTATCATCAGCATCAACATCATCATCATCATTATCATCGTTGCCGTCGTCGTCGTTTAATATAATAATAATAATAATAATAATAATAATAATAATAATAATAAAATAATAATACTAATAATAATAATAATAATAATAACAATAATAATAATAATCATCATCATCATCATAGTAATATATACAAATTTTCAAATTTTAGATAATATTTTTCCATATAAGTATTTTAAGAAAAGAACCATAGAAAAAATGTTTTAATGCAATGAAAAGATTTGTATACTTTTCATAATTATATGAAATCTTGATAATTTCATCAGTATATAATTTTGTAGTAATACTATATTACATTTCAAATTACTTTTATTCTATATGATTAACACTAAAACAATAAATAAAATTAGCTTATTTGATGATCTCAATAGATTTAAATTATTATTTAAAAAAATAGTTAGTATTAATAAAAAATTTTTATAGAACAATATTATTTAAAAAATTTTTTTTTATATTATTTTTTTAGAATCCTTATTCGTTTCTTGGTAAACTTTCTCTTAATAAAATTTATATTTTGTGTTGTATAATAAAAATGTTTTGTAATTTAAAAAATAATATCATTTATAAAGTGTGGCTTCTTGTTTTTTAAACAACATATAATGAAATTCGGGTATGAGAACATTATATGTTTCGACAATAAACCTTTTAATATAAATGAAACAAATGGATCCTCAAATTAATTATATTAATTCTAAATTGGTAGTAGAAAACTGATATTATTATAGATGTACAACATCTCTGATTTATTTATACCTCTTATCTTCTATCTATACTTAGAAAAATATTAGTTCCTTATTTCTCATCTATTTGTTCTTCGTATAAACTCTCTAAACACCGATCATCCTTTATATGAAATGCAAACGACTACTTAAAATTCCTATTTAATTTTGGTTAGTGAAGAAATTGGCCTGAAAAAAAGATTATCGAAGAAAAAGAACATCAAAAAAATAGGATAAAGTAAATAGAAAGGAGAATTTGATTTTACCGATCAACGAGGGTCTGCAACGGTCACACGATGTTTATACGCTCATTTACGTCATTACCTTATGCTAATCGATACCTACACCTGTCCAAATTTTACATGCCTCAATATCTACATAGTTCCAAGAAAAAAAGAGAGAGCTTGAGATTGAATTGTGGAACTCATAATTGAAAACAAAATTCGTTTGCTCAACTAATATGCATTTGTTTTAATTTTTTTATTTAATTATACATTAAAATATATTAAAAACAAAATATGTTTAAATATGTTAAATTATCATCAGCATAACAATAGTTTTGTATATATTTTTATATTTTGCATATGATCTTTAATTTATATCTATGCGGTCCAGTTCTGATAGTAATCAAATAATTAACGAAACATATATTCTGTAAATTAGTACTTTACCAAAAAATTTAGTAAATACGATTATATAAAAATTATAGATAATTATATTTTGATAATTGACTAATATTTTAAGTAATTTTAAATGCATACGTTAACTGATAATTTCAATCAAGTTAATCGTACCAATCCTGAGGAAGTATATGTTTTTACAGTTTTAAGCTATAACTTTGTATTTATAAATACTGCAAATTTCAACTATTAAAGAGTACCTTTATCCTTTTTTATATAAAATTTTAAATAAATAAAAGAACTTTTTGTTTTTTTCATTGTTTTACAATATTTAAAGAAGTCATATGCTAGTAGTATTATCTTAGTATATGTATTAAGTTTAGTATTTATGCGCGACATAATTTCATCCATTTAAATAGATAAAGGAAAATATTAAGTTCTATATATGTAGGAATTATGATATTTCAATTTAGATAAACTATAACTATCATAGTTTGATTAGTTTTGATTAATTTAATATATGGAATAGATAGTGTATGGGTTGGAAAACGATAAACAAATTAAGTTTTGGTGTAGCAATCGTTGAATTTATCTAATCGTTAAATCATTAATTAAATATTTTTTCATAATAAAATTAACTATTATTGAAGATAATTAGTACCAACAATGGAATTATTTGTAGATTCTCGTAGGCTTCATATGTATTTCCATCGTATGGGCAATTATTGCAATTAAACGTTTATTCTAGTATTGCCTGCATTCGGTTTAGCAGTTCTATTAATATCGGGCGCAATAGTCAATTTTTCGATCACGAAAATAAAGACCTAGGGTACTTATGAAAGGTTTGGACCTGTATATTATATGAGAATCAAAGTATCACAGATACTTATTTTGTCCATAGAAGGTAAGTACGTTCTTCTTACGTTCTTCGGCGGTCAGTGCTTTATTGTGCAACGAAAGCGACTAAATAAAATAATATGATGTGCGACACGGAATGGTAGTGATGAAGTTCTCTGTATATACTCGTGATTTTTCTCGACAAAAACAAATTTTTCATTTTTGAGTTTTTTTACTTGAATACTTGATGTTAATGTATCATTTGATACTAGATTAGAGATAAGAACGTGCAAAAGGTATATACCTCAAACATGTGCCATTTTTAATTTAACTATTCTGAAGATCATCACTTCTTTACTTGTTGCGCTACAAATTTAAGAGAGAACTTCGTGTTTCTTCCTACGTTTCTAATCCGAGGTACGTGTCTCTTTTTTACTTATAAGTACTAAAAAGTCAGAGTAACCTTGTCATTGTCCATACTATTTTTGGCAATATATAAATTTTATATTATATTTTGCTGATTTAATATATATTTTTAGAAATACTTTAAAAATAAAGCTATTGATTCAAAAAAATTTTTTTATTTTTTTATGATACTTTGTACATTGTATACAAATATTTAATAAGTTCGTATTTTATAAATTTGCTTGTGAATAATATTCAGTGATACATAAAAATAAAATGTGATATTTTCAGATTAATTTTATTTTACTATAATAAAATCAGTTAATTAATATAATACATTGAAAATATTTATATCCATAAAGCATGTTTAATGTATTTTTTTAAATGTGTTAAATTAAATGCTATTTTTTTAAATGTGTTAAATTTCAAAATCCAGGTTGAATGCAAAAAGTAACTTTAATTTAAATTAATATGTATTAAAATACGAATGTAAATTGTAAGTTTGAAAGATAGCATTATTTAAATTATTTTTATTTTATTTTTAAATCATTAAATAATTATTATTTTTATAAATTATAAAAAGTAGAATTAAGGAAAATTAAATCAATTTAACGATTTTTTACATCATTTTTTTAGGATTCACATTTACGACATCCTTCTACGAATACGAAATCATATTTAAAATTGATAATAGCTGACTCAAATTCTTATTAGAATTATATATAAATATTTTTACAAATAATATGAATTATACTTTCCAAATGAATTTTTGAAAAACTTTTAAATAAAAAAACAGCAAATAATGTAAAGAACTACTCTGATTTGGAATTCCTTTTATGAATATACTGTCGATGAAATGTGCATTGGCATAATAACTTTTATATGAGCAAACGTTTAATTGTAATTAATTGTAATTGAAAACATCATTGTTTTTCCATCGAGGTTGAGATAAAAGAATAGGAGAATAACTAAATTCTTATTTATGTAATCAAGCATAAGCTTCTACTTCATTTTACATAAGTTTACAAGGAATATGTCGTTACTTCTTGATGATCGAACTGAGGACCTCAATATGTTATACCAGACACAAACCTAATAAGGACGATGGCCGCAGTTCAGGGCCCTAGAAAAGGAGTGGGAGTGCTTTGAGAGATGAAGAACAAACTCGGAAAGTGATTGGATGGTGCGGGAGGCAAAGTAAAAAGCGCGCGCGTGCGCGTCGGTGAGATCGTATCGGACTGCTCTCGAGCAAGTTTACGTAGAAATTCGCGTTCTGTGCTGTGCTGCCGTGCGTTTCGGGCGGCGCGTTCCTTCATTGCAAGCGGGAGCCTTTAACTTTGCAGTAGCAAGAGCAAAGTAGTCTCTGTCTTTCTTTGACTTTACCTGGTATCGCACTGCGAATCGTCTTCCTTCCTCCCTTGCTCGTATCCTTCGTCGTACATACATTATCAAGGAGCAAAAGAAAGAAAAGTAGGCGCACGACGATGGCTGGAGGAGCAGGGCTTCTTCACTAGTGCTTTTCTTTACTGCTGTTGTTTTAAATGTCGCTTTCTTATATAGGATTCCTGTATGGTACAAGTTTATTGTTTTTTTACTTTCTTTGTCGTGATCTTCGTTCCATTCTTTCATTTACGTTTTTTTTCGTTTTTTCTTCTCCAGTTTTTGTTCGATGTTTTTCTTTTTTGGATTTTACTTGCACCAATTATTTATAGACTTTTACGCCCAATTTTAACTATTTTTTATCATTCATAAAAAAAAAAACTTTTCCTTATATATTTATAGATATTAGATTGTTTATTTTAGTTGTACTATAAAACTAGTGAAATGTTAGACAGAGACTCAATGTTTATTATTTTTATTTGGATAGAGAAATTTATATAAAAAATTTAAATAGTTATTTAAATAGTTAACTTAGAACGGGTAATAAAAAAAACCAAAAATAATGAAAAGATATTTATTATATAAGAGAACTTTTTTAAATAAAGTTTATGTAAAACTATTATATTTACTTCTGAACTTTGTTAAATTTCATCAAATTTTAATAATTTTAATTTAATTTAAATCAATTTTTTATTTTTATATTTAGAGCATATAAAAAATTTTAAAGTAGAAAATTAAAAGTATTAAATGTATGTTTTAGTCTCCAATGTGATAAAGCAATCTGTGATCACAGATGTAATCAAAATCAAGAGAAATAGTAAGACTTTATTTTTCTTTTAACCATATCAACGTAAATCTAATGCTAATAATATTTGATTAAATATCTGTAGATAATTCATTTGAACGAAGCATTAACTATTGGGTATTCTATTCTAGAAAATTTTAAATATTACATTGTGCTTTATCAAAGTGCTTTGAAATCTATGTCTTCGTTCTTTGATCTACTGTAGGATTGAGCTTCTGATGATTTTTTAATTATTTATTTCTGAAGTTTTCGTTAGTAACGACTTTTGGCTTCAATGTCTGTCTCTTTTTTGCTCATCTGATGCTTGGCTTCTGGAAAGATTCTCGAATATGGGACTTCATTCACGAAGATCGCTACATCGTCGCCTCGCAACTTGGACTGTTATTCAGTTGTAGACATATATCTTGGTGAAATAGATTTAAACTACTTAATATGTTGTAACAACTTTTTTAAATCTAAACAACATATTTATATAGTATTTCTAACCTTTTATTATATAACCTAATTTTTATTTTATTCTAACCTTTTATATATAATGGGAGGTGTTGATTTAGCAAATTTTCGATTGATTCAATAGAATTTTATAAAGCTAACAAATATACAGAAATCTCGGGATTCTTTCTCTTATATAATAAAATTAACTATAAACGTAAATTATCAATTTTATAATAACTAAATTTGACTCGCATTGTACACATTTTTTCTAACCTGCTATACAAGTACACGATCTTCGACTACAAAAATCATATACGTATATCCTAATTACTGATGTTTCTGTCTAGAAGTTTTATTATAAAAAAGTATTAGTCGGTTTTAATTAAATTTATTATCCAACCATTCATTATATATATATTATATTATCTTACATTTATTCACTATAATTAATACAAGTAAATTTTTTTTTAATGATGTTAAACATGTATTACTATAAATAAGTAAGTATTTTTAATAATATTAAACAAAAATTAATTGAGTAAAAATAAATAAGATTGATAATTGACATTTATTAAATTAATAGAAGTTTTTCAATTCATATAAAAAATTAATTAAGATTAAAAATAATAAATAAGATATTTTAATTCTTAAGGCTTCCAAAAACTAATTAAAATAAGCCACTACAATTGCATCCAATAGCTGCGACGCTAAGATGATGGCATGACAATGCCGATAAGTATAAGTAACATATTTATGTTTGTAGAACTGATACAACCCTACCAGACGTATCAAAGAAAGAAACGAGTAAGAAACAGAGGGAAGTTAACGCGAGAAAAAGCGCATGCGATGGTCATATCGATGTGCAGGTTGCACGCAAGGTGGGCAACAGTTACATGCCGACCAAAACCAACATATAAAGTGCCGTGAGCTTATCCCGGAACCCTTGACTTTTATGAGCCTATGTGCAACGCGAATCCGTGCCGTTCTAGAGTGAGAAAGCTTAGAAGGGTAGGTGAAAAAGAGAGAGAGAGATAAAACGTTTGAAAAGGAGAGGCAAGGATGATCGGTTCATAAAGCATTCGCGTTCTCTCGACTCGTGGTTATTCGCCCAGTCACAAATCAACTCAGCTGAATCGCATCGGGCTGCAGTGTTTTAGTGGTTTCTCTCCTTCAACTTGTATGTATGCGCGGATTAGTATCCGTACACCGATCGTAAACACAGAGACTCTCGGTGCGCGTGCACTTTGTATATACCGCTCGTTGGGTTGTTGGTTTAAACGTTCTTGCAGAAAAGAGTAATTATTGATGGTGGTATTAAATGAAATCTACACTTCTTGTACATGTACTGAATTACGCTTAAAAAATAATTATGGTTCTTTAAAAGACAAGAATTTCAATAAAAGCAACAACATTTATTCTTGTACATTTACTTATACAAAATTTATACTTACCTTCGTATTTATATTTATATTTTTACAAAATGTGTTAATGTTTAGAGAAATCCTATAGTACCATTAAAATAAACAAATCTATAAATTAATTTGAATATACATTTTTTTTACATTTTATTTTTATGCTATATATATATTTTTATGCTAATTTTGTATCCTGGTAATTGACAAACTTATATGTATAAATAAGAGATTATTTGAAAATACAGAGTTTTACTTATATCTTTTAATATAAAAAGTCGTCTTGTATCATTTTCAATTCGTGTGGCGAAAAAAAATTATTTTACAAATAATAAAGAAAATATTAGTCATTTCACGTTTTTTAATTCTAAATATACATTAAACAATTCATCAATATAACTATATTATAGGCTTGTATTAGATAATACAAATCTTAATAATAGTATAATTGCTTTTAGAAGTTAGTTATTGCTTAACATCTCTCGTAAGCTTAAACAGTTTTACGCTAGTATCATCACTAATCTTGAAATGATATTAGATCTCTTATACCTTACTTCCGTACAGAAACATTTTATCGTCCACAAACGTTGCTTTGTTGCAAACTTCACTCTCGCGAACTCAGCAAAGAGAGTTAGTAAGACGGAGAGAGAGAGAGAAAGAGTAGCAAGATAAGAGGATGAACCGAAGAGGAACTATAGCCAAGCACGATGGGAGAGCAGTACGCACCGGGACGCTGAATATGCACGTTTCTGTGGCCACTTGGACTGCATCACGTCGAACCATGCCGACCGATATCTTCCGACCCTCTCTCTTTCTCTCTTGCTCTTTTCTTGCAGGACGAACCGGTGTGATACACGCAACGATGCTCCTAAATCACTCGAACCGAAGCTCTGCTTCTTTCTACCTCCTCCTCATCTGTATCTTCTTTTCTACCTTTTCCTCATCTGCATCTTCTTCTCTCACTCTTTCTGTCTCATCCTTTTTTTCAATGCTGTTACTCTTTTCCTTGTTTCACGTTGGATCACCTTTACTCTCTTTCTCTCTCCCATCTTTCTTTCTTCCGTTCTTTACGATAAAAAAACGATATATTTTTCTTTAGGTCTGGTGAATCCTTGCCTTTCTATCACTGTTTATTTTTTTCTCTTTCATTTACTCGAGAGACCATACATATACACATTTACATTCAGATACATATAGGCTTTCAGTCGAGTATTTTGGGAATTCCAATGGGTGATTTGAGTTTGCGTGGACGCATTTCTTCTTCTGTAGCCTCTTTCTTTCCTCTGTATTCGCACGTATACGCACCTATAATTATCGGTGCCCTGTTTTGTACAGCTCAGAGCTCAGCTTCTTCTTTCTCGTCTCTTTTGAGCACGCACGGACTATTTCAGATTTCTCAACTTCCAGCCGTACTAAGAAATCCATCCGTCTTTTGCACACGTCGCACCACGGGGAAACCGGAGCGATTTATTTTGCACCCTTGCATGAGAGTTCGTAATAGTATTGTTACGTCTGTCAAAATTTTTTTTCCTTCTTTTATTTCTGTATCGTTCTCTCTATCTATCTGTCTGTCTTTCTTTCACTCCTTATCTTTTTATTTTGTGAGGTCTTGCATTTACGCAAAACAAAAAATGCAGTTTGGTCGAATTACACATGTTTTGATCAGGAACAATTGACATCGGTCCGAGATAAATTGCATACGAAGCCGTTTTATATCTCTAGGGAGACTTTATAAATCAAGTCGAAAAGAGTGTTTACATATATATATATATATGTCACATTTCAGATGTGCTATAACGCATACGCAGGATTTCAATTTTATTCGCACATTTTTACTACGATGAGCTTTTTAAAATGCTATAGTAGTGATGAAAAATAATTTAATTATTTCAGTTATTTTTATTCTGACAACTTTTTTCACGATTTATATAAAACAAGTGCAATTGAAATAAAATAAAAACTAACAATTATGTTGAAATATATTGATTTACACTAAGATATTTTCAAATCGTAAAAAAGACAATGTAAATACTGAAATTTTATTTAAATGTTATGAATTGTGAATGATTTTAAAATTCAATAAATTAAAAATTGATTTTTATTTTTGAAAATATTGAATGAATGAGGTAATAACTTGTTTAACAATAATTCATTTTAAATTCAAACGTTTCACACTTAAAAATAACTGAACGTAAAGGAAATATTTTATTAATTATTAGAATATGAGTATTACAAACTAAAATTAATAAATTAAAATATAATTACAATGTTTTTATACCGTAAATGAAAATGTTACATTATCTTAAAACGATTAAAAATTTTTAGGGATTTAAATTGTAAAATTTAAATCTATAATGAATACCACTGAATCAATTAAATATCGATAATAAAAATTCATATAATAGATTTTCATTAAAAAATCCGTATGAAAGAAGAATGTAATAGTTCTATATATTAACATATGTTATTGTATTTATTTCAGTGAAATAATAATTATAAAATAATAATATTTTTATTATTTTAGTTTATACTTCAGGAAATAATTCTAATTTTATTTGAAAATAATTTAAATATATTCTTTCATCAATTATGGAAAACCTAAATTATGAAATTATGAAAAACCTAACCTATAATTATGAAAAACCTAAATTCGAAATATAAACCTTGAAACTAACAATAGTAGATTAAATTCTGTTTTAACATTAACTAAATGTTTTTGATTTAATTTTGATTTAATTTAATGCATAATTAAATTTCATTTTAAATATCATATTTGAATATTTAAGTTGATATTCAAATTAATGATATTGAAATAATTGTGTATATTTACTACAAAATATATTTGTATTACCTTTTTTTAAAATCGATAAAAATTATTTAAAAGTTTATAAATTACATTAAAAAATTATATTGAAACAAATTAATTCAAAATAACACCGGAAATTATCATATTTGATAAAAATAAGCTTTTTATAGGTAACAAAAATCATTACCGTTTAAAGAAATAATACCCAATTAAAATAAAAATCCTTTTGACTATTTATTTTTTACAATTTATCGTTAGATTAAGACCTTAAAAAATACTTAACTAGGAAAATTGAAAAACGAGAAAAATAGAAGAGATAGATGTATACGATTTTCCGAATTTTTATATAATTCCAAATAAATAATAAACGTAGCATCGTCTACTGAACCCACAACACATTGTAAACAGATGAATTCTATGGTAGGCTTGTATACGTGCACGAGATCTCGTAAGCTGGAATTCTTGATGATGTTTTCCCTAGAGAAGCTTGAATGCTTTGTATTTTTTATCGTCCAGTCGAAATTCTTGATAACATTTGATTTGTTTCAATCGTAAATAACGATGACAACGCACAATATGTATCCTGTGTCTAATATGAGGAAAGAGAAGAAAAGAAATGCATGTTCAAACATTATTTTGTGGTCATTCAATTTTTGTATATATTCTTCTAACACGTGATTGAGAGATTTTTTCAAATTAGTCACTATGCGTTTTACTATGATGTAAGATGACATTATACAACCAATACAGATGGAATTTATATTATACATGATAATAGATATTTTGAGAACTTATAATCGCCATAAGATTAGAAGGGAATTTATATTAGGAAAATTCATTATTTTAAATCCATTTCAAATTGTAACTAAAATCAATTATTTGTCCTTATTTAATATATTGTTTATAATTAACGTAAATTACTTTATAAAAAACTTTTGATAAAGTTTAAAGCCTATCAATTAATAATCCTTAAAAAAAATTTAATTTTTTATATTAATAAGTGATTGGGTTTACTAGTTGGTAAAAAAAATTTTTACCCTTAATTTTTCTATTAATAAATAATTTATTATAAATATATTTATTCCGTATAAATTTTAATATTAAATCGTTAAACAGAGTTAAATACAATAATATTATAAATATAATTCTATTGCATTCAACATTAGGTGCCTATTGTGATATTTTTTATACAAAAATCATTAGAACTCTCTACAATTTAAAAAATTTAAGATTAAGTTTTTAAATAATTATTGTTAATTATTCGATAATAATAAAAGATTGAATTAAAAAACCACAGTAGTAGTAATATCTTATAACTGCTCATCGGAAGAAACGATGTAGAGATTATGAAATACGTGTTCTTACGTATTGGTAGAATATTTTGAGAGATTTCGTTACACAGGCATTTATTTCCTCAATAACTAAGAATAAAGCGTTATTATAACTGACGATAGAAATGGGTTTCACACCATTTTCATCAAATCATTTATCATAAAGCTGAAAATTATTCATATCATAATTAAAAATCACTGCATTAATCTGATGCATAATATGATAAAGTTAAAAAAATTATTTAGATCTTAATAGAAATTATTCTAATCAACTTTATTCATAAATCAGTAAATGTTTATATTAATTTTTATTTTTATAATTCTTTAATATTATTAAGTTACATCTTTAATTTTATACGATTCGTTTTATTAGTTATAGTTATTATATCTCTACTTCTGTTATTAAAAATATAAAATTAAATATTAATATTAAATTGATTTTAAATAAAAATAGAATTTTGGTTATAATTGATTCAGAATTGATGTATACACAGTATAAGAATGGTCTTAGAACTAATGAATGTTAATTAACAATTAGCAACTATATAAGATATTTTTTTTAATATACATTTAGATAGATTTAAAAGACGTTTTTAGATAATAATTGCTTTGTGCAAAATATGTTTAATATTATTCTACTAAAACCCTGCAATATGAATTATAAGGTATTTTTTACCAACAACAACTATTATTTCTTATTTAAAAGAATAAATTTATAAATGTATTCTAAACTGTATTCTAAGAAAATGTTTAATTAATCTCCGATTGACATATATATGTGTATACATTTATTTTTTAAAGTGATACTAATCGTTTTATAATAATTTGAATTCATGTTATTTCATATGATAATTTCAAAACAGAATTTCAGTTTAAAATATCTATTATTACTTACATCGGATATTATACTTTAATAAAAAATTTAGTTTTAATTGAAATTTATAAATCGTAATTAACATATGCAGAAGAAAAAGTATGTGAAAAATGAGGTATGTCAAAAATATATAAAATTTAGCAGAATGTGTAATTGAATAAAATATAATGTAAAATTTTTAGTTTTTAGTTAAATTATGGGAGTAAATTTTTAAATAATTAAATATCATTTTTTAAAACTCTCGCAAAAACTTTATTTATTTGTTCAACATCATTATTAACTATCAAAATTCGTTTTATAATAAAAAGAAGAAAAATATACGAGTATTATAGTTACTTTTGTCAAATATATATCTAATAATTCAAACTTTAAACGAAGAAATATTCAGAATTAACTTATTGTATATAATTAATGTGGTTAGAAATAATTATTCCTAAAATATAAGCTATTTATCATTTAATATAAATTTTGACTACTTTGATTTGTAATATAATAAGTTATATAATTCTATTTTTTATTAAATAAATAAGTTTTTAGAATAAATTATTACTAAAAGAAAGTAGAAAAATCGTATTTATATAAATATATTTTAAATAAATAAATAGTAAAATAAATAATGTATTTTTTGTCTGAGCTATAATGTAATTTATATTTATTTTCTTTAAATGCAAGTTAACTAAGATTTTTCATTAAGTCTAACTTAACAAATACACATAATTAAAAAATGGTAGTATGTTAATTGAAATGAAAAAGAAACAATTGTGATCGCAAAGACCGAGTTATAAAGCAATAAAGAGGGAGAGAAACAGTTGACAGAAGATATAGACACGGTGTGATGGTAAGGGGTAGATACAGACAGGGTTAGACAGAGAAGAGAGAGAGAGAGAGAGAGAGAGAGGGACAGACAGAGACAGAGACAGAGACAGAGACAGAGAGGTAGAGCAAGCAACCCAGAGTAACAATTGATGGGACAGGGTGGCGCGTTTGTTGAGCTAATTACTGTAAGGCGAGGCGCTTAAGCACGCCGCTACATACAAACGGCATTAATGGTAGTGGCCATCAATCCCCGCATGGGTTCCATCCATTGGATCTCCAAGGTAAGCTTGAGCATATACGCCTTCAGTGTCAAGGTTTATACAACGTTACTGTGCAGTAGTTCCTCTCGTTGTCCTTACTTTGAGTATGCGACGAGACACGAGGGAGGAGGAAAAGTGCATTCGCATCTCATTGAAGAATGTAATTGGCTGCATGCGTAGAAATTAATTGGGAAGACAATTGCGCAGCAAAGGATCCCTTGTGAAAGTTATGGCCTGACCCCTACATAAAAGTATGGTAAAGGAGAGTTGACGGGTATCGCGAAAATTCCTCAGCTCATGGCGATTGCCTATACGAACTCAGAGATTCCCGGAGACATACACCGAAGCGTGCTAATTATAAATGGGGAACCTTTGAAGTGGCTTCGGCTTTTTATTAAGCTTTTTTATTACACTTTTAGCGTATTTGTTTCTGCATTTTATTTTATTTCTTAAATTTTATGGGCTTATTTGGGTAGCTCCGGGAAATTAATAATGCGTAAAAATACTTGTAAAATATAGATTCTTAAACTTATATTTTCACCTTACTTCATAATTAGATCATTCTTTTAGCAGAACAATTAATTTAATGTTTCAATTATAAAGATATTATATTTTTATGATTAAATATTTTTATGTTTAAATATATATTGCATTAATTTATAAAATATTAAAATAAAAATGACAAGGAATTTTCAAATTTTTCGAATTTTAAAAGACAGAAATATTCTTTTTGTAATGGTATGTGCTATATTTATTATAAATTTGCTTTGAGAAAAAAATTGTTTTTTTCAGATGCGGTTATATATAATTCTAGAATATAGTTTTATATTTAACTATTTTCATAGTATTATAGTCAAACTATTTCATTTCATATAAAATATTATTATATTTTTAAAATGAAACACAATATTAATAATTTTATAAATAATTTTTAGATGCTTGGATAATTTAAACTTTTAACATTAAAAGTAAGTAATTGATTACTTGATGTACTGGCAACATTAAGTAAGAAATTATATAAAATTAACATGAAGTCTTAATAACGTGAATAACGAGATCATTATAATTCAAACATTTGTCCTTTAGGTCCGAAAATAAATTTAACTAGAATTAAAAAAATCAATTTTAAGATATCGCAACATATACTAACTTGTTTTAAAACAAAAATTTTTTGTAGACTTTCTTTTTAAACGCATATAAATGTAATGACAAAAAAATATATATTTAGAAATACATGTAATATTATTCTATGCTATAATAGATATTTTATGCAATGATATATAGACTTTGAAAAGTGCAGGCATATTAATATATTAAAAAATATTCCGCATTTTTGATCAGCAAATGGCAAAGAAAATATTACAATTTTGATAAACTTCTTGAGACACTGATCGCAATCTCATATCAAATAAACTTTTAATTGACTATACTTTTTATTACATAGATATAACTTAGTAAATTATTAAAACAATATTAATTAGAAATTAGAAATTTTATGTTAAACTGTGAGTATATTCAATTTAAGATATGCATTATGAAATACATTTTGTTTATTGTGGAACGGTATCATCAGTTTAAAAATGAATGAATTCTTTTTTTCATATATAATATTTTATTTAAAAAAAATTTCAATGTTATACTTTTCATAGAAGTTGATAGAATTTTTATTTACTGAATTTATAAATACATATTGAAAATTTTTAATTATGAATTATATATACGGGTTGAATACTATAATTTAATCAATTACTATAATTCTACAAACAAAATAATTATATGTCGACTTAAGTATTTTTAATGTATTAAAGATAAAAATTTAAAACTTGTATAGAACAATTTGATAAAAAATAAGATTTTAACAAACAAAAAGAAAATAATTCTACATTCTTTTCAAAAGAGTTATTCATTTAAATTATATTAATCAAGCATCAAAACCGCAAAACTTATAGTAAAAAAAGCAAAACATCCGAAAAAGCTCAATGTTAATTCAATATTACTAGTGATGCATACACATGTAGGCGCTTAAGTGACATCTTCGTTGTCTTATCGAGTGTATTTACAATAGAGCAAAATGCGACCCAATGAATCAGTACCGACATTCACATTCCATCTACTTCTCTTCTGTCACATTTAGAGACAAATTTTCAGGTGTAATTGGAGGAATGAAATTCGCAGAATTCTGCCAGCGATTTTAAGTAGGCGTATGTAATGTAGCTTTACTTTGTAACCGTACAGATTTGATAATCAGAAACCCGTCTTAATTCTGATACGATGTTTCTTAACTTCACAAATATTAATATAAATAAAACCGAAATTTATTTATTTATTTTATATTTTTTCCATATATATAAAAGAGTGGAAAAAAGAAAAAATTTTATTTACTGCAAAATATGATACTAAAATTATATAAAATAATATAATGATTAGTGCTATGACTTATTTTGGATACAATCTTTTCAAATTTGTGTACAATTTATAAATGAAATAAAACTAGTTTGAATATAATTAGGAATTTATTTCACTTATATTAATATAAAATTAGGTTAAATACAATGTTATAATCGTAATTGAGAAATTCTACGAACATTTAATAATATTATCAATTAATATTTAAAAATAAAAATACAACAATTATATTTTTAAGTAGCTCATTGTGGTACTATAAAAAATAGTATTAAAATTATATTCTTATAAATGAGTTTGTATTAGTATTCTTTATTTTTAAGCTTAATTAATTTAGAAAAACTTATATTTGTATTTTTATCAAAAATATCTTAATTTAATTTAAATATTTTATATTTTTAAACAAAGGATTAATCTTATTCAACTTTTTAAAAAAAAATTTTTTTAAATAATATTTATTTTAAATATTTTAAATAAATTTATAAATACATTCAAGATAATTTTAGCAGACATAACGTTCAATTAATTTTTTATTATCTTTAGCAATATTTATTAAATCATCTAATAAATAAAAATATTCAAAATTAATACGAAAATACAAAAGATTTCTTAAAGTGGAAGTTTTTTATATATTCTGATTAATTTTGATATATTTTTTATTAAAATTCAATTTTTGCCAAATATGAGAAAGTATATAAGAATTACAAGAATTATTTTTTAAATAATTTATTGATCTAGTTATTTTTTTATATAATTTTAAAATATTAGTAATAGAAGTCAAATAACACAAATAACAAAGGCATTTTTTCAGTATTTTATAAAATGTATACGAATAACTATAATTAAACGTAGACCAATTTTAATAATTAATTTGATTTTGTAATATAATTATAATTTTAAAAAGTTATATTGAAGAATCATTAAAAAGATAAAGTTGAAAAGAGGAGAAGTATACATCGGCGAAGACTATGAAAGAAGCAAAGTGAGGGTATCGTTCTCCTATCGACCCCTAAAAACTACAGTGCTCGTATTTTTATTAACTTCTAACCGTGCCTTCGTAATTTTTTAGATACTCACTTATCAATCTCTATTTCGTTTCTGCAAACGAATGAGCTCATGTCTTTTACTTATTACATTACTAATACTAGTATTCGTTTCTGGCGTTGCATACTTCTGTTCTTCTAATATACGGTATATAACTGAGTAAGATTCTAATTTTTATTTGCGAAAGTATTTTTATTTTCCAGAATTGCAAGTACATAATATTATAACGCTTATTGATAATTTTATACAATTTATATGAAAAATAAAAAGTATTATCTTAATTTGATAATAGTTTTAATCTCATGAACATTTGAATTTTTAAGGGAGGTATACTAACATTTTAAGCCCCAATTTTTTTACTTAATCCAGTAACGTAAGAGTATGAAATACATACTATGTAGTGATGTAATATTTGTTTCGTAGAAATAATATGAAAAAAAACTTTTTGTGTTTGTTGTTTCCTACAATAACACTATTCCTTTTTATAATCAAAATATTTTTATTACACAAAATTAATAATAGCCATAATTTTATTGTAATTTATTAGGAATTTTTAGTACAATAAATATATTTAAATAAATTTTTAAAGATACTTTTATAGTCAATTTTTATAGTGAATTTAATAAAATATTATTGAAAAATTTTGAACATAAATTTAAAAAATATTGCAAAATATTATTATATTTTAAAAAAAACTGTTTACAATATTGTATGATTATTATTTTGTTGTTGTTTATTTTCTTTTTTCGAATAAAATTTTTTGTGTAATTATAATTAAAAGAGAATTATTTATATCAAAACAGGTATTTTTCTATTATAATTAAATTTAGTCAAAAGTATTCAATAAATTTAAGCAAACATGACATATGCCAACCTACAATAGTTAAATTCATTAAATGACTAGTAAACAAAGTAAAAAATGTGTGGATGTACATGTTCGATCAATCGGTTCACACGGTTCTACATTTATGCAGCTTCCATTCTTTTTATTTCTTTCACTTTTTGCAAACGTCTAAGGCGTAAAAACTCGTACCTTTTGGCAAGTGCATCCTTTTGTTTTTCTCTTGCTTCGAATTCATCGTATGGATATAAGGCCGATTGCGTCTCTGACTATTACGAAAGGAAAACGAGAGGAAGAGAAAGAAAGGGGAAAAGGGATAGGCATAAAAATAGAAAGAGAGAAGAAAGCACCCTTTAGGAAAAATTCCTGGCTGTTGCTCTCGGTGCTGAATCGCTGCAAGATCGGGACAGATCATTATGGAGACCCGTAAACAGAGTATCGAGTCTCTCCCGGTCTTTCTCTTACTTTGCTCTCTATGTCTTGAGAAGCTGGCTAAAGTGGCTTGGTCGTAAATATTCGGTAGCCGAAAAATGCCCGCCGGTTCGGTTGCGCTGCCGACTGCTGCTGCTTCTGCTGCTGTTACGAAACCTCGTAATGAAGGACATTCTCGTTAATTAGTCAATAAATTACCTTTTGCACTCGACACTTGAGAGATCTCTTTCTCTCTCTTTCTCTCTCTACTATACTCACTTAACTAAATCTATCTGTCTATCTATCTCGAACTTTTTTTCTTACCTCTATTCTTCACTCGTGTCACTGAGCGCCTTTCCTTTGATTTCTTTTCATTCGTTTTTGCTAGACAAGTTCTGACCAAAAGTGCCGAACAGTGTAAAATGCCAGGAGCAAAGACCACATAGTTTACGAAATCTACATCACGCGCCAAGGGTAAAACGATAAGCAAAGACGTGGTAGCAAAGATTAAGGAATCAAATAGCTAGTTTGCAGGATACACGTTCGTGCAACTAAAAATTCATATTGAATGACGTGTAAAACTTTTATTTACATTACCTATTCTGGCATAAACTAGATCGATTGAATATTACTGATATAGTTACTGACAGTAGTCTTTCTCTGCATCAAATTGATTTCGATACATAATTTCTTTTTGGATATTTTGTTTATGGTTTCTAAATAATTTATTATTAGTTTTTATTAATTATTTATTAATTGTAAACTATTTACTTATAAACTCTTAGCCAAAATACTTTCGTATATTTTTATTTTAAATTTAATAATTGTTCTAATCAAGAAAATAAAATATTTATCATAAATAAATTGAGATAATTATAGAACTATAAATAACTATATTTCATTAAAATTTTAATTTATTACATTTTTAAATGTTTTATGAATCGTATATTAGACATTAATATAGACATTAATTTATTTAAGTAGTCGCATATAAAATTATATGATAGTTACAGAAGTTATTAGAAAAACTTGTAAAATAATTTTTGAATCACATAATAAATTATATATTTTCAATATTATCGAATGTTATATTTCATCAAAATTTCTATAAATATATGCATATATATATATACGTATCGAAGCAGTTTTTATTGCAATCAAACTGGTTGAGCTAAAAAAATTTAAAATTATTAAGTTGTAACTTTTAAGAAATATTTGAGATTTATTATATCTTAGTTTTCAAACATAAATGCTTCTTATTTTTTGTATATAAAATTGTATCTGAGTATAAATAAAGTTAAAATAATGTATATAAATTTTGTATTTAGAAAAATTAAATGGAAAGTTATTAATATTTATCTTAAAACAAATCCTTCAATCATTTATGAATGAAGACGCGCAAATGTTAAATTAAATAAATGATCAACAATTATTAATTAATAGACAAATAACTGTTTTAAGTACTTTTAAGACTTTAGTATAATAAAAATAGTTAATCGATGACCAAGTCAATTCCCTTAAAAAATACTTGCATAAGCATACTTGTTATAGACCATGCTATTTTCCTACGCATTAATGAAAATGTTAAAATGGCTTAGTTAGAAGTATAAACGCATGTCAAAAAATTTCAGCCATCAGCGCTAAAAACACTGATATTTCGTGCCACACAATCGTATATCAGCGGGCCCTTAACTACTTCCTACGTTGGCGCGCAAACCGCGGAAATGAACCTTATACATGTACAGGTTGTGAGAGTAACCCGAGAGCGTGCCACAGGCAACGTCAGCTGTTGTAGGTCCCTGCACGTGCCTTATTAACCGACTGCGCTGCGACGTCGATGCTTAACGTCACATTATTCACGAAGAAGTTGTTTAAAGGCCGCAAGATAAGTTACGGCGACTCGAATTTCTTGGTTGAATTTACGATACATATCGAAGAGAAACTCACGCGTGCACGAGTGGCGTTCGTTCTTGCTTTTATTTTTAACTGAAGCGTATGGAGCTTATATTGCGACGTTGGAGACTTTTTGCTGAAAGTCAGGTGAAAACTTAACTATTAGTCTCTTATGAATTTACGAGGTGGTTATTATTCAAACAATTTTTCCCTACACGTGAATGGCCGCATCTCTTCCTAAGAAATCATGTTTCGATATTGCAGAAAAATTGACATTCAAAACCTTTGTCTTGTACTATATTAGGATTCTAAATGTTTGAAGAGTCTTTTCAACTTTGAAGCTTGAAAATATAGTATAATTATAACTATTTTATTAAAAAATTTTTGAATCAGAAAAATAAATGAAAATGCATAATTTCTATAATTAATGTTATGCAATTTTTTACTAAGAATAATGTAATTTGAAATCATTGCGATTCACGCATTTATTTTTATTTCTAACAAGATAAATAAAAAAAGCGAAACAATACAGAAGTACTAAAATTGTCTTGATATGAGCAAATACATTAATAGATAAAATTTCATAAGCTTTTTTTAAAGACTGTAGGTAGCCATAGGATGATGAGTAATACACAATAAAGTTATATTTCACTTAATGAAGATTTAAAATTTACAATTTTAAACGACTACATTGTAAAAAGATGAGTGACTTATCAACAACATAGCGAGATCAGATATTCAGTCAATGTATTGAAAATCTAGATACATTTTTTTCGACAAACTAATCTTACTTCAAATTTACTATTTCATCTATCCAGATATTTTGGAACAATGATTTCCTATATTTTGCCATGATATATAAGCAATAAATTCGAGTTCTGTCAAAAGAGCTAGAGTGTTAAGTAAGATTGTGAGTGCAACATTGGGTTGATTTCAAAGGACGCTAATGTGGTTGTTAATCGTTGTAAGTGCGAGACGCAGGGAATTAGCAATGTGAGAAAGCGAGTACGTGCGATCCCTAGCTTATGGCACTGTCTTCGGTGATTGGTCGAGCTTTGGTCGTACATTCCAGAGCCTTTTTTCTCTCTTGTGCTTTCTTGGGAATACACCCATTCGTGTGTACATCCTTCACTGTTTAAAATTACTCTCACTAAAGCTCTGCTACTTCGTTCTTGCAGATACAAGTGCAAAAACGTATGTACATAAGGATTAGGAATAGCAACTGGTTTTCGGAGACGTTAATTTGAATTACAATGATGGAAATTATAGACTGGTTTCTCCCGCGGATTTTATTGGGTGACGTAAATTATATGCGGTCCGTGTATTTGTACTCATTTTTTTGCTCATTCGCTGTTTCTTACTGGACATCGCGTAGCTTCATAAACTCGTTGGGAGAGAAGCAGAGTATCGAAATGAGTTGGAATTTTAATTTGTTAGGCAGATGAAAGATTTTCAGTAAAGAGGACTGTTTATTGACTTCTTACTGAATAGAATCGTTGTCGTTGTCCTTGTCGTCCTGGAATCGTAGTCTACGTTTTTTACGCCAATATTTATCGTCGGCAACAACACATTTAATGCCGTATCTCGATATTTTTTGTGTCTTGCATTTGAATGACTTTACATAAATATATTATTTACAGGTGCATGAATCAGAATACTGCTAAAGTAGATAGGCTTTCTTAACATTTATACTGAATAATTATATAAGCAATTATAAAGTATTATTTCAAAAAAGTATATTAATGGTTTATAATTAAATTACGTAGCTATTAATTATTATAAACATTATGTAATTTTGGACTCATCAAAAATGGTCGCTACGTAATTATTTGCAGCATTTGGTGTTGGATACTCATTGGGATGAAGTCGAAGTAAATGT
This sequence comes from Platyscapa corneri, assembly GCA_018907185.1. Classification (NCBI taxonomy): domain Eukaryota; kingdom Metazoa; phylum Arthropoda; class Insecta; order Hymenoptera; family Agaonidae; genus Platyscapa; species Platyscapa corneri. The sequence goes on from JACCHW010000089.1 coordinate 1,183,257, forward strand.
GCCCGAAGTTCCTTTGAAAAATTTGTTTGAAACGTTTCATCGCCATTGCATGATTCACATTGGTATATCATTTTACCTGGATGTAAATTTGTTGATAAAACGTGTTTTCGAAGGTTTTCCTAAAAGAAAAATATTATGAATTCAAATACATTATTACTTTATATATTTACTTTTAATAGTAATTAATTAAAAATTCATTCTATGATTCCAATAATACAATATATTTAATATTTTAGTAGAAAAAGTATCATTTTATTAGTAGTTAACAACCAATTTAAAAAAATGAAAAAGTCTATAGGGGCACTCAATAGTTAGTTGTTCCGTTAAAAGAATATTTGCATATTATCATATTTGATTGCGTTGAAATTTTATTAGACATTTTGTGTTTAATCTTTAAAACAATAGTTAATGTATTGTTTATTCAGTATTATACTACATTGTTTATTCGTCAAATACACATTAATGATTATTAGAAAAATTGTATTATTAAAAATTTCTACGGAATATTTTTTTGTGTAAACAATATTTCTAAACCAGTTTATTATCTGGTTATTATCTTTAGCTTTTTTGAAAGTATGTCATGATTAAAATCGTGTGAATATTTTTTGTGTTGTGTCTTTTTTCGGTAATAAATATTTTATAATACAATCTAATCTAAATATAATCTTTGATATTTGAAGCATGAAATTTATAATTACGAGAAAGATTTCAAACTTTTATGATAATTATATTTTATTATTCAATTTATAATTGATATTCGATTTATAAAATCTTCCTATTGATAAAAATCCATTTTTCATAATTGTTAATTTTCATTAAATCGTAATTAAATTACTTATGATTCTATAAACTACATATAAGATTATCAAATATATATAATACTTATTGTTGTTTCTTATAAATAATAAATATTGGACAATATTTTATATTAAAAAATTTTTTAAGACAATAGTATTTTTTATAAGAACTTATGAAACTCTTTTATCAAAATAATTATATCTATAAATATTTTAATAACCTACAAAAAGTTGTTATCTATCGATTCAAACAGTTTTTCAATCAATTTTATTTAATGAATTCAATTTAATTATTTACTCTATTATGTCAATATACTGAAGTATTAATTAGGTAATGTTAGGGTAGATTTATAAAAATTGTTGTAAAAATACTAAATTATTACTTACTAGTTCATCGTTAAAATGAAAAGATCCGAAATAAAGCCATGTGAATCTTTAATTATTATTATTATTAAATTATTCATTTAATTAAAAAATTTAATCTCTTATTGTTTCAATTTATTAATTTTAAAGATAATTCAAAAAAATAATAAATTCGTTTATGGCAGACAAATTTTATTGTTATTGTATTCATTTATAAACTTTTTAATTTTACATATTTATTATATACGGTTTATTTTTAACCAAATAAAATCAATATGAAAATATTTGTAAAAACATGTGTAATGCATGTGCATTTAATTTAAAAAATATGCTTTTTCAAGATCATCTGTTCATTTATGTTAATAAACAAAATAAAATTAGAACATATTATATCGTTAGATCCAATTTCTCGCTATTTGTAATAAGTTTTTTTTATTATATTTTAGTATTTTAATTTTATAATATCATTTTCATAAATTTATAACTTATGGATCTCAAGAATGTGTTTTTCCTTTAAAAATTCAAAGAAATTAGTATCATATTATAATTTTTTTTATAATTTTTGATTAATATGAATACTTTAATTAAGAATATTTAGTTATAATTTAGATTAAAGAATACTTTAAAAAGAAATTGCAATTTTAGAATAAAAATATTGAATAAAATATTTCTACTTGTATATAAAAGAACAAAAAAAGTATTTGTTATATCCATTATTCAACATATATGCGTATTAAAGGAAAAAAATTAGTTTTCACATCAGAAGAGACTTTTAAAAATTTAAAGAAAACAATTTGCGAAGGATAATTGTACAATGATAGTTCAGTCGAAACTTATTATTCACCGAGTTTTTGGCTCGTTGAAGACGTTCATTAATTGCAATATGTGAAGTTTGAGCTATAATGTCAGCGGCAGCAGTTTCTTTCTAATGAGAGTCGTTGAGAAAAGGAGTCGGTTAAGTAGTTGGGGATACTCGTAAACATTGTTCAAGCAACCAGATTTTATATAATTAATTGATGTTCGCGGCAGGAATCAAATTTAATTTTCCATAAGTAAATATATTTCGCGGACACACTCACTGTTCACCACGTTGACCTATTTAGCATTAACCTCATTCTCTTCTCAATCATGTTCTTTGTTTCTATCTCGCCACTTTAAAGATATTCAAATTATACAACGTGCTTTTACTTACTAATGTTTTATTTTTAATTATAAGCGTAATTTCACGATAATTAGAAACAGTGAAGTTTCTTTAATTGATTTCTTTGAATGATGTATAAAAAGTTTATAATATATGATATGGTAATATTATTATGGATAACATTTTTGTTCAATAATCTTTTTAAAATTTTATATGTCGCTTTATATGCAATTAATTTTTTGCTTTCGAAAGCTGATAATTTTTTGAATACTCGAAAATTACAATTTATTTCTATAAAATAGTGCAAAATTATCACTTGGGCTCTTAAAAAAAATCTTTTAACAAAAAGTTAAATAAATAAATTTATAAACACGTGTTTATATTTTTAAAGTTTAATTATTATAGGTATTATGAATTAAATACATAATAAATATTTAAAATAATTGGAAAATGCCAAATAGAGAAAAATATTTTTTAGTTAAAATACAGCTTTTGGTGAATATAAGTATAAAATATATGTAAAGAACGAAAAAAATAATTATTAAACTTTTCTCCAAGATTATTGGCCCTTGTATATTCAATATAAAAGTGACAATAATCCATGAGTTTTATCACTTTCGTATCGTTTAATTATTATTTTGAATTTAAGATTTTGAAGCCTTCTTTACATTAAACAATGAAAACCCAAGTGTGTACTATAAGCCGCGAAGAATTCTTTCAAATTTTTTGTTTATTTTTCAAAAATTATTGAAACCCAGTAATAGTAAAGTCTTTGCTTCCGCGTTCATAGTTCTCTGTAAAAATCATGCGATGAGCGTGACGATGATCATCATTGGAATGAGTTTATACGTCGCACTATCGCGACGACACACGAAGCTCTTGGATATGGCTTTCATCTTGAACGTCTGCTTCAAAAGACATTAACATACCTGAGACGGTGACATGGGCGACAAAACCTTCGCGCGAATTCATCCTCGCGTAAGTTAAACGCTGCATATGGGTGTTTGGACATCGAGTGAGTACAATTAACTCGTTATCTTATCGCGACGATACCGGCCGCGAGCACTCTTCCAGCCCAAAAAACATTAAGGTGTATACGCCTTGCTTAATTTACACCCCACAACAAAAATTACAAAACATCGGGTGAGTCGCTTTACATTTCTTCGTTGAGAAGCGTTGAACGAGAGAAAGGGACGGGAGACTAACTAAAAAAAAGTATGCGTGTGCGGCCACCGACGCGAAATGCGTCTGCATGTATATATTTATAGGGAGGTCCAGATTTTTCTTTCTTTTTTTTATTTTTTTATCCTATAGAGTTGACTACGCTTGTACGCGTGAGAGTGCTGACAGCTTTATGCTGATGAACGAAACAGGTGTGTTGGGCTTTGAGTCAAGCGACCCGATAACACTATGAGAATCACTAGCAGCGCGAGATAATCGTTTTATAACGTAGCTTTCGATGCACGACGTAGCGATGCTATGCGAAATTCATAATTTCAAAGATTTTATGATGGTGCGAGTAACGATTTTTATTGTGGATATGGTTATATTCGCAGAGAGAAATATCTTTTTTGAAAGCCAGTTATCAACACGTGGATCGACCAGATATATGTTGGAGATAAATGCAGTTCCTTATGGTCATTACTTTGTTTCTTAATGAATATGTTACTTACGAATGATATTATGTAGAATTATTATTGAAGTTTCATGGTTTTTGCAACTTTTATTGAAGAGAGAGGTCAGCTTGCTATTAAAGATAAGTGTTCGTATTTTTAATGTTGATAATGTAATCTTTCTTATTTTTTTTTCATAAAAAGAATAATTTCTCAGTTTTTTTTTAATTTGAGACTTGATATTCTTGAGTTTTTTAAATTCGTAAAAGGCTAAGAATCGTCGATAACTTGCCATTTTTTTACTTCAAGGACAATAAAACCAGCACTTGCAGTTTAAAAAATACACCATGAACTTATAATACACTTTTTTCAATTGAAAATAGATTTCCTACTAATGAATGTGATCTTTAAAATATATAACGAAACTTGAATTTGTTTTTATTTTATTTGTTTTTATGCTTGTTAGTGCATTGAATTGCGCATTGCATTATTGTAAGTATAGAACGAAAGATAGCGATTTAGTTATTTACACGTATTGAACGCATTACATTGTAATGAACCTGTATTAACCAGCGCGGGGATCAGCACTCATTCTCCTTTTCTCTTGCACTCGGATTAATCGAAAAAGGGCTACTACTTCGCGGTAGGTCCAAATACAGCTTGTTTCTACTTTTCTTTTTTTACAAATGAGACTCCAAGAACATTTGGATAAGGTTAATCAGCGCCTGAATTTGAGATTTATGTGAAAACAGTCTATCGTCGCTGATCTGATCGTTGCGCATCTCTAAAAAATGTGCGTCTTTTTAAAGAATTTTCAATCATTATCAAATTACACTGATTTTTTGTACACTCATTCTTTTTTATCTTCTAGATTTTATTTATTGTTTTAAACTGCTTTCTAATCATTTTTACTACTTTAATAATTTTAACTAATAGATATAATAGTTTTCAAATTTATTGGCGTGTGGTAGTACCATTTCTAGTTTAAATTAAATTTTTAAATGAAATTTGATAATGCTTCGATTATAATACTGATCGCAATAAGAATCGTGATTTCTGTTATTAGATAATTATTTTTTTCTCAACTTTAATTGGAAAAGAATTTATCCATATACTTTACCAAGTTATTGCTTGCATAAGTGCAGTGGCGGCATTTGTATGGTTTTTTCCCAGTGTGTAAACGAATATGACGCTTCAAATGAGAGCTAATTAACGTTTGAAAATTGCAATTCATGTATTGGCATGAATATTGTTGAGTGTTGCCCTCCATAAATGCCTTCTGATGTCTCTTCTGGTGTCTAAAATAAAATAAATCATCTTAATTAATTAGTTATTAGATAATAAATGTTTCTTCTAATATAATCATTATTATCGGTATTAACATTTATCAATGTCAACTAAATTTTTATGATGAATATAATAGTAATTACTAATTTACTCAAGCCAAATTTTGAAGAACTCACATGTTAATAAATTTTTACTCAATTTCAATATATATAATTTCTATGAAGTACCTTAAGAATGTTAAGTAATTAATAAAAATACATTTTATATACACATTATTATTATTTATATACATTATTTAACTTTACGTTCATATTTCAATTAAGGCTAGATAAAGAAGTTCGGTACTAGGCGAGACAAAGTATGTAGAACGTGTTAATCATTTTCGATTGTGCTACGTGGAAAATCGAGCAGGCGAGTGATTATCGCTGCATATGAAGCGTCGCTGGTTGCAAAGTTTATGGTATTATCTGGACCAAAAGCGCGGCAGGCGATTACTGATTATGACCGATGCGATATGCGTGTACGATATTACCGTCGTCCCCGGCTCGAAAGCCATTGACACGAGTAGGCTGTGTGGCGGTAGCTCTTGCCTATATCAGCTTCGAAATACGTGACACGTTTAATTAAAATCCCATGTGATTTACTCCCGACCGTGGTTGCTTGTGTACTACTGCGAGGGTTAGCCTAGGGATGGGGAATAGTAAGCCGTGGAGACGAGCCAATAGAAAATAGGGAAACAGTTAAAAAAATTCCAGATAAAGTTTGGTAAATGTACAATGATTCTATTATTCAAGATTTGTTTACTTATTATTAACTCATTTTCTTTAGTGTTATCAGTTTTTATTATTCTTAACAATCGAAAAAATGGATTATAATTTGCAATAAATTGAAACTCTTACTTGCATAAAAGAAGAATCGCATGAATATTACGTAGACGTACATGTGCCGTGCTAAACTAATACAATCATTAGTACTTTAAAATTAATTAATAATTATAAGTTTTAAATATATTAAAGTATTTCAATATTGATTTTAAATCATTGAATAAAAATTACAGTGATATTTAGTACGCCATTGTTTAGGAGTACAATTTTTCTTCTTTAATTAATTTTATTTTACAGATATTTAAAATTTTTAACATAAAAAGTTTAGCCGATGAATAACTAACTCAAATATTATAAACTTTGATATTTTTATAATGATTTACCGGCGTAAAAATGATCACCAAAATTTAAATAACTTGATATAACATCAATAAACCTTTGGCTGAAATTATTCTACTGAAGATACAGATTTGTATCCCACTCATATTAATAAAAAAAAAAATACTTTTTCATTTATTTATTATAAAACATTCAATCAAAATATTTTCATTAAATTTTATATAATGTAATCAATGTGTAATTTGTGTACAATATATTTCTTTCGAAAATTAATATTTCAAAAATGTCAAATGAAAAATTTTTTTTTTACAATTATAGTACGATCTAGAAATAATGTCAATTAATTAAATCTATATTAAAATAGTAAAAAAAAAAATAATTATAAAATTAAATTTTACAGTCTATAAATAAATTATATTCTCAAATTATGCGCATAGTTGATTAATGTATCGGAAATATTCGTTCATGATTTAACATATTCGTCAGAGTATATCTGTAATTAATTTTTTAATTATGTTTCAAATAATTTTTAAATGCAAATTTTATAAAACTAAACAATAAAATGTAATTTCCATTTATACGTGATTATAGATCTACAATAAATTTAATTAAATTTAATTAATTTTTAAAAATTGTTTTATAATATTTTTACATCAATTTTTTTATATATGTGTTATTAACCATAAACAAGTAAGTATAACAATAAATATTATAAAATTAATTGTTTAATTATTTATCTGAAATCCATCGTTCAATTACAAACACAAAAATTAAATAAACAACTAAATAGTTAATCTAACCTTATTTTTTCCCTTGACTTTTTTAATCATTCAGCTAATATTTCATAATACTATGTAAATGACAAAACTAACTTTACTGCAGTCAGATTTAATGATAGAATCGAATCATCGTTAAAACCATGATACTGTTATTTATGAGATCTCTGTATACCGGTAGTAGATCTCTTGATATCCAAATAATGATTAATGAGGTTATATAGATGAATTACATAACAGCTAGTATCTATCAATGATTTATCAGCGCTATATCTTTTAAAGTAAAATTTCTCTTTAAATAAGCTGTGAATAAAGATTTTTAATAATGATTAAAAAATTCAAAGATTTTTCACAATTAAATTTGAAGCAATATCCGAAGTAATATTTTTTCCACTTAAATGTATCATAGAATATATATCTAAAGATAATATCTTGAATAAAAAAAAATGATAAAAACTAATACTGATATCATTTTATCGTATCAAATCTGCTTTGACAAATTAAATATTGCTAATCAGTTTATTTAATAAAAGTATAATATATACAGAATCTTTATTATAGTATTCTACCAGAAAAATTCATTTCATATATTATGTTAGCATTATTATGTTATATAGTATATTTCATATATTATGTTAGTTATTGTTAACAATAAATTCTAATTTAATTGAGTAAAGTTATTTTAAAAAATCAATATACATTTACAATAAAAAATTTAAACTTAACGATTAAATACATGATTACAAATTATGATCAGAATGATTAACAAATCAAAATTATTCTATTATCAAAATAATTTTATTATGATTTTTATTAACACATTTTCAATATTTTATTCCAGGTTCAATTAAAAATAAAAATTTTAAATAATTACACTATACAAATAAGATTTTACAAAAATTAAATTTTCAAGTGGTTCTTATAAAATATATTTTTTATTAAAAATTAAAATACTAGACATAGTAGATTTTTTACTCCGATTTTTATTTAACATTACTCTTCTACACGTCAAAAATACGTCATTTATATAATTATTATAGGTATTAAGGTTTTGTCACAAATAAATGAAAGGGTTCAAAAATATATAAATTAGAAATTTTTCTTAACTTTTTCTTAACGTATAAGAATTGGACAAAGTATATTGAATCGAAGAATTATATTTATTATGGTATCAAACAAATTTTTCGAATAGTATTAAATAGACGATTATAATGGCCTATCGATGCATCGAGTGTTCAGCGAGTAATTTTCGTAAAAAATGTATACTTCTTTTGTACTTGTAGCTGCAGTTTTTTATTTTCTTCTCACCGCCTTCACTTTGTTGGATATTTTTATTTTCTTCTTCGTTTTTCTCCTTTTCACTTTTTCATTTTGGAATGCAGCTATGAAGAACATAGGACAAACACAGTTGAAGAGCAAAAAAGAAATAAAAAAAAAAACCAAGAGGAAAAGAGTGGAAGGCAAAACGTAGGGTCACTTAATTGCTGAAAAACTGAAAACAACCCAGCAAAGTTTAAATGTGCTGCGAGAAGCATGAGATGAATCTCTTTGGGAACAGCGTATTTTCGTTTTGCGGATTTTTACTCAATGCTTTATATACAGTGACAAAGTGTATCTATTTTTTCTATTTTTTAAATTAAATACATACATTTTATAAAAATTCAAACTAGTAAAAATTTAGTAACATATATATGCAATATACGAAACAGTTTTAAATTAAAATCTTTTAATATACATATTTTTTTGCATAAATATTTGTATTATTTACTTTATGTACGCATAAACAAAAAGTTTTAAAATATACTTTTTTTTAAAGAAAATTGAATAAAAATAATTTCACTGTAAAAATTTCCTTACTATATCAATTTTTTATACTTATTAACTATTGTATTATTTTAGAAAATTAATTCCACATACTATCGAAAACTCAACATATTTTAATATATTATCTGTATTTTCTTAATCAAGTATAATTGTAAGAAATTAAATAATTGTCTTTTACAATTAAAAAAATTATATCATCTTTAATGCTCTTATATATTCTGATGCACAAATTATTATAAATTTATAATAATATTCACTAAAATTAATTAAATTATTATTTGAGCATGACAATGTATCTACACGCCTTTCTTATTTACGGTCATTGTATATTATACACTCAATTTACTTTCTTTGAATCAAAATGCGTAAGTATTTTTTCCGATTACTTTTCATCATTCGCGTTTTCTTTATACTTATGAATTATAAAATAAGCATGCAATTGTATATGTACACAATATGTACACGACTGCTCAATAAAGGCATTTTGATTTGAGAAGATCATACATATCACTGATTCTGAATAAAAAATTCAGTGCTACGATTGGTACCAATTATCATATAATTGAGGAGAAATGTAACTAGCAATTTATGGAAGTATCCTTTGTATATACGCGAAAAGCCGTAACGCACATCCGCTGCTTGCTGCAGGTGTAAATACCTGATGCACAAGTGTAAGTCATGAGTTATAAGTGCAATTAAAAATGATTCTTTCACTTCATATTTCCCTTTGCTAGTTGCAAATAATTAAAACTGTTGAGGAAATGCAATTCAGTTGGTATTGATTTCACTTCTCTTTTGTGTTTCTCTAATTGTTACAAAAATGTAATTAGTTTAAGGGTAAAAGAATGGTTTTCACGTTTTCTTATAACATGTAAATTCTTTTAAAGCATTCCTAAGAAGATAATTTATTATATATTCCTAACAAGCTTTTATTGAATTTTTATTGATAAAAGAATGTAATAGTGAAAAAAGAAGAGTATTGAATTATAGTTATTATATCTGCAAATAAATACATATACATTGATAGTACAAAAATTGTTTTTTATATTTACAAACAAAAATAAAAATTATGTTAAAATTTATTACATATCTAAAAAATTTTTTTTATTTATTTCTTATCACATGAAAATTTTTTAGTTAATTAAATTTTTCCCCTAAATTTTAAGGCATATATATAAGGCATATTCAATTTTAATTAATTTATAAATTTATTATTATTTAATATAAATTTACTATTTATTTTAAATATTTAAATAAAGCAAAACACATTATCGTTTTTATATTAAAATAATTTTAACTTTCGAAATAAACGAAATGTATAAAACTTTATATTGAAAATATTATGATATTCCTTGTCTAACAATATTTACAGTTTTATTACAAGAAATTTTTTTATAACGCTTATAGATTGGAATAACATGTTGTTAATTAATATTTGATATAAAAAATAAAAAAAGAAGAATTTATTAGAAAATATATGAATCTATTTTTTAAATTGTATAAATTATTTTTTTATATTATAAATTTATTTAATGGTTTTAATTTAAATCCAATTTCAATATCATATTCTTGACTATGAATTAAATATTATTTATAAATAAGAATTTTCAGATAAATTTATACTTATAAGATATACTTAAAATCTGCAATCTAGCTAATTATATTTAAGCATTAATATATCACTCTGAACACAGATATAAAAGTATTAAAACTCAGAATAAGCGAGAAAGGCACAAAGAAAAATAGAAAAATAATAAAGGAACGTTAGAAAAGAAAATAGAAAAGAAGAAATAAATCCAAGGAAAATTATAGGAGCGGAAAAGAGAATATAAAAAAGCATGAATTAGTAAAGGTAAAAGCTCTTGACGAGATCAGACACGTAGCTGCATAACTTTTAAGCTCGTGAACATTGTGGGAACTGCGCGTTTCCGGTTTTATTAGACAGGCAAAACTTATGCGTACATACACGGTCCTTGAGTTTACTGTGGTCAAAGAACTACGATGCCGAAAGTCCAGACCAAAAATTTATCTGTTTTGGGAAATTTTATCTTTCTTCTTCTTCCTCTTCTTCTTATATCTTATTCTCCCACTTCTTCGCTTTTACCCCTTCGTTTAATCCATACATTCAACAAAACCATCAATTTTCAGGCCCATGACTATTAAATTTTCTACAGCTCAAACGGCTCTTATAATGAAATTTATTGTTATCAATGATTTTCAATACTATCATAAATAATGGTGGTGATTATTAATAATTATAACAAAAAATTAATTTTTAAATAATTTAAAGTATGATCTTAGTGATATAAGCAATCAAATTATCATTTTATTTTTTTATATATATTTAATCATATTTTTATTGATATTTAAGCTTATATTTCTTAAATTTCTTAAATAATTATAAATGAATTAAAAATCCACGTTTACAATTTGTGTTTAAATTACAATTTAATTCATAATTAAATTTAATAAGTAAATATTCTTAAGTGAATGAACTAAGATACTAGTTAGTTGGAAAAGATTATATTAAAAATTACCTTGCAAGTTGAACTTTTGTTTTTGCACTATACGAGCAATCGTTGCATTTAAAATCTCTTTTAGAACTAGAAATTTCATGGACAAGGTTTCGATGATTTTGTAATTCTGTCTCAGTACGAAGAATAGTCGGACACCCTGGAAGTCCACACTTATATTGTTTTCCTGCGTGTCGTAACATATGTTGCCGTAAAATATGCCTGCATATAAAACAAAGAACTTATTTTTACTTAATATAGTATATTTATATACTTTATTTATTTTTACTCTATAGAGTATATTATTATTGTATATTATACTACTAGTTTGCACTCCTAAGCTAAAATTAAAACAAGAATTTATTTTTTTAAATATCCTTCAATAATAAGGTTCAAAAATAAAAAAGATATATAAAAAAGTATTTAGACTTAAACTAAGTGGTTTTAATTAACACAATTTTGTTATAAAAATTCCATAATTCAATTCGGAACCATTGGCCATCTAGAAATGTCATAAAATCAACGATTAACACGTATACTTTTTACAAAGTCCACATAATTTAAGAACATAAATAAATTGAAAATTTAATAAACCTCCTCTATAGCTACTTACTAATATAAATTAACATTTATGAAAATATTTAAGAACATTTTAAAAAGCTATTTAACAGATTCATGAGGATTTCTACACGACCATCTAGCTTGGAATTGACAGCGTATACGGCAGCTCTTACAGAAGACCCCTCCGAGAGCGCGAGATCATTTTTTTATTCTCTTAGCAGCAAAACCAGCAGCAACAGCAAGAACGATTTATAGTACAGCAAAGAATGCTGAGAACAAAAGGGCATCTGATTTTTTTCGATAGCTCCTACCGGCTACTGAGAAATTCTTGCACGGGAATACATATCGGAAGCAATGAAGGGGGAGAGAGAAGAAAGGATGCCGAGAAAGAGAAGGACGCGGCCTATAAGGACAAACGACATATATAAAAGAGAGAGAGAGAGAGAGAGAGAGAGAGAGAGAGAGAGAGAGAGAGGGACAGAGAGTGAATACGAACAGAGGGGGAGTAAGGTAGACCGCATGGCGTGCGGTGGAGGGAAGTGAACGGGCGAGAGATCTGGGCCGTCCTCTGGTGAGCGGCTGAAGTCGGGCCGCAATTGGCCGCGCAAGTGTAACGCCGCGGTTTTACATTGTAAGGACGCCCGCCCTCGTATGAGAAATCATGAGGGAGAGACGTGGAACAGAATCTGAAGCTGCACTCCTCTTATCTGCGCAAGCGAACGATCGTTTTGTTATGTACGCGTGTATCAGTACACTATGCAAGACAGATGCTGGCGTATTCCGTTTTCTAATGTGAATGAAAGATCCTTTTTCCATAATGTAGCCTTTGAAAAATGACCATGTTTTGCTCTTTATTAAAAACTATCCTTCTTCAAGGAATATTCTCAAATTCGTGTTAATATTTTAAGAAACGCCGTAAGAATTGGAGTAAATTTGCTTTGGTCGTGTCGATCGTTACTAATTTAACATTAACTTAATAATTTAAATGCTTTTGTGAATTTAAAATTAAGTGCTAGCTACGTCAAAAAGACTTAACCACAAAAGAATAATTTATACATCTTTCGTATTTATTCAAAAAAAAATTTTGTATTTATTTTTTAAGAACAAGTGTTATCTATTAAAAATTATCTCCATAAATTTGATAATTTAGGTTTTCCATACATTTTTTATGATTAAATAGAAAAAAATATTTAATTTGTATCCAAACATCAAATTTTATATAATTCTTATAAATATTTAAAAACTTCCTTTCCATTCCTCAAACTATGCAAAGGTTTTTTAATTAGATTAACAAAATACCTAAAAATAGTTTTTATTTAAAGATGCAACAAACAACAGCTATTAGAAAATATATAGTTAAAAATTTGTTAATTCCTACCAGCGGTATGGTGTAATTTAACAATAAAATTGTTTTCATAATGATATAAAATGGATTTTTATTATTACATGTTATTACAATAGTTCACTTTAAAGGTGAAATTAAGTTTTAATTTTTAATTCTAATATAATAAAAGAATGGAAATTAAATCATTTTTTAAATTGTGTAATTGCAAAACATGTATATTTTATATTCTCTATAATAGTAGTTTATTTTATTTTTTATAATTAGGTATTACAAGTTAATAAAAAGAATATTTTTGTAAAAGATATATATTGAATAAAATTAGTTGAACTTAAATAAATAATAATTTATTGAAATTTTTAAAGATGATAAAAAGTAAGTTGATCACTATTATTATGTTACTAAGATAAATTTAATAAATAATAAAATTTACTATTTGATAAAAATTCAATTCAAGAAATAAAACACTGGACTTACGTATACAAAATAAAAAATGGTAATGTTGAAATTTTAACCACAAATACTACATTCTCTAATACCCGTAGCAATAAAAATTCACGTTGTCTTAGGTATTTTAGTTATTGGCTCAAAAATTATTAAAAGTTCTGCTTTTATAGGAACAAAATACAATTTATATTATTTTATGCTAGTTAAAATATTATAAATATTTAATATCTGTATATTTCTGTTTTTATAAATAAAAAACAAATATAAAAACAAATACAATATATTTCACAATACTACGAAAAATTAAAAACTTCAATAACATATTGATTCATGATTAAATATAAAATAGTTTTCATGATATAAATTACATATAAATTTAAAAAAGATTCAGAAAAAATTAAAGAGGTCGAATAAAATTTATAAAAAAAAAAATTAAAAATAAGCAATTGCTCCTCTCTAAAACCGACGCTTCACAATCAACAATTTGGTTAGTTTCGGCGAATAGAAAGATATAAAAGATCATATACATATCATCTCATAACTACGCATTAGTTTTAAGTTCCAAAAATTAAAGCGATCGTAGAAGAAAAACCTTTAACGGTAAGGTATAACGGTACGGTCCTCCATTTTTTGAAATATTGCAGGTGTGATGATGGACGAGAAAACAGTTCGTTGATGCCACACGCGGATTGGGCGAAGCCGGACACTGTCTATCACATTGATTTATTTGCGAGAAGCTCATCGTGTCATGAAACACTTTTCCGCCTACTACAACTGTGCAAGTGTGTTCTATGAATATACGCGTGTAAGGTTAAAAAATTAAAAATTACTTTATCAAAAAGTTGATATGTCAATATGCACACGTACGGATCGTACAGCTTACACTGTTCGCCGATTCATTCTTCGTTATTACATTTGTCAATATTACATTCATCAAATCAATGAATGTAGAAGTTCAGCTTGAGATTCTGAGAGTCAAGTTTTGTTGTATGACACATGAACAACGCCCATAAAATTATGTGTGCGTTTTCAAATGCGAGGTAATTTATGACGTTTTTTCACAGAGCAATCATGAAAAACAACGGTAAAGAGAAAATTGTGAAAGAGAGGAATCAGTTTTTTCCTTTAGATTCGCTTGGTCTAATTTTTGTTTTAGCGCATCTTTTCTCTCTCTCTCTCTCTCTCTCTCTCTCTCTCTCTGTTTCTTTCCATTTCCTTTAGTTTGTATGTGTGTGACAACGGTGGCTCCATTAACCATTGCGAGGATCGAAAAGAGGCAATAGTCATGATTTATTTGATGTAAATGAATCTAAAAGCCATATTAAGAATAAAAAAACAATAGGAAGAAAAGAGTGATTTTTTAAATTTTTATAGGCATAAGAAAAACAGTTCAAAATTATAATTGCTATTGGTTAATTGATAAAGAATGAAATACCGGATATACAAAATTATTTACTATTTTAACAAATTAATGAAGTATAAAAAAAATTTTTTAAGAAACTTGTTATTTACTGATTAACAAAAGAAATTGCTATAAAACAATTTTTTCCCATTAATTTGAATAAATAGAAAAGTATTAAAAATTTATTATCAAAAATAAAAATAATCGATTAATTTATTTATATCAATCATAAATGTAATATACTATTAATTATAAAGATTTTTTGACGTATAATAATTGAAAATATATTAATTTTAACTATTTAATTTTAAAAATCAATTTATAAAATTGATTGGTAATTAAAGAGGTATTCAATATTGAAATTTTCAGAAAACTAATCATAAACATATATTAAATAAAAAATTACTTATTATTTTTCGTAACATTATAATAAAATATTTTATAATATTGAGTGAATTATATCAAACAAATATCAATAAGAAATTCAAAGTTTTTAATTAAATGTGGCTTTCGATTCTTTCCCAAAATTTTCTTTAATGAACTAATTGTCAAGATTATTTATTTTTGTAAAAATTTATATCATTTATTAAACATATTGCGGTATACACATAAACACATATATAAGAAATATACTTTTAGATAAATATGAAAAGAATTAATTTTTTATACATATATATATTATATGAATGGTTAAAAAAATTTTACATAATTTATTCTATATTTTTTTCTAATTGATATTTTATTTTCTAATTAATATCATGTTTTTAAATAATAAATATTAATATCATTACATTATAATAAATTTTATCTTTAATTAAAAGTTAAATCTGTGGTCTTTATAAAAGTATCATCAAATTACCAGAGATTCATCGACCATATAATAAGAAGTAATAAAATAATAGAAATGTTAAAAAACAGAACAGTGAAATAGGTGATACAAAGTGAATTTAAGTCCTTGTATGATAGTCAAAAGATTCTTTTACTTATTATTGTATATTTATAAAATATAAATATAATATAAATATACGTTTCTATAATTCTTATATATTTCTAAAAATAATTATAATCTAAAATATTCTTAGTTGATAAATGCTTTTATTATTACACGTATAAAAATTAACATAATATATATAATATATGCTTAATATACATATAGCATACCCGTTTATTCTTTAGTAGATCTCCTATCATTATGATCCTTTTTCTATTTTTGTTTTTTATTTTAATCACAAAGCGTGCATAGATTTACACAAATCATGTAGTTTTATTGAATTTGTTATTATTTTTTGGAAATGAATAATGCCTAGACTTCAAATTCAAAAGATGTTAAAAAGTATGTTTATGTTTAATATACAATATTAATTAGAATTGATAATTTTTGATCAGATATCTTAATTAAAATTTTAAAAATTTGATTATTTTTTCTTTTTACTCATAGTTTGATCTTCTACTCTTTGAATCCTTATTCTTTTTCATTTACATTCGCTTTTGTGTATGTATGTAATTCCCTACTTTGGAGGTCCACTAGTCCATGTAGCAGCAGGCCAATAAATATAAATCTCGATGGCATTCAGGCACTACAGTAAAACATTGCTCGAAAATTTCAGCATAATAGCAGATGGAGAAATGAAAAAAAAGAAAGAATAAAAGATGCCTAATCAACGGAAGAAAACTCGTAAATCTAAGTGACAATTCGTGTAATTAAAATTGAGTGTTTAAGTTTAAACAAGCACAGTCTTTTATCCTCTAGCAGATCTCTATCATTATGCTCCTTTTTCTGTTTTTGTTTTTTATTTTAATCACACACGCGCGCGTATGTTCACCCAAATCTTTATTAATGCAGTGAATAAAATATAAAGAGTAGTATTGATGTTGTTTCTATTTGTGCTTTTGCAATAACTGAAGAATATACAGGACAGAAATGTTACGTGTAAATAAGACTCAAGCTCTGCTACGAGTTTATAGGCATGATAATAAACGATTGCGCCACTTTCTGGGTTTTACTATTTTATATTAGAGTATTATAGTTTTCTTGGTTAATTCTAATAATATATTCATATATTATTTATTACATTTTATTTATTACATTTTTTAATTTATGAATTCGATAGGTCTTCACTTTTGAACGACGATTTTTAATTGTATATCGCTGGCTTTATAGTTAATTACACTTTGCTTCTGCTTCGAATCATTAAAAATGCTCATTTATGTATGTGTAAGGCTCTATATAAGGTTCTTTTACTACCTATCTAATGAAGCTAGAATGTAATGAACTTGTGAGTCAGGAAATAATCTGTGAAATAAAAAATTGTATAAAAAATAATATTTTGATCCTCTATTGTATAGAAAATATTGATTGTTATTATGGATTGTTTTCATTAATACGCTATTACTAATATTGAATATTAAATACTAATTAATAATTAATCAAATTTCTTTTCACTTTTTTATTTAGTAAAGATAAAAAATTATTTGTAAATAATTTTTATAACAAATAATTTAGAAATACTCTTTAGAGAAAATGAAAATTTTTTTATATTATTTTTCAAAATGATAAAAATTAAAAATTTTATCTTCAGAAATATGTATACATTCTGCTATGTTACTAATGTAATCAAAAGCTATCATCTTATAGTTAACTGCTTCCAAGTTAAACAAACGCAAGCTAAAAATACTAGTTTACATGAAAATTTAAATCATAAATTACGAATACTTCAGTGTGTATAAAATAATTAATTTAATCTTCATGCACTATCCGAATATTAATGTTATTTTTTTTCTTTTGCAGTTACTTATAATTTGCGAAGAAAAAATGTAGTTTCTCTCTGAATTAATAAATAATAGTTACAATTCGTCTCTAATCTATGTACCAACAAAATATATAAAAGTCTTTATTAATAATTTAAAAAATTTCTCCTTTTTTTAAGGTATGTACGTTACTATGAAGCTTTTTACAAACATGCTATGCTAGCAATTACATCGCATCCGTCGTGTGAAGCCGCGCTTTTTCAAGGGCACGAACGAGCCCCCTGCTCGTGCGCGTTCGAATGTAACACGCAGAGGGATAACGTTACAGCTTCGGCTCGCGATCGGAATAGCGATGAGACGAATGTGCACATTTACACGACCGCGCTGCGTAGTCCTCATGCCTGCATTCGACACGAGCGCATCGAGTGACTTATGTGCGCGGCCGCGGTTAAATGAAGGGAGAGGCTGAAGACGAGCCGTGAAAGGGAAAGAAAAAGAACAAACGATGATGGAGATGCTGAGATTGTATCGATTTGGATTTGGACTTTTTTTCTTAAGATGGGGATACGCTGTGTTATAAATGATCAGGATACGGATATGAATGTAACGCAGTTTTCATGATAATATATTTCGATGAACCAAGAGCTTTTATAATTCCCTCATATAGAATACATGTTATTGATGCGTTATTTATTATTTTTCAGTATTAACAGGAAATTCATTAGGTACAAATTCAAATTTTAAGATTAATAAGTGAACATTTCAGTTTCAATTAATCATTTTCTTTACGTATTACTTGAAATTACATACACAATTAGTAACAAAATTAAAATATACGATTTCTTACTGTTTTATGTTTTAAAATAGGTTTGACTAATATCAAATTTATCCTCTATATCCAATGTTGGAAAATTTTTCTAGTCGTGAAAAATTCATTTATACGATTTTTATATATATTATTTAAACATGAAATTTTTGTATTTATTATTATTAAATTAAATATAATGATAATTACAAGTATTTTATATAATTTTTATTTCTATTAATAAATTAATAATTTTGTAATTATGTTTTACATAAATCTAGATAATAATTGAAACATATATTTTTGGATATATTTGTGCAATAATTCTATTTGTTTTATCATTCACCCTAAATTTATATATCTCAAATATTATTACAATGATTCATATTATTAATAAAAAATACAATATTTAGTGGAATATGAAATAATGTATATAAACTACGAATAGATCGAATGCTTATTACTTTTGATTATAAATTTTGTGTTAAAATCAATTTTTAGCCAGTTAAATTAACAATTGAATCAGTCTTTACTACAGTATCGTATATTTTTTTTTAAAACTGTAATATTACATGAAAATAACATTTTTAGTGTAAAAGATTTGCGATGGCAGAGGTGCTTTTTTATATTTATTTTTTATTTTAATTTTATACAATTAATTTAATTTTTAATTAAAAGATATTTTACATAATTACTCTAAAATCAGATTAAAATTATGATTTTAACTATCGAAAAGATAATAAAAATGATTAAATACTGTATTAAAAAGGTTCGGTGGAATATATGGAATTTTTTTTAATTATGAATATAAAAAATTACTTATTGATATGATATAATGAAACATTTATCATAATTTATATTATAATATATATGATATAACATAATGGAAATTGAAAAGTTATGTTAAAAACAGAAAATTAACAATGTTATGTAATATTAGACTTGCAAATTCTATAATTTAGAATATTGCTGTAACAAAATTTTATATCATAGATGTAAAAAATGGTCTTCTGGTAAATATATGAAATTAATTAAGTTCACCTTTTATTTATTATATTATCTTCCAAAATGTATATTAAAAACTAGAAACTTTATAAAATATAATAATATAATGGCGTATTACTGTTTTACGATTGATAAACGTTAAAACACTAAATAGATAGAGATTGTTTTTACGTTTATTCATAGTGGTAGTTGTGGTAGTAGATAGAGAAGTAGAAAGTGCGTCAGAACATTAATTAAAAAGGTTGTGCATTAAAATGATTTGTTTTAATTGGCTGAAAGCGGTGAGGTATTTACGAGCGAACACGGTGCGATCCTCCGTTTGCTCGTCCTTTCTTCTTCACTGTTCTGATATGCGCTCATCCTGGTTTGCGAGAAATTTCTTCCGCCGGGCCTGTGCATCCCGAGGAGACTTTTATGCCCTCGTTTATGCGAACGAGCCGGCGATCAACGTCACACCACCTCGTCAGATGCATATGTCTATATACGCATATGCGAGATTGAGACCTTACACATCGAGTGAAGCGAGTAAGGATTTTTGTCATGCGCGAACAGCTTGTACTACGTAGATGTTGTGAGTTGCGTGAGAAAGTCCAGTGGAAAGTAAGTGGGAGCTACTTTTCCACTTGTAATGAATTATGGATAGTAAGAAGATTAATAGTGGCCCAGGGAAGTGAGATATAAATTTAGCGATCTTGACATGTCTACGTGCTTTATAATTTTATATTGGCGATTTTATTTGATTAAAAACGTAAATTAATTTCTAGTTATTTTTTAAAAACATATTAATTTTCATGATGCATAGCTTAACCTATTTCTATGTGTAAAGCAAGCTTGTAAAATTCAATATTATTTTTTGATTAAAATTTCAATACAAATTCAAGATTTATTTAAATTATCGTATAAATAAATTTTTTAATTTGCATTTTTTAACAAAAAATAATCATAATTTCTATTTCCTATAAAATTTAAGTAAAAATCAGCGTATTAAAAATATTAATAAATAATAATTATAATAGTAAACATGAATATAATACAAAACGTAAAATTTTCCTCAATCATACGACTTATATAGACTTTGTAATAATGTTACAAGTTCGTATAATTAATTTTTGTAATCAGGTTATCATCAATAAATAATTATATTTATATCGTTAAATGTATGTTCTCTCAGTAACGTATAATCGGTTTGATATATCTACTTTATTTCAGTTCATCATTATAAATGAAGGCTTATATAGTCCAAAGAGAAATAATATTTTTAATTTCCATTACAACAAATAAGATACATCAAAAAAGAAAAAAAACGAATAAAATATTTTATTAAAAGTAAAAAAATGAGAGAGAGGGTTTGAAACGACTGCGGTCGTTTAACTGTGTGGCGGCGCTTAGAAATTTTTAAACTCATATACACAAGTGTAAGATCATACTCAGTTCGTTGAAGGCTTAGGCTTCTCATGAATTCTTCATTGAACTTGCAAGTGCAAGCATTTAGGTTGTCAACCCCAGGGTAAGCAATTAATCTAACAATCTTGTAGTATTTATTTTTTTGAACGCGTGTTGAGAAATTGCACAAGTATCAAACCAATCCTTAAGCAAGGGGCGTTTATCGTATTAAAAAAAGAAGACGGAAGAGAGAGGGAAAGATAAAGAAATTATGCGAAAGAAAAAGCACGAAAGATATACATATGTATGAAAAAAGGGAAAGATCTTAGTAGGGGAAAATCAAGTATGGTTTGGTCACTAAACACTAAACCTCGACTTGAATCGCACATATTATACAGCACGTATTATATCTTTACGGTGGGTGGAATCGAAAGCCTCAAGGGAAAGACAAAGAAAGATAGATATATAAATACATAGTTACAGAACCGGAGAGAGAGAGACAGACAGAGAGACAAGACGAGCTCGACTTATATACAGACAACGCGAAAAAGGAAAATGAAAAAAGAACAAATGCGAAATGTACTATCCTGAAGGAAGAAGAAGGTCGAGGTAGGATTTACGAATCGAGATCGTCGAGTTGTTTCGCTCAGTACTACGTTCTGATGATGGCAATGGCGTTGATGATGTAGTATACGTATGTATACTTATGTGTGCGTATAGTTGATGGCGGTGCACGCTTCTCTCCTTTCTTGAGAAGAAAGATGGAGAGAGAAAGAGTAGAAGAGGCTGGACTCGACTGAGCCGAAGGTGATGCATGGCCGACGTCCCATCGGACCTTCTTTTTGTGAGAAAGAAATATAAAGAATAAGAGAAATATCTGCTTGGTTGCTTGAGCGAATAAAAAAAAAGATGGAAAGAGAAAAAATAGATAGGCGGCCCCCCAGAGCAACTGTTGTCATAACTCAATCCCACCTTCTCCACGTCCGTCTCGTATACGTCCGTCCATTCCCAGTGCAGGTTGCACCTGCGAGATCTATCTATCTTTCCTTGTCTGGGCTCCTAAGGCGGCTCTTTCTTTCTTTTTCTCGCTACGCCCTTAAGCCTCTCGTGTCCGCGGCGTTGGTCTCCTTCTCCCCCAACTACACTTCGATTTTCTTCATGTCACATTATTCTCTCTCTCTCTCTCTCTCTCTCTCGCTCTCTCTCTTTGATTATAAAGGACTCTTGTCTAAGAGAGTTCGAGAGAGCTGAACTTGTTCTTTTTCATTTGTCTCTTCTTTATTCTTCTCTTCTTCCTCCTATGCTCCTTCAACTTCTTTTCTTCTTTGCATTATTCTTCCCCTTCTTTACCATTCACGATTCTTTCTATAACCAGTGCCTCTTTATTGTGCAGCTTTCCTCTCAAAGAGGCGCACAGTCTGGTCCCTTAATTTACATCGTAGCGAAAGAGTTAGAGGATCGATCGATAGATTAGAATTTTCGTGTGGCTCTCGCTACGACGTGGGAACAGTACTGGAATCGTGTCTGTGGCTTCAGAAAGTCCGGTGACTTATTTGCTTTAGACTTTAAAAGAGATATATTTATGAAATAGGGGAATTACCTTCTCCATATTCATTTTTTCGTCTTCAGTTTTCCTTTTTTACTCTTTTTTATTGCCGACTACCTGATTGAAAGGACTGTTTCTTAAAATTTATAGAGCATTGTTGTCCATATAATGTATGATGCTTAAACTTTTATTTATCTATTTAAAAAGTCATTATTTGAACATTCTTGTGATACTTTGTTAATAGTAAGAAATATATATATGAGATGCATTAACTATTGAAATACTAAATTTGAGCCTAATACATTAAAAAAATGAAACTTTCAAATATCGAATAAAATATACACCTAAAATAGCACAAAAATCTTTTATATTTTAAGAATTTTAATTTTATATATTAATGAATGTTGCATACGAAAATCTTGTTTATATATATATATATAATATATTATCAAATATTTTTTTATATTATAAAATCTTTTTATTTAAATAGTGTATCGATATTTTAGAATTTAGATATATATTATTATATATTGAATTCGAAAAAGAGATGTATTTTTACAACAAATTATATTAATCGTTAATTATAAAAACATTTTTTAAAGAAAAATATAAGATGAAAGTACTATAGTATCAACTTGAAAAGCATTTTGATATTATTTTTTATTAAATACCATTTTACTCAATTGTAATATCATCGATAAGAGAGCGAATTTCGTATTTAAAAATAAAGGTTGTAAGTATTTTACAAAAACATTAAATACTGTCACGAATATAATGATAAATTTTCATATGTAATGATTGAATAAAAAAGCATCTTTTAAATATTTATTTTAAATATTATATATATAATATTTAAAGTTTGATTGTTTCTTAGACAAATACTTTATAAAAATTAATAATCAATTAGTGATGTGCAAGACAATTAGTCGTTATGTAATATTTTGTAAAAGTAATATTTACCGAACTACAAATAAAATCATTCACACATAAACAGAAATGCATATTAGCGCACTTTTAATGTGAATCTCATAATTGAACGGTCTACAAAATCAGTAGAAGCTGAAAAATTAACGAAATCTCATTATTGCTTTTTACAAAAATGTAAAACTATAATTCCCATCAATGTAGTGCTGATATCAAAGTTAAAAATCTCTTCTTTAACATCTAACTTTTCTGAATAAGTAAAAGCAAGCCTAGGGCGTCCTCTTGCGTCATTACGCCCGTACTGCCGCCAACGTCAGCATCCCAAGGATCGTTGTCGACGATGTAGAAGTTGTTTGGGTACCGTACGGATGCGCATGCACAACGTCTTCTTTTTCAAGCAAATGAAATTAGCAAGCGACATGTTTATTGTAAATGAATCCCAGCAGCCATTGCTGTCGTTTCTCGATGTTGGGAAGTCGCGGGAAGTGAGCGGTAGTACAGCGGAAAATAAATGACGACGAGGATTAAGACGATAGAAGGAAAACGTACTTTGCCGAGTGCGTATGTACGTATGAATTCAGGGAAAATATTAAACATAACTGAAAAATTAGTGAAAGTTTCTGAAGCCAATTCAAATACACGAGATTCTTTATATTAATAAAAGAAGTATAGACAAGAAAATATTGAGAGTGATTGTAACGTAAAAATTGCTTTTATTTTTTTCAATTGTAAGATTTAGATACACAAAGAACAGCTGTTCATTGATAGATTTATTATTTTAATTTAATAAGAAGTAGCCTAAGCCTTTAATAACTTATTTTAACCAATTATTATAAAAAATTAATAAAACAAAGTTAGAAAATTAAATTTTATATATAATGATAAATTGATAAATGATCATTTACGGGGTTGTCATAATTATAGATAAAATATATGTACATTTGTGTAATTTATATGCCATAAAGAATGTAATCAATACAATTAATCATTTCTAAAATCATTAGAGTTGAGCATAAAGGATTTTTGATAAAATAGAAAAACTTCTAGATTGTATTTTGATACAACAATTGAATAAAAGAGAATTGACTTATTTATGTTCGTTTAGTGTCTTACACTACTATTATTTCAATATTATTTTCTGGTAGTGATACAAGAGCGAAAGTGTTTGGAATATGTTAAACCACGAGAATATCCTTTTATAATGTAAAAATATAAAATGTAAACATTTACTGGTCGTGAATATCGGTTGTGAATATATGCTAATATCGTAAAAGAGGTATATGGGAAAAAGTATAAACAAGAGTTATAACTAATGTGCTCGTTACCGAAACCTCCGACATAAATAAGTCGGCGTTATAATATTATTATATATTTCAAATTAATATAGCTGTCTCTCAGCAATACGTTTTCATACTCCAAATTTCTAATTTTGTGTTCTTTTTTTAACTTAATCTCATTTTCTCTCTCTCTCTCTCGGGTTCTTTATATTTCATTATTTTACAATATTTTTTTCCTTGTTACCTTTGTTCATTCTTCGCTTTTTTCAGTATATATTTTTTTTTTATTTAATATTATATATTTTATAAAAACTATTTGAATTTTCGTCAATTAATCGATAAACATATTTTTTCAGAAATATCAAATTTTTTTCCTATTTTTATACATGTTTTGAAATCTTCTAATAAATTAGAAAACATGATATTAAAATACTTGTTAAAAGTTAATTACATCTTAATTTAAATTCGTCTTTTTTATACTTTCACGTAATATAGTTTAGCATGTATAGTCTATATATACTTTTTCAATTATGATCAGATATTATAAGAAAATAAAAAACAAAAATTCTGAAAAAATATATTTAATAAAGATTGATTATTAATCATTACATGTATTTCATTAATCTCTAATAGTTAATCGATCTATTAAAAACATAACTGTACGTTATGAAAGTAAAAAAAGCAAATGTTCAATAATTATTAATATTATGATAAATATTAAACATTCAATTGTAAACTTGACGAGTAACTTTTCTTCTATATCTCAACATAGTGTCGCCATTGATCTTAACTAATCCGCTAATATTGTGAGTGAAATCAAATCGGCAATTTAGTGAAATAAGCCGTTTATACACTAACCTTTAGAAATTCGGTGCATTCACCTCCTATCATCCACGCGCTGCACCTTCATCATCCTTCGAAAAACCGCTTTTGATTAGGGATCATTAATGCGAATTTATTTTGATGTTTCACGCCAGTCACATACATCTAATAAAGATGAGTGACATTTCTCACGATTAAAAGAAGACTTCATGTGCTAAACAGTCCACTCCGTTCGATCATATTCATATCGATCCTATTCCAAGGAGAATAATCAAAAGTAACACACATTACTTCGAAAAATTACTAAAGATTGTTTCTCTTCCCATATATGTAATTTCTACTATATCTATATACAATTACAAATCATATGTAATTATACTAACTATATGTAAGTTTACAAAACCATGTTTTAGAAGCGTTGGATTTATTTACAAGAATTTATGAATCATATTAATACTGTTAAAAGATAGTTACAAATTCAAGAAATAATTGTATTAAATGCAAGCATATCTTATTTTTCTCATCATTTTAATGAAATATGTTTCATTTCTTTCAACTATATACAGTATTTTATATTGTATATTTATATATTATTTAAAAAATAGAAAAAATTATGAAATATATATATATATATATATATGAAAACAAATATCTACTTTTAATTTCAATTTTAAAGATACAAATTAAACAAAAAAACATGATATAATTTTTCTAAACACAAATATTCTATAAATTTTCTATATACAAATATATGACTAATTTATTAACAACAAGTATGAATTTCAAAATTATACGTAAAATAGTTCCATTGTTTAGTAAAATTTGTAAAGACATTAAAAATTTAATTTTTCGGAAAACAAACATGTATTTCTGTATTAAATAATACATTCATTTTGTAATTATAATGATTTCATTATCTTAATCTATATTCATTTTTCTCAGTTTAAATTACACCGAAATTATTCATTTATGCTACAAGATTATTAAAAATAATGTTTAACATTTTTATATAAATTAATTTATATTTATTAATAATATAGAATTATGTTTTTATATAATTTTTCGAAATTAAAAAATTTTTTTTTTCGTGGGTATTAATTTTCAATTTGATACATCATAAATTCTAATAAAAATTGTTTAATAATTGTTTCACGAATTTACTTTTATAAAAATAATTTATTTTATGAAAGAGAACATTGTTTGCAAAAATTTTGCAAACATTGAATTTTATTTCATTAATACAGTTCTGAGAATTAAATTACTGAAGAATTTAGAAATGCTATGCATATGTCTAGCAATCTTACTTTAGAATGAAAATTTAATAATCAATTATTTAAAAATTAAAATAGAAAGGTACTTGAATGTATCAAAAAAATTATTCAATTTTATTATATACTAAAGAAAATAATTAATTAAAGTTTTTAATAAATTAAAAACTATTTATAGTTCTTAAATAATGTACAAAAAACATAAAAAGGAAGGAAGAAAAAAGCTCAAAGGAAAAAAACTGAAAGGCGAAGAAGAATTGTACATGGTGTTCATTTTTCCTAGGCGAGTACTGAGAAAATATAGTGATAGGGTACAGGTTGAGGTCGGTACTGGTAGCCATCGTTGTAATTATTGCTGCAGTTTGGCGACGTTTCATAGGAACCATAACAAGTCAACCAGTAGTTAGAGACATGCAACAGAACCAACAGCTCCTCCCCAATTCTTTTGTAAAAATTTACCAATATGTAAGACAAAGGCGCACGTAGATATAAAATGACCACTGGTTTTGAAATATACGTTCGGGATGGTAGGTACGGAATTCAGCACATGGTTAGAAGATGAAAAAATGATTAAGTTATGTAAAATTATTGTTTGTTAAAAAATTACATAATAGCCTTTATTTGTTGAATTTTAAGTTTAATTGTATTAATTTTATTTTATTTATAATACAATATCAAATATATGTAATATATTTCAAATTTATTACAAATATCTATCACTATTAATAATATTTCATTGTTCTTTTTTCAAAAACCAAACGCTCTTCAAAAACAACAATTGTTAGTTTCTTTGGTAGGTTGGAATTGTTTAATAATATACTATTGTTTATATGACTATGGAAATATATTAACTAGGAAATATACAATTTATTACTAATACAGAATCATGCAAAATAATTTCCATAAAAGGAAATATAGATATTAGAAGAAAAGATATAGCAAACAGTTTATAACTTTATTTTATAGTTTTAATAACTGGCACTTATTTGCAGTGGAATAATTAATTTGTGATAATATTTCCATAATTACATGTTATATGTTACATAATAAAATATAGAAAAAGACAGTCAGTAAGAAGAATCATACACAGAGAATGGGGAGAATAGATTTAAAGAGAGAGAGAGAGAGAGAGAGAGAGAGAGAGAATGAAAATAAGAGTAAAGATAAAAGAACAGACATTCTGTCAAATGCTATATCAACGAATATTTCAACCATGGGTTTGTTTCATTTCATAAATAGTAATATTTCACACAATGAATTTGACTTTGTTTCTCTCTCTCTCTCTCTCTCTGTCTCTCCCTCTCACTCTCTGATTCGCATAAGTTTAGAGATCAGCTAAGTGGAAGCTCGTCTACCGATAAACTGTCTGCACGTAAAGCGTAACTGCGTTCCGTGGAAGCAGCATGAGCTTTTTCAAGACAGAAATTTCGCGCAAAGCTCGAAAAGACAGAGTATTTAAGGAAAGTAGAGGGGAGGATGAAGTTTTGATTTTTTTCTACAGGCTATTTTTATGCTTTTCTATTTGACGTATGAAATAATGAATGTTATGTAATTCATGAGCATATGGTATAGTCAGCATTTAAAGACTGTTTTTGGGATTTTATAGAAGTAAAAAACGAAAATTTTTCTAAAATAAACAGTATACATTCTATTAGAGCAATGAGGAAATATTTTTATTATAGTAAATTTGTGCACATTTCTGTACAAGGAAAAATATTTGAGTAATTCTTAATAAATTTTCATAATTAAATAAATAAATAAATAAATATAGAAAATCAGTTATCGCCTTTAATTACTAGTATAATATATACATATAGTAAGGGAGATCTATAAAATTATATTTAAATGTTGAAAATCGTTTAAATAATAATATAAAACTGTCATATATTTTGTGGAACAGTTTTTAACATAATGTAGTTTATAAAAATCTAAAACTATTTTTTAATGTAAATTAATCTCTAAGTGATAAATTGTAGGAATTATTTCAATATAGATCTGTGTTTGAGGAAAATATTATATAATATATTATAGTTCATCATTAAAAAATTTATGAAGAAAAGGTTTAATTATTTTATATTAAAATTTTTTAATAATTATTATATTTAAATCTCATAAGGAAAGTCAAAAATGATTTGTTTTATTCTTATTCATTACTAAAATTTGTAATATAACGATAGTCTATTTAAAAAATATATAAATTATAATGGTATTTTTGTATTACTATTAAATCATATCAACTTGATTCAGGGTATTATTTATTTTTATCTTTTATTAAATAGCATTACTGTTCATGTATATTATAAACAAATGAAAATTAATTATAAATAAAAAATATTTTATGGTTTTAAGAATACGTATAACTACAATTTGAACATATAACAATCAATATTCAAAAGTAATATATTCATGTGATCAAAACAATAAAAATCTCAAAAATCTTGAATATTAAATTAATTTTTCTGATAAGTTAATCCTTTTGTATAATTTTCTGTATATAATTTTAGAATAATTAACATACGTACATATTGTAAGCATACGATATATTAATGTTTTATATAAATTTTGTATAATCAAAATTAATCTAATGAAATTAATTTTTAAATATTTATAATTTAGATAATTTATATAATATTTATACATTTGATTATATTTTTTCCAAAATACATTCAAGTCGAAGTGAAAATTAAATTTCGCCATATAGATATTTAAAAATATTTGTCTACAGTAGCTCGTTTAAATTTAAATTTTATAATTGAATATAAACACATTAAAAATGATATGTTTTACAGTTTTTGACCTAATTTGATATGGTAGATTTGGGAAAAAATTTATGTAGATTCGCTTTACGTGTCCATCATTGCATATTTACACATTCAAGCGTACGTACAGTATAACTTATGTTACTTCGAAAGAAGGCAGATGCTCGTTATTATTGATGCATATGTATTTGTGTACAAGATAAAAGATATAGACATCTCTCTCTCTCTCTCTATCTCGCTATGCTTGCGTTTGTGCTTCGGTTTGCACTGCACAGTCCATATATGTAAATATCTGTAGTATATATGCGAAGTGAAGCCCTTCCAAGCTAACAAAAAAAGCGTAAAGAGAGATTGAAAAATAAAAGAAGAAAAATAGAGAAAGAGGGAAGAGAAAAAGAAAACGGTAAAACGATGCGTGCGACAAGGAGAAAGGAAGAGCGAGAGTAAGGATATGGTTCGCTCTTGGACTAAAAATAAAGATAAAACAGAAAAGAAAAGGAAACGAAATAAAGAAGGAAAGGAGAGAGGCAGAAAGAGGGAGAAAGTGTAGGTAAGAAGGGTAGGGGCTTTAAAATGCGAAGGAGCGCGGGTAGTAGCTGAACGTTCACTCGCATATGTAACATACTATCTTGAATATACGCATCTCTCTCTCTCTCTCTCTCTCTCTCTCTCTCTGTCTCTCACTCACTCCCTGATTCACTCACTCACTCACTTACTCACTCACACATACGTATGCATACGCTTGGGCGTACGGACACACACATCTTCTCTTCTTAGATATTGGAGTTGATGTAAGCAACAGCGGAAAAGAAGACTTGGTAGGAAGGATGGAGAACTACTCGCCTACCAGGGGTACATAGAGGTGTATTCTTGGAATCGTATGTTGCAACTGCAGCACCAGAAGCGGCCGATCGGTGCGCGGGAGCTGCCCGTCCCGTAATGACCTTCCTTTTTTCTTTTCTTTTGCGCAAGTCTTGCTTCGATTCCCTCTCATTCTTACCGCGATGAGAGCGCTGATGCTACGAAGATCTTTGTATGCATAAGAATCGAACGAAGTCGAGTGAGTCACTTTTTTCTTGTTTTTCCCCTTTGTATTTCTTAATTTTAATTGATTATATTTTTGTTTTCAATTTTTTTCTCTCTTAATATGGCTTTTAATTCTGTAAAAACTTAGAGCTGATAGTAGAACAAAACATGTGATTTGTCGATTTATAATTCAAGATACTATCTTATAGACATTGTAGCAAAGAATAATTTAAAGTGTCACCAATAACCGATTAATAAATATATTTTATATTCTATTTTAATTTCTTTTAATTTTTATTCTGTTTAATTTAATTGCACATTTAACAAAATAAATGCAATACATAAAAAATACGTTCTTAAAAGACTATGTTTAATTACTAGAAATAATAATTCAAATATTGTAAATATTACTACTATAATATATTTAGAAGTGTAGCAAATGTAATTATTAAATTCTCAAATGTTCAAATATTAATATTAGTTTTTAAAATGATTGTTATCAACTAAATAATGAAATAATTATTAAATTTTTGTTATTTCTATTTTTAATTTAATTTTTTAAATATTCAATTATTGACTACGAATATCAAAGAATTAGTTCATTTTAATTTAATTTAATTTATTTATTCGATTTTTCAAAATTGCGTGTATTTTAAAAAATAAAAAAATGAAAAAGATAAAAAATATTAAAATGTATATAAATGTTAGAAATATATAATTAAATTATCTGTTTGAAAATTAAATAATTCAACTGCTTAATTTTGTCTTTTTTTTTAAGCATTATAAAATATTTAATTGAACCTCAATTTTTTAAGCCAGAAAGTGTAAAATTGTTTTTTAAATTAAAGTGATAATTAATTAAAATAATTATATAAATTAATAAGCTATTATTAAATTAATTTTTAAATGATGATAAAAACATTAATTGTATAGATTATTTCTAAAAAAGTTTTAGTATTTTATTCAAAATAATCTCCCATAAATGAACTAGACAGAACTTCTAGTATAAGCATAATATTTTTTCTGGTTAAAAAACATATGATCATAAATAAATAAAAGTATATAAAACAAAACTTAAGAATAGAAAACTCATAAGATTTTTAATTTTCACCATGATACTTAAAAAAGTCAAAGCTATCATATAACACATATTTCAACATCTCGTAACCATATTTCCATTCATCCACTCGTTCAATAAACGATATAACATCGCATTTCCTTTCATTACTGCCGATAAAAAAGCCACTCTTCAGACAAGCCCACCAGCGTGGGCTCACCAACGAAAGAGAAACTCTAAAATAGATCTCTTTATTCGAGTGACTTCTCGCCACATACACATATTACCAAACGCGCAGAATCTCCTCTCCGGAAGAGCTGACAGCGCATCTGTCCAACACTCTTTCTTCCATACATACTTTTACAGTAGAATAGAAGAAGAATAAAGAGGAAAAACAAGAGGAAACGGAGAAATTCGATACTATCGAATTTTACGATTCGACTTATACTACATGTCCAATGCATGGCACTAGCGATAAGATTGCCAAGGAACGAACAGGCCACGTGTGAAAAGCAGCACCGATGGTTGAAACAGTTCTGAAATGCCTCGCCGATTTTCTAAATCTGTTGATCCCTTACTTCGCGAATTTCACCAATTGGTTTTGGTCAGTTCGTCTTCAACCGTGCGCATGTATATCATGCGTGAAAATAGCCGTAAAAGGGCGATCAACCGAATGGACAATACCACAGCCGGCTTAATTCTCTTGGTCTTTTGCGAAGCATAGGGGCATTACATGAAACCCTTGGTACAGATATTTTCAATCTTTACACATATGATACCACACGATTACAGTACCTTACAAGTTCTTAGAAATATATAACACTCTCTAAAGTGCAACGAAAAGTGAAATAGATGAAATATGGTCGTTTCAGATTTTCGCAGATGATGCGGTATATATTGGTACGTTCAGGATTGTTTCGCAATCCTATATGATACCACTCAATGAGATTTGCAACAGTCATCGAGATCCCTGGGTGATCCTCATTAAGGATTGCTTGTTACGAATATTATATGGAGTTGTACATGTTAGTGGAAAATATATGCATGTGATACAAAATTTATAAGTTATAAGTTTAATTGTAAAGAATTATGAGAAATATAAGTTAGCCGATATTTACATCTATGTTTATTATATTAAATATTATTTTATTTGGGAAATTATTAATGTATTCCAGTTATTTCTACTGCATTATATTGCACATAATTATACACTATAGAAAAAAAGGACTGACTAAATCGAAGATAGTTCTTATATATAATGAAAAAAGGTTACAAAAAGGACGTAGGTGATAATATGCGCTTTACGTTACGTGGTCGGCAATACGACGATGCTTTAATACTTACGTCACACGAGTGAAGTTGGATATAGCCGAGATACGTAGTATCAGAGAATGTGTGTAAACGGACATACGCGTCCTCGAGCACAAAGATCACGTTTGTCGTGGGACAGAGCCCATGTAGGAAAAGGTAGGCGGATGGGGCGTTAAACTCGAAAGTCGTCACGCATACGTTAGTACTATAAGGGTAAGCGGTTTCATGACTTGTAATGTAGAGAACCTTTAAATACTAAAATGGTTCGAGTGAGATATTCAAGTCCTGGATGTTGTATGAGATGTTAATATGATCCACTGGTAAATAAGAGCACGTACAGAATTCTTTTTAGTTATTATTGTCTGTCTGTACGTACATTACGTTGTAGGGCTTGACCTTACTGATTTTCGTTTAATTTTTTTAATGATTGGTTCGAATAAATATACTTTTTCTACTTTATTATTTATATAATTCATTGAATTAGATTTTCTATAAGCTTTTTTGTATTATTTTATTAACTGATTACGTTTTTTATAATCTCGATAATTTACTACTCTGTGAATTTAAATAATGTTTATCTTTTTTATATTTAATATTATGAATAAATATTATCTTAATATTTATTAATTAATTTTAATCGAATAAAATATTTTTTTTATTAATTTATTTAAAAAATTTTTTGGGATTTTATAAAATTATGGGTAAACTATTGAACGTTGTCTTGTAATTTAAACAAAAGGAATACTTTTAACGATAACTAATTTTATTTAAATTAAAATTTTTCTTTCTCTATATAATAAAAAATTTACTAAGCTTTACAAATTTCATTTTTATCTTACAATAAATTCAATTTTATTTATAAACTATAAGGAAGATTGATATTTAAACATTAACTTTAGCATATTGTTTATTGTATATCAAATTTATCGTTATAAGCAGTAGTTAGTAAATTACATATAAAATATTTAAAATTTATATTTGAAACTAATTTTAACACGAAATGATAGGACTTTTCTTACTATTTATTTAGAATAATTAATTAAAAATATATTTTAGATACAAATGTCGAAATAAATAGAAATATGAATAAAATTCTTAAACAAGCTGTTAAAGTTTTATAAATTATTTCATTCGTACAAATACTAAAGTTTTATACATAACTTGCCAATTTTCTCGAAATTAAATTACATTAACTTCAGTAAGTTCCTTCTGTGTCTTCATATTTCTGCATTAAAGTATAACTTCTTTTTTTTAACTTTTATTTTTTCTATCTTTTTCGGAAAAATATTCTATTCATTCTCACGAGAGTACAAAAGTGGCCATCTTGTTTTTCACAGCTATATCTACGCGCGGTTGCGGTGCTTCATTTTATAGTTATGCACTGAGGACACTTTTACTACGGCAACGAAGGGAAGCTTACGAGTACAGATGTTTATTGTCTTTTATACGTCTTGCTCGCTCTCTGTCTTTATCTTTTCTTTAAAGTTCATTCGTTTATTTATACGCGTGGTCACGATCTACGTTGTAATGCTAAACGTGAACGCGAGAAACAAATTACTTTTATTTTATTGCTAATAGGCGGATAAACTCATAACACAATTTCCTAGACGATTATTTTTCCTCAATTGAGTGCAATGTAGACTGTACATATACGATGCTCATATTTCTATTTTCTACTATCTAAAATACTCATTACTTTTTAATTATTTTGAATAAATTTTTTATAAATTATAGGCTTAATCTTATAAATTATAAATCCAAATTATTGTATCAAATTATCAATCATTCAAAAAATTTTCATTCAAATGTAAATGATATCGTAAAATCAATAAATTATTAGAAATTGTTATTTAAAAAATTGATTTCCCATTTATTATATAAAATAAATTTTCATTTATTTATTAAATTATTTGTTATAAATAAATATATTTAAATCAGTAGTTGTCATCAATTAAAAATATAAAAATGTCTTGTTTTAATAAAATTGCGTGCACATTTTCGATAGTAAGTATTAGTCGTGAAATATCAAAGTAATTTATTAAGTTTAAATGTATTATATCGAAATTAATCGATGTTCATGAAGTTATGAACATATATTTTGTTAAAATTACTTGTATTGTATTCAAGTATTTCCAGTTCAGTATTTCTTATTTCAATTAATTTTTTATATTAAAAATTATAAATATATTTATTATTTACATATTAATAGTTGTACATATCGACATTAATAGTTAAAATATCGTCTATAAGAAATTTTCAATTAATATAAATATATACGGGAGATATACTTTTGTCAACGAAAATTGCAAACATAGAATAAAAGATAGTCAACAATTAGAATCATATGAGTTAAAATTGATAAATTGAGAATACTGACTTGGTATGAAAGGCACTGTTACACTCGCTGCATACATAGTTTCTGTCTCGAATGCGAGCCAGTTGCCAATTTGCTGTCGATGTTTTTCCAGTGCACTCCTTCTGATGAATTCTTGCAGATGATCTCCGGGCGAAGGTAGCAAAACATTTACTACAGGGAAAGGGTCGTTCACCAGTATGTATTCTCAGATGATCTCGAAGAGCTGATTTACTAAAGGCTTTTTCGCAAAGTAGACATTGAAACTTGATTGCCAAAACTGAAGCGTCGGTTTCCGCCAAGAAGTCACACTTCATCGCTCCTTTATGAAGAGCTTTATGGAATAAAAATTCTGCTTCAGAATCAGTTGTGAACAGACACGTGCTGCATCTCCATTGTTCTACGTTCGATCTTTCATAAGGATTTTTTTCATCGTGAGAACATTGATTATTTCGCGTGTGTTTCGTTACATCTTGTGACAGAGCGAACAGTTTTCCACACTTTGCACACCTGAAATAATAAAATTATAACAGAATACTTTAACTTAATTAATAATAATGAAGCGATAAATGAGTTTTTAATGAGCTTCATAATTATTAGTTAGTTTTTTAAAGATATATTTGTATTTTAATATAAGTATAGATAATGAATATGTCATGAATTATAGATATAGATATATATCTTTTGAGTTTAGGGCAACTTAGTATATGTAGAAACCAGTTGTCGTTCAATCACACATGCAGAATAAACTTTAGTTATTAATTTGGACTAAAACACTGAATCGTCCATAATATTCTCAGAATACTGCAAAACGACCCTGTGGCCATACTCTAGGGAATGATTGAACGCGTACGTGTTGCTTGAATTCAACGAGATTGGGCTGCGTCATATCGCAATGTGGACAAGTTCGAATCGTTGAACTCGTCAGCGTATTTTCAGCTTTTCTGCTCTTGACCATTTCCTTGTGTGCAGAGGTCCTACGATGAAGTACTGCTTGCTTTGAGGTTTTGAAAGTCAACGAGCAGAAAGAACAGAAGTAAGGCGCCGCAGGGTGGGTATCTTCATTTGCTGACTTATGGCAGGTAAGTTGATGGCGCTGAAGCGAGATCAGTGAGCGTACGATTTGCCCGCAAACGTTGCAAGACAACCTGTTTTGGTACTCATCAGATGCGGATTGGTC
Source organism: Platyscapa corneri (assembly GCA_018907185.1). Classification (NCBI taxonomy): domain Eukaryota; kingdom Metazoa; phylum Arthropoda; class Insecta; order Hymenoptera; family Agaonidae; genus Platyscapa; species Platyscapa corneri. The sequence continues at coordinate 1,219,950 of JACCHW010000089.1, forward strand.
GACCTCGTGTCCGGTGTCTTTGGCATGTAGGCGCAGTTGTATATTGTATCTTAAAAATTATTATCAGTTCCTTCATAATATTATATACACTATATAAGCAAAGAATATATTTTTTAAAAAGGTTTCCTTAAATTTATTTTACAAAATTTAATTATAATATATTTTTTTTATTTTCTTGATACTTTACGTGTTCATGAACAATTAATTATAAATAATGAGAATTAATTTAAATACGCATTTAATATTATATATACACGGAATGAAAATATTTTAGATATGTTTGGACATGTATAAAATTATACATGTACCAATGATCTGGGAATATAATAAATTTTATGCCGTTAGAATTTGATGATTTAGTTAATTATTATACACGGGAAACAGCATCGACTAAAAGAAAATACCTGAATCGTCGGAAACAGGTTGAACACATGAGTATTCGTTGACGTCGAATAACTATTGGTACCGAGCCATTTATCATTGAAACAACGTCTTGGTGTTCTTTCTTCAATATATGTGCTTCTATGCTCTCGTTATCATCACACCAAAACTCGCATAACGAGCATATAAAGCTTCCTCCTATCTATTAAACATAATAATAAATGTAAAATTAAATGTGGTATAAATTTTAATCTTTTCAACGTATAAATAATAAAAATTTCAAATGATAAAGACTCTAATAAAAAAAAACTTATTCTTATCTTAGGTTACCATTTGCTATACCATGAATTAAAACTAAAGTATTTTAACGTACATAGTTATATTAAACGATAAATTTCTTAGATATATATTAAAATTTATAAGTAATAATTTAATTCAAATATTATAATTATTGATTAAAATAAGAAAATTTATATCATTAAATAATAATTAATAAGTAAGTAATAAAAATTAATAAAATCATTGTATATACTTATTAATAAAGATAAAATTCCCTGTATTTCTTAAATCATTATTCTTATTTGTTTTCAGTTTTTAATAAGATCAGAATACTTTTTTAAATAGATGTTCAAATGATTTTGAAGAAGTTCTTATTTTTATATTGAAAGCGAACAAACTGTAATTGCAGCATATAAAAGCATCATTAACTGATTAATGCGTATAGAGAAAACAATAACGTAACTAATATTACGTTGATTGTATGTTTTGAATCACATGTAAGATATAACAGCAGCATCGAAGATAAATCAAAAGAAGAACAAGAAAAATAAATATAAGAAGAAAAAAAACGGAGAAGCATGAGAAGAAGAAAAAGATAAAGAAAAAGAAGAAATAAAAGGATGAAAAGAAAAAGAGACAGAAGAGCTTACCTTAGAAATCGTGTCCTTATGGGTATCAGATCGCCAATGCCTTAAAAAAGTGTCCTCAGTATTGCAATAAAAGCGACATGAAGCGCACTGAAAAGGACACTGGCGAACAATGTTCGCCATGTTCTCCAAGAGAAAGCGGCGAGCTTTCGTGCCGCTTGGATTTGCACCTGCGACGCGACAATGATAATGTGAGAGAAGGTGCTTACCCATCTGTGCCCTGCGCACGCGAGCGTGACACATCTCACAAGAAAGAACTTCCTTGTCGCGCTTCCGTAGCCTTTTTATTTGCCTTTGTCGTACTGCCAGTCTCGGCCTTGCCACTGACATTGATTCACTTGATTCGCAGTCTCGCCTCTGCGATAATTATTTGATTTCGATATTAACTCGACTTTCCGCGTACAGACCTCAATTATAGCCCTGATTTTTTATGATATAAAGAGTGAAGCCCACGTAATTGAAAAATGATCTTGTTCATTTCTAATTCATACATAATTAGACGCTTAAGTGAAAATTCTAAATTAAAACAGGTAGTAATGAACTAGAGAGTTATAATCTAAATGCATACTTTCTACAAGTCTGAATTTATGTATCATAGTAAAAATTAACATATTATATAGTGAGCTTCGTTATATAAATGGCATTGTCTCTACTGAACCACGATATTTTTATTATTTGTAAAATCACTTATCTACGCCGACATTTCTAATAGTTAACACGAAGTACTTCACAAAGATTTTCTTGCAGTAAATTTATATTACATCCATATTGGTTTCTTATAAATACTAATTTTTTCCATTTTTTTTTTTTGTAACATATAAAGAATAAAATTTATTTTTGTAGAATATTATTTACAGTTATTTTTCTTAGATGAAAAAAGAATATTTGTATTATTTCAAGTTTTACTGTGAATATTATATTTAACGTAGCAGAAAATTTATGAATTTAAAAATTGCTGCATTAAATACTTAGTATAAAAATTTCAACTATTTCAAAAATTAAATTACCTGACGGTGTTTATTGTAGTATATAAAACGAGAGAAATATTTAAATAAATTCTAAATTTAAAACAGAAAATTTATTCTATTATTATATTACTCAAATATTTTATTTTTATTATTTTTTAAATGTATAATAATGTACCCGAAACTTTATTTTTAATAATGATCTTATATATATATATATAAATTATAATATATATATATAATAATAACACTTTTAATAATGATCGAGTTACTAGTTATCATCAACTACAATATAAAAAATATAATATGAATTAGTAAAAATCAATACTTATATCAATGACTATTAAATTTTAATTATGTTTAAAACTTAAACTTATGTATTAAAACTTATTTTAAATATAAAATAAATGTTAATAAAATATATTTTATGTTATTTTTAATATATAAAATTAACTCTGCTTCTATTCATACAAAACGTTAATTAATTTTATTGTTTCTAATTTTGAAATAATGATGAAATAAAAATAAATTAAGGATTATCTTTCTTATTTCAGTATTATCAATTTCTTATTAGAAGCACATTTTGCCATAAAGAATCTAGAATAAGTTATTATAAATAATATTATTGTACTATTATATATATATTATTAATAAATATAAAGAATCCAGTATTATATTTTATCATAAATTTATTTTCTTTAAACTAAAATATATATATAACAATAAGCAAAATTTATGCAGGTTAAATAATTTTTCTATATAAAATATTTTTATTTTTAAGAAATTAATTAGTAATAAGTATTTTCCTAACCCTTTTTATATAGTATTAAAGTCAATTCTATGTTAATATGAAAAACCAATAGTTTTTTTACCTAAATTTTTTATTTAAAAAGAGTGTTAAGTGATTATTTAAATTACTGAAAAAATTCTGCATTTAATAAAAGTATATGCATATGTAACTCAACAGTAATTTTTTCAATATAATGAATAAATATATATATATATTTGAATAATTTTTTTAGATCAATAAATTATCAATTATAAATCTATTATATGAATAATAGTGTTTGAAAATAAGAAACGAACCGAAGCTAAAATTTTCTGGCGTAGACTTAGATTATAGCGATGTGTAAATAGCGGAGAACCTCTTGACTTGTGCATGACACCATCAATTTCCTGAATGCTTCTTCTGGCGTGCAAATCAGACATCAGGTGGCGGTTGTAAACTAACCTGGATGCAAGCTTTCGACCACATGGGTTGCACCAATATCCCGTGTTGATATCAGTTCGAGCTCCCGGAATCCATTTACCACGTGTGTGACCAGGAGATGGTTGTCCTGACACGTCTTTACTCTCGTATTCGGCACATTTCTGTCATGAAAAACGACAAAATTATCTTAATTTTTTATTGCAGATGTAATGATAATTATTAATAAGAAAATATTTTAAGTAATAATATTGTGATATTAATGTAAATAATATAATATGTTCGATTTTATATTTTGTTTTATTTCCACAATTGGTATTAAGTTCCATTTCAATTTCATTCAAATTATATATTTGTATATAATAAAAATAAGTTTATAATTTTTATGTAAATTACTGATTTATAAATACACATACTATACGCTCTCTAATTTTTATATAAAATTATTAAAATAAATAAATATATTGAAAATTTTATTTTTATTTTTTCAATAAAAATTTTCGCACATTTGAAAATCTTATTAAATGTATTTCTTTAAAATTTTGCTTAAAAAAGTAATACAGTATACATATTTTTAAATATGTATTAATATTAGTTGGAGCTTTTTAGCATAATCAGTTTCGCAATTATAATATTATGCTTATTTCGCATTTGAATTATAATAGAATTATAATTATTTTTATTTACTTTGAGAATTAAAAGTGTTATATATAGAAAATATATATGATTACGAATAATAATATCTATCCACGATGTCTATATATCAAAATTAAAAATAGATTGATTACCTGAATAGATGAATCAGTCGGTTTCCACTTTCCCCCGGTATGATTTGGTGGTGGATGTTCCTGATGGTGTTGTTCAGACTCATCCATTTCCACATCGTCTTCGTTTAACATTTCATCTTGTGTGATACCACCTGGCTTCCATTTTCCTCCTGTGTGATTTTGTGGTGGATACTGAGTGTCGTGATTTTCTGTATCCTCGGAATCTGAGTACGAGTCCTCTACCGGTATATCCACGTCCAGACTGTCTTCGTCTGATTCTTCGTCCTGTTGATAGTCATACTCCGTATATCTGTCTAAGTGTCCAATATCATCCTTGTTCTCGTTTTCATTACTGGTAACAAGGTCAGTGAGTATTGTGTCCTCAAGCCAGACCGAATGATGCTGATGTTGTTCTATTCTTTGATTCTCAACCTGATTACGTTTCTGATTAGTAACCGATGTTTCATGTTTAATAGAATAAGCTGGGTCTTCAACTTTTGAATTTGTACCCGTACAACTGATTTGCTTGCTCGAACTTATAACATTAGAAATATTGGATTTATTTACAGATGTAGATGTACTTGTGACAATCTCGGGGAAACCAACTAGTGAAGGTATACCAAGATCATCAAGATCGGTAACGACCGGAAGTAAATTTGCCAGTTTTTCCTTAGTTTCTTCTTTTTCATCGATATTTTTATCTTTTCTTTTTTTCTTCTTTATTTCTTCATGACGACTAGATTTTCTGATACGAACATCTAATAGTTCAGCAGACTGACTTGGATGTCGTTTAGCACTACTTCGTAATTCAAGAGAACTAAAAAATGCGTCTGCATTGAGAATTTCTGGATAAGATACATTGGGAGTTGATGCTGAAGAGTGATAAACTTCAGTCTTATCATTCACGGTGATACGACAACCAGATTGCCGATGACTTACATAATTTTCTAGCCCATTAATCGTCGAGTGACATTTGTTACAAAAATGCGTGTCTTCGTCGTCTTCAAAGCTCTCCATCTATAATTGTTAAATATTACTTAAATAGACTCGAATTTTTTATAATATTCATAGCAGCTCTAAAATATCCTAAAAGATATTTTTTTTAATAAAAAAGCTTTTTAAAAATTATTGAAAAAGTAAATTGTATAAAATCAAAATACATTACATTTTTTTTATTAGAACACTAAAAAATATCTTTTTTAGTGTTCTAATACAACTTCAAAAGTTTCTTCGTTTAATAACAACAATAATAATTTAATAAAAAATTATAGTATTATAAGTATAATAACAATTATTAAGTATGCATAACATCAAAACCACAAGTATGGTATCTGGAATACCTTAATTATATTTATATTTACGCATAGTTTTAATACCGCTACAAGTAAACTATGTATAAAAATTCTTAAAATTAATACTCAATTATATTTTTTTCTGGCAATATGTAATTTCAAAATGTATTGCTATTAAATTTTTATTATAAAAAAATAATAGAAAATTTATTTTATAAATATATAAAACTTACATAAATTTATTGAATTCTCTTGATAATTACAGTTATCTCCATAATTTTATTAATTTATTTTATAATAAAATATATACTTCTGTATTATTTTTAACGGTAAAACGTATACATTATCAGGAAGTATAATAATTCTATTATCAAAATTGTAACTCGAAATTAATTTTTTATAATAATTTTAATTTTGAAAAATTAACTATATATTTGAAATATATGCAAATATTTCTCTTTGATAAATATTTTTTAAATATAACAAAAAAATTCATAATTTCTAATTTCAAAATAATATAGAAAAGAATAAAAAATAAAAAATATTTAAAGATTAACAAATATTAAAAGAAAATAAATTATAACAATAAATATAATAGATAATCAAACTTGGTGTCAATAAATAATTAAATTTATTCTACTTAATAAAAAAATATAATTTTTATTTTTTTTATTACTGAGTAATGTTTTATATTTCAAAGTTTTCAATAAATAAACAATAAAAGTTCTTTGATTTATTTTGCAAATTTTAATTCGGTTACATTTCTAAAATAATTAAATTAACCTCTGCGTCAAATTTATATTAGACTTGTCATATTTTTAAATTTATTTACTAAAAAATTTATTTATGTTTATTCGTTAATATAAATAAAGTTATATAAATGCTAATATAATAATTTTTTAATAGTTATAAACATGATAGAATAAATACTTTTATAAAAAACTATAATTTATTGAAAATTAAGATAAATTTTTAATAAATTATTTTTTAATAAAATTTTATTTTTATTAATCAATATATTTTCCTATATTCTTCTTTTTGAGTTTATAATTTCAACGATAGGTATGATCTTATATCTTATGAAAAGGTTTGTTTTCAGTTGTTTTTTTATCATTTTTAATTTACATGTATACTTACTGTTCGTCATATTTTAAAGAGCGATCATCAGAAAAGACCAGAAACTTTTCTTACTTATATTTCATATCTAAAATAATTGAATTTATTGGCAAATGATTCGAGTAACTAACTGAAACATAAAAATTTATTATTTTTAATGAAATATTCATTCGATTTATAAAATCAGTTGCTTTTAACGAAGCAATAAGAAATCTTATCATTAAAAATTTTCGTTCTCACATAACTTTCCATTTGAGAAGTTATTTCCAAAAAGAATGTATTAGCTAAAATAAAAATGAGTAGAGCCTTAATAAGTTACAGTAAAAAAATTTTATGAGAACATATAATCGAATCCGCGTATAAAGTGACTGTTGAGCTATAAATAAATTCATTTTGTGTCCAACTGACGTCTTGTGTATATGGAAAATCGCGCATTTTTTGTACACGCATCAGCGTAGGCAGCTAATTGCAAACAAAACTGTCTTTTATGTGAGCACCGACTTTACCACAAATGCATAAAAATAAATTTGTCGACAGAGCAAAGAAGATAAGGTGGTGAGCGGGCGTCGTCGTGCCTTCTTCGAGGTGTATTGACGGCTACTGTCAGTGAACACGCGAATTCAATTAGAGAAGAGCGGTGGCAGCAGCGGAATCATCTGACTAACACGCGTATGTTCGTATTTTGAACATATTTTGCGATTCGAAAGAGAAAGGAGGAGAAAAATCCATAGAAAGAGGCACGGATTGAATACTGTCGTACGAAAATAAATAATTAATTAAGAAGGAAAAAATAGAAGGATTAAGGGACAGAGCGAGTAGATAAAAAGAGACAACCTTATGGACGCGGAAGCCATAAAACCTTATGTATACGAAGATACTTACTAATGGCGCACCTGTGGTTTACATTGAAAAGAATTCTATATATTTGAATGTATGTATTTGTATAATCGCTTCATATGCCAATACGAAGCAATTATTGTAGTTTTTTCAAGAACCTTATTGATTCCTGTTTAGACTTATTTATCCCCTGCGTAGTAAATTAATATATGAGTCAATTAATACTATAAAATAAAATCTTCTTTATTTATAAAATATAATCATCTTTTCGATAGAGTAGCTAATGTAATAGAATTAATGCCTAAGGTTAAAAATTACAAAAATAGTACTGTTTATTCAATTAGTAAATTCAAAGTTGCAATATAAATTGTGTATTTAAATAATAAAAAAATTTTTAAATTGTCATTTACACAGTGTTATGTTGTAGTAGGGTAACCGCGTGTATTTTACAAAGTTGAAGCCACGTCCATCGATTTGATAGATAAATAAATCTTATTCATTAAATTTTTGTATAAAAATATGAAATTTATTTCTAAATATTATTTTACACGTATAATTTCCTGGAGTTGTGTTGTACCAAAGGGCTGAAATAGACTATTGGTGCATGAAGCACTGTCACCAATTTTATTCAAGATTCCCTCAACTTCGTATGTTGGTTAAAAAATTTTTTAATTTTTGAATTTTAAGACTGGCTACAATTTAGATTTTATCTGATTGCTAATTTAAAACGAAATTTTGATACTAGCTGTTGGAAATTAACTAAGATTTTGAACCGAACTGATTGAGATACGTTGGAAATTGAGTCTTTTGAATCAGAGTAACTTATGGTATTTTATCTCATAGCCCTTTTATAACAAAATTAATGACTCGCTAGCATTAATTTGCTATGGATTTTCGTTATAACCTGAAAACATCGCTATTAAAATATAATATATTTCATATGTTATATGATAATACAATACCATTTTCTCGCTGTGTTAATGGCCGTATGCATTGTTTTTAAAGATGCATCGAGTTATTCGAGTAGTATGTTCAGGTTCACTATTTATACGGATGAAAAACATTTTTTAGGCATAATAATTTTAGTCGCAGTACGTCATAGCAGTATAAAAATTAAATAAAGAAATTTAAATTTAAAAATTTTTTAGATAAAATCGACTGTCTATAATATTTAATCACACATTAAAATAAATTTACATTAGGCTTTTTCATTTTTCATGGAAGTTCAAATCATGTTTGTTCTAAATTAAAGTAACTTTTAAAGCACAAAGAATATTGTGGCTTGTATTACCGTAATTTATTGAAAAAAAATGTAAATTAACATAGACAAACGAACGTGAACATGACTTGAACATTAAGAATAGAGATTACTTATACTACTTTTTATTATAATATTATGTTATTTTAATTTTCTAATAAAGGATATTATTGAATATCTTTAATTAAAAATAATTTAATTTGAGAATATTAGAAATGATGCAGTTTATTAGGAATCAAATTAATATTCGATTCTTTCATTACGATATTAAATTTGAATTAAAATATTACTATTATATAAGGAAAGTATAAATTTAATTTAATTGATTTATTTTTAAACCACTTTTACATTAAAAAATATAATAATTAAAAAAGTACTGAAATTTGGTAATTTTTTTAATTTTCAAGAAATATTTTTAGCGAATTGTTTGTGTACTTTAAATCACTAAATTAAAATAATTAAAATCAAATTCAAAGTAAAATAAATTATAATGTACATCATAAAATTTGAAGAACTTATAAAAGTATTAATCTTGATATAAATATCGCAGTAATTCAATTTTTTCAAAATTAAAATTTTATTATTTTAATTTGTTTATTATTGAAACTGCAAACAGAATATATCTTAATAAGATACAAAGCTTGCATGATACATATACTTATAAGATTAAAAACCAATTAAAAGCATAAATTATCATTTATATTTACTTATTTATTTAACATATTTATGTAAAACTACACAAGAACAAAATATTCAAGTAAAAATGCAAATATAAAAAAATTAAGAAGTATGTATGGAACAAAATTTGGTTAACATTTGGTTTGATGGGATAAACCATGTATATAAAAAAAAACTTTCGAAATTTAAAATGTATTTTGAAGCGTTGACTTAAATATTGTTTATAAGTGATACATCTTTTAGAATAAGTGACACAAAGAAACTACATGTATTATTTACTATATGTAAATATAAAACAAAATATACATGAACATGAGATACAATTTTTAAGAATATTTTTTGTATAATTTTAATATTTCATAAAAACTTCGTATTATAAATAGTTAAACGATAAAGAATGTTCAAACTTTGAAAACGAAATAGGCTCGTTTAGATTTGATGAATAAAGAAAATATAGATTTAATGTAGGTTGATGGAATTTGAAAAATTAACTTGTAGCAAAGTCAGGATGAGCAATCAAGGTTCCACTTTTTATATCACATATATTTTTACGGAGAGTCATGTTATCATACACATATATGATACACATATATGATATTAAGATAGAGAAGAAAAAAAACGAATACATCTAATTATAAGAAAGGTAAAGAACAAAAACAGAAAGAAAGTATAGAAGTGAGAAAAACATAGTCAGGTAGAAACACAAGATGAGAACTTCAACTCGGTGGCGTATATAGCGATAGCTATATAGAAACACCAACCTCGTATTTTAACAATAATCTCGGTGATTGCTCGCGCGCGTTCTCTAGCTGGCATAATATTCAAACAGTGCAGGTGTAGCGTGCAGTGATCCCCTTATCTCTCGAAATTAAAGGCAGTCTCTATCTCGTCTCGGTTTTAAGTGCTCACGCCAAAGTGACTTGAAGCTCCGTTTCTCCCTTCCTCGGCAGCTTCATTCTCTCTCTCTCTCTCTCTCTCTCTCTCTCTCTCTCTCTCTCTCTCTATCATCAGACAGATTCCACCACAAACTGCACATACACTAAAAGACAGAGAAAGAGAGAAATAGAGAAATGAGAAAGAAAAGCTCTTGCAGGCGTATAGATATAGAAAGAGTAGTAAATACATATATAGAGGAAAGCTAAAGTGCGACAAGGAGAGGAGCTTACACGATCCGCAGGGGACCATCGGGACAAAAGCTAAGGACAATCGCATTAGAGTGGCGGCGTGAAGATTGGTGGCTGTGTGCGCGCTAGACGAGGCTTTCCACATACCAAGTAAAACAGAGACAGATAGAGCTTTTGAAAATAGGGGAATGGGTAAAGTCGTCGTTGGCGGAGAGGAGGTAAAGAGGAGGAAGATCGGCAAGCGACGTGCACGGGAGTTGCAGGCAAATTGAACTCAATATGCGCGGGATAGAAGGGAAACAAGTTGACGCTTCGTATGTATATGTGCGGGGCCAAGGGAGAGAGAGAGAAGGGCAACCTTTCTGTGGGGTTGCGCGGCGCCCGACTCAGCAGCGGTGAAGATCGGTCGATGCCGCTTGGCCGTTATTCGGACGACGACACTTCACCTCCTCTCCTCCTCCGTGCATTGCCGCCGCCGTTTCCGCCGTTGCCACCGCCCCGTCTCCCCCTTTCTCTACGATGTATTTTCCCCTTGTTCTCGTGTGTCTTTCCTTTCTTCTTCTAGCGTGCTCCTGACTCCAGCACTACTCCCGAACGATCGCTTTCGTTCTAGCTTCATCTCTTCCTCTACTTTTCATCTATGACTCTTATGCTAGCCTCTTCTAACTTTTCTCCGATACCTTCTTTTTTTTACTTAGCTTCTCTTCTCCGTATTTCTAGATCCTGTATGTGCCTTGAGATTTGCGTTGATATCTTTCTTCGACCTTTGTGATGCAAATATTACGGAAGATATTTCAGGTTACAGAGAGTGGACTGTAAGTAGCACCTGTGTATTCTCGACAATGTTTACAAGCTATGTCACATTCTAAGCTTTCAAATTTGATCTTAAACTTGCTATTTTCTTTAATTCGACTTTCTTTGTGAATTTTACATTAAGTTCTTTTTTTTGCGATAATCTCACATTCATGAATATCTCGCGTTGTAAAACAAACTATATTTGACCCTTACTAGACATCCTTCCTCCATTTACGACTAATATAATTAATTTACATAATTTTAAAAAAGTATAAAACATCTAATTTATTTAAATTTTATTCTATTTCTATTCATTCTATTTTAATTATTAAAAAAATATATATATAAAGTATATTGATATATAATTTAATATACAATATATTAATTATTTAATATATTAGTCTCGAATGTTTAAGGAAAATTTTGTTTGAAAAATCTTTTTTACAAAATTAATTGAGACAAAAGTAAAAATTCTTCTATTGAAATAAATAAATGATATAGCATGGTTCTATCGACAATTTTCATTTTTTCTAGGTGTTTGATCATTTTATTTTAAAAATTTATTCTAATACATTTTCTTCTTAATAATAAAAAGTTCTGTATATTGCACTTAATTTTGTATGCTATAAATTATCACGTATTGCGTATTAAACATTTTCATTTCTAATTGTTCGCTTAAAAAGATACCTATTTTATATTAATTATTTTACTTTGAAGATTTTTTTACTGTTTTACGATTTTATCTTCAATTTTTTGTACTTGTTATTTTTTTGTAAATTATATATTATATAATATAATATACATATTCGTACCTTGATTTTTAATATTATAAGATATTGAATTAAAAAAATTTTCGTTTTAATAATTAGCAAACATTTTATATTAAAATGAATCATTTTACTTTGTGAAATGTCATAATTATATGTAAGAAATGAAATACTTTGAAACAATTTTAGTTTTTTTCAACTTGTTAATTGTGTGTTCGGCGTTAAGCACTGGCGTCAAAATTTCATGTGATTGCCTCGACAGCTAACGGTAACGACAGCACGCATTAACGATAGCATGATCAAGCAATGGTGTAATCCTAAATTATAACACAACAGAGAGATAAAAAAAGACCCGTGCCCAAATATCGTAAGGAAATAAACAGCCAAACATCCTTAAAGAATTTGAGTGAAGAAGAGACAAACCTCGACACTTACAAGACGTCAAACTGTCAGGAAAAGCCTCCAATGTTTCGCTTTTCGAAAAATTAATCAAGATTTCCTTTTTTTGTTCATTGTCGAATTCGTTGAATATTTTCTCTTTTTTTACATTTTTACTAACTTTCAATGTTTTTTTATAACCTTAAAATCTACTTAGCTAACTACTAGTGGTTGTATTTGCTTTTGATTTTTCAAGGCATTGTGGTTCTTCTTGTACATGCTTCTTTTAAAAATAATATTTTAAGGTTTCAAATTCTTTTCTTTAATTTCTATCTTTATCTTATTAAATACTTTTCATTTGTTATAAATAATAAGTTTAATAGACAGATCAATTAATTTTGATTTATATTAAGTAAAATTAAGATGAGTTTCTCGTTACATGTGATAATTTTACGCTAATCTATTAACTTTAAAACTTTTCTTTCAATAATAAATATCCGTTAATCAAGTGAATAAATGCTTTTTTGATTATAAAAATACATTCACAAATATAAAATATAATTAAATTTCAATATGTAACAAAAATTTTGTAAAGTGATACTAAAAACTAAAGTACAATTTACTCCAAATATTTGTATTAAAACTAGTAATTTAACTAGCAATAAAATTAATAATAGAATGGTACGTATTAATATAATGAGAAAACTTTATTATATGTATTTGGTGGAAATTCCAAGTGAATTTTAAAATACTTAAAGGCAATATTTAAATGAATTCATGTTTTTTATTCACTTTTTGCGATTTATTAAGATTCTCCTTCAAAATATAAAATAATGTTAGCTTTTAGTATGTATAATTAAGAATACGCTAAATTATTGATATTCAGAAAGAATATAATATTTATTCCATATAGTATTCATATAAAAAATATAATAATAATAAATAAAAAAGTAAAAAAGTAATGGATATTGAAGGATATTTTGTTGTTCTTTTCCTCGCTTTTAAAAATTGTCGACCATCAGTGATTCTTATCAAACTCCGCTAAATAGAAGAAGGTCGCATTGTCAGGCTACAAAGAAGAGTACGAAAAGGAAGCGTCGCGCAGGGTTAACTTCGCATATGAAATTGGAAGAGTAGAGAGGAAATCCAAGCTGAGTAGAATGCGGAAGAAGAGATTGGGAAGGAGAAGGAGGAGAGGGAATATTGAGCTGGTCCGTTAATGTTTATAACGACGTTAGACGATGAGAAGGACGAGAACTATACCTGTTCCCAAGTCCTCATAGCACTGTGTCGTGTAACTACCCATCTACCTACCTACCTAACACGTGCATGTGCGCGGGTACACAAAAACGGGCGAAAGCTCGCTACGCGTTCGAGGACAAGAGCTGACGTATAAATGCGATCGTGTGTATGAAGAGCACGTATATTGCTCCTTCCTTCCCCCTTCTGCATCGATCTCCTTCTGTCGGTCTTCTGTCTCTCTCTCTCTCTCTCTCTCTCTCTCTCTCACTCTAAGTTCTCAGTTCGACGATGAGTACAGGACCTCTGCGGTAGGAGACAGTGAGGGGCAGACAGCAGCAACAGTGAAGAGGAGAAGGGTATATTCTCTCGCGAGAGAAAGAGAAGGAACATTCTGTCTAATCGATGCCGCGGCGGTGTGCGCGCTCGAGCCGGTGGCTATTACGCACCTTAATGTCCTCCTCTCCTCCTCCGGTCATCCCTCCCTTTTCGGTCCGTTCTCTCGCGACTCCCCTTCGCGAGCGCGGAGAACAAGCTCTCACTTTGTCTGTCTTTCACGTCTTTCCCAAGTTCTGGCTCTTTTCCGAGCAAAAGGCGGCCATGACACGTGTCAATCTACCGCATACGCCCGCGATCGATACGGACGGACCTCGGAAATATCCTTTCGTTTCACCCTATCTTTCTCCATCTATCTATCTCTGTATCGCCTTTTTGCTTTCCCAGTAGTACTTTTCTTCGTTTTCTCATCGGGCATTACGTTTTATGGGGCTATCTGGCTGACTTTTTCTTTTCCATCCACCTTTTCCTACTTCATCACCTTTCAGCTACGATCTTGTTCGTTTATTCTTTTCTGTTCTTGCACGAAACGTACCCGTCATCGCCACCAATACTGATCCGGGTACGTTACTACTATTGTTATTCTCAATACATTCGTACATTATTTTGTTGCTCGTTATTCTATAAATCTCTTTGAATGTTAATGCATATAATATTTTATGTTATAATCATTTTTGTTAAACTGGCTTATAAATTTCATAAAGAATAAATAGAAAAAATCAATCTATTATATTTAAATGAAGGTAGTTTCATCGATTTCAAAAACTGTTTTGAACTTAGTGATAAAATTAAACCACTTAATTATTTTTCATTTTACGTTTAAATGAGATGAGAAAAGAGCATTAATTACGAATGTGAATTCATATAAACTTTAAATAATTTATACCTATTTATTTGTATGAAAAAAAAAACATTTTTATTGAATTTTGCGTACAGTTTATATATTTATATTTTATAGTATATCAATTATTCTTAAACTATTATTACAATTATTTTAAATCGAATCACTGATGGCAAATTTAATGATGTGTGCTTTTATTTATTTTTCAAGTTATAAAAAAACAAATTTATTACTATTAATGCGATGAAATTTATCCTAAATACATATTTATAGACCACTCATGAAATATAATTAGTTTAAAGCAATTTTTATTTAAAATATTTTTGTCTTTCATTAGTACAATCAATAATCTATAGGATTCATGTTTTATTCTATTCTATTTTCTCGTATTTTTAAAAACTATTGATTTAAATAAGTTATTAAGTTATCTTCCAACTAAATTTCAATGTTAATATTTTGTATACATATTAATGATACCTGGTAAACCATAAATAAATATTCCTGACACAAACAAAACATATCACGTTAATAAATTGACATAACAATTTCCTTCAAATAATATTATAATAATATATTCAATATTATACAAATAAATAAAAATTAATAAACTTATTTAATATTGTAGTTCATTTGCAAAATGTTTAATTGAGATACGTAAAATATAAATTGAACAGCACAAAATAAAGTATTATTTTAAATTAAACATTTGTAAAAAAAAATGTTATTCTTATCTGGAATAGTAGTTTTCTAGAAAAATGAAGATACAAATGTACACATATTAAATTAAAGGAAATTCGACCTGAAAATAAAAGAATTAAAATAAAAAACAACTAAATTGTTAGTAAATTAATAGATACATACAGTCATCTAAAATACCTTTTGTAACCAAATCTTTACAAACAAATTGAAAGGATTGCAGTCATGCGTGGATTTGGAGCGACGTTTTGTTTTACGAGAAGAAGGTAGGGGTAAGTTGTAGAGCACGCGCGATCGCCGAGAACGCACTGCAGAGATACTTTTCTTTAGAGAACGGACCGCACTGCGGCATTCCAAGTTCCGTTTGCTGATTGTAGTTTTTTCGACCTTTATCTCATTCAGACTTTACTCGATAGGTTTTATATTATTTTACCAAATACATTCATAATGAGATTTATATTGTTATTATTCTATCGCAAGAATCATTACAAATTAGAATAGGATCTTGCGTCTTTAAATTCTAAACCAGGCTGTTTATATTCAGATTTATCCATATAATTAATCGAATTTTAATAATTCATCAGAAGATAATAGATACTTTATATACGCAATCTAATTTACTTTATTTTTTGCAAAAAATTATAATTAAAACATATTTCATCTTTAATTGAAAAATATTTAATTTTTTAATCATTTATATCGAATATATTAAGATTCTTTTATTGGATCAAATATTTTTTATTTTTTATTTTTTTTTGTGCTATTATATATTGTTAAAATATTATAAATAAATCGAAAGATTATTAACAGATAATATTTATTTGAAATTTGTTAGGTATCCTCAAAGAACAATGCTTCAAAATGTTACAGATTCACAAGAATTAATTTTAATATTCTATATTTAATTTTTACATTTGAAAATAATTTGTATTCTACGTAAATTTATTTTATTGTATTTATAAAATATTTTTTAATTTTTTAATTCAACTTCTAACTTCAGAGTTCTTAGTTGATTAGTTTTTATATGATTAAATTAAAAAAAATATTATGTAATTACACTATAAGTAAAAATAAATAAAAATTTTATATATTTTAGTTTTTATTGTAATATCACTTTTTATGAAAATGAATACAATTTTAGATTGAAAATTGATAATATAAAATAAAATATAATATAATATAAAAAATTATAATTATTTTTTAGTTTTAAGTAGTCTTAATGATGTACAAATACTAAAATACTTTTTTTTAATCTCATCTTTTTATTAGAAAGTTTCGATAACTTAAAATGCCCCCACCATATTACGAGCAATGATGTTGTGATAGTTGAAGCTTTATTTTCGACAAATAAAACGGAAAAAATAAAACCGATAAACGTATAAGTGTATTTCTGCTTAGATGAATGTTACTTTATTGTCTTTTTCTTAACATTTTTAATTTTCTTTTATCTGTTATTAATTCTACACTTCTTATCGCTATTGTCCCTTCGTATTTTATCTTTACGCCTTTTTCTACTCTTAGAATCTTTTTCTTTTTTCTCCATTTTCATTTTCTTTCCTTGTTTTTGTAGTTTTTTTCTCTTTTGGTTCATCGTTGCTTCTACTTCTTTCGATCGGTCCGTAAAACTTTTATTCTAGCTAACGAGCGCATTACGCTTAATTTATACGGGTAGCGCGGATCGTGGTTTTCGCCTTCCCTACCGTAATTTCTCCGCGCACTATATGGCGAGGGAACAGAACACGTATATAATGCAAGAAAATGAGAGAGAGACAAAGAGAACACAACGATACGGATGCAGGATTGTCGCAGATAGTGGCGACGCTGCACTTGCGTAAGTTGGCTTGGAGGTCAAGACATAAGTATTCTATGATACTATAAAAGTGATACTCATTATGGGCATGGAATATTTATTGCGAAAAATGTATTTCGAAACATTGGATGCGGTTTAATATAATACGATAAGATCATACACGATTATATACTTATTATAAAGCATATTTTAATGAACAATTGTTATGAACTTTGACTCCAAATATTTCAACTATTATTGCATAAATATTTGATATAATAAAATTTAATTTCAAACAAAAAAAAAACAAAGAAAAATTTATGAAAGTAAGAGAAATTTATTATACATTTCACAAGTTAATAAGTTATTTAATAATTTTAAAAGTTTCCATCTAACGAATACATGCTTATAAAATTGCTTGAAAAAAATACAAATTTATCTTTACATTTTATAATTATCATAAATTTTTTAAAATAAGTAATAATTATAAATATAATTTATAAATTAGGAAAATAAGACGTGCGCCTGTAAAATAGTTAAATATTACATCTTTGTAATAATCATTTTCACAATGTATTAATTTATATACTGAATTTTTGTTTAAATATTTATTTCTTTTTATTAAATAAAGTTAAAAATTGAAAGTATTAAATATGTTTTTCATTAAAAACACTTATATTGTAAAATAATATCATTTTTTAGTGTTTCATTGTATTATATTGCATAATATATATATTATGTATATGAAAAATGAAAAAAATTAATATAAAATATGATTAATAATATATATATATATCAATTTAATAAATGAAATTTATCAATATACATTTTTGTAGAGTAAATTTCTTACTCTTGGAACATAAAAATATCATATATATATATGTACTATATCTTGCACAAATCTACAAGATATGAGATGATATTTACGCCCTTTCAAGACTGACAATTATTTGAATAATTTATTATAATATGATTTTACTCAAAGTATTGGAAGAAATGAGCTTTCTTTATATTTAAACAAAAATGTAATTTTTCTGTAGTAAAAGTAATTATTTTTAAATAATTAAATTTTTAACAATTATCTTTTTTTTCAACATTTTTATAAAATGTGAATATTTTTCTAGAGATAGCTGATTGCATAGATTGAAAAAGATCATGATCTGAAAGAAAGATGTTCTGAAATTAGAATGTATGAGATATAATTTCCTAGGTTACGTCTTCTACACAATGTTTCGTTTTGCAGTATGAAGTTTTGCATTGTCATATAGTAAAATAAATGTTGGGATCTATTGCCCATTCAATATTTTTATTTCAAAACTTAGTTCATCGCATTGAATGCAAAATGGTTTTAGAAAATCATAATAAACAACTTCTTTTTAATTCCACTAAATGGAGACAAACTCTTTCTTTTTCTTTTTGAAACCGAGTTAGTTTTTGAACCAAGTTAGTCTAGGATACTTCTTAATCTTGATCATTTACAGTTGTACAGTAGACCCCTTTTACCAGTGATATTTCAACGCAGAAAACTCTTTTTCTTTTTTTATGTCCTTTAACATTTACATCAGAATCACATTTTCGAATTGCATCTTCGAACCAATTTTTATACATTTTATTGAATGGGGTATTGTTACCGTAGATATTTACGAGCAAACAATGTGTTCCAACGAAAGTTTGTTTCAAACAGAAAGAAGTTGTGTAATAATACTTCCTAAATGTTGCTTTGGAATTAATTTTAACATTTTTAATATGATAAATAAAATGTTTTATTTATTTAGAAAAAATGTAATTTTTTGTACTTTAGTGCTCACACATATACCTTCAAAATATACATGCAATTGTTACATGACATATCAAAATAGAATTCTTATCAACATCTTTTAGTAAAGGGCAGAAAATTATTCACATATATAATAAATCCTAAATTTTTGAATAACAGAGTCAATACTACTTAAAATACATCTATAATCGATATAAACTCAATACTACTTAAAATACACCTATAATCGATATAATACTATAGTATACAATAAATTTATAAAAAATATTAAATATATTTAATATAAAATATAAATAATTTTTTATGAATAAATATTAATTAATAAACATAAGAAGTATTAAACGTTATTTCTATTTTTGAAATTTATGATTTTGGCAAGTAAATTTTTTTTAAAGATAGAAAAAAAATAAGTTGAATTTATGTTTGCTATTTAATTTAAAAACAAAATATTTGTAATAATAGAAGATATTCATTTTTACTGAATCAAATTAGCTGTTTTACAATTTATAATAACCTTTAGCTTAGAAATAAAAATTTCTATCAATTAAAAAAATTTTTTTATCAATTAAAATATAAGTAGTTTTGAAGTAAAAATATCAAATGAATAATAAAACCCAATAATTGATTCTGCTGCAAAACTTCATACCCCAAACGAGTTAAACAGAAAACGTAACCTCGGAAATTATGCCTAAATTTAATAAGAATTTATATAATATTAGCATCTTAAATACTATCTTATAGTTTACAAATTTAAGATGTATTTTAAAATATAATTAATATTTAAAATATTTCAACTAATAACGATGTTAAAGAAAATAATTAGTTTTTGCTATTTTTTATGTACATTATTCTAAATCACCGTTTTTTCATTGCTACATGAGTTTTAAGGTTTGTATTCGGACTAAGGTGGCTTTCTTAAGGACTTAAAATGTGAAAAAGTTTTAACTAACAGGGCGCAGATGTCATAGCACGTGGCGCGTTTACATTTGTAGTCATGATTCAAGCGTTTTATCTGTAATATTGATCTCCAAGTTGAACATGTGACTCTGGAATTAAACAAATTAATCCGCATTGATTTGTTTTAGTTCCATCGTCATAATTTTCAGATTCACGCACATGACGTGGGAAACCGCAAGTTTCTATTTTTCGTTCCAAGAGCGGAGAAGAAATATATAATTCAGAAGGTTCAGATGAAATAAGGTAATATTTACTACGATAAATTTTCAGATTGACGCGATATAACGCATTCTACCATAATAAAATTATGCACTTCTTTTATTATTCCTCTTATCTTACTTCGCTATATTTTATCACGTATTTTTTCTTCATTTTGTTTACACATTGACTACATCTGCTACAAGCTTCTTTAAATTCCAATTTTTCAAAATGTAATTCTGTATAACTTTGAGTAGTTTTGAATCGTTTTAAAAAATTTTTTTTCTTTAATTAAATTAATTTTAAGTATCTTTTTCGAGTCATTAATCATTTAATTATTTACTTCCACATAAATATAATATTATACAACAAAATTTTAAATAGTTGTTGATTGTCAAAATTTATTTTATTTTTATGTTTTAAAAATGTTTGATTAAATTCAGTTTTAACTATTTCTTGATATATATTTATTACATATAAATTCAGAGTTAATAAAAAATGCATTTTTAAATAACTAAATTTTTTAAAACATGATGTATTCATAAAAATATTACAGTAATTGTTAAAAAATTTTATTCAATATTCTTACATTATTTACTAAGTTAATTTTATTAATTGCATATAAATACACAACAAAATAACTCACTACATCGCTATATTTTAAAAAATGCTATTGAATTATAGTATTAAAAAAATTAAGTCTTCATGAATAACATATTCTAGAAGTATACAATAAATAAAAAATTGCTTGCACTTTAAATTCATTCGATTTAAACCGAATGATATGAACTATCTGTATTGAAAATTTTCTACTAAAAATGTTTTAAAATATATTTAAAACTTATGATATACTATAAATTATTATTCGTTAACTTTTAGCACTTTTCATATAAAAAAATAAAACTTTATACTATATATTAATTGATGAAAGTTCCAAAAATTAATGTATTTGTTTTAGTTTGAGGAAAGTTATTAAGTACATAAAAGATTAAGATTTTAACTACCGAAAATTAAATTACCTTTAAATATGAATTTCGTAGAAAAGTGAAACATTTCAAATTTGAATAAAACTCATATATTTATTCTTAGCAAAAATAGTCTTACCATATTTTTCAAATCCACAGAGCCAATTGATTCTAATGTTCTTTTTTCATAATTACCTAATCAGACTAATTAGAGTTTTTTAGTTTTAATGACTTATACAAGTTTAAATGAACGAATAATACGTACGTGCCAATCAGGTCTAAAATTCATGTTATTTTTCTTTTTTTGTATGCAATAGCCCATGGCCTGTTGAAAAACTATTTAAATCGACTCATTCTTTTTTAGTGAAAAATCATGCTTGACTAGCTTTATTTCGTTTTTGTATTACCACTAGTTTCTCTTCAGGTTTCTGAAATGTGATCAACGTGTAAACGCAACACGGAGAAAAATTTTAAGAAGTAATTATTTGAAAAAATATATTTTATAATTAAAATAATAATATTTAAAGTCTATTTATTTAGTATTAATATTTAAATACGTAACTATCCAAGTCTATTACCCATATTTGTAAAAGTAATATAATTTTAATATTTAAAATTTAATAATAAACATAAAATTCATACGTAAATTTATGAATAAAATTTTATAATTTATTGATACTAGAATAATTTTATTACGACAAAAATAATCAAAATAATATAAATTAGATAGAATAAAGAAATTAAATAATAAATAAAATTAAATAAAGAAATTATAGAATAATAATAAAATAAACATTTAATTAAGTAACAATAATTAGAAATTTAATATATGAAACTTTTAGAATAAATTGATCGAATTTAAAAATTTAATTTTATTATTCTCAAGCTTATGCATTAAAATTTAATCAAATCATTAAAAAAATTACATTTTAATTAATTTTGTATAGAATATATAAAACAATTGTAATTCAGGTTTTGGGTAAATACTAAATTAAGGTTATTATCAATATTATAGGACAACTTTTATTTAGTTAGTTAATAAGAAATATAATTTGATATCATTTTTATTTATTTTTATAAATAATAAATATTCTAATCTTTGCACTATTTTTTATTTTATACCTCTTTCTTTTTATATTATTTACATTTTTGACATTTCTCTTACGTACACTCATTTTATGATTGTCTGTATTTTTCGCTTTTTAAAAAATTTTACTAAGATATTTTTTCTTTCCCATTTAATGGAATAATAAGACAAGTTTCGTTAACGGTATTGGTTTGGACTACAACACGACGATGATAACAGCTATAACAAATAGTTGCCGACGATGCTCGTAAACGATTTTCTCCCTTCCTCTTCCATTGTTACCACCCTGTGATTTTCCATTTCTCTCTCTCTCCCTCTCTCTGTCTATCTCTCTCTCTCTCTCTCTCTCTTGCTCGCTGATCAACTTGTTCGGATTGCACTCTTTCTAAAGTATGATACCCTCGTTTATTCAACGAATAAACATTTCAAACTATGTACGTATATGTTTTTCATTTACCATCGCTAAAGCGAAGAAAATCTCATGCGAGAAGATTTCTGAGAAGTTCGCAATCATTTTTTCTATATGCTATTTTATTACTCTTATTGTTCTTCTTTACTTTTAAACATCACTTTTTTATATTTAATATAATATAGTATAATTATACCTTATTATTTTATTGTCAAAATGTACTAAAAGTTCGAACTATTTATATAAATTATGCATAGTGCGTGATAAAAAAGAATGTTGTGTAGAATTTTGCTAGATTTTAAAATAAATTAGTATTTTTCATCTATCAACATATTTGATACTATAAATTATTCTTGTTTTAAAATGTTATATGAATAATTTATTCATATTCTTTCAATTATAAAAAAAATCCAGTTATATGAACGTAATTCTATATCCATATAATACATTTAAATTGCAACAAAAATAAAGTAAAAGATTTGGTGAAAGACTTTGACATTTATAAAAAGAAAATTAAAAAATGTAAATAAAAAAGAGCAATTACATTGATGCAATATAAATTAAAAATGGGTAAGGATGAGTTAGTACTCTTTTGGTGAGTTTTAATAATTGCAGGGATTATTATTGGTGTCGATGTTTCGTTGACTCAAAAAGTTCATGCATTTGCAGGAGAAATTTTCGTGCGCATAACTTCCACGTTAATTGTGTTCATTGCGTTATGAATGTAAATATACGAGTATATATATAATATAATATAATATAATATAACTAACTCGGTGTCTATTGACTTGCAACTACTATATACTTATACATGTGTAATACTCTGTTCTGTACCGATGTTGCTTTATATTTCACTCTATCTTAATAATTTTTGTTATTGTTTTGGTTTGTTATTATCTCTCTATCTTGTTTTTCATTTGTTTCATTTAGTCATTTACACAGGTGATACAATAAACTTACGGTTAGCTTTTAAGGCCGGGTACGTAAAGATTGACATAAATCGGATCTTAACGCACGTGCATGCACCTTTAATTGACAGAAATGTTTAACGGTAACGAACACTCATACATGTGAGAAAGACATGAACTCACTTGGAAAAAAGAAGAACTTTGCGAAGAGCAGAAGAAAAATAAAGAAAGAATGAAATAGAGAGAGACAGATAGAGACTGAGAGAAAAATACAGAGAGAGAAAACAATCTAAGTTGAAGAGGCACACAAGAATTGAGAAAAAAGGAAAATATATGAGGATTTGAGGATGCGTGGATATTATAAAAGAGACGATGATGAAAGAGAAGAGCAAAAGGAGGAGAAAAGGTGAATTAAGCACACAAAAATAAGAAGGATATGGAGGAGTTCAAAAGATGAAAACTGTATCTCTTAATATTTTTTTCTTATTTTCGTTTGTATCTCTTGCCTTTTAAAGTCAAAAGGGAGAATATAATGAACTAAACCTGCTTGATTTATGTATCACGCTTAATGTTCAAATGTACTATTTTATCACTTATTTGTGCTTAGATTAGTTATCGTCGTGTATTAATTCAGTTTAGAATAAATTATAAAATGTAATAAAAAATTAGAGTATTTCACAACATAAAGAAAAACTGTTTTGTTTATAAAGAAACTTTCTCCAACAACAAAACAATGTGTATTATACTGCATATATATGCTGCATAAAATGCACTAAAAATATATGATGCAATTTTTACATAATGAAAAAAGCATGATTAAATATGGAATATATTTTTTATATTTATCCTTTTTATAATCTAAATTATTTATACTTGAAAATTAAAGTACTATAAATTTAAAAAAACTATGAATTAATTCAGATTACAAATGTCAATTTTTAATCGGAACTTTTGGCTTGTTCAGTAGGAATAAAATATAATTTTAATTTAATAGAACATTAATTAAATCACTAAAATAATATAATATATAAAAACTGAAAAATCAACCGTATTCTTTGGTTTAGTATAAATTTTAGAGAATTGTAAGATAGTTTTTATTTTAATTTTTTACAGTAAATATTTTTTGCTAATTTTAATTTATATTCTACTATAATTTACTAAAGTTAAGTATTTATTGAGTTCATAATAATTGTTTGTATTTATTATTGAATTTAATGTATACCCTTGCATTGCGAATTTATATACTTGTTTTTGAGACTCTAAAATTAATATATTATATTGTCCAAAAAATTTTACTATCTAAAATAGAATGAAAGATAAATGATAGATAAATGACAAATACTATATGATTGTAAAAGAAAGATTTAAAAACAATAATAGTAATAATCTCATTTTTTATTGGTAATTATAGTTATAAATTATAACTATAGTGTTATTAAAAACATTCTTTAATGCTGAACATTATAAATGCACAAATCACTCATAAAAAAATATTTCTTATTTTTTGATACTTAACAAAATTATTTCTAAAAAAATTTTGAAAACTTTATTTCATTTAATTTTCAAAAATATGTAGTACAATAATTATGATAGAACAAAACGGAAAAGCTTGTTTAAATTCTAGTTTTTTTATAACCCTTAAGAATAAACTTGTTTCTGTTTTTTATTTCACATAATTATAAAAAAATCATAACATTTAAAAGATATAACATACAGATGATATGAATATAATATAAATATTATTTAATGTATTTACAAATCTTATCAAATGACGTTTAACTATCGAATTTTTTATTTATTATAATTAGAGTACACTAGCATACAAATATCATGGTTCAGTTAATATAAAAGTGATTTAAATAAAAACACGTTATATAATAATATATTTGGTATGAATACTTATAAAAAAATATTAAAAATACAATTAATTATATTTAGAGTATTAATCACTTTCATTCTTGGTTTATTTTTTACTTATATGATTTTCTTAGTTTCAAAATATAAACCATTTTTGTGATAATTTTATGTAAATATAAAAATTTTTACACAAATTAAAAATATTTTTTCGGTATTCTTTTATTATCAAATATATATCAAATACATATTTTTAAATTTATTATATTCAAACATAAGACATTTAAAAAAATTAAATAAACAAATTTATTTTAATTAAAGTATCAAATTCTTTATTTATAACAATAAAGTAAATAAATGCACAGACAACATGATTTGGTTAATATATAAGTTATTCAAATATAAAAACGTAGTATAATAATATTTCTAAAAATTGATTAAGTCTGAATTCTAAATAATTTTATTATCAATTTTTTATTATACATAAGAAATTCGATATTTATATAAAAAAAAATTAATTTCTTGTAAATCTAACATTATATATAATGACGCATTTTTTAAAAACCAAATAAATTAATAATCTTACAAAATACCTAATAAAACTCTTGAAGAATGTTAAAATTAAATATGTAAATTAAAAAGTTATTTTGAGCCTTACACTAGATATTGATATATTATTAATGTTTTTATATTATATTATTAATGATATAAATAGTACATAAAAGATTATATAAAATGTTTCGAAAAACCAGTTATGATGTTTAATTTTAATTTATTTGAAACGTATCCATCCTTTTTTAGTACTCCACCAAATTTGTCTTGACTTTTTATTTGAAAAATATATTCAATATCTATTAAATTTCATTTAAAACTGTTAATATTTATGGCATAAAATAAAAACATTGCTTTAAGGATATATTGCGTTTGTCATCAATAATCGTAATAACACAATTAAATTTATGTATGTGCAAAAACAAAATTTAATATGTGAGTTAATATTTAAGACGTATAGAAATAAAGAAGAAATCAATAAATAATGAACATAAAGAAAGAAACATACAGACATATTTAAGTATCGTCTATCGATATGAATGATAAAGTACAAAAAGCATAGATTAGTTTAGAAAGTAACATCTGCCATTCATGTAACATAAGAAAACATGCGGAATATCGTTCTTTTGGCTTTCAAGTTACTTATAGTAGTGTCCTCTAAAGTTTGTCACGCTTAACATGTAAACTAACGCGACCATAAACAAAAATATTATTCTTGTGCCTATCTGTTTCAACATAAAGAGACAAACAATTCCTGCTACTGCTAATACAGCCAAGGGATAAAAGTGGATGCATCTATCCTGTGGAAAGAATACAGCTATATACAAACCAAACGTATCTTGGAATATACAGGAGAGGAGAAAATCAACGAAGAAGAGAGAAAGACGAGAAAAAGCCAGTAGAACGCCGCTGCGTGTAGGCGTGGTCTTGAGCGGGCAAACACTGACGGTAAGGGCGATATTTTGCAGGTGGGGGTATTGTATGACGCTATAGATCACTAGGACTCCGCCCAATCTAGCGAAACATGGGCGGGGTCCTGCAGTCTGGCTCAGCTTGTAGCGCCACGCAGAAGTGACGGTGTGGTGCAAACATTAATGTTTGCATATAGTCATACGCTGATGCCGATAATCGACTTTAGGTTTTACACGTTCTACCAATATATAACGACGTTTGTCCAATAATTTTCGACGTTGGTCCACCGAGCGTAAGCACCTAACGACTATTATACATCAGAGTGGTACTTAACCGCTGTCGATTCGATTAAGCTTGAAGACAGCGACAACTATTACACATCTGAGTTATCGTGTATCTAAGATAAATAAATGCGTCTATTAATCTTATACAAAATAAAGTGATAAATAGGATCTATTATATAAGTCGAATTTTGAGGTTAGGTTCTCGTTTTGTGCGTATTTTTATAAAATAAAGACATAATTCTGGGATATTTATAGTTATAAGTGTGCGCTGACAATGAAACAAAATTATAAGGTACTCACGTAACCACAGAAAAATGCCTAGAGACGATCCTGAGATGAAAACGGCGAGAAACTCACAACTTACACCACGTTTGCCCGTAGTTCCGACGTTGTCCGTCTCTTGAGTGGGGCCGTTGAGATGCAACTTGACTTGGGGCGGGTAATAAAGTATGGGAATGGAGGGGATCGTGAATACCCCACCCCACAGGCGCAATGCCTCAGGTTGTTCCGTGTGCTCAGGCCACGCCTTTTCTCTGGTCGCTCACTCGTAGCTTACGGCTACTCCATGTGGCTGTTGGGCTTAACATTCTTGTTTCTTGCAAGTGTCTGAAGTGATTCTTTCTGCGATTTTATTTCGATTCAAGCATTTTCTTGTTCAAGCTTCAAGTCAGACAGCAGATTTGGCATTATGCGTGCCTGAAAAAACAATAAAATTTGCATTTTATTCATTGCGTTGCAATTTCACTTTAAATAATTATTTATACTATTAAAATTGATTAATTAGCATAATATAGCAACTAAAAATATTCTCATCGTGATTGTAAACATTGAAGAAAAACATACTTTACGGAAACCGAAAGTTTCTTGCTTTCTTGAAAAAAAATCCGGAAGTTTTATTGAAATATATTATAACTAATATATTACGGATAAAATTTCTACTTTTTAAATATTTCCCTTTAAAAATTATATTAATTACTTTAACTTATAACATAGATTATTTGTGTGTTTTACTTATTATATTATTGTAAGTAAAGGTAAAATATAAAAATAAATAATAGGCCAAAAATGTTGAAGAAAAATTTTTTTTTTATGAAAAAATTTGCTAACAATGACAAGGAAGAATATTATTGTTATAATAAAATATTATAATAAGAAGAAAAAAAACATTTTTTGAACTAAGTCTTGTCATCGAAAATCATGTATTTACAAATTAATTAAATACTCCATCCCTTTATCTAAGTATATCAAATATCTACAAAGCTATGTCAACCGTCGGTGGGCGGATAAATTGCCGCTTGTTGGTCTTAATTTTTTTACAGCGTCTCCTCCCCCTAGCCATCACTGATAGTCTGTAACTACTATATATACATTATGTCGCGTGTGAAGTAAGATGTACGCGTGCTTTCTTCGACGCGCGCCGCTCATTCACTCTATGGTACTTTCCTCTATCTTTCTCTCTTTCTCACCAGTGATGTACAAAGAGGGAGAAGAGCCGCAAGTCAGTGTAAGAAGAGGGGAATAGGCGCGCGGCAGCGGCCCTCTTCGTCCTCGCATCGCCCTCCCCCCTCCCCACGCCCTCCACGAATTTCGCGCCGCCGTCGTGACGATACTCTCCGGTAGTCAGTCAGCGCTGGACCGCCGCCCGTTCTATTTCGACGTATCTCTAATACTATCCCCGCTGTCCCTGTCGGCCCTCTGAATATCGTGATTTTTTATCCCCCACTCTTTCGTCTAGGTTGAACACACCTTACCCCCTCCGACAAGTCCATAGTCGACACTACGAGCACAGTAAACTCGGAGCTTTTTCCTCCGCCGCCTGTGCGTAAATTGTTTTATTAAAAAGATATATGAAAAAGAAAGAGAAGTTGAGAATTTCGGCGCGAAAGAAATAACTGCGGAGGGAGGAGCGGAAACGAAAGTTCGCGACCGAAAAGCTTAACTGAAATGTGTATACGATATTCATCAGGGCATTTTTCTCAATCAACGATTTGTGTCTTTAAATCGACGAGGCTCTGTTCTATACGTATGATGACGCTTTAGTGTAGGAAACGAAGGATTTTTCAAAGGCTATGCATGTGCGTGAGAGAACAGAAGTTATAAGAAAGTGTATTGGATACGTGTGAAGTTCGATGATTCACGAGCGGGCGATACTTTAGTTGAGGTGTATTTTACAATGGATTTGTTAAAATATTCGAAAATGAAATGAAGGAATTATCGTTTTTACAGAAAGAATCGGCTATTATTGTATCAATCCGCGACGTAGTGTATAATTGAGTCACCATCTGCCACCAATTTTGGAGTTTTGTTCCGAGAGATTGACGAACGACAAAATAAGTTTTATAAAATATAAGATGTGACCTTTTGGAGAAAAAAAAGATTATTCCAAATAAAATAAAAGATTTGTATTTTTCAAATCTTAGGTGCATAAGAATATTGATAAAGTGTTAAAATACAGTGCAAGAGGCTAAGTGTAAAAGCTAGAGAGAGAGAGAGAGAGAGAGAGAGAGAGAGAGAGAGAGAGAGAGAGAGAGAGAGAGAGAGAGAGAGAGAGAGAGAGGGAAAGGAAGTAGTATTTATCGCGATGATAAAAATAAGATGAAGTTGCAGTCGATAACTAGGTAGTGATCGTTAGCGAGCATCGTTGCTGACTTTTGTCAGATTACGTGATTTCGTCAGACGGATCTGGAATTTCTGTAGAAGATCCCGGTTTTGCTGAGAGACCGATTGAAGAACTGGAGGCCGCAGAGAAAGCCGAAACCGTTCGCAGGACGCAGATGACCCGTAGGAAACAGCACGCACCGCAACGCATGAAATGTAAGTTTACTTGTTTGCTTCACATCTACAACCACCGATTCAATAGCTTGCGCTGATTACAATACATTTTATCGGACTTCAAGATTTTAATTGTGTATGAATATTGAGCTTTGTAAAAATCTTTTCAGAGATTCATTATACACTTATCTAAAGAATAAAAATGTTTATTTTTATGCGTTAAAATACAGAATCGACGAATAAATGAGCAAAATTTCTAATGTTTTTGAATTAAATAAAACAGCATAATAATTTCAATGATTCTTTTTCTTAATTTTTTCAAATGAAATACACTTATATATAAATCCGATAGAGTAATTTTAATGGCTTACCTAGACTGAACATCTATTGAACATTTATTTATGACTTAATATTATTTGAAAATTTTTTTTACATATAAAAGTTACTATATAATTATAATTTTAATACTTTCGATAAGAACTAAATATATGTGGTTTTTCGTATTATAATAAAATTATTTGGTACAATTTAATACACACACATATATTATATTTTTATAAATAAAGTATCAAATTTTGATACCTCTCAAAATTAATTTAATGTAATCCGTTTCTGTAATGAACTATAAATTATGCTAATTCATTGCACGATTGATACTTATTAATCCCTGATATTATTATCAAACATATAAAATAATTTAATAATATTGATATAAGACATAAAATAATCTCAAATTTAAAAAAATTTGAAATTAATTTAGAAAAGATTACGATGGATATCCTTCATATTCTTTTGTGTAACTTGGTGCCAAGCAACGCCATTTGACTTTATTTATTCCTTCTAAACATAATAAACGCAATTATGATTTTGCAGTAGATCTATTGTTACGGTAATTCAAAGTGAATCTCAGCAGTCGCGCGGTATTACGTAAGAAGATTTGTATGTACATGTTCATGACAAATCAGTATTGTATTTATCATTATTGTACTTCGCACTGTTGCTGCTGGTGCTATTGTGATTGTTGACTTTCCCCACGTGGGATGCTATAATATATAGTATTGTCGAGGTGTAAACAAACTGTAGTAATCGCTTCTTGGTAGCTTCGTTCAAGCGTCTCTACTTTCTTTGTCCCTTTTCCGATGCGCCATCTTATAAGAGAGCGAAAGATCCTTGGTTGGGGTGGTTAGGAAGGGGGTGCATCTACAAAAAAGTAGGAGAGTATTTACGATTCACTTTAAACGTACTTGTCTCCGAAAAATTCGAGCTACAGTGCCGACGGTAAATCAGGTCGGAGCTTGGAACACGAATAAATCCGCCGATCCTTTTCTTTTCCTTTATTTTCTTCTCTACTTCTTCATGCATCCCTCTCTTATAGCTGAAACTTTCCATCTACCTCCTCTTACTCACTTACTTTTGTAATGTGCTTCAAATATAAGACTAAATTCATTTGGTATAAAATATATTTGTACGAATTTATTTTGTTCAATGGTTTTTTATTTTGATTTAGCAAAGTATTTAAATATATATTTCATAATAGATTACTTTAATTCCTTATAAAATATTAGCTCTTTTATTTATATATATATAATCATCCAAATCAGCTAAAAATATTGACAACATAAATATTTTCATTAATATCGAATAAAGTAAATAGTTAATAGTTTATACATAAATAAAATTAAAATTTGGCTTTCAATTAAATTTTATAACGTTCATTTAATTATATTATAAAATAAATGTAATTTCACAAAAAATTTGCAAGTGTACATACATATAATAATTTCATAAAACATGTAAAATATTAAAATTTAATAAAAGCAAATAATTTATATAAAAATTTAATTTAATAAAGTATATAAAGTTAATCAAGCGTTGAAATTATCAAAATTCTTAAAACTTTTGAGTAATAGTTTTGTAAATATTTTTGTAAATAGTTTTTTTTCATTATCTGTTTTAACATGTATTTAAAATATCAAATTTAAAAATTATCAATACTATAAAATTAAAAAAAGAAATATTCACCTGTATAATAGTTAACAATTGTTATATATTGCAATAGTTACAATTATAAGTTGGCTTATTATTTATGTATTGTATTTTTTGTCTAATCACATATTTTAGACTTTGAATTGAATTTAAACACTTAATATTCTGAAAGTGTGTTCAAATTATATACTAATAAATTAAAATATATATGCTTTAAAACTTGAGTGATTTTGAAAATGTCTAAAAACTATTAAAAATATAGTATAATAAAAAAATTAAACTATAAATTTTCTCATTTAAAAAACTAACAACATAGTAAAAATAATTTTACATTAGTAAAAATAATAATGTGTTTTGTAAAGATATGTTTCTCATACTCTTTCATGATTTTTCTCATTATCGTTCATTTCTCTGTTTTTCTTACTCGTACTCGCTCTCTATTTTCCTCTGAAAATCGTTTATATTATAGCTCAATGTAGCACCAGCAAATAAACGAGCATATCTCGAGATTTTACGAGGAGAAACATTTAGCGTGACGTCGGCAGTAGTATCGACGTATTTGGAATCAGCACTGCTGATGTCATTGAGACTGAAACTAAAAGAACGAGAGAACCACGGGTCTCCAAAAGTAATGTGCAGTAAAGCATGTTTGCGCTGATCGAGTTTTATGAGTGTGCGCGCGCAGCCAAGGAACGGTCGAATATCACTGGACAACGTGAATGGAAATTTGACATTCAATGTCGATTCATGAATTCAATAATCGTCGTTTTCGAAATTTTTCTGCGCTTGTCATTATTCGGAATCCCCTTATACTTTCCTTTCTTTTTATATTTACTAAGCTAAAGCGATAAACCAAATCGCGCACTAGCATGTGCTACAAGAATTCTAATGGAATTAACATCCGTGGTCTATTTTAATTTTGTTTCCCTTCATGAGACTTGATTTTATGTTTTTTATGTAAAGCAATTCGTGAATAATAAAAAACCAACGATTGTTCAGAACTTTAACTCTTTAAAGAGATTTTACTTCATAAATTTTATTTTTAAAACGTTATGAAAAATGCTTGTTAATTATAGACATGAAGTATATATTAAGTCAATTATTTTGTCTTTTTATGAAATGCAAGTGTACATGTATCATATTGCATTTTAGAAACTTATATTATGTCTAAAATATCTATAACAAAACAAGCTGATCAAAAATAAGGAAATATTTCAAAATTGATATGAAAGTTTTCATGTAAGCTTTTATGAATGTCTTTGATACATATAGAGATTGCATTTATTAATTTTAACAATTGATGTAATAAGATAAAATAAGAAAAAATTTTTTAATAATTAGTTTTTTACTAAACAGTGTTTAAACTGATTAAAATACATTTTAAAAATCAATATCTTCTACAGATGTTGAAAATACATCAGATTTCTACTTCTCATTTTTACGCACTTCGCAACCTACTCACTGAAAAACCCTTAAATAACATATTAAGAATTATACAATTATACACTATAGATAATATTTACAAAACATTAAATATCAATAATGTATGTCTCCAAAAGTTTTTGTTTACTGGGTATAAAAATTCTATCAATCTAAGACTACAAAAGAAAATAGATTTACCTGAAAAATCGAGAGGTAGTAATAACTGCCCCTTTATGTATAATAAATTAAGAAGATAAATGCGAGGAAAAGAGAAGTTTATTATCTATTATAATTATAAATCAACTACGAAAATTAAAAAAAATACCATTTTACCTTTAACATCATTTTTTCCAAGAAATGGAAACTACAAGCGCGCATACATATATAATTAAAAAAATGTAATTCTAGAGATAAGAGTCAGTAAGTGCTGAATTCGGCTACAATCTTGTAATAATTTCTTGAGCATTAATTGCATTACGCTCGTTTCAGTAGCTTATGCACGATGCATCGGTTTGTCGATTGCGAAAGCTATAAACAAGGCACAAAATTTGCGTCTCATCATGGATGAAGCCATCAACAAAAGTGGATGACGCGCACGCGATCGGCTGTTAAGAGAAATAAAATATGTATTGCGACCGCTGCAGGTCACCATGGCGACAGTTAATTTCTCCTTAATTTATGGTGTACCGGTGAAAGGGACGGTTAATTTCCAACTTAATTTATGATGTCTCGATGCGCATACAACTGAATTCGTTGTCGTTAAGTATTTGTATATCGTTAACTTCATTGTGGGTACGATTTCATAAAAATTCTCTCTGTTAGCCATGTTGTCAAAAGTAAGTAGTATTTGACGGTAAATTTACTTATTCGTTACTCTTACTACATAGATTTCCTTTTTTAATCCCGAATACTTTTCTTAAAGTTTACGATAGTAAAGTTATAAAAAGAATGAAATGATATAATTAAGTTAAAATAATTTAATTATAATAAAAAGCAGATTTATTATAGCTACAAGTTATAAAATAAAAATTAATTTCAACTATATTTTTTTGTGAAACTATTTTTTTTTTGTAAATATTAACTTTTTATCAGAAATTATTTTAAGCTATATCAACTAACATATAATTAGTATTATACTATATATCTAATATATATATATATATATATATATATATAAATATATAATATTATATAAATACAATATAAAATTAGTATCATTTATAGTAGTATTATCTAAGTAATTCTAACACATTAATGATAAATGTTTAAAAAAAAATAAGTTGGAAATAAATAAAGTACAAAACAAGAGTGATGTGAGGCAACAACAAAAACACAATAACAGAAAAACGGCCTTGAGTATTATCCGTTTCGCTCTCTTTCTATTGTACTGTCTCATTCTCTTTCTCTTTGTCCCATCCCAAACATGCTGTCTCTCTCACTAGTTCGCGGAACTGTTCATTCGAACGCACAGTAGGCAGTAATTCGAGTTCGTCCACGCGAGCCAGTGCGCGGACCTTTAACGAACGCTTTAAAGCATGTCCGATAGCGAAAAAGTTTAATTAGTTTTTTAAACGGTTCACCATGCTCTGTTTTATGGCGTTATTAAGTTCTCTTTCTTTCTATCTTTACCTCTTTTTCTCTCAGGTACTCCTTTTTATTCCTCAACCAGACACTCACGTGCTCTCACACTCGCAGCTACTTGAGTTGTCGGCTTCAACGATGGAATGTATTGTTGTACAGCTTTACTGTGTGCAATATACCGAGCAACTCGCGCGGAGTAACTTGCGTGCGACTAATGATTCCACGGTCACACTTTTTCAATAAGATGTAAAGAGCTTTTTCCTTATTATTGATGCATTACAGC
This sequence comes from Platyscapa corneri, assembly GCA_018907185.1. Taxonomy (NCBI): domain Eukaryota; kingdom Metazoa; phylum Arthropoda; class Insecta; order Hymenoptera; family Agaonidae; genus Platyscapa; species Platyscapa corneri. Next base: position 1,255,289 of record JACCHW010000089.1, read on the forward strand.
TTATTCTCAGAGTTCTTTTTTATGCTGCTTTCATTTTTTTTATTAATTACCAAAAGTAAAATGAAAAAGATAATGTATATATATTTTTTTTTTAATAAAGTATAAACATGTAATTTTTTCGGTCTTTATTTCATATAAATATATAGTTAGATGCCATATAAATATGTAAAGGTATAATGTATAAGAAAAGCTCTGTTACTAACAGTAAAAATCAGAATTAAAAAAAAACGTATTTATTATATATTTATTAAAATCTGGATTTAAGGTAGAATAATGTTTTTTAAAACTCTTTCTCAATTAAAAATTTAATTAAGTTTATATATGTATATAGATATCGATTAGCTGAATCTTTTCAGTAGATGACAGTAAAATTATGTGAATACCTTGTTTACCCATTCTTCGATATTTTTAGTTGAATTTTTATACGAACACCGATATAATGAATGAAAATGAATTAATGTGAAACAGCATCATAATATAAAAAAAGAAGTGAGAAAAGAAGAGAACTATAGAGGAGAAAAATATACAGATATAGATGAAGATTAAGAAATATACGAAGAAATGAATCGCGACAGAATGTCTGAAATATTAGTCGTTAATACAGTGTTACTTTAAAGGTATCTAGGATGATTGATTCGTTGAAAGATGTGCTTAATTTATTCAATGGTGATCTCTACTACATTTAAGTTGAATTCTTCATTAATGTACATACACTGAGCAAGATCGATCTTTTTTTATTACTTTATACGTGCACATTATATGCTTTGTAGAATTTTCCGAATATAAAAATATCCATGCGAGTCATTGAATTTCCATCTTCTTTTATTTTTTTTTTTTATTATAAATTCTTATTTAACTGCTCAAGGATTGATATTCTAAAGAACTATTAAACATGACATGATATTTACTTCTTTGAAATTTTTAACTCAATTATTATTAAAATGAACGAATCTAACTATTAAAAATAATTTATTCGATACTATAATTAACAATTATAGATTGAGTTATAAATACTACCGTAGCATTTTTTATAAGAATGCGACTATTTTCTAAAAAAATTTTTTTACATAGTCCCTGAAACAGATAATTGGGATTATTTTTAATGATAATTATAAAAATGATATAAAAACTTTATTTTCAAATATCAATTATATTTTAGATAATTTAAACCTAAATCTCTTTGATTAATTAAATTTATGTTTAATATCAATAACAGGTTACATAAAAATATATAAAAATAAAAATCAGAAAATTAAGAATAATTAAAAAAGATCATAAAAATTAAGAGAAGTATTATGTTTGAAATACTAAATCAAATACTAAATCATTTATAATGGCTGGTCGGACCTACATACATAGTTTATTCAAATACATTCTGACAATACGAATAATTGAATTATTGACGTCTAAAAGTTTCGTCTTGTTCAAAAACTTGTAAGGTATAAGACCAACCATCTCTGTCGTCTGTGATTCTGTTCCTTCGTATACTTTTAGTGTTTCTCTCTTTCCCCCTCTATTTTCATTTCTCTGTCTTTCTTACTTTAACTTTTGTGTATATATATGAATCTTATCTGATTTATTCTCGTCTCTAGCTTCCTTTGGAAACTTACATACTCCGCTCTTTTGACTTATGAGAGTGAACACACACAGAATCCTAACTAGAAATTTTGTCAGACATACGGCACCTTCGTCAGGGAAAAGCGTTCGTTGCGTTCCTCTCGTCTCGTCTTGCCGAAAGATAGATAGAGAGTAAGAAAGAAAAGAGAAAGACGTCAGTTTTTGCCCTTCTTGAAGGATTTATAGTGGCTGGTGTTCGTGGTCGTAGTAGCGGTATAAGTCGTAGTCGTCGACGTCGCTACGCGCCTTCGAACTGGCAGTTACTCAAATACTGAGAAGAAGATCTTCTTGACAAAAGACACTTTTCGGTGCTTCTTCTGCTATTGTCCATGACTATTGCAGTACATGGTGAAAGTTTTATGCAATGGGCGGTAGTCTCTATGGCACGTGTTTTTCTGGACACCGGGAATGTGCTTCGGTCTGTTCTCTGTCTGTACTATTGCCCTCTCAGGCGGCCATTCTTGATCCCTTGCTCTCCTGATCCCCTACTGGAGCAGGTATTCATAGAATGGGACTCATAAAATTATATCCTTATGCTTGTATATTTAAATCTAGAGGTAATCCGTTACATATTCAAGGCTACTCATCTTGATCATTATATTGTTCCGTTTACGAAGAAGAAACAATTTTACGTAATTCCTCTTTAATTCATATGGCTCTCTGTTTACTCCGTTGGCGTGATACACTGAAATTCGTACATCATCATTTTTCATTTATGAGTTCCTAATTTCAGACATTTTATGCTCATTTATTAATTAATACGATATTTATTGCATTTTATATGTATATTCTTTTTCTGTCTATCCATCACTTATTTTAAAATGTATATTATACTTACACTATACTTTTCGTTTAAATGTTATACTGTTCGTAGTGACTAAAAATCTATAGGAAATATTTATATCATTATGCATGTACATAAATTAAAATAAGTTGAAAAGAAATCAAGTATATTATCATGAAAAAAAAAATTAATCAAATCTATAATTCTGATATCATTTATACATTTATTTTCTGAGTTATAAGAATAAATAAAATAAAATTTTTTGAAGAATTATAATGAAAAATATTAGGAATTCATTTCATAAGATTTATTATAAATGATTTAGAAATGTGAATTTATTACCATAGAATACTGTAATTATTTAAAATATTTTCTTCACTTCAATAAAAAGAAATTTCAATGACAAATATATTAAAAACTTTATTTGCTATTACAAAATTCATATTAGCAAACATTAGTAATCAGATTTGTCAGGCCTCTAACAAATATATTAGCAGTAAACACGAAAATCAAAAAATAAAATTTCAGCTGAAATGTTTATTTAATTACATTGATGAATATTATTAATTAAATATAACAATATAATCTCATAGTTGTAAATACCTGAAGATATTATGATAAAATATATGTTTAACAAATTTTTGGTAAATCTTTCATTTGTAAGAAATCTTACCAGCGCAATTTAATCTTTACATTCATGTACTCATAGTAAGTACATATAGCGTCTTTCGGAACTTTGTTAGATTCCTTTACCCGATCTCGAAAGAAAGATGTACGAGTCGAGACTTCTTGGCGAACATGATCCATGCATAAGAAAAAGTAACGAACTAACGACAGAAGCTGCGGATATGATACTCGTCTATCGTCTCCTCATATGAAGCTCTAAGCCTTTCCGGCGACACAAGGCCAATAAATTTGTGGCGAGAAAAAGACAGCTAGATGACAGACGGTCGATGGTACTGTGATTCTAAGGGGATGCATGGTAGGGTACATCAAAGGAGTTTGTAAAGTCTTCTCAACATTTCTCACTCTCTTTCTCCATCTATTTTTCAGTGTTTCGGCTGGTCTAATTAATGTTTCTAACTCAGTTTTCGCGCCGGTTCATCGGGCTGTGCCATGCGCCTTTATTTGGCACACGTACGTCAGATATACACCAGAGCACAGAAAAAGCTAGAGAGAAAGACTGTTATTGTCGAATATAGTAAAAAGCTGTATTTCTACTGACGAATTACTTCCGATGACGGAGAAGTAGACTACGTTATGGCCTTTATTTTCGGAAATATACAAAATTTATACCATGCCTGAATGAGAGAAGGTCTTTTAAGTAGGAAAAAGTATTTTTGTATTAATGTGAGGAACGAACGCGGCATTGTATAATATATTGAAATATTTTATAGGATTACTTAGAGGTTTCTTGTCTCCTTTTTAGTCGAGGCTTTAGGTTTTCGTTTATTTTTAGTCTATTGATTTATGTTTAGAAAGCTGTGAAAATGTTTCTTTGAAATTTGATTTCGAACATATATTTTTAAAAATATTTTTAAAGAATTTCTAAGATTTTCTATTTATATAAATTATAAAAATTTCAAAGCTATCAAATTTTCACGTGTCAATTAAATTATTTATTAATTGGTATAAGAAAACGAAGTAAAATTTAATTATTTATTGACTCTCGTACATTAAATAATTTATTAATGATTAAAATATTGAATTTTAATTTCTTGCATTATCTTATTAAAATACAATATATTTAAATACTGAAAAAGTAGTATTGAATAAATAATCATATTAAATAGAATAATATTATAGCAACATTAAATGTTCATAATACAAATATTTTTATTGTTATTTAGAATAGAGTTAGTAGAATAGATGAATAAAATAGTAATTGTGATAATATTTTCTTAAAACAGCATTATTTAATTTTATCAAAATTTTATATTAGATGTATTTATTTATAAAATACGATTTAAATCTATTAGTACTTTTTTCTAACTCAAAAATTGTTAATAATGTATTTTATAATATAAAATTTTTATTTAAATTTACTGAAACATAAGTAGTTGTTTTTCTTAAATAATATATAAATACAAAATCATAATATAATTATATTTTTTAAATGCTAGAAAACACGATTTCAAGTTTAAATAATAAATCATTTTAATCGTTAGAGTAATAGATTTATGTAAAATAATCTTGTTGTGCGGAGTTTATCTAGGACAGTTTTCTAGTATAGGACATTTTTTATCGACGCTTGAAAACAAATGAATGAAAACAAATGAAATTACATACATATGTAGAATACAGATTATAATAACTCACAAATTCACAGCTATTTTAAATGTATGTGTGTGTGTGTGTGTGTATTATCTAGATATATTTTCTAAAGTTGCCTAGAAAAAGGGTTCACTGTAACCCATTTCCTCTTTAACCCCTCTAACACACGCATTATTCGAATCAGTGGAGGAGCCATTTGAATCGAAAGCCATATCGCTTAATATAATGTCTAAGAAGGCCTAACTGACGGTGAGTCCATGTTGTGTGGGTGTAGCGAGAGCAAAGCCTTAAGTGACTTTTGGTGTTTAGCTGCGAGCGCCGACAAGGCCGACAGGTCCGGACGCCCAGGCAGTAAGTAGATGGTTTTACGCGAGCCATGGCTCTATAATTCAACACGAAAGCGGTGGCCTCTACAGTTTGATCGCCAAATCGCAAATCGAAAATTGTAAATTACAGGGTGGCTTCTACTATGGCTAATGTACGCGCATAGTCAATGAATGTGGACGACTATGATCACTCAGATTAGGATTAATCAGCATGGTTTTTTAGTTTTGTTCTTTAACTTAATTATTCGTTTTTATTCTTCGTATGGTATTTTTAACATGATATTGTTTTTATTTTTTATTAGTTATCTTCGAGATAATATAATTTAACTCGCAAACTTTCGAAAAACATGATTTTTTATGCTTTACTGTAAGAATTGTACTTTAACTTCACACATTTAATTCTTTATTGAAGAGTATAAATCTTAATAATAATATAAAAATAAAAAAATTAGGTTTATTAATACTTTATTAAATTATTAAGCAAACTTGTAATTTTTATTTTAAGTGCTACAGTAATTTTTAATATTTATATACTAGTAATAATACATTACATAACTTTTAATAAGTAGAAAATGAATACTAAAAAATATTATCATTATAAAAGTTTATTTCATTATCTTAAACATATTTTCAATCGAATGTCGTATTAAAAATAATTATAAAATTCGAAATTCTATTCGCGAGTGATGTTTAAAGTTATTACTGTAAGAGGCTGCACTTATACATTATTAACTTCGATATCAGCTACGAAAATGTTATTATTTTTTGAAATTTTGATAATTTATATATCTTATTTCTATTTATTATATATATAATATTATAGAAAAAAACAATTTTATGTCTTATATAAAATTTAATTTTATAAATTATAAACTTTTGTTTTGATATAGTTGATGTTTATTATAAGTCATAAGGAAATAGTTGATTTGTATTTAAAATATAAAATTGATTATTAAATAAACTCTCGAGTAAATTACAATACCTATTTTGAAATTTTCTCGTGGAACTAAATTAATTTCAAGGTTTATTGAAAAAGTATAAATATAACAAAATGATCTTAAAAATTAGTAGTATTTTTTAACTTTATTGTTAATGCATTTTATTTAAAATTCGTAATCGATTGAATTGTATGAAAAGATTGAATTGAAACAAATCATATTTTTAAATCTTCTGTTTTATTTTTTGAAATTAAATTTTTTAACCTTCAATTATACTAAATTACAGAATTCTAGAACTGCAAAATTAATATTATATTTTATTATTTAATTACTTAAAGCATTTATGTTTATTAAAGTTACATTTTTTTTAGACAAGATTTTATAAACTGAATAATTATGAAAAAAAGTGTTTCCAAATATATTTTTTTAATTATTGTTTTAAAATGTGAGTTTATGTGTATTTTTCTATGATTAAACATAATTAGATATTAGGTATACTAATTTAAAATATTTAGCTATTGTACTTCTGCTTTTATATAAACTTATTTACGATACATTATAAATATTTATGTACTATTATAAAGTTAAGGTTGTATATTTGTATTATTATATTTAAAACGCAAATTCAATACTTTGATTGCAATTAATTTAAATAATTATTTTATTCACTTTTGAACTACAAGAATATTCAGTGAAAAGAGGACCTTACAGATGGCTTGTGTCAAATAAGAGAAAAAATATGAAAAAACACTTTATAGTTGGACACAATCGTGAAAGGCGAGAACATAAAAGGGTGTGGAAAATATAACCTCGAAACCTAGTAAAATGTGTAAAAGTTGAAGTAAGGTGGACAGAGTAGAGACTATTCATTGTGGTAACGGTGGCTGTGCGCAGTAGATACACCTAGTCTCTATCCAGACTTATTCACGCGCGCGTGTACACCCACATATATTTCATCGGTAACACTGCTTTAGTCCCTCGTCTGTTCAGTTTATATCGAGATAGAGAGAGAAGAACTCAAGGGGTGATACAGTACTTTCTTTCACTATCTTATAACCTTTACAATTTAAACCTCCCTTTTACCCTTTGCCTGTCTCAACCAGAATATCACTCTCTCTTTTCATCTCATCTTCGTATTAGATGTAGGATGATCTCTTTCCAATTTTCTTTTTTTTGCACAAAAACATCGCTCAGTCCACACAGTACTACTTTCCCCTTCATAGACGACGGAAGATTTTCTCCCACCTACTTCCTAACTTACTTTCTCCTCTATCTGTCGGTTCGCGTTCGTCTCGATTCGTCTCGCGTGACGGCCTCGTCAGCCGTCAGGAGAAAACGTTTTTCTCTCTCTTGTTCTCTCTCATTCTCTATTTCTCTCCGATCGATAACCTGCCATGCTCGGCTGCTTGCCATCACCCTCCTTTTAGAAGGAGCCACCCACCCATCGAACCCGACCGACCGTTCTCTCTGACGATCACCTACACCTTCTCTTAGCTCTTTCTCTCTTTCTCTCTTGCATTCTGTCCACCTTTCCCCTTGCTGCTGAAAAGCAATGTACTTTTACTTTCTCTCTCTCTCTCTCTCTCTCTCTCTCTCTCTTACCTACATAGTAGTAGTCATGGTCTTTCGTTTCTTCTGTGTTATCTCTTGCCGAGCTTCCAGTCTTGCTGCTTCCACATATTTGGCCGCGCATCCGCTGTACGTATTACTAATACTAGTACGGTCTAGTTGAGTCAAGTTGAGCCACCGGCGGCCGCCGGGTCAGAAGACGTCTGCTCTGCCTCCGATGCCCGGGCGAGCGACAGCTACCCCTACCCTTTATTTTCCCACGTCTCTTTACACGTCTCTTTTCCTTTCTGTCTCTCTCCCTTCGATACTAGCTACTGGTAGTTACCCTTTTCCCTCATAGTCGCTTGTCCATGCTTCACGAGTTTCTTTGTCATCGCTCTCTTGTAGTTTTCACATATTAAAGCTTCTTCTGCATTCGTATCTAATAGGATTTATTTCTTTTTTAATTTTTATTCATTTTATTATTATTATTATTATTTATTACAATACTATAGTATTGTTTTCAATCAACGTCATGTAAATATGATTTTATTATTTTCGAAGGTTTGTCTGTCTCACTTAATGAACTAATTTGTATCTGTTTAGCAATTTTTTATTATTAATAAGTTGTAGCGTTACATTATGAAATAAGTTCTATAATCTTATAATATACTAATTAATTTTGAAAAGGTTCAACAATTTTTTCTTTATATTTGTAATACTTTTACATTAAAAATAGTATATTTACGTTTTTAATTTAATACCAATTAAACGAAATGTTTGCTCTCATATATAATACTTTTTTTGTACTTTATTGAGAAACATAATTATTTTGATGTAAACATATGAACTAATATGTTAGAATGTATATGCAATATTTATTAAGCAAGATATGAATACAGACTATATGTAGTGAAAACCTATAAAAACTTAATTTATAATTTGTTCTAAGTGTTAATATGATTTTTTTCAATTTAAATATTCATAGTAATAGTAACAAACTAAAATTAATTTAGTAAACTTTTATTGAAAGGCTTTGATTTTTCTTGGTAATACATATTCGTCTGTACGCATGTTTGTGTATATGTAGAACATTTATTGAGGGTAAAGTATAAAGGCAAACATTACAGTTCTAAGTAAAAGATATAGGTAGTAATAAACTATCAACTATTGTTAAAATTATTATTTTATATTTCTTAAATATATGTTATTTGAATTTTTTTTTAAATATGTACAGAAAATTAGGAAAAAAACTTACAATTGTCAATTACTTTTGAAGGAAGAAATACATAATTGTATTTTTCTAAAATCGAAAATATATATGATATTTTCAACTATTTACAATTTATAAACTCTAAAATATAAATTGTGCTTCTTATTCAACTTGAATTCAATCTTTCAAATCAAATTTTTAAATTCGGATATCTTCATACGTCGTAAAACATTTCATTATCTTGACAAAAGATCAAAAAATACTGAATAAGATAACAGGATTGAAAAAAGCGAGGAATGGTGATTCGTTGAGTGCAATGTTACGGGATTTTGAAATCGCATCTTATGGTAACAAAACAGTTGCATCTGTCACGCGCATGTATCTCAACAAGTAATTACCGAATTTATTCTCTTGGTCCTTTGCGCAAAATTTATGTCGATAGAGTTGGTAACTCTATATAACTCTATATATGTGTTTCTTTTGTCCTATCTTCCATCCTTGCTTAATTAAGTACTGTTTTGATTTGTGCGCGAGTTGCTGTTAAATGTTCTTCTATAACAAATTATTTTCTCTGCTCTTTTTCCAACCATCTATGTTATAATTTTATGTCTGTCCAAAGTTCGCTTGCTTTACTTTTATCTTTTCCTGTGCGCGTTTTTTCCTTTATATCATAAAAGAACTCTCGATTAACTGATTTTTTCAAACAAAATTGAAACTTCATTTATAATCGCTACCCTCAGATTCATTGGATAGTCAAAAACAAACAATTTTAACTGTGCAATAAAATGCTTTATCATAATTAAATGCTTAATTATGATAAAATTAATAAAATGCTTAATCATTTTTTTATATATTGGTAGATAAAAAAATAATAAGTCGATTATTTTCGATAGAACTGATTATGTTGCGGGAAGAGTATGTATCAAGCTTTAATCACATCAAAATGTTCGATTAAAAATTTTATTATATTTCTTTTACATATTATAATATATACTTTTATGCATTTTATATTATAAAACTTTTAGTACAAACATTTTCTAGTTAGTGATAAATAAGTATAAAAGATAAAATTTCTCTAACAATAGATTCATTCTTTCTATTAAATAAATATTGTAAAATTAAAGTAAATTTATTCACATTTAGAATTACAACTTATATTTGTTTCATTTGTATCCTTTAATATAATTACGATTAATTTATGATGTATGAATATTTCAGAGTTATATTTATTATATTTATTTTGAACTTTAGTAAGTTTTTTTTTGAAAAGCAAATGCTATTATTATATAGTAATGATTTTTTATCTTAGCCAATTCTATAATTTGAATTTAATGTAATAGTAATAAATAATATTATTTATTAAAAAATTAAAAAAAAAAAAATTAAAAATATATCATATTATTTAAATAATAACTTTTAATACATGCATAACATTTTATTTATTTTATATTATTAACATTATTTACATTAATGTTTTTAAAGATTTTTATAATCGAACACACAAAATATGAATTTTTAAATAACTTTTATTGGTTAGAGTATAGTATTAATTTAAAATCATATTTGTGGCTTAAATGTAATTTTTTTTAATTTACAAAAGATAATTTTGCTTAATACTAATTGATTTTAATGCTTTTAAATCCAATTTATTTTTATTTGATAAAAAAAAAATAGATTAATCTGTTGAATTGAAAGACATTCTTAAAATAAAGATATCGCTAGTATTCAAAATAAAATATATATAACAAACGTATATAGGTGCAAAATGCAAGACCTATTATTGTGTATCTGGTCGTATTTATTGAGAGGGGGGGGGGAAGAGAAAGTGATTGAGATAAATTATTTTTCTTCGTTTTGAACTATGTTTCATCAATATTCATTGATTTCGTTACTCTTTTCGCATTGTTTAATGGTCAAGACGAGCTCGCGATCAATCCCCTGTACTACTGAGTCCCCCTACTCCATCCTTAGTTGTCGGTCGTACCAACGAATAGTGACTTTCTCTGGTGACGCCGTCATTGGCGTAAAGTGACCCATCGCTGACACACGACCAATCAATACTCCCTTCTCTACTACGCCTGACAAGTGTACGTGACAACAACCGCGGTAGTAGCGGCGACAGAGGCTTAGACGAGACTGGCCGGGCATTTTCGGTTTCTTTGAGGGAGACACGCAAGAGATAACTCCGAAATGTATTTTATTATTACTATTAGTAGCGAGTTATGATAGCCACGTATGACATCCCTTAGATATTGGTTTTTAAGTGAAGTGTTTTTTTCGAAAGAGAGACTTTTTTCTATATCTTTTGGAATATATTGATATGTAAAAATAGAGGGAAATATTACTTAAATTAACTTGTATCTTCATTCTATTTTAAATGAATTTTTATAAAAGAATTTTTATAGAAAGCATGTACTTAGAGCATCAGAGTATCTTTATCAAAGACAAGGTTTGATAAAAGATTTGATAACAAGAAAGTATTAAACAGAAATGATATTGAACTATCCACATCTGTTAGAATTATTATTATTTTTGAAACTGAACTCACTGTTAATAAAATTAATTACTTGGTTTAATTCATCGTTTGCTAACTGTTTAATAATAGTATATTTTAAGATAATTTTATTCTTTCATTTTTTTATTCCTGCCTATATTTTTATATTATGAAGTAACCTTTATTATTAATGCAATAAAGATAAATTATTTTCATATGATTAAAGCTTTAAAATATTGATGTTAAATATTTCTTATTTTTTAATTTTTCTGAATGAATTCAAAACTTTATATTACAATATATTTATGTCTGCTAGAATGCCTCATATAAATATCTTTGTTTTTTCAAATGCAATTACTTTAATTCAACTTTTATTGTATCTTTTGTATCTTTCTATTGTATCTTTTAAGTTTTCTATTATTTTCTATTTAATTTAGATTATTTGTAAAATAAAGATTTATCTATAACTATGAAAAGTTTTTATCAAATATAAATAGAAATTAAGATTTCCTACGAATTAAGAAATTCCTACGTACTCGTACTTATTTTGCACAATAATATTTTTGTGAAATATTATTGTTTATAAAAAAAAATTGAAAATTTTATCTTTGTAAATATGCTAATTATATGAAAATATTCAAAAATAACTATTTGATCATAAAATTTATTATGTTACTTTCAATAATAGAATTGTTATTTTAAAAGTGTGAGAGAAACCGAAAATCGAATATTTTTCTTTGTCTTAACTGTATATTATATATTAAAAAAATAAAGCATGCGATTATAATAAATTGTATTAAACTAATTTTAATCTAATAATAATAATGTAATCTAATTTTTTAAAATATGCTATAAAATTAATACATAAGAACTATTTTTTACATAAAATTAATGTATTGAGTTAATTGGAAATTATTAATAAATAAAAATGTAAAATTAAAAATAGAGAACAATAGTTATGCGAAAAAATAATAAATGTAATGAAATATAAAAGTAATACAAGTCGATGACAGAATCGAATAAGAATTCATTAATTGATAATGCATTAGTGGGTCGAAGACACGCAAAATGCAGAGCGTCGTATCAGATTGACAGTGATGGGGGTAAAGCAACCAAGCAAAGCTTTTCCACTGGATGAACACACGTCAGTTTTCATGTAACGATGTGGTCTTTCGAATAGCGGCGTCAGTGTTGCACCAATCAATCAACTCATTACACAGCTCGCAGATAATAGTATGTCTTCTGTATATATATATATATATATATATAGAGAGAGAGAGAGAGAGAGAGAGAGAGAGAGAGAGGGAGAGAGAGGAGGGGGATTGGATATCTATGTGACTGATATGTTATCTCGTCGATTTGTCGACTCCTTCATCGGCTTCTTACTTGATTTTAACAAATCGTCCTCTCTAACTTTCTCTTTTGGATATCAATAGATAGCCATTTGAAATATGTGAAAAGAAATAAGGTTTTTTACTACTTTTATCAATTAGATTTAACATTAACAATAGAATATTGAAAAATACTGCACATTTAAGATTTTTCATCAAATAATGATTATGATACATGAACTTATTATATTTATAAATTTACTATTACATTTCTTATATAAATTTAATTAAAAAAGGTTAATATTTTATCACAAAATCTTAAAATTTATAGTTTATAAAGTATATAACTTCAAGTTACATAAATCAATATTATAAATAGTGAATCAGTAAATATTGTCATTTTAGTAATTTTAATTTTTTTAACGATTAAACTTCATTTTATGAATGTTTTATTTTCTGATAAATAAAAATTTGCTTAAAATTTTATATAAAAAGTAATATAAATTTATTTTATGAATGAAAGTATATGCTTTATTAAAATAATATTTACTCGCTGCAAGATTTTTTTCTTATTAATTGTAAAGAAGCATTATAATATGTCGAAAAATAATAAGCTTATATTTATATAGTATAAGACAAATATTTTTTAATACGTTTTTATACTTTTCAATATTAACATAAATCTATTATTCTTGATTATTGTGCTATTTCTTATTGACTGTGAAAGTAAAAGTAAAAATAGGAGTTCATCCTGATATTGAAATTATGTATCTATACTCGGAATCCACAACTTTATCGAAATAACCCAGTGTTTTGTTGATTTTGAAGGTTCTAATTTTATAATAATCGAAATTTTTGTAATATTTATAAATTTTGATTTATTACAAATTACTCCCTTAAATTCAACAAAATATTAATAATAGTCTAGATTCGATATTCAACTGCTTTTAAGGTAGGGCTATGTTCGAAATTAGACAGTACCAAATCAATATGATGACAGAGGTATATTATAGTCGCAGAATTACGTATGAGCAAGGGCTTCCTCGTAAAATTTAGTTTCTTGTCGGCTACTAATGTGCCTTCGACTCAAATGAATTGTGCACGTTATATAAGACAAGTAATGGTTTGGAAGATGAAACGAAACTACACAAGTGAGAGGGAAATCGTGCGGCGTAAATATAAAAAAAGAACAAATAAAAAAAGAGGACAAACTTTAGTCTAGGTTTGTGTCACAAAGAAGTAAAAGGATGAAACTAGAATTTGAAGGAATCGCAAAAAAATACACTCGAATAAAAGTCATTTCTGATGTATATCGTCATAAAAAAATTAGATATAGTTATATGTAACCGTGTCAATTTTATATTCAAATGTTTCTCATACTTTTGTATGATTCCACAGTTTTTGTACATAGAAAAATTTTACAAATTCAAATATTTCTTTTACATATTTTAATTTTATTTATTAATAAAAAGAGTTTGTTAGTTTTCCCTCAACAATAATACATATATACAACAATATAATAAAATATAAAGATAATTTTCATTATGTATATAATAATTTGTAAGTATATAGAATCTACAATAATATATGTTTGTGCATGAGTTTGACAGAAGGGTGGGAAGATAGCCTCGCAGAAAAAATTCGAGAAGCAACACAAATCACAGAAGGAGCGAGGTCGATGTGGGTGGAAGTTGTAGGAAAAATGGGGTTGTTGCTGGCAGTTCCGAGCAAAGTCAAACAGTCTTCAGAGAAGGGAGAGAAAGAGAGAAAAAGATGGGACTCATGATAACAGATATGGGGGTACGTGAAGTGGTGTGCTGGCAGTATGTGGAAACGAAGCGCGACATGCTTTATGACGTCTCTTCATCACGTCTCCCTAGTCTCATAAATTAGAAATCACCCCTTAGATAGGCCCAAGCAGCTCTCTGCGATATGACTCGCGTAAACGAGTCGCTCCACAAATAGATACTGGGTGTTTTGAAATTAGTTAACAAAAAAAGATCCTAGTTAAAAACTAAAATTCTAAATAAATGTTTGATCATCTGAATTAGCTTAATGAGTTATGTAAATAAATAAATATAAAAAAATGTAAACCGAGATAATTATAAATATAAATTAAAAAATCTTCTATTTATATCAACAGAAACTGATATCCGAATCATTAATTTTAAATTTTTTCTTTCAAAAAGTATTCATCTAATCTAATTTAATTCAATTGGAAAACAATAATCAGAATTAATTAAAATTTTTTTTTCATATTTACACTATTTTAATAGTTTTATTCAATATTAATTTTATGAACAATTTTTAGATATGTATCTACATATATAAGCATATATATATTTACTAGTGATAAAAGGGTTTTTTTGGTGATAAAAGTTTTTACTTTATTCTTTCGCTTTTCACAGTTGAAAATTACCGTTTCATTCAAAAGAGAGAAGACTCGTTGGGGGTGCACAGTGACGTTTTTATATGCGTCGTTCTAATGATTTATCTCGTCATTCGGACGAAACTGACTTCAGCTCATAAATCAGGTGCCACCAGAGCAGCATGCAATTTTATTTTAAAGTCACAGTCTGATGGAATTTGATTGACGAATCGTATTTACGTAAGAGTTTTACAAAACTTACCCTTCGTGAAGCTTTTTCTTCCACTTCTAAAATAAAAAATTTGCTTTCATCGTCGAATCAAAAACTTTTTTTAAACTCTATTCTGCAAAACACTTCTAGAACTTACTTTTTAAAGAAAATTATAAAACTCAGTAATATTGAATATTAATTTTATTTATTATGAATTATGAAAAATGAAGAATATCAATGAGAATAAACAAATACTCTGAAATATAAATGTTTTTAAATTTAAGGTTGATTTATATATTTATAGAGTTACAAGTATAATATCATGAATTCTAATATAATTCTAATATTAATATTTTAATTCAATAAATTCAAAGTTCCAATAGTTTATGTAAATACATACAAAACATGAATGAAATTTTTCTTAATGATAACAATAAAAAGAAATTAACAGGAATAGGTAATATTCATGAATATAAGTAAAAAATAAAACTGAAGTCGATTAATTAACATGTATAGAACAAATTTACAACGAAGAAATTGCGAATAATAAGCGTAGAATGGAACAAGTTTCCATAAATTATATTAATTTCGAAAAACAAAAAAATCTAATTTAATATAATTACTACTTTTTGAGATGTAATTTTTGAAAATTTTAAGGAAAAAATACTTAACATTTTATCAACAATTAGTACTAATCTATTTAGAAAAAAATAGCTACATAATTACGATTGGGATTTAGAGAGGAAATTTATTGGTTTCATACATAATATTATAAAAAATATTTTCAACTGCAAAGTTTAATCTCCGATAAAAAAAGAAAAAGAAGAAAGTTGAAAAGAAAAAAGGTCCTGACGTCTTATTCTTTTAATTTAAGCAGCTTGATCAATAGTTGATCAGATAGCAATCAATGAAACATAATGATCAAATTTTAGAATCATGTTGAACAGGTATCATCGAGAAGAACGTAGTTACACCAGTATATGAATTTAGAATGAGAAAAATGGAAGTTAGGGTTGTAGAATAAATCGGAAGGAGACTGAATAGATAAATAGAGTTACCGAGCAAATCAGAAAGGCAGGGAGAGAGAGAAAGAAAGAGAAAGATCGACATCAAGAATTGTATATGTACGTAGTTGTAGATATCAGGCTAGCAATGTGGTTGTTGAAACATGGACGAGTGATTCTCCTTCTTTAGTTCTTCAGAACCTTTGTGAAAAATTGTGTTATAATCATAATTTAATTTTGTGGTCGGTATTATTTGGGGAAAAGAAGATCGTAGAAAGATGTGCTCACGTGTGTGTATGCAACATTATTCATCTTGCTTATTCGACAATAGTGGTTGAGGCATAATAGCTGTGTGTCTGTGGATGCGTTTAATAATAGTGTGCAAGGAAGGGACATGAATCAGAAAAAAATTAATAAAAATAGAGACACAGGAAGGGGTTGTTAAAAAAAAGGGGTTAGAGAGCAGCAAGTAAAAATTGACGCAGAGGTGAAAAGGAGAAAATTATAGCAAAATAGTGGAGCATATAGGAAGCGATTTCTAATAGACCTAAGTAACCCCATTTTATATTGGAATAATAAGATTATATAATTTTTTCTCTCAAATTTAAATTATTTACTTGTAAATTTAGTCTATAATTTCCATCTTAAAATATTATAGAATAAGTATTTTGATTAACTATTTTTAATTATTACAAGAAAAAGGAAATATTTTAAGCTTATGTTTATAATTTATAAATAATTAGGACACATTTGTATATATTTATAGGCAATTAAATTTGAAGTTTAATCTACTATTCCTTTACATTACGATATTTTTTTTACATAAATAAGTCACTAACTATATTAATTATAATTATATTATATTATTTTATAAAATTTAAAGAAATGTATTTTTTAATATTTATTTCCATATTATATTTTTTGAAGGTTATAATTATATATTTTATAATCTTAATGTTTCTATTAGTACATTTACACGTAAACTTTTTGTATCATGTTTCAATAGATTATAGAATTACAACGAATATAATGCGACTTGTAAACTTGCCAGTTTCACAGTTAAGTCGACAATAAATACAGGAAACTTGCCAAAAAATGTGACGAATATCTAAATATAGATCCACAAATTATAAATATAAGTTGATATAAATTTGTAAACAATCAATTTTATTAATATATTTTTAATAAAAATGACTTAATAGTATTAGAAAAAGAATAATTGAAACTTTTATTAAAATTTGTTTTGGTATGCGTTTGAAGTCATTTTAGTAAGTTGAACATGGCCTAAAAAAATATGTTTATAATTTCATGTGAACTCACATGAGGTTAAATAAACTGCAATAGATAATCTCACAATATAAAATTTCTTAATAATTTTACTCTTATGATCAAATATTTATACATAATTTTTATTACAATTATTATAAAAATAAAACTGAAGTAAAAATCATGATTGTAATTATTATGTACGGATTTTATTAATTTTATTTCGATTATTTAATAAATATAAGCATATTTTTATTTAAAAATCTTTTTTATTATTTTTGAATAAACAATTAATAAATAACAATTTATCATTTATAATATTGTAGAAAAATAATGAAAACAATTAATATATAAATAAGAAATAATAGAATTTTTTTGAATTTGATAAGAACTATGAACATTTTATGGAAAATTAATAAAAATAAAAATTTACCACCAACAAAAGGAAATTAAATATATATAGCATTGAAGAAAATGTGTACAATGCAAAATTTTAAGTAAATCATGAAAGTAACGTAATAATGAGATAAATTAAAAAATAGTGAAATTCGGAATAATTAAAAAAAAAATATAAAAGAATAAATAAAAAAATAGAATCTACAAAAAGAGAGAAAAAGGAAAGTTAAAACAAGAGAACGAATGAGGAAAGAGAGAACGAGCTGTAATAATCAGTTGTAACGCAAACCGTCGTAAAACATAAAACAACGAGAATCAAGTCCTCAGTTTGTGAAAAGAAAAAAATTGACCGTCGACTCAAACTTATACTTGTATTTAGTGACTTATATAGAAGTTTGAAAACGGAAAAAGAGAAAGAATGCACGACACGAGAAACAACTAACGAATAAACAAGTGGAGTGGGATGGAGGAAGTATTATTATCCCTAAATTCAAGTGAAAGTTGATGAGTATAAAAAAAGAAGAAAGAGATTCATCCACAAGCGCTACCCTTGACTGTTTGCCTTTTACAAACGCAATCATTTGGCGCCGCCAATCGTAAAAGTCGGTTGCCGAAGGACTGATGACATATTCCCTCGCATCATCGCATGTTTCTCCATGACGCCACTTTCCATCTCTTTGTAGCAGTTGTAGTTCTGAATTAATCTTGGCAATCGAAATTTTTTGGGATTGAAATATTCTTAGAAATTGTTTAAGATTTTTAATCATTTTCGGTATATGTTTAAAAAATTTTTCACATAAATACAAATTTTGAATGAATTTAAGTGATTCTTTCCTGACTATTTATCGTTAGAGTCGGGTAAATATTTTTCATAGAAATATAGATGTGCAAAATATACAATTCGGATCACGATAAAATCGGAGACTATCAAAACCATAAATTCAAATAAATTTAGTTAAGTTTTTTCATTTTTCAACTTTATACAGTATTATACAGTAAATAGGTTTTATTTTTGTTTATAAGATTTAAGCTTATTTTAGTATTAATATTTTAATCATTAAATATTTTAAATATTAAATTAAACGTTAATAATTAGTTTTTATTAACTAACTAAACAGAAGCAATTATACGAATTAATTTTAAAAGTATTATTTACAAGTATAATAATAAAAAAATTTTAACTAAGAAAAGCAATAGTATTCAATTTTTATTTTTTTCTAATTGAGAAAGTAATAAAGTAGTTCTGTAACTAAATTTATATATTTTATAATAATTCATGTTGAAGTAATATTTTGGGTAAAGCTTTTTTTATTTTAAAAATTCGTAATTTCATAATATTTTACACATTAAACTGATATTTTAATATCAATAAATAACTGATTTTTATTTAAAAATATATCTTAGAAAAATACAAGATTTTTAATGATTAATTTTAAGATTATTAAGTTTAATATTTTACATATTAAACTGATATTTTAATATCAATAAAAAACTGATTTTTATTTAAAAATATATCTTAGAAAAATACAAGATTTTTAATGATTAATTTTAAGATTAAAACTAAAATTTGATCAATTTGTTGTTTGAAATATAAAAGAAAACAGAGCTATTCTGCATGCTAATATTTTATAATCTACAATTATTTAACAATAATTAAAAAAATTATTCAAATAAATTGAATAAAATACTACATTAATTGTATTATAAAATGTAGAATGATAATATAAATTTATGTATGTATTGTTATAAGTATAATGTATTTTTTATTTAGATAATTTTATAATAAAATTATGTAGTCGAATACATACTCTATACGTATTTATAATAATATTAAGATTTTTGTCAATTTCTCAAGTATACTCAAAGTCAACGTTTATTCGTGTTAAGTTTAAAGATAATGGAATCAAATAGAATTAATAAAGGAAAAGGTATACAAGGCAAGAAAGGGAAAGATGTTTTGGTTAAAAAACATAAAAGTGACCTAAACGTATTTAATCCCACAGAACGAAATTACTTTGCTAGAGCGTGCGAATGAATAAAAAACTGAGATAATGAAAAATCCGGCATGGACTGAAAAAATCGACTCGTCCTATAGTTGACCACTTTGTGTTAGCGGTTTATAGTATACGCTGCACGTCTTTTCGACCTCGACGGAAATTACTATAATAATCCAAAGGTATTTACGGAGCGTCACATTTATAGTCGTCGTTCCTACATCACACACAGTCAGTTAATATTATTGATTGGTACCCGGGAGAAAACGATCTCATGGCAATCCTGTTCGGTTATTTCTTATTCCCTTTAACTCTCTCTCTCTCTCTCTCTCTCTCTCATCGTCTTTAGCGCGAGATTCATACTGAAAAATGGCAGCAACTGCTGCTGAACAAAATTATCGATAATCGCGTGTATCTAGAAGAGAAGATAGAACGAAAGTCCTTCTCACTCAGTTTTAACAATAGCTTTGCCTCTCACTATCTTGCATTTTTTCATTTTCGAAAATGCGCACACATATAATCATCACAGGTATTCTTCTCTTATAATCGATACTACATTATGCTCTATCACATTACACACACCCACCCAATTAAGAGCATCCGACCAACCATTCACATGGGTGTGCAGGCAAGGGTATGTACGGGATCGTTCGGTGATTTTTGAATGTTCTAACAAAATACATCCTTTTCCTGCGAAATTTAGAGAAAAGTGGAACGATGATTTTTATTCTTTTTCTTTTTCTCGCAAATCATAACTTTCCTGGAAGGCGTTGATGCGATCCGATGAGAGAAGAGAAGGACGAACCGGATAGAGTAGACCGATTTTCATACCTTACAGAGGGGGAGGAGACTACCCGCCATAATTGCCAGAGCTGGAATAAGAAAGTGTGCGTGCGTGAATGGGAGAGATGTGCGTTCATTGGAGAAACGAGATAGATTGCGCCGAGTCTGGCGGCTTATTCGAGTGCGACCTTGAGCGAGCAGCACGGCGATCGCGATCGGGAGATGGATGTTTGAGGAACTCTTAAAAGATTTGTAAACTTTATATTTTTCACCGATTAGGTAATAAAGTATAATGTATTTAAAATTTTTGCGGTACATTTTATAAAATTTTTCTTACCGTTAATAAATCGTGTGATATAGTTAAATTTGTAATTGGATTTAAATTTGTGATTATAAATTCATGGCAATGGTTTTCATATTTGATAAAAAATTTTTAATTTTTAGATGAGTGAATAAACTAGAAATTAATAATAAAAGATTAAATAAGAAGTTTTAAAATAAAAAATCGATTACTATAATATTTTATTTTAGATTATTCATGCATTCAATTACATTGATAAAAATTACCATTTTAAGAAAGCATTGACACGTATACTAAATTTCTGTACAATATTCAATATTATTTAAAATTTCACTGAATCCTTTTTTACAAATTATATTTGGAATTAATTATATTTAAAAAATTATTATATTTAATTATCGAAAATTTCGAAATTTTTAAAAATATTGAGTTTTATTAATTACTTTTAAAATATTCAAATTTAATCACATTTTAAATATTTCAATCTTTTATTACCATTGATATATAATTATACCCAGTTTTTATATTTAATTATAATCATATAATACTAATTATTTGCATAATATTTAAAAATCAACTTACTTTAGTTGATAAAGAAGAACTTGAATAATTAATCAAATTTTTTAACATTTATGGTTTTTAAAGTTTAAAGCCTTGTAGAATATATGACTTCTGCTTTATATTAAATTAAATATTTATTACTTTATTTTTTATCATATGTAAGAAAATAAATTGTTATAATTTAAAAATTAAAAATGTTTTTATTATTAATTAGAAGAAAAAGTGAATAACTGTGCAATTTAAAACGAGAAAAACAAAGAATAATTGTATTAAAGTGTTGAGTAAAAATTTGCTGTCGAACATGTTAAAGTATATTAAACAACATTTAAACAATAATTAATACAAAAGTGATCGTCAGTAATATTCAAAGATTATATGGGAGATTCCATTGCCGAAAGCGCCTACAAAAGGAACGACAGACAAGAAAAATACTCTTGGTGCTAATTCAACGTTTGGGATTTGCGTCGGAACTCGAGAAGTGACTCTCAAGGAGGATGGAAGCGAAGCTTGGGTCGTTGGTGTCGACGTGGAGGAATATGTAACAGTCGGACGGCTATGCTCACCTACGAGCTTTCTTCTATGCCTGTTTTCCATCGATATTTCTCTTACTCTCTCTCTTCACTACTTTAATATAGTTTATTTAATAATAAAATATCTATTAAGTTTGTAGATTTCGACATGTTGATGCAAAAAATTTCAATGACTAACAGAAAAAATATTCTTTCAGAGGTATACAATGTATAAATTTGCAGACCTGATGTTATAATCTTAAATTTATTATACAAATTTTGATTTAAAAATTTCGCTACTAATGTTTCATAACTTTAATAACTTTTAAAATGGTATTTTATAAAAAATTATATAGAAAAGTTTGTGACAATAATTTAGAAATTTGATGCAATATGAAGTATATACATATTAATGTTGATAAGAAAGTTATGAAGGATACAGTTAAATTATTTTTTAAAAGTTTCAAAATATACATTTGAAAATGAATCGGTATTAACAAATAAGTTTAGTTATTAATTAATTTGATTTAAATATTTTATTATTTGTATCATTAATTTGTATTTTAGATTTCAATAATCTTTAAAAACTGTAACAAAATTAAATTAAAAAACTAATAGTGCTATTTGCGTACAAGCCTATTTTAACATGAATGAGCTCAGAGATAAAGCATTTTCTCTATTTGAATTTTTTTTCTAATTTTTATTTATGATAATTTTAACTATTCAAATTTTCCATAGAGATAAGTGAAAGTATTTGGTTAGGAGATTCTTTTACTTTTTAATAATATAAAAACAAAGCTTACACATGTGTTAGAAAAAAATTTGCAATTAAATATATATTAATTTGTAAACTTTGTCGTTAATTGCTTTACTTTATAGAAACTTACGTATCTATAAAAAATACTTTCTAAATATTATTCGATAATATTCGAACTTAAAGATAGCCAGTTTCTTTAAATGATACAGATTATTTATTAGTCAATAATTTAAGTTTAAAATAATTTTTTTTAAGTGCCAATATCCCTTAAATTCAACTATTTTATAATTTATTAGCATAAATATATTAATAATATGTAGTATATCTTAGTATAAATATTTATTATGTACTAAAAATATATATCTTGATCCTGTATGTTATTTTAGGATAGACAAGAGAAGAGTGAACATATATAACAGAGAATTCAATCTAGATTTTTAATTATAATTGTACTTTTCTTTTAAATGTAGGTAAAAAGAAGAAATATGATATAGACATTTAATTGATAAATTGTACTACCTGTATACTCGCTTTGATACACTTAGGAAAAGCCTGCATACCACTCTACCGATAATAGCGATAAAAGCAACAAAATTTGTTCCAATGGTGCCTTCTTCTCTTTATTTAGTTGGTTCAAAATAGAAAGAACGTCGCTCAAAGAAATAAAAGAACGGAATTTTCGCATCATCCGAAAATTGCTATTGTGAGGCTAAAGTGGGCTATCCGAAGTTTGAAATCAGTTCGGTCGAGCACAAAACTCTCGGCTGTCATCTGAGAGCCATATACAGGGTCAGCAACGATGTGGTGGTGGCAGTGGCGGCTACTCGTGCGCAGGAGTTCGGTTGCCGTACGCCGTAAAAACGTCAATTAAAGTGTTTTATTTGATCCTTCGTTAAAACGTTGAAATGGAATTTTGATTTATAGCAGAGCGAAAAAGTGAGAGAGAGAGAAAGATATATATATATATATATATATTGTGGAGAGAGAGAAAGACAGAGACAGAAAGGGAGAGAGTGAGGTCAGTGTGAAAGAAAAAAGGAGGGAATGAGTCTCTCCGTCGGTGCATGCAAGTACGCGCACGCACATTCGCGTAAATAAAATAAATAGGAAGCTATAATTAGCAGGACCGCACTACGGATTTTATACGTTATTCAGGCCTTGCTACGCTGCCTGTAAGGAGCTCGTATTTGCAACCTACCGAATATATGGTTTCAATGCAGAGTTATTTTTGTTTTTAATCTTCCTTTTTGGCCTTTTTTCGCAAATTACGAGAAGAGTTAGGAAATGAATATATAGTATACGTAGCTTATGACGCACGATATAGTTGCGAGAGCGTGGCACATCTTATGATTGAATAGAATTATCACTTAGGATTTTTAAATACTTTCTTCCCAATTTCTTAACATTTTTAAAAAATATAGACTTTTTATTTCATTTTCATTTTATTCATTTTGTTGTGTAGATTTCATTAAATTTTTCCTATACATTATTTAAATTTAAATATATCATATATTTTTAACGTATGATTATAATGAAAAGTTAAATTTTTTTTATTTATTTGGAAAGTTATTTGAATAAAAATCAGTAATGTATGGATCAATGCTATTTTTAAATTAGACATAAACGCTAGATAATTTTTTTAAATGATAATTTAAAGAGCTTCGTGTATTTAAGAGAACACATTTAAATAATATAAGCATTTATGAAGTCCTAGTAAACATATGAATAGAAAATAATACAATTATATATATATATAATATATATATAAACTAACAAAACAAAAATAATTAGAATAAAAAAGTTTATAAGTTTTTAACTATTTTAAATGTAGGTAAGTTTCGTACATAAATAAAATATATATATATACATAAATTATGTAATATATGTAATGTAATTCATTTACATAAATTCGTGGTCTAACGTACAATTACTTCTAATATTCTCGTTAATATTTTTAATATATTAATATATTTTCATTTATTTTTTTTTACATACATGAAAAGTTTTGTACGAACGATACATTAAATTTTTGTACGAACATAGAAGGTCATTTTTAATTTTTACTAAAATATTAGTGTAGTAAAATAAGTACAAATAATAAAAAAGTACATGAGAATACTTTGTGGTATCATTATTCAAACACATATGTGTAAACAGTTAACACGAATCGTTTCCATAAAAATAAAACTGAAAATTCTTTTAAATAACGATGTGAAGAATTTTGTCTAAGATGTACTTTTATATTTTTATTATTTACTTAGTAACATACGTATGAAATAACTGCACAGAAATATATACACTTTGAATACGTTATAACTTAATACACTTTTTTATGCATTCTAATATTCAGAAGTTTGGATACTCGTGCGTTACGATTCTAAACTCATCATGCGTAACACATGCATGATACGTACGAAACACGTTTCTGCTCCCGTAAAATCTATTTTTATCTCCGACAGATTCAACAAATTAATCCTGCTTTTAATAAGTTCATTAAAACATAACTTATAAAAGTGTAAATAAGCCTAAGTATTAGCGTAATTCAATGATGACGATGACTCATAAGAATATCAACTACGTTTAATTTATTTTAATTCATTTTTCTCTTTATTCGGATAAGTAAGTATATTTCAATATATTTTTCAATCTAAAAATGACAGAAGCGCGAAAGCTACAGATCTTTAGTTTAAACTAGCATTTTCAATTTTATATAGTGGAGAATATGTATTAAACCATCGTAATAAGTTTTATTTTTATTGACACAATTATTATTAAGATTGTATTGATTAATTTTTTATATATTGATCTCCTGTTTAGGTTAGAATGCTTTAAATCTTCCATCTTAATTTCTTTTATACCTAGAGACTCTTCAAATATAAATATATTATTTTCCTGATTATTTTAACATAATTTATTATCAGATTATTTATCAGTAAAAATATATTACTATTGATTCATTAAAAAATATTATATATATTATTTTTATTGTTGTTGATATTATCGTTATTATATTAAGATACATAGCACAATGAAACTAATATGCATTAATCTATATATATATACATATATATGTATATATCTTATTAATTAAATTTTGATCTGTTATCAATTTTACTTGAATACATAACTAATTAAAATTTTTTATATATGTTCCAGGTGAGTAAGAGGAATCATCAATTTACTAAAATTTTCTAGGTGCAAGTAAGTTCATAGGTAATATGCGTTATAAATAACATTGAAACTCACATAAAAAAATCTTTAGAATTTATTAATTTATCATTAAATTCAATGAAATTGCGTTAGTAATTCTTATAATTGTATAAGATTATTGTAACATAAAGTTAATATTTAAATTAATTGTTCAATTATAAATGATATATTTATATACATGCGTTTGAGCATTTTTTTTTTTATTTTTTAAAAAAGTAATTTTATTTTTTAACCAATTCTAAATAATTTATAAAAGGAATGTTTAGATTATTTAGGTAACCTATAAGTCAATTAATTTTAATAATTATTAGAAAATAAGTTTATAAACATAAATTAATAGACTAGAGCTGTAAAATTTATAATATTACTTAAATAACATAGAAAATTTGGCAATTTTTTTATAATATTTATAACATTTTATAACCGTTTAACGATCAAATTCTACAAAAAGATAATAACTACGTTAAAAAATAATTAGAACAGATAAATAAATCTTAAAATACAAAAAAATAATCTTTTCAATAAACTGTTTATATAAAGGGGTTAAAAAGTGATTTTTATAATTTTTCACTACTATTCTTGTGCTGAATCAAGATTCGACAGTTCACAGATTAGATGAATATATAATGCAAGGAATACATGTATACTCGTCAGTATGTAGAAGAATGAGGATGAATGATTTTCATCAAACGGAATGGGATACCCGGAAGTTCACATCATAATGCATCTTTTTTCTGGTGAACTTAGCGCTGATGGATGAACGATTCGCTGGGTGAGCTTACATTAAAGTACGGAAAACATTATGTTCTTAATATTGATGGCCGCTGCACGTTAAGCTCTAGTGTTAAAAATATTTTCATTCATTTTATATCATATTGTAATTATTCTTCTGTTGGCTATTAAGGAGCCAATTCCAAGTATTTAGTATACAAGATGATTTAAAGAGGGCCACAAGTTGAATGAAGTACAAAGTTCTTGATAATTTTCACAAATTCACGATTTATGCATATGTATAACTCCATGAATATATAAACATGAATCTTCATTCATTATCACAATGATCACATGAATATTATTCTATAGGATAAAAAATTCCTGTGCATGTTCTTGTTTAAAAATCATTGAATCAACAATTTCACGATATCGAAAAAACCGTACCATAATACTATTAAGTCTTTTTAATTTCATTCATAAAATTTGGTAAATAAATTCTAGTAAATAGTTATAATTATTGACATTTATAATTTTAAAAGTTAAAGTGGAAGTATTTTAACGCAAGTTAATTGTTATAAATAAATAAATAAATAATCTCAATTAAATCGATCGATTAACATGGTTTAACATTATTTAAGATTTAAAAATTTCTGTGTATTTATATAAAAAACTGGAGAAGCTTTCACAGATATATTCGAATGTTCATTCTATATATTTGTGTTATTATCTAATGTTAAAAAAAATAAATAATAGTATCAACAGGTAAGTAAAGTTTATAATATAATATATTATACCATTAATAAATTCTGTTTTTTAAAAAAATGTATCAACTGATTCTATATAAATAATGTACATATGTGAATTGATGACTCAAATTTTTATATAATAACAATATTAATCTGCAAAATATTACATTTATGAACATTTTATTAATATTTTTTATTTTGAACTCTCAATTTTAAATTGAGAAACTTCTTCCTGTGAAGTGTAATAAATCCAAATTCACGTATGGATAAAAAAACCAATATATGTGCAATTTTGTTTATTTATGATAGATTTAATATTAAAAATAAAGTGAAATAATAAATTGAGTTAATAATAGTAGAAATGTTAAAAAATAGATATTTATTTTATGTAAAAAATCTTCCAATTTTCAACAAAGCTTTTTTAAATTCAATTTAAAGAGTTTAATTTGAAACAAATAAGTAATTTTCATAGGTTTTAAAGATTTTTTATAATATTTTTAAGTTCTGGTCGAATCGAAAATTGAGTAAGTAAATGATGCGCTAGTAATGGAAACTAGATTCTGATTTGAGAACAACAGTGTTGATACAATATTTTGTACATTAGCTTTTATTACTACTTCCGTGCTGAATCTAATTTTATAAATTATTAAATTAATATCCCGGATTTCTAAATGTGATAACTTATCCGCCAAGTATTAGAAATAGGTGTTAATTTTACCATACATGTGTTCGTCGATAATAATTTGGCTAACAGTTTAAGAGAGAGAGAGCGAGAGAGAGAGAGAGAGAGAGAGAGGAGATGAGAAGAGAAAGAGATTGAAAAGAAATTGAGACAGATAGATAAATAGTTAGAGACGAAATAATGCATCTTGTGGTGTGACGGTACGGCTTTTTAACAACTCGCTTTCAATGGACTGGTTAAACAGAAGAACTGATGAACTTGACTGGTACCTATGCTAGGCTTACTTAACTTCTTTCATTTGTTGAACAAACACGCATCAAGAAGAGTTAAGCTAATTTGTCGGTGTGTGCCTGCTGGCTGATGACTGACCATCAATGTAGCAGGTTATTAGGAAATGACTTCAGAATAATGACGAATACGTTAACAAACTTCTGTTGAGTCGTTTTGCTTTTCTTTGTTGTTTTGTTATTTTCTATAAACTTTTACTTTAAGAACTTATTATAATAGATTGTATTGTAATTGAAATTGTTTTATCTATCTCCATTATTTAAAAATAATAATCTATTCTAATTTATTTCTAAATCATCAATTAAATTATTTTATGTGTATAGGATTTATAATATATACATTTTATGTCTACAAGTTTTGAAGTTTTCATTCATTGTCAATTACTCATAAATCATACAATCTAAAGATCATTTATTTTCTTCACCAAGTGTAGTTTAATAAATTTGATAATTTCCAACAATTTTTATAATTTATTTAAATGATTCATTTACTTAAAAATCCGTAATACACTTTACAATATATTTACATTACATTATATAACTCTTATTAATGATTTGATTTTGAAACTTAATAATTGAAAAAACCTAAAATTAATAAACCAAACCTGCAATAATTCAATATTAATAATAAATATTATAAATTTATACAATTTAAAATTATTTTTCACATAATGTATTCTAATGTACAGAATATTAAAAATATTATAAAAAAATTCAAAAGTAAATTTACAATAAATTGATTATTGAAATTAAGAGATCAGTTACATTGGTAAGCGTACAAAAGATAAAGAAAGAAGTATATTGACTAGAAATATAATTACTCGTTTTTAACGTTTAAAATAATGAATGTAATTTAATTAATAAAGGTATTATTAGAATACTATAGAATAAAAGAAATTTATAATTAAGTATAAAAATTTTGTACAAACATTATATTAAACTTTTTTGTAATAACAGATCTTTGGAAAATAACCGACGACTAATGAGTCAATAATCTTAAATTGTTTTAATAATTTTAATATCCATCTCTACATACTCATTGCTACATTTACTTTTATTAGTTTAGTTGATGATTCATTATTATTCATAATGACTATTTAGCACTAATGATCTGT
The DNA here is from genome assembly GCA_018907185.1 of Platyscapa corneri. Lineage (NCBI taxonomy): Eukaryota > Metazoa > Arthropoda > Insecta > Hymenoptera > Agaonidae > Platyscapa > Platyscapa corneri. The sequence continues at coordinate 1,284,718 of JACCHW010000089.1, forward strand.
GCGATATAAGGTTGACTCATTCTTTTTCATTTTTTTCAGTGCACTTAATGATAAAACTCGAATTCTAATTCGATGATTTCCATTATTGAAAGAAATTGTTTTTTAGTTTCTGAATGATATTTGTTCTGCAAGTTTTAATATTATTATAATTTTTATATATAAAGAAGCAGGTATAGTAAGTTGTGTAATAATTTATTTGAATTATGATTGGTTACGGATAATGGCATTAATATTTATATTCATATGATTATTTTATATTTTTTCTTAATACTTATAACAATATATACTTAAAATAAAATTCTGAAATATGATTTTTACATTTTAAAAATATTAGAACTGTAAACTGTTAAAAAATTTTAATTGTTAAACAGATCGAAGATTATTTCGTTATTAATGTTGTATTTTTAGAAAAATCGTTAAACATAAATTAAAAAATGTTCTCTTATTAATATTTTTACTAATTTACTTCGAAGCTTATCCAACTAAGAATTAAGTAACTTATTTAAAAAAATTTTTTTGTCTTAGAAGTAGTATATAAAACTATATATTGTCTTAGAAAGTAGTGTATAAAAAATAGTTCAAAGATTTTTTTCCCAAAAAATTGTAATTTCAATCAAATAGTTAATTTAAATTTAATTAAAATATTTTAATTAAATATTTGTTAAATTATCTTGATCTCAACTTTTTAGTGTAATCAATATTTTTAAAGTAAAAAATGTATAAAGCGGTATACGTATAAGTGTTTTGATAAGAAAGAAAAACAGGTGAAGTAAGGGAGATTGATAAGAAAAATGCACCTTAGTACTTATGCAGTTTCAACGTAAAAAAGTCTCGTACTTCAGAAGAAAGAATGAAACCAGTAGGATGGGTAGTAAAAGAGATGGAGAAAGAAGAATGAGTGGATAAGAAGCGAAGGAAAAAAGCTGCTTACGAATTACGCGACAAGCATCCTACTTCAGTAAAACCGGCTTATGTTGCTATTGCTAATACCACTAGTACCATCTCACTCTGTGACACGACTGCCAATTAGCTAGGTGACATCAACCTGACTGACTATCACACTAGTGGCAAGTAGCTTTTGCTCTCTTTCTCTATTTGTTTGCTTTTTTCTGCTTGTCGTTCACAAGTCTTTTATTCCTTTTCACTGTCTTTATCTTATTCATTATTGACTGTGATATTGTGTAATATTTTTTTTATATGCTGATATAAATATTGGTTTGTACTCGTAATATATGCATTTATATTTATTTTTTCAGTATCTTGCGCGTACTTAATAATATTGAATAAAAGCAGATTTTATAATATACGTCAACTATATATGTATATATGTTTTTCGGTGCAAACAAAAGATATACAAGAGTGGATCGCAAACATCTGTGTTTCAAGAAAGGTGGTGTTAATACCATTATGATACCATCTTTTAAAAGAAACCGTATAAAATTTTAAATTAATTCTTACTGACGCTCATATTAAATGTGTTTAATGTTTTTCTATAAAATGGATAAATAATCATATCGGTCTATAATTCGTTATATAATTTGAAAAAATCACACATTGATATTTTTTATAAGGACCATTTATGACAATTTTCACATTGTTTCAATAAATTTGTTTCTATGAATGTGCCGGAACATAATTTTTACTACATGTTGACTAAACAGAAGGTAATCAACATTTTGTACGGTAATTTAGAATTGAGAAAGTTGTCGATCCGATGGTCAATGTGAATAATACAAGTATATGAATCTTAAATTCAACATTAAGTACAAAGTAGTGTCTAAGATTAGTTAATTCATTAATTTGTGTCTTTTTTCAATTCAAATATTTCATTTTTATGATAATTGTTTTAGTTTTAAAAATTTTAAATTTTCTCATTAAAATGAGTTCACATATACATAATTTCAAAATATAATACCAATTCTATTCAATAGTCAGAATATTCCACCGGTTTCTGAACAGAGTAATGAAAATGTATTGAATAATTTATTATAATTTAACGTTTTCCTGTTAATAATTGATGCAAAAAAAATGAAAAGATATTTATTTATTAAAATTATTATTAAAAATATTAGAGGTAACTGTACGGTACACCACGAAATTTATGTATGAAACTTACCTACATTTAAAATAGCTATAAACTTTTTTATTCAAATTATTTTTGTTTTTTTATATATATATATATATATATATATAATTGTATTATTTTCTATTCATATGTTTACTAGGACTTCATAAATGCTTATATTATTTAAATGTGTTCTCTTAAATACACGAAGCTCTTTTAAATTATCATTTAAAAAAATTATCTAGCGTTTATGTCTAATTTTAAAAATAGCATTGATCCATACATTACTGATTTTTATTCAAATAACTTTCCAAATAAATAAAAAAAATTTAACTTTTCATTATAATCATACGTTAAAAATATATGATATATTTAAATTTAAATAATGTATAGGAAAAATTTAATGAAATCTACACAACAAAATGAATAAAATGAAAATGAAATAAAAAGTCTATATTTTTTAAAAATGTTAAGAAATTGGGAAGAAAGTATTTAAAAATCCTAAGTGATAATTCTATTCAATCATAAGATGTGCCACGCTCTCGCAACTATATCGTGCGTCATAAGCTACGTATACTATATATTCATTTCCTAACTCTTCTCGTAATTTGCGAAAAAAGGCCAAAAAGGAAGATTAAAAACAAAAATAACTCTGCATTGAAACCATATATTCGGTAGGTTGCAAATACGAGCTCTTTACAGACATGAAAATTATTTGTGACTTCTACTGCATTCTTTCATATATTGTCTACATTAATACATTTATAACAAGAAATTTTTATTGCAATATCAAATATTTAGTTTGTAAGAAGGATTTTTTTTTGACATGTTTGTTAGAGCGAAATAGATGATTCTGCATCATACAATTTTTTATTATTATAGTTTCTGTAATTTTTTTCTTGATTTTTCTTTAACGAATAATACGTTATTCAAAATAAATATGTAAACAATAAACACTTGCTTGATAATAATAGAAATAATTTTAGATATCTCTAGCGGGCTTAAGTATGAGGAAAGTCTTTAATCTCTTAAACTGACCTCTTTATTGACATAATTTTTAGTTATAAGAATTATAAAATTTTATAGAATATTTAATAAATCTCGTAATAACACTAGAAGTTTGACTATAGTATTAATTAAGACGTTAAATTTCCGGTACTCGGAATCAGAATAATCTTTATGTGTTATGAATGATTATGAATGATATTATATCAAGAATAATATTAAAATTTAATTATCTATATCAAAAGACAATGACTATTTGAATATTATACAATAAAATTGAATTTTTTTAGGTTACATAAGCTAATAATATACTATCTTTTATTTTGAAATTCAAAACTTATAAAAAATATAGGATTAAATTATTTATTTATAAAATATTCAATTACTCTTCACATTGTATTACAATACATTTTTTAAAAATAATAGTTTGAATATTATGTTTTAAATTAAATTTTATAAATTGAATTTAGTCTATAGAAAGTTTTTCTATTTGTATCTCTCTCATCTCTCTATTTTCTTGAATAGGCGTTAGAAGTCAATATGAGAAGTAGTTAAAGCATATATAAGTTTTGATACAACCTTATATTACATTGCTTCTCTATGGAATTATAATTATTTTCTGGTGTTTTGTTCTTCTTCTCACTGTTTCGTTTTTTACCTACCTAATTAAGTAGGTATGATTATTGGAGCTTTGCTGAGGAATATAAAAAAACGATTTAATTTCTACAAAAATGTTATCTGTAACTATTTGTATTATATTATAGGATATCATTTGATACTACTTATGAATATTTGTATTTAAAAATATTATATTAATTTAGAAATTTAAAAATTCAAAAAACATTTGTAAATAGTGTTTATTATAAATTTTAGCTTATGGTAGTTTTAATCGCTAAAAGAATAATTATCAGATATTTTTACGATGTTTATATAGGTTAATTGATGTGTAACTTGTTACATTTTTATTATTATCGCATAAAATACAATTACAAAAAGTTGATAAAATTCCAATTAGTACATTAGAAAATATAAATACTCGTATCAAATTCGCTTCTACATAAAAATAAATAAATAATTTGAATATTTATTTTTGTAAGAGAAATTAATTATGGAGCGCAATGAATAATATAAACAATTAATTCAGCGTGAATAAATTTTATCGTATCAGTGAAATAAAGGTATATGAAACTTAAAAATCAGTTTAAATTACAAAACTCTTGATTATTATGAAATTACAAAAATCATTTTAAATTAAAAATAAACTTTAATGATTCATCATGTAGTAGTATCCTTTTGAATACAGATAAAAAATTAAGTTAATAAAGTGGGTTTGAATAGCTTAGATTCAATGCCACGTTACTCACAGAGAATGTACAGAGCTGTAATAAAACGCATCTGCTAGGCATAACCAATAAATATATATACTTGTCTATGCATTACGTTGATGTTATAAAAGTCTATTAAAAAGTCTTGGATTATCGATGAAATACGTAACTTATCTTGCATTAAATAATGAATATATAATATATATATATATATATATATATATAATATATAGTACAAATCAATATACGTACGTTATATTAATGATACTAGGTGATCCACGTAACAATCACAAGTCTTGTAGTTTCATTACTTTCTTTTTATGAAAATTGATGAACCCTTCTTTCTTCCTCTATCTATTTAGCTTTTTTCTTTATTTTCTTTAATTATTCCTTTATATACCTCCATCCTTTTTTATCCGTGCCTGCCACATAAATAATAATAATAACAATTGGTTTAGCTTAAGATTATGTGTGCATGGCTATACCAAAGCCTCGTCCGACGGTTTTATGTGGTTGAGGAAAACTTGTAACGAGATACGTATATATTATGTTTATATCCACATGCCCAACAATCGTAATTTAAAGATCTTCAAAAAGCACAACTATATACGTAAGCGAGCGTCGAAATATATGTATTTGCACATGAATGTGTAACACCCGTCTATAATTAACCTAATACTTCAGCTTTAGTTAGTATAGACTAAACCCACATAATATGTGTGTTTGGGTGTGGATATGTGTTTACATATGTGTATCCGAGATGCAAGTGAGTATCATTGCAATTAAGTAATGAGTCATATAAACTGTCTTGAACATATATAAAAAATTATTACTTACGAAAAATCAAACATACATGAATTTTTATTATGATATATGTAGGTAATATTATAATATATATCAGATAAAATTAATTGAAATATAGACGTTTTTCCTATGAAACAAATTTAAGTCATCTTATAAGTTATAAATGCAGAATTTTAGTAAAAAATTTAAAATGAAGAAATGCAATTTTTTGTTTGGCATTTAATTGCACTAATTATTACTAATTATACTAATTATACTATAAATTGTTATTTCAAATTGCAGAATGAAAAATTCGTTTATAATGAAAATATTACGTATAAAAATTAGGTAGGAAATAATATATAAACATAAAATTTAATAGAATTATCGGTTATTTAGCCTATTTAATAAAAATTTAAAATAATACTTTCAACATAGATTGTTCATAAGTTTATAAAAATATATAAATCTATTGATATATAATATTATAAAACTGAAAGAGAGCGAGTTTTGTAATCGAAACAAAAGAGATGTAACATTTTGTCTAATTATGTTTCAAAACCTTTTAGTTGATTAACATTAATAATATTAGCCAAAATATTAATAATATATAATAATAAGATTGTATAACATATTGACTATAATTTGCAATTAATTTTGAAAACTTATAAAAATCTTATACAACTACAAGAAATATTTATAAAAGATAATAAGTGTCATGTTTTTTAAAACTTTCACAAATTAAAATTTTGAAAACATCGAAAGTTAATTTTATTTAAAATTATTTATAACTGAAAGACTAAAATATAATCATTATAATATAATATTATTAACTTAGATTCACTAGTTAACATACGTTTTTTGTAAAATAGTGAATTATTAAAATTGTTTTTTTCTTATAGACCATATAATTTAATGTTTTAAAATTAATTATAATATCTCCAAAAAGTAGTACTAAAGAGTAATACTAAGATTATAAGAGTAAAAGATAAGAATTAAACTCAATTTTTCGCTAAATATATGAATGTAAAAAAAATAATGCACAATAGATTTAATATTATGTATTAGTTATATATACGTAACATAATATACACTAATTTTAAGTTTTGATTGTCAAAGTACGTTATTATTTCATTAATTTTGAGTCGAAAATGACACAGTGATTTATTGATCCATAACCTATGATGGTAATTATACAAGTGCATTATCAATATATCTGTTAAAAAAAAGATAATGAAATTTAATAAGTTTTCAACTTAATTTATTTCTCTCTATTTCCCTATCTATCTATTCATTTTTTATGTCTTGCTTACAGCCATTGTATGTGGATATTTACAATTATACGATATAAAAATGATTAGAGAATAAAAAGAATATCGACATTAATTGTCAGATAAGAATAAAAAAACTGAAATCAATCGAAAAGTATGTAGAGATTGAGAATGATTGGGAGAAACAAAGGGAGAAAGAATCATGTGCTATGTGCGAGAAATGGGTAGCGTATTGAGTAGGATAGAGAGACAGAGAGAGAAAGAAAGATATAAATGGTGGAAGGACAGAAGAAGAATAGAAAAACTATCATGTGGCATTACGCAATGATATTTGCTAATTGAGTTCAAAGATAAAACCTATAGCTAATAACCGTTGCTGCCACCCCCGGTTTCCACTACTGCTATTGTCTTGTTGGTCAAAAGTCCCAGGAGAGCATATAAACAATATGGTTAACTCGCGTCGTTGTACAATAACGAACCTGCTTCGCTCTATCTTCTTTCGGTTCTTTCGCTTTAGAGAAACTCTTCTTTCTGCACGAGCGTGGTTAGTCCTTTAAATATCTATTGTTTTATCAGTTCAAAAGTTGGCCAACTACGTGTTTCTTCTCTTTTTTTTACCGATTTTTATTCTTTGACGCTGTATTTCTGGTTTTTTATTTTTTTAACTGTCAGTTATTTTTCGAGAGACTTTTCCATTTATTTTTCCCTCTGATGTAAACGTGAAAAAATGTTGCTCTTATATTTTATACACGTAGTTATAAAGATGACCATTATTTGACGTTTAGTTTTATGAACTCATTAGGAGATAAAAACATTTCCCGCACCTACTTCGAAATGGAATGTCATTTAAATCCATCGTTGTATCCTAAAGTGTTTCGACTTTAAAGTGATTTTTATATATTTAAAAATTATAATTTAGTGTATTTAATAATATTGTCAGAAAAATTGTTTTATGATATTATAAGGTTAATTCAAATTTGATTGAATTTTACCAAATATTTTTATTATAATATAAAATATATAATTCCTATTCATTTTGACGAATATTTGATGAATGTTGATCTTATTATTAAAAAATGTTTACAGTATTCCAATCTGTTTTTGAAGTTTTAATGAACCTAATTTATTTTTTGTATAAAATCAAGTTATAAAATAAAATAAACTAGGAGACTTATTATAAATGATAAAAATATTATTAATAATAATGATTATTTATCGATGTAATCGAAATAATTTTCATTCAAATTCAAATTTAAATTACTATTAATTAATAATAATTAATTATCCTTTACTTATATATAAATAGATTTTAAGAGACGTATTTCTTTTTTTTACTTTATTCCTTTTAGTTTTATAATAATAAACATTGAGCAAATATAAAATTTTCCCACTTATTATTTATTGAATTTTCATATTCAAATGTATTTCTAGGTAATTAAACATGTTTTATTTTTTATTTAAATAAGATCATTTTGATGATTTTCAACAATAAATGAGATATTTTTTTGAAAAATAGAAAATATCTAGAAATGGACAGATTCAATATATCGTTCGAATGAATAACTTTAATTTATAAATTCCATGTTTATAAAATTGTGAGAAAAGATTCGATTGCAGCTAGATTTATGAAATGTTTATTTAAATATTGGTAAGCGTTACAGAGATTACTTCGTATTTCAATCATCATTTTCCTAAACGTGCATTTTTATGACACATTTTTAACGATCTCCAAAGATAAAGAAGAAAAAAGTATAAGTAAATAATACAGCAAAATTCATTTCTACAAAGAATAATAAAAAGAGAGATGTTAAACTGTACTAAAATCCAATGTGAGCGGAAGAAAACATGATAGAAAGCCTAATGGGTAATAAAAGTGAAAAATAAGAAAATCTCGAAGGTTTGCTTTGCAGCTTGATGGAGATGTTTTCGAAAACCGACTCGAATGCTCTGACATTTGATTGACATCATTTCTCTTTCACACTCTTTTTTCTCTAGTTCTCGCAATACTTTTGTATTTATTTATTTTTCTGATAATTCGCATATCAAAGGGCATATTAAATTTTCATTCACTCCCTATATCTTTGTCACGCTTTCTCTTTATTATTTCTTTCACCAATTGATCTCTTTTAGCACATTGTACATCTTTTTAAGACTTTTATTCGAATCATTTATTTTTGTACTTATCTTAACACATTCTCTTCTTTACTTTCATGAAATATTTCTTCTTTATCTTTAAGTAACATAAAGAAGCTGTTAGATAAAAATGTTTAGAAATTTATCTTTAAATTAAATTCTAACGCTTTTATTATACACCCTTTCAAAATAAAAAGAAAAATTAGTTGAATAAAAATATCTTTGAAGAACATGTTTTGAGAAAGCAAGTTCATTTATATTCTGTATTAGTTTATGATCATTTTTATGGTTTAATTTAGAATAGTATACATTTAATAATAATATATCACATTGTATATATTTTTTACTGTTATTACAATCAATCTTACGGATGTAAAAGATTTATATTATTTAAATAGTGGGTATTTTTTCATTAATATTATTTTTTTTTATTCTAATGGATTGATGTAAAAAATAATTAATAGGCAAAATGGCTGTGTAGTAGATTAATAAAAAAGCTGAAACAGAAAAAAATTTATAATTAGCATTAGAAAATTAAAGTTACATTATTTATACTATATATAAAATTTAATAATTTAAAGAAATACTTTATTTTAAATTTAAGAGAATGTCTCCTTAAATTGAAAAACTATTAGATACAAACCTAAGAAAGGGTTCATACACAAAATTGGATTTTTTCTATTTAAGCATTAGTCGATTTAATATTTTTCTACTCTATTTTTTATTTAAAATTATCTGATTGTGATTGGTTATGGTTTTTCTATTCAATTCTGAAGTTGTGGTAGGCGTGAACTTTTTTATAAGCAGAAGCGATGAATAAACGTGCGCGGTTTGCAAGACAAAACTCAACGTTAATCTTGTTGGAAATACCACATTGCCGTCTTCAGATCTAAGGGTTTTGGCGGGCTCTTTATTTTCGATTTCAAGAATCGCTTGAGCAATGGGGGAGTGCGCCCCTCCTGTCGTTTTTATTCGCGCTACGGCATCATTAACGCGTTTGTTGCCGCTCGTTGAAGTATCTTGCTTTTTTCGCCTGCTCAGTATTTTTGCAACGGGGCGTGCACAACTAAAATTACGGGGCGTTGAGGGACGCTTAATTATTCATCGAGTAACTAACTAATGGCTTTGATGCACCAAACTTGTGGATTTACTCAAGTGAAGTGTAAAAACTTTGGAGTGAGATTTTAGCTCCTTAATTATCACTTCTTCTTGTATAATACAAACCTCATTTTTTATGCTTATATTTTTAAATGTATTTTATAAGTATTTGATGTCTAAAGGGATTTTTGTAATTATAACTTTCAGGTAATGTTATAATTCCTTGGTTAAAAGTTAATAAATTCATAATTGTTATATGTGATTCCATAAATAATTTTATGGTTTTATATATTAATAAAAATTTGTATAATAGAACTTGATTATTTTTATTTACTTTCATGTATGGATATTTTTTTTAATATAAATTAAATACATTAAAAATTTTAAATATATTTTTCGATCGTACTTCATAAATAAAATAATAAACCTTTAAGTATTATGTGTGTTATTTTAAGGACGATAAATTTATAATAAATTAAAAATTTATAAAAAATAAAATATGAGATAAGAAGAGATTAACGAATTGTTTATTACGGCGATTCATTAAAAGTAAATAGCCATAAAATTAATAAATATGTAATTAAAAAACTTGAAAGCAAAAGAAAGTCTGGATTTGATTGCAATTTGAGCTTAATAAGAATTTTTTGATTGAATATTACATATTATTTAAAAATTCATTAATATCATTCACAAAATTTTAAAAGTTTAAGAAATATTGTTTTACTGGCTGTAAGATAAAAAATAAATGAATCCCTTTCATTTCCCAACTAAAAATTGTAGCTGACGAATACTTTAAATTATCGTTAAATAATCATAATCATTCATCACTTAAAAGTAAAATCACATAAAAAATGAAAAAACAGTTACATAAACGAATAAATTGTTGAGCTGCAAGAGTAAAAAGTTTTTCAATATAATTAATCTCGGGCAAATTAAATTTTCTTATAATCACGCGTGTTAAATTCTATGCACGAACATTTTTTCATTTCTTTTTTTTTATTTCTGTCGATCTGTTTTCACAAAAATGGATGTCAGCTGTGATAATCAGACAGTCCTTGACAGAATTAAAACATCTGCAAATTGCGCCCTTATTGGTCTTGCGTTTTCTCACGGTTGAAATGAGGAAAGTCTAGTAATAATTATAGATCAAGTGATTAAAATAACACTTGTATTTATACGCTAATTTTGATAATGAACAAATAATTGTGAATCTTCAAAAGGTACACTTTTATTTATACGAGACTCGCCGTCACCGTTGTCGTTGCCACGACCGAGCCTTTATGGCGGGCATAATTTGCCTGATTTCACCGGAGATTATCTCCTTATTTATTAGAAAGCTCTATTCGTACGCAATGTATACCTGTGTTGCATTAACTGCTGCTTTACTACTCTGGTCGAGACTTACTTTTTTCTGCGTCTCTTTTACTATAACTTAAACTCAATTTTGCACTATGTTTCTTTTTCTGTAATCTTTCTTTTTCGTTCTTTCTATCTGTCCTTATGTCTCTCTCATTTTCTAATATTTTTAATAGAAAGTGAGAGTATCATATAAACTCAACATTGAAATGCTTGCTGGGATCGTCATTTGTAATTATTATCGTTTATTCATAAACATTAGGGAGACAGAATGATACTTCGATGCTTAATAACGTGCATATTCTATGACTTCTTTCTCTTTGTTTCATATGCATTTTAATTACCAAATACTTCAGATTATAAGTGCTTAAAGAATTTATTTTGAAATTGTAATTTTAAATTTTGCAAGTAAGTGATATTTTTATAATTATAATGCTTTTTATGCATGCATTGCTTCTTCTGGCTTAGAATGTAGTAAAAGTTGATATAATAATTTTGACGTTTTTTAAATTTTGCACTTCAGTCATATTTTCCCTATTTGTGTTATTTCATGGTAATTGGATAATGTTTTATATATATAAGAATTTTTTTGTTTTAACGAATGTGTATTTCTATCTCTAAATAACGTCATAAGAAGACCCAATTATTATTTTTGTGTACGTAGATTTTATTATTGCAAATTTTTTTTTGAGTATATGTATTTCTGTATTAACAAATATTAATAAATAATTATCTGATTTATTTTAATGTGTATTTTTTGCATATCACCGGCTTATAATTAATTTTGTTTGATAGTTATTTATAGTGTAGTAGTTATTTTCTTATTTTGTTGATTTATTAATTTTATTTTTATAAATATAAAGCTGATCATGAACAGATATCCTAAATAAGGTACAAGGTTTATATACAAACCATACATCAAAATATATTTAAGGAATATATCTCACTCAAATATTTGTGTTCAAAATTTTTAACGTTAACATAAATTTTTTTATTGTTATAAAATTTAGTTCTTATGTAAATAAAATATTTTTCATTATTTTTGAAAAATAATTAAAATATAATATAAATAATATTTGTAAAAAATGAAAAGAGATATATTGATGTGAGATACACTAACTTTACTGTATGATTTACTCGATTTTCCAATTGTAACAATCTTTTCTTACTAAAAACGTATTGTTTTTTAGTATCTATATATATATATATATATATATTAAATATTACTAATTTATAATTTTTTATAGCAGTATTGAACATGATAATCAAAGATTCACCAATTAATTATGTTGTAAATAAATAAAGATAGTTTTTTAATTTATCTCCATATATTTTATGTTTAATTTCCGTATATATGTATTTATATTAAATATGGTTACGATATTAAGCTAAGAATGTTAATAAAAATTTATTGTGATGAATTTTATTATTTTTACTATCGGTTTGATCAAGTAAAAATCTTATAATATTTAAAAATAGAATATGAGAATTGTCTTGAAAAAAAGTTATGTACCTTACAGAAGTTGACAAAAACGTCGAGGATGTGAAAGAAATAAAAAAAATGCATTGGTATCTAAAACAACAAAATCAATACAGATATAGTATATAGCTATTGAAAAGAAGATCGACATTTTTTGATTACTTCTCTTTCTCTCTCTCTCTCTCTCTCTCTCTTTCTCTCTCTTTCACTCATATTTTCACAAAGAAAGTTTGGCGGTTACACGATCGACAAGATGCGATCGATTGTTTGGGAATGTCCACGCGCTCGGCTAGACAAATCAAGCGAGCGTTAAATCGAATAATGGGAAACTATGCTTTTGGTTGAGCAGTTCTTGTTGTAGAGAAAGATTGATAACGCATTTGATGAAAGGTTAATTCGAAACGTGCAGATACTTAAACGTACGTTACATACATATACATATGTGTGCATATGGAGTTTTTCATAATATAGGTAAATTATCTTGGCATTTTTCAAGCTAATTTAGGTAATACACGATGACTACTAATGTCTTCATTATTTTAAAAATTATCACAATGTTTTCATTATTTCGCAAATCGCTACATAATTTATGATAAATAAATATTTTATTTAAACTTATAACTTGTAATTATTTACTATAATTTGATAAAAAATGAATTCATTATCTGTTGAATTACTTATTTAAAAAAATTAAATGTTTTTAATATTACCACAGGACTGAATTAATTAGTTAAGTATTTTAAATAAATTAAAAACTAAGGATTTTCTTCTAGATGTTTTACTAAAAATTTAAATATAATAATGATTATGAAATCAGTAATAAAATATGTATTACCTAAATACCAAAACTATAAATATATGTCTTAACTAAGTAAGTATCTGTAAATGAAAATATAATTTGTTATTACTTAATATTCGATTTAAAAATAAAATTTTGTTTTCATGAAAATGTAATTGACCATTGGGTATTACATGTAGAATTTTTTACGTAATAAATAGTACGTAATTAAAGATATCTAAGAAAATGCAAATTTTATTCTTTATTTATGAGGTCAGTATGCTGAAAAATATTCGACATCTTGAATATTTATATAATAGTACGATATTTTTGATATTCTAATTATTTTTATTATCTCAGATAAATAAAATATAATAATTATAGGCAGAAGTTACGGTTTTGACATTTTATTATGAATATCACAATTCATTACTTTGACTCTTTCATAACATATTTTAAATAATGTCTTTACAAGTGGACATCGTATTAAATTAAAAATATTAATATTTTCGATTTTAACTTTAAATTATCAAACTGTGTAATGACTGAAATATTCAGTTTATAATAATTATTTTTTATCTATAACAAACTTTTGTTTATTATTTCTTATCAATATTCACGTGTTTTGCAAATAGTATTCATGTACTTCATGTACTAGCATTCAATGTACTTCAAGAAAAATTATTCAAAAACGGTTGATATATTTTTATTGTTTATAACTATATTAATACTATATAAAATGAAAATTTAAAAAAACTGTCTTGTAAGTAACTAAAGAATCAAGTGACCAAATTTTATTTTTATAGAATTAGAAATAAAATATAAGAACTTTGTTATTTAATAGCTTTGTTATTTAATAAAATAAAAATACATTCAAATGATTTATACGAATAAAACAAAATTTTAGATAAGTAATCGACAATTTTTTATAAATTAATTAGATTTAAGAAACGTATTTTTCTACTTAATTTAAAAACTGTTAAGATATTAATTTTTAAGTTTTTAATTTTATAAACAAGAATTCAAAAATGATAGTATGATAGATTATAATAATTCAATGTAATGTGATGAGTTTATACAGAAGAAATATTATTATCCACGAAAAAACAAAATTTGATATGTTCAAAAAGAGAAATAAAACGAAGATAGTGAGAAAACCGTAACGTTTTTAATCATAATTTTAAAAAAGTTCATATTTTAATTACTATTATAAAAATAATTAAATCTAATAGATTTTTTATATTTCGAGAATATAATTAGAACGGAAAATAAAGGAGCCAAAATTCTCTCCAGAAAAAGTAAATTACATTTATTTCAACTGATGCACAAATTTCATCAAAATTAACTCAAAAAAACCTTGTTATTTGTTTGTATAGAAATATATACGTGATATTATTCATAAACCTGTGGATAATTAAAAATAAAATTTTTAATTTATAAAACTATAAATTTTTTATATTTTTTAAAAATATAATCAATATTTTTATAATATTGATAATAATACTATTCTTTATTTATGTTCATACAAATTTTATCTACTTTTGCAATATAGAAGTAAACAAATGTTTTTTATTTTTCATTAAAATCATTAATCAGATCAAATAGAATACAATTTTGTTGTTAGTTTACTAAAAATTATATAAAAATTGCTTTTATTTATTATTGAAATTTATTAATAGAAAATATTTGATTTTATTTAAAATATAAAATTATTGAAAAATTTGTAAATACGTTTTAGAAAAAATGGATGCAATTGAAAAATAACAATGAAACATTTGAGGTGTATTGAAATTTAGAATATATACTATATATATTGATTTAAATACCTACTTTATTACGAAATTAGTATGATAACGAAAAGAAATTTAGTCACCCTTCAATTATTGTGCTATTCACTTGGATCTATCCAATAATCTTCCTTTGACTCACTTTTGCTGTAGGCACGTAAGCAGTGATTTATTTATAATACATCTTATATGAGCAAATTTCAAAATCAAATCGTATATATATTATATATATATATATAATATTATAACGATCATGTAGAGATTATTTAATAATTTCCAAAACTTATGTTTTTTTCTCTTAGCGTTCGCATGTTTCTGCTAATCTATATCTCTAATACTCATACCCACACACATGCACATACGCGCGACGGGCGCATGTTTCATCTTTGTCACTCGACTGTTCATATCTATAGAGTACATCAGAAATCCACTTAACAAAATATGTGGGTAAAACATTATAGTAATAACAATTTATAGTATATATATTAGACAATCGCTTTAAACTAAAAATATTGTATTCCAATATTTTTAAAATGAATAATTCTTGATAAAATGTTTGAAATATCAAAAAATTTATTATTAGATAATTTATTATTATTATTTATTATAAGGTGTTAAAGAAATAACTAATTATTAGTTAAAATATTTTCTTCTCACTTAAACATGAATTATCAATCTCTTGTCAAAATGTTACTTATCTAAAAAATAAACTCTTCCAGGTACGATCATTACATTTTTTATAGATAAATATTTTTCAACAGAATAATAATTTTTTTTGCGTATTACTTTTATATTGATAATTATTTTAAATAATATTTTAAAAATAAGTAGTATCAATAAATTCAATATATCAACTTTATTAATAAAAAAATTCTTAAAGATTGGTTAAAATTATTTTTAGTCAATCTTATCAATTGAATATGTAAGTATTTATTTATAAGTAATTAATTAAATACATTTTTTTATTTAAATATTCAATTATAAAATACATATTTTAATTTTTGAAAAGATTGAAAGATATTTAAATATTATGTAAATTTATAATTTGTTCTAATAATATTTTTTATTCTGTTCAGTTTATATTAAGTTTGAAATAATTTATAAATGAATTTAATGCAGTAAAATTTATATATGTTATTTTAATTTAAAATTATAATATATGAGTAATTTTGAATCAAATTTCATCGTAAATCGATTTAAGTTCGTAATTGTAATTTATAATATGTATATATGCGATAAGATATACATTAAATATAATATAGGTAGGTATGTAAAGTTTTTCTTTCAGATTTTTTTATTATAATTAAAATTATTGAATCAAATGAAATTTAAGAAATATGAATGTCTATATAAAATGTAATTGAATTATTTAATAATTAGATATTAATTAAAAATTTATAAATACATAAGGCTTAATTAAGTAGAATTAATGTAAATCTCAATGTGGTTATTAATAACAATACTGGAAATTATTGGATAAAAATATTAAACGTACAAAATTAATATGTTCATAACTAGTTGATTGATGTTTGATATTTTATATATTAATAATATTTTATTGCATTAAATTTTTAAAAAATACAACATTTTTTTTATGCTTATTTATATGTTTAATGTATTCTATATTTAATGCATAAACAAAGTATACAGTACAGTAACTGATTGAGATTTCAAAATTTATATTATTCTTTTTCATTTTGATCATAGAAAAATAAATATTTTTGAATTGTAGATTTACTTTAAAAATAAATAAAATTAAGAAAAATCAAACAAAGCTTTTCTAAATCGAAGTTAGTTATTTTTATTATTTATTTAAAATTTAGGATAAATCTTAATAAGACCAATTTTATTTTCGTATTTTTATGTTTTCTGTATTACAGATTTTATAATAAATTTAATTTTTGTTTAATTTGACTTATAATTATATTTAATTAAACAAAAAAATTTTTAATTATTATTTTAAAAAGCTTAAATTAAGTAAAATAAAATATGAGAAACATATGTTTGTATTAAGGTCGGCGATTTTTCTCTTTTCCTGTTATACTCAAATATAACAGGTATATTAGAAAATTTCTTGTAACATACGCATGTTAATATGTAATTTAAACCAAATAAAACAAAAAGTAAAAAGATATATCAACAATAATATTATCAATGAAAAATTATATCGGTAAAATTATAATTCGTGCACGAAAGAGATTATAATAAGTCAAAAAGTTAAGCTCTCAAGTGCATGTCTATTAATCCACTTTTAAAATTGGTATAATATTAGATGATAAAACGATAGACTTAAGAAGACAGACTATTTGAAGATTATTTATGATATTTAGCAATTGTTTCTCTAATATTGTTTATTATTGACAAATTATTTAAGTTTTATCTTTTTATAAAAGTATTGTTAGAATTTTATTATTGTATATAATCCTCAAGAAGAAAGAAAAGAAAATTCCGTTAGAAAAAAGATGAATTGTTACATGTAATATGTTGATTATTACTAGCTTTCATTGCAAACATAAATAAACATAAAAACCTTGAATTTATAATTTTTGTTGAAAATAGAGCAATTTATTTTCCAGAGAAAATTTTACCTTTAAAAATAAATTAATAATATTATGGAATCGTATATTACACAAATTATTTAGTAGGAAATACATTCATGCCATGAGATGTTATAGTTTCATTGTTAATTGTAAGAATAAAATAGTGAATATTTTTTAGAATTATTCGGTATTTAAAAAAAATAAAAGTAATTAATAAAAATTCGAATAAAATTAAAGTTTAATAATAGAATAAAATTATAAAATAGGATTGTTTAAGTATTTATTAACATTTTTATGATAATTAAAAATATTGGTATTATTTTCTTATAATATAGACATTTAAAGTACAACATTACTTCGATAAAATATTTATGACTGTTATTAATTAATTTTATATACTTTTTTACAGATGAATAATTAATAATATTTCGAAATAGCTGGTATTTAAATATTACATTGAAAAGCAGTTTAAAAGTAAAACAATTTAATATATAAAGCAATAATTATGAATTATTAAAATATTAAAAAATAAATTTTGCGAATATTTTAAAACTTAGAATAGATTAGTTATTTTTAATATTTATTTTCTATATAATAGAAGTAATGTTATACAATAAAACACCTGAAAGTTGAAGAAATATTACTGAGGCGAAAAATAGATTTATACGGTGTGTTAGTTCTAGTACAATCATATTTAGTCCATTATATCAATTTTTTGCATTAAATTTTAAAGCTGTTGTCAAATGTAATTATATTAAAATTATGTTTTGAATATTATAAATGTTATTCGTATTTATATATTAAAATACTAATACCTTTTCATTATGCATTGCCATTGAATATATAATCGAGATATAATTTGCTTAATTAACCTTTTCGTAGATTTATTGTTTATAAAAACTGCAATATATATTTTTATGATATATTTTAAGTGAATATATTTAAATTTTTTTATTCATATTAGTATTGAAAATTTTCTTTCATTTTATTAAAAAATTAAATAGTTATGATCATAAATATTTCAACAATTTATTTTTAACTAAATTTTTTTAAAGCTAACATTTTTATTGAAAATTGGATAAATAAAATTCTTATTGTATCTATTAAATTAATGCCGTACTTATATTTATATTTTAAAAGTATAAATTTAATATGTAACTTATTTATTAAATAAGAAAAAAAATGAGAAGCTATTTTTATCTAGGAGATATAAAACACATAAAATTAATTTCTATTGGAATATTTATATATATATATATATATATATGTGTCTTCTAAATTATTATTTTATTCGGTTTATTATGTATATACGTATATCTGAAAAAGTTTTACATGAAAAATGGTTTTCAATTGAAAACATTGCAAATCCTTTTCACTAAATTAAACTAATAATTGTGTAATAAATTAAATAGATATATTAAGACAATTGAAGTAAAATTTCAAAGTATAAAATTAATTTTTTTAAATAATCGAGTTATTTTCATATAAAAAAGTACATCCTGCACACCTGGAAATCTCAATTTTATTCGTTCATCTTGATTCAATTGTAAATTATCCACATAGATATACAAAATTGCACAAAAAGCGAAGATATAAAGATTTTTATGCTATATAGACAAGTTGAGTACGTATCGCAACGAAATGAGGGGTCGAACGAGCGAGAATAAACGTATCGTTGAAGCCGAGAAATAGTAGTACAGAATATAACCCCAGAAGATAGAAAGAAGTGAAAAAAGTACGAAGAAAGTAAGAAGGAGAAAGAAAGAAAAACAATAAGAGGAAGGGAGAGAAAGAGAAAGAGAGAGAGAGAGAGATTGTTCTGAAGAAGAAAATTTCAACTATAAATAGCAGTGTATTCTAAACGAGGTACAGAGAGAGAACGCATTGGTTCTAAATTATGAATTTCATCAACGGCAGTCTGCCGTTTCATTTCGCGTTTTTAGCCTCTCTTCACCTTCTGCTTTTTGCCTTTTCGCAGACGGGATGATAGCGTGTGAGTTTCATGCACGTTTACTTCCTCTCAACGTTCCTTTTAGTTTTCGCAGTGTAAAAAAAGACTGCGTAAAAGAGGGATAAAGAATAAATAGCAGAAGGTTATCGTGCAAGAGTAAGACACACAATGGGGAAGAGATGAAAAGTTCTGGCGAATCCATAAAAATGCGGTGCTCTGCATTTCCCTTTTAAAATAACGTCTTTTGCTCCTTTTTTAGTTTATTATTATCAAGTTGTATAGTAGAACGCGTGAAGATATTTGGCTCCTCTTTCTCTGTTATTTCATTGCTTCTTTCACTTCTCCTCTGTCTCTTTCGCTCATTTCCCACATACTTCTTTTTTTTGCATATTGCGTTATTTTCTATACCTTACGCCCATCTGGTACTTGTCTTTTTTTAATCTTACGTTCTATGCCTTTGTTTCTTACTCTTCTTCCATACTTTTTTTATTTTATCTCTTTAACTTATTCTTATGCTTTTTATATCTCTCTACCTTTTCATTCTTCTTACTCACTATTTTTTATTATCTATTTTTTTCTCTATATTAAACTATTTTTCAGTATTTTAATTTTAAAATTTATTTATACTATATTTTATTACAAAACTTTAATAATGCTAATAAAAATATGATTAAATATTGTTAGAATATTAAATTAAAAATACTACAAGGAAGATTCTTATATCTTCTTTTAGTCATTATAATACTTTTCTTGACAAAATTAACTTTATACAAATATTTATATAACGAATAATTAATAATTAATAATTAATAAAAAATTGTGCGATCAATTTATAATTAAATAATTCATAAATTTCTTACATAAATTAAACCCCTAATTTTGATATATATTTTTTAATTTTTCTGTAGGTTAAAGAAATATTTGTAATGCACGAAGAAAAATAAAAATGGTATTTCTTGATATAATTTGTTCTAGTTCAAATGTTATATATGAATTAATAAAATATTAACTTAGAAACTATTTACTATGAATTATATGTGTTAAATAAATATTTAAAATAGTTTTAGGGTATTTTTTAAATTCCCGAAGCGATCTATGAATTTTGAAATAGCTTTGAAATTAATAAACAAGTGATGAGAAATAAATAATATAAATTATTTTGATAAGTTATTTTGATGTAGAAGATAATTATATATAAATTTAATAAGCATAAAACTAAATATATCACATTACTATTATAATCTAATAATGCTAGAAAAAAAATTTAATTATTCTGAATTAGTTTTTTACATGCATCTAAAATGTCATAACATCTTTGTTATATACGTCAAAAATTTCTATTAATACCAATCTAAAATTTGTATAAATAATTTTAATGGTCTTTCAATTTAAAAATTAAACATTTATGAATGATTACTTGTCGTAAAATTATAGATATAATACATAATTTTTACCTAGTTTTACACTTCGTTGTTCTTGCTTATGAAAAAAAAAGTTGATTATGAAAAATAATGATTATATTTACTTGAACCAATACTTACATATATTTTAATTAAAACTGTATTAACAACACCATTGATTTTATCTTAGGAAAGGATAATATATGTCTATGCGTGCGTGGGAGGAAGAAGTTTGATTACCATCTTCATCGTAGTTTAATTATTGAATAATACTACTTGTATCAATACTGCATAATAATTCTGTATTTATGTACGGATCGAGACCGGGTTTTATCATGTTTGATAAAATTGCATACAATATAATTAGAATTATTGAATAATTCTATTTACGTAATTCAACTATTTTAAATTCTCCCAGAAATGTAATAATTACCCAACATTAAAAGGCTATTATTTAATAATATTTTTTTTTTATATTTTTTGTTCTTCTATTATTTTAATAAAAAGACTATATAAATAAATGATTATCTGACAATAATTTAATTACTTATTTTATTATGTTTAATACTTAAAATGAATTTATAAAAAATATAAAATTATATATATATATTTATCATTTAGAATTCATGCTGACATTATGATGTTTTTTTGAAATATTTAAAATAATTTATTTTTAAATGAGATTGTGGTATTTTTCAGTACCGATGATAAGTTTCTAAAAGATATACTCGTTTTATAGAGCAATACTTCCATGTATTATATAACTATAAATTAATTAACGATTATTAATAGGTACATAATATTATCTTACATCTTTATAAAGTGATTATTCTTATTATGAAACTACCTCGGTAGTATAAATATAAATCATAGATTGTTCTTTCATAAATATAACCGCTTTAAATATATATCGATAAATGCAATTTTGTACTTTTAAACATCACGTATTTAACTATACAAAATGATATTTTTGAAGTTTTTTTAAATAGGTTACAGATATTAAAAAATTTTTGTCTCTAATAAAAATAAGAAATAGAAAAATTTTTTTTTAAAGTTTTCTATCTAAATCTGTTGAACTAATAAGATATTAAAAAATTACTTTTTAAAAAAGTTAAAAACTATGTACGTCATAGTTTATGAAAGTATTTATTCATTCTCTTTCTCTTTATAGTATCTTTAAACTTGTGCGTAATAAAAGTTGCAATTTTGTGTAGAAGGTCAAACTAGTAGTAATAAATCCAAATTGCAAAATAATATTCTTATACATCTTCAGTTCATCTAAACACACATACGGAGAACGGAGACTGATTTCTTTTTGATACCCATGCACATGTGGCCCTGTTACTTTCGTCGATGGAACGAAAAGGCATTGAAAAAACTGGGAGAGAAGAGCAAGGAGATGGGGCAGACGGATAAGGCCCCGTAATCAACGCTATTCGTTCAGCGAAACGGAGAGGTGCACGTTGTGTGACGCATCTACAGACAGTTGCCCAAACCTGATCAGTCCGTCTTTAATACGTTTTCCATGATTATTTGCGTGATACGTTGCATAACCCGCCAAAGCAGAAAAAAGTGATAAGCTGCACTAGAGTTTCTAACATGAATCGTAGTAATACAACGCCTTGATATACAAAATCTTTCTCTAACGATGTTTTTGCTTACGTGTGAGCATACACTAGTGGTTTTTTTTTAGAAACTTTCACTAACTTATTTTTGGGTTACATTTCAAAAATTTTGTTTGAATTATTTCTCATCAGTTGCCTCGATAAATTATATTATTTACAATTAGTTAATGTATTAATTAAAACATATGTTTATGCAGTTTTATAAAGCCATCAATAATATAAGTTTTATTACATTATGAAATACTATCTGAATTTTTAAATACTTAACAATTACTTAACCATTAATACAAGCATATAATTTAGAATCAAAGAGAATATATATTGTAATCCTATTAAAGATAAATCAATTTTATTTTTTTTATTTTTTATGACTACTAATTTGTAAAATGTGTAATAAACCCTTATAGAATATTAAAAAAAAAAATACCAAAAATTATATTGGTAAACAATTGTTTCTTCTAAACTGTATAAATAATTAATTTTATTTTAAATTAATGGTATGATGTTAAATTATAAAATAATAAAGAATGTTAAATTAATTATTTAATGGTAATACTTAGTGTATATTTCAACCAAACTATAATCTACCATCTATTAGGTTGTAATCAACTCTAAAACGCTATTATAAAATAGTCAACTTACATCAATAAAAACCTCGTATGAATGGGGTTAATAATGAGACGAACTTTAAGTACACAAAATTAAAGGACAATCAACATAAAAAAATGAATTATAAAAACTTCTGTACCCCATATAGCAACTACCTGTGATGGATAGTTATTTTGGTGTAGGTATACATGTACATGATTGTAGCATGTTTTGGCGTACAAGCGACATAAATGTTCGCTTTCACTCACGGTACACTGGAGCTCTTTATTTCTGTTATAAAATACTTTATGACATTTAAGCATTCGATGTATTTAAAATTTATATGTTTATATCTTTTCCTGATGACATATCATCCACTATAGCATGACACTCTCCATTGTCAGTCACTATCTTTTTCATCTTGTTTAAATATCTATTCTAAGTAACGAGATACGTGTTAAAATGAAAATCTTTTGTCAAAATCTTTTATCTACTTATATGCTCGCGTTATTAAAATATTTATTAATTTTTATATTAATGTTCAGCTAAGTAAATATTGATAATGTTTCATCTATATTTTATTTACACTGCTTAAAAGAATTTTTAAATATTTTAAACACTATTCATGTTCACAAAGATAAAATTCACTGAAACATAAAATTATATAATATAATTTATATTATATTTTTAATTTATTCTTTGTAAATGTTTAATTATTTATTTGCTATGCTATATCGTTGATAATATCAATTTATCTGCTTGTGCAAAAGTTTTTCTAAATAAAATAAGAATTAATTCGTTTATAAAATAAAATTCTTTGAGTTTAGTTATAAAAATATTAAAATATGGTAGTTCATATTTTTTATAGTTACCTTTCAAGATAAATTATAAATTTATTAAAAAATTAATATTACCATAAAACTATGATTTTATTTGGATTAAAAAAAACTTTTTTGGTATCAAATAATTCGCTTGCTATTATTTTTTATTGCTTGTATTAAAACTAATTGCAAAATAAAATTAGCAACATATTTTATTTTTCTACACCATTTATAAATTTTGTATTCTTTTTAATTATGCGATATTGTGTTTTAGTAAAATTAAAAATTTGGTAATTTATATTATTAAATTATTTCACTTATTTAAAAATAACGATGGAGTAGAAATATAAGATGGAATATAGTTAACGTGATCCATCTATTTATATCATTTAAATTTTAATTTATTACTGTGTATATATGTATTAAATTTTTTTACAGATTGCACTTAAATACAAAAAAAAACAAATGCAAAGATCACGGATAAACTAAAAAAATTCTTATTATTTCGATACGGTTTGTAACTAGCATTTAATTTGTATACAAAATTTTAATTGTATGCTGAGCTGTAGAAATTTTAGACGAATAAAAATACAAAAGATACAATATCCTTGAAATTTGATAAACAATTAATAAATCACAATAGAACACAGAATAAATTAGTAATTGAAGGCAAATGGATTTTTTAAAAATAATTTTATAATATAATATATTATACATAATGTACTATATCATTGAAATATGCAAAAAATAATTAAGCTATAATTTTTGTTATATAATTTAGTTACTTTTTTTTTATTTATTAAAATATTATTATATTAGCGATTGAAAGAAATAAAAAATATCCTCAATATTATATTTTTGAAAGTACAGTTACTCTATCGAAAATTTACTCAACCGTAAAAAAATTCGTGATCCAATAATATAAAAATAATTAATATAATAAAAATAGCATATACATAATTCTAGTGTTATTTCTAAAAGAATTATAATTTATTTTTCACATCGTGCACAATTCTCATACTGGGATAGAATTTGATAAATTTCACTGGTTTTAATAAAAGTAATAATTTTAATAAAAATCAAAATTAAAGATCTCAACAATGAAGATCTTAAAAAAGAAACGGAGCGTAATTAATGAAAGAAGTTGATTCTCTTTTAGAAGGAAAAGTCATTGACACTTTCATCATTGATACTTGCGCAGCAAATATTTGTCTTTAAATCTGTTTCTTTATATTACTCTTTTTTTATATCTAGCCATTGAGCGCCAGGATTTCTAAAAGATGGTTTACTATTAAAAGAGAGAAGCGATAAATCTTTTGTTTTCTCAGACCTCCTCGGACCATCTGCTAGACTAGAATACTACCGAAGTCTGTCTCTAGTTGAAATGAAAGGAAGTTCTTGTGTCCTCATGTATATGTACGAAATCTCATAACTACCACACCATCAAAGTAGTTTTTCATCTTCTATCCTGCCTTTGGTCTATCTATATTCTATATATAAATATAGAAAATTTGTTTATGATCGTTGAAATAATAATAATAATAATCGATAACGAAAGTCTTGAACACTGTAAGCTCTGATGTTGCCTAGATGGCCTTAAATTTCACCTACATTTGGTGCATTTTATCAATCGATAATCGAAAGCGCCTTTTTATAAAACTTATATTAATAATAATAGTAAAACAGTAAATTTAGACATAGTGAAGTACTATGACAGTTTTTTTTTGGGCCTGCAAAACCGAACAGAGAATGTTAAATTTAATAATTAACGAAAGCAAAAATATATTATATTAATTCTCCTCAGTATTAAGTGTATAAAAGGGTTAATGTAGATAGAGAGAGATAGAAAGAGAGAGAGAGAGAGAGAGAAAGGAGAAAGCGAAAAAGAAATTTAAACAGGTCAAGGACGTATAAAAAATGAAAGTTGAAGGCAATGTTATATATCAAATAAGTATTTTACATCTTTATTAATTATTTATGTTAATACGCATAAATAAAAAATTTTAATAGATCACATTTAATACTTTTAAATATTCTTATTATTAATCAGATGATCTTAAACAGCAATTCAGTAAATTATATACCGTAAGAAACTTGATTTTTATTACATTAAGTTGCTAATATCTACCGGAAGTTATAATTTTAAAGTTTGTAATTTAGTATTCGACCGACCAAAGTAGAAAATGTTAAATGATTTATGTACTTGAAACCTGGTCACAAAATGTTTAAAATGATGTAATAAGCACCTATGTCACACCAAATAGAATTCTTAATAGTAAAAACGTTAAGATTATTCTAAATGTATCAAAAAAAGTTTTTAAAATAATTAATTTAAGTTACATGAAGTTCAATCATTTAATTGATAAACATTAAGATTTGTATACGTCTAAAGAAATAATTTCTAAGCAATTAAATATATTAAGAGGTATTTATAATAATTAAAATCACATAACATATTACATTTAGATTACATATTTTTCAAAATACTGATTTATTATTTAACACTGAGTATTTTATATTAGCAAAAGTTAGAAAAATATATAATTAAAAGTAAAAAATAAAAACTAAAAAAAGAATGAAGTGAATATATTACAGTATGAATATATTATAATCATATATTATAACAGAAATTTTAATATTGTTTAAAAAAAATTATAATTGACATGTTTTTGATATTTTCAAGTTAAAAATGAACTATGACTATAATATATATATGAATTTCTTATGTATAATATTTCTATAGTATTTCTTCTATATTATTTCTGTAACATCATTAATTATGTGATATTTCCTAACTGTATAATCAATACAACTAAGTAATTTTCTGATAGCAAGTTATATTGTAGCATTTATTTTTTTAAAAAAGTATTTTTCATTATTTTAAGTGATAAAAAAAGTTAAAACGTTGTATACAACAAATACAATTTTTATTTTAATACTTATAATTTTTTATTTTTTATTTTCTTTCACATTTATACAATATTTTTTTTTTTATAAAAATTATTCGGTATTAAATAATGAATAATTAATTAAAGGATTTCCTTATTCTTATGCTTTTAAATTATATTCGCTTATATGTTGAGGTAGAAGTATATACATAAAAATTATTCAATCTATGATGAATTTATTCTTGTAATGATAAAATCATTAATAATATAATTTTTTATGCACTCATTATAACATAAAAAAATGAGAAGTTAAATTATTCTTGGTGTTAAAGTATTTATATTTATTTTGTAAAAAATGAGAGAATTTTTATGTTGAAATAACATAGCTATTTTAATGTAAAACTTGTAGAAATGATAAATATAATGATAAAATAAAAATATAAAATTTTTAATAATAAAAATATTTATATTAATTTTACAAAATATTCAAGATAGTGACTCCATATCCTATGCATAATATAATTGCATATAAAATTACCGTAAACTACATCATTAAATTCTTGTGATATGCATATTGAAATAGAGTTTATTTATTAAATTTTAATAATTAAAACATTTAATTTTAAAAATATAAAAATACAAAAAATATAATATTTTAAATGCATAATACATACATTAGTTTAGAGTATTAAAAAATCACATTTTTTGGTATTTACGAGATGACCAAGTCATAAGCTGTCAGATGTTCCACGAAACAAGTATTATTTATGAAGCACGTAGAAAAGTATAATCCAAACACCTTACACAAACACCTGATCACCTACCATATACCGAATTACATAAATAACAGCATAATTTCAATAATATATCCAAATAATCTGTGTATGATATACGTAGCAATAGAGAAATTTATTAAAATCATTATGTATAATTTAATTTAATTTGTATATAAATTTAAAAATAAAAATAAAAGGTTAACATGTAGGATATTTCATTGCAAATATTTTAAATGTAAAAAAATGATTGTTATTCATGTAATCTACTATTTTCAAATGGTCGATAAAAATTTAATTATTTTATTAAGAAAAAAATCAATATGTGAAAAATTCGGTATAAATAAATTAAAAGTAAATTATGGATAAGCTATATATATTTAAAATATAGAAGCTACAAATGAAAAAAGTAAATTATTATGAAAATAATGAAATTGAGCAAAAAGTGAACAGGGCAGTTGCATAATGAAATTTTCTATTGGTGATTAATTAGATTAATTCATTGAAATAAAAAATGAATTTGCTTAATATAAAAGAGAAATTCGTGTATATTTTCTATTTATGGCTGGAGATATTTATTTCTTTTATATATACGTGTAACGTATTTATGAATACTTATATTGTAATTTTCAGAATAAAGGAGGTGCTGAGAAATCATATCCGCAGGTGAGATGCGCTTTTTAAAATTTGTTATAGAGGATACACCTCTATTAGAAGAGCAACAGTTTTCATTGATATGATTGTGGTTGTCGTTTTGGGAAACGAAAAAACATAAATTTCTTGCCGCTTTTCTCAGATTAATGTTTATTGACGTATCACAATTACGGATCGTCATCAAGACGTTTCTATTTAATAAGCACAAGTTTACTTTATTTTTTCTTGTTTTATATTTATTTTGACATTTCATTCTTTTCATAATTATTCGTTTAAATGACTGTTATAATATATGGTTGGTTTCTGACTATATGAGAGAACATATATATATATATATATACACACAAAATCAATTACGGTGAACATTGGGGTTAAAAATAATGATGCAATATTGGTATGTGAGTACCGTAAAAGTTATTACTGTCTTTAACAAAGGGTGCTATGCTACTTTATTTCATTAGAAAATATATCATACATCAATTAACAATGGATATAGCATAGATGAAAAGTAAATAAATCTATTACATATTGAAACAGCTGTAAAAATTATTATTCAGTATTACCTTTTAATATTACTTTGTATTAAAATTTAATTGTAATCATTTAGATAGGAAAATGTTTAATTCGGAATTTAATTCTGTAACAATATTTTTTGACTTGTTTACGGTAGCGATTATAAATACAAAGTTTCTAAAGTATTGAATTTTAATTGAAAAATGAAAATTAACATTATTTATAGTTAAAATGCTGAAAATCTTAATAATATCTATATATTATTTTATTTTATTTAAGAGTCATAAACACAATGATTATAAAATAATAAAATTTTACTTTATAAAATTCATTGGAGATATTTTAAAAATAGAAAAAAGAAAAAACGTATAATGATTTAACTTTATGACTTTTACAACATTTTATAAAAAATTTGCAAAAGTAGTTTTACTGAAAATTTAGTTTAGTTAAAAAATCTAACTAAATTAATGATTGCCCGTAAAATTTATAATTAAAATAAAGCAACGATGTAAATCGAACATACTTATAAGTTTATTGATTATAATTCGCTTTACGAAACCTGTTTATATTAATATCCTTACAAATTATTTTGAAATAAAAATAAAATTGATATATTATCATATAATCACAAACAGATATACTTATATTGTAAGCCAGAACCATTATTCGTAAGTTATTTTTGGTTTGTCTACCTCAATAAGTCTGACTTGCCCTGTAGAGAAATCTCAAAACTTAATATAGAAATTCCGAAAGTAGTACAGTGTCCTAAATAAAAAGGCTGATCTCTGCTTGAAGTTCATAGTTTAATACTAAACATAAATTTACGCCAATATCATATAATGTTTTGACTTACGCATAATCTCATAAAAACTGCAATTATAATGTAAAATGTTTGTGTAATGTATTTCATTCATGTAAAATTTAGTATGTACAATATTTGTACTTGTTTGAGTATATGTTTGAGTGCGTAAGTATAGCAGTGGGCTTGATAGAAAGAAAAACCCAAAATATTCACTTCGAATCTTTTATTTGTTTCTTTTATTTAAAACAATTCGAGTAGTATACCAACTTATAATACCTCTAGAATTTGTAGTAATGATATAAATTACAGGTTTATTAAATTTAAGATTATTGTGTAAAATATTGAGATTTTATATAATACTGGTCACTAATTTTATCATATTTACATTAGGAATTTAATTTTGTTTAAAGGATATATTACATGTCGCTATTACATGATCTTAGAGTCAGACATACAATATATTTCATGATTTCAGCCACACAAATGTTCTAGTAGTACTGTTCATTTTTATTTTTTATTTTATTTCAAAGATGCTTATTTGCATATTCAGTTCTTTTATTATTAATTAACCTATGTCATCTCATTATTTCATCAAATGTATATCAAATATTGTCATAGAATTTTTTAAAGATTTAGAAAAATTTATTTGATTTTATAAATAGAAACTTAAAATAATTTAATTTTAAATACATAATTACATATAACATTAACTAAAATAATACTTGCATAAAATTAAAGTTTAATTTGTCGACATTTATAAAATAATTTTACGAATTAATCAACTTATGTAATTTTTTATAAAATACGTGTTAGTAAAACTTCATTGAAGAATTGTATTTTACAATTATTTAAAATTCATTATAAGAATTAATTTAATAATAATGTACATACTAATCATTTAATTATTATACCACATTATCGAAAGTCGTTAAAAAAAAAAATAAAAAATAATGATAAGAACAATATTGTGAAATTAAACTCAAAAACTGTAAATTCATAAGATTTTTTCTGCTTATCTACTCTGTATAATCTTTTTTTCATCTTTATCCATCTTTTTCTATTTCTTTCTGGTCGTTCATGAAGCGCACTAAATCCCTCGGTTCTAAAGCTCGCCATAAATATCAAGGGTGACGGCCGAAACTGAAAGAGAAGAAGGACCAAATACACAAGAAAAAGAGGGGGAATAAAAAAAGAATTTAGAAACTACCTATGAAATACCATCGAAAGACAAGAGACCCTACGCGACTCATCAACGAAGTATTGAATAGCAGAAATCGTTTTGACTACAACTGAGATTTCAAGGGAGTAATCTCAATTTTTTTCTTTTTCACTAATTATCAAAAATTGGTTAAACTAGGGCAGTGTTATAGGAATCAATTTAAATTTAACATAATAATTTAAATTACAAACAATTTTTTTAAAATAATCATTATACAACATTATATTTCTTTCAATTAAATAATTTAAATGGAAAGATATAAATTATTGTTTTCTTCCTTTTGAAATGTTTTAAAAAGTAGATATTTGTAAAAAATATCTATTTACATTAGTCTATTTACATTAGCAATTATTTTATAAAGAATTAGAAAGAATTATAAATAGAGGGTAATAAATTTATTCAATGACAAAATACGCGTATCTAAATATTTTATGTTTTATCAAACAAGTTTTTCATATATATGAATTATATAAATTTTATATATATCTAAAAAATATATATTATTAATAATACTTTTAGTATATTTTTTGTTATATTTAAATTTATTCCAAACATAAATATTTACGACTATCTCAGATATTTAATTTTTGGAAAATTTCAAGTTACTTAGAAGATAAAAAATTAAAATTATAATTATTTTTGGAAACTTTCTAGATAACCATAAATAAATTAAACTTTTCAGTGAAAATTGTATTGTATCAATTTTTATTTTTATTTTAAATTAAATTATTTTAATATTATTTAGTTTTAAAAACAAATGTGTATGATATGTTTTAGATAACCTGAAATTCAAAATACAGTACTGTGAAAAATAAGGTATTTATTTGATTAAAATTATGTTAAAATTTTACAAATATATTTATTTTAGATTACGTTTCAAATTAGTAATAATAAAAATACTAAAAATACTAAAACAGAATAGTTTAGATAATTTTTAAGTGTAACATTGTTTTTATTTTAAACGACGTTTTATTATACCGAATATTTTATTTTTCAAATTAAATATACTGTTTTATGATTATGTATAAAAAGTATAATATAGTATATTATTATTTTAAAATTATTATATAAATAGAAATTCTTTATAATTATAAAAAATTTTATTTACTATTGAGATATTTTTTACTTCATTTCAAATATACACCTATTATGTTTTCAAGTTATATATTAATAAATATGTAATTTTAATCTATAGTTTATTATTAATCTATATCTAAATACAAATTAAATTATCTTTTGATTATAGTTTATAAATTTATTTATAAAATAATAATACAATATAGTTTTTATTATTCGAATTAAGAAGTACGTGTATTTTAATGAAAAATTTTGCAGATAAAAAACTAATTTATTAGTATTTAAATGCTTTGATAAAGTTTTTTCATTATGTTGTATCAATTTTATTTTCATTTTATACGAAATAAATATTTGATCTCATTATTTCAATTAGTTTTATTTTAATAATTAAATTTAAATTAACTAAATCATTTGTAAAGTTTTCACAAAAAATTAAAGCTATTATTACAGTTTTGTGCTTAAAAAAAAAACCACATATAAATGAATAATGGATATAAAATTATTATATATTTATGAATGCGAGTAATTTATCGAGAATTCTAAAATTAAATTCAAGAATCAATTCAAAATATCTACAGTAATGTAACCTATTAATAATGATAATAAATCTTTACAAATTCCTGAAAATAATTTTGTAATATCTGATTTTGATATTGAAACTTATATAAATTAAATTATATTACAAAAGGTCAAAATTTCTAATAAATAATACAGTTTAAAAAAAAAATTGTAAATTACAAAAGAGCGAAATTTTTTGATATTGGCTAAATATATAAAAATGTGTATTAGAGGCGATTATCATCGATATGATATAAAAATTGGGTGAAAGAAAATATTTCTTAAAAAAATTTAAAGAAGATGTAATACCATCGTTCGAAGAAACAATTTCTATAAAAATATTTTATTAATACCTTCGGATATAGTGAACATTATAATCTAATGAATTTTGATGATTCTAATTCTAATAAAGATTTTTAGATTCATGCTAGTGTTTGCAATCAAAACAAAAAAATATTGATTTCAATTTACAGATGCATTTAGTTAAAATTTTAGACATTCTTTTACTTTCCTGAACCCTCTATTTTACTTACTGTATCACACTCACTCTCTCACTATTTCTCTCTCTTTCTTTGTATCTTTACTTGTTGATATATGTTGAGCAATGAAAAGCAATGAAAAGAATGTGTGCATATGAACTCACACAAACAGACTGTTACAGTCAAAAAAAGAATGAAAGACGAAACAGAAGAACGTGTCCGTAAGAGAGGGAAAGAGAGTGATTTATATGGAAACGGTGACGTTGACGTTGAAGCAAGGGTCCATGAGAGTGAAGCTGCACACGTGTACTGTGAACGTTGCCCATCTTGGCAATTGGATCCTCATACGTGGCCACACGTGTAGCTACACGTATGGTGAGTTTCAAAATTGTGTTGTGTGACAATTGATGTTGACCCATCGTTACGATCTTCTAATCGCGTATCGTTTGCAAACTAAGATGCGAGTGTTAATTTGAATAAAATAATAAATATTTTATCTCTAAATAAACTTTTTTTGTCTATTAAGAACTCTACACATGTATAAAGAAATTAAATTGGAAACATTAGTAAACATGTCAAGTAACTCTGCTTCATGAAACCAATGTAATTTAAATACAAATAAAATTATTTGAAACTAAAAATAACTAATAAAATACTTATGTACACACGTGCAAAAATAATAAGTGGGCTTAAAATTATGATCAGGTTTAGAAAGAAAATTTACTTTTTGATTACGCACAATTTACTATAAGAGCTACCTTCTATTTCATAACCCTATTAAAAATAGATTATTTAATTTTCCATGTATTTTTATAGATTTGTGAGTTCTTAACATTTATCAATGATATTTACTTTTAATAAATGGTCAATAATAATGATGTGTTAAAAAAATTTCCATCTATAAATAAATCAAAAACTCGGCAGAAAATCGTTAAAAATTATTTCCATCAAGAAAATAGATATACATCCATATTATTTACAGTGGATGTTTTACAACCCTGCGTTCTTGTACTCTCCCCTATACTCTTCATATTTCTTACCTTTTCTCACGTTTTAGATTTTGCTGCAATTCTTCGTCAGACTCCCGCCGACAAAACCGCGACCAATCTGTCAAGCGCAGAAGAAGAAAAAAAGAAAGAACAGGAACAACGTTGATTTTTTGGCTTGGCACATCCATCGGTAGATTTACGATCGGGGTCCGTTGCGCGAGGCCACGTAGCAGAACCAGGGTCTGGAAGTTCCAGCGAGCCTTTCTCTCTCTCTTTCTTTCTTTCCGTCAACATGTTCGCAAACAAGCACATGTGCTTGTGTGAGAAAGCAGCAATGAAAACGAAGCCATTTGTCAAAAAGGCGCTTCCTACTCCTAATAATGCTCCTTCTGTCCTTCTCAGTTATACCGCGAAGTCGTGCAGCAACGTAAGCTCGCGCATGAAAACCTCCGGTCTCTGGGCGAATTACCTCCAAGTCGTGATTTAGCAACAAGAGAAGAAATCCGCACTTCTCGCTCCCGCGAACATTGCAGATTTATCGTGGGCGGGTGTGTACATGCAAGCGTTCACTCTTTTCTCTCAATTGAGGTCGACCCCACTTTTAGGGCCCGAGGTCATGATGTATCGGGCCTTCGTTCTGAATATTGTTCTACAAATTGAAACTTATCCAGCGGCTGCGAAGTATGTGCATTGTGAAACAGTGATTCTCTGCGATCACTAATTCAATATAATGAGGCTAACATTATTACGTTCGTGTTCTTCGTATAGTCCTATCGGATATTCTTCTATCCATTCGTGTTTTCCTTTTGATAATATCATGTGTTATTTAATTTTGAATTATTGTTTGTATTTGTAATGAACAAATTTGATTTGAGCATCTCTCGAGTTTTACTCCTGTCGATGGCACGTGTGCTATTAATACACTACAGATTTTAATTTTAAATTTAATTAATCTACAAAGGGAAAGGAATACGCAGCAATGATTTTTTAATAATTATTTATACCATTTAACCAAATCTTACTAGATATAGAAATATATTAACCAAATGTATGTACTGTTGTTACAATTTATAATATAATATCAAAACTGTAATTAAAAACCTTAGAATGGTAAACGCGAATGCTTCTTATTAACAATTGAAACAACTTTTTAATTAAAAACAGTAGTTTTTAGTTAAAGCATAACCATATGAAAATCAGTCATACTAGGCTAAGTGCATAGAAAATATATGAAACAAAAAATAAGGAAATAAAGTAAAGATGATTTAGTTTTTCGAAAAACCTGAAAGGATTTCTTCTTATTTAAATCACCACCGGAGGCTCATTGTTTGTTTGGTTCTTCTATATACTGAGTATCGATACATCTTGTGTTTCTATGGAT
Organism: Platyscapa corneri; assembly: GCA_018907185.1. NCBI lineage: Eukaryota > Metazoa > Arthropoda > Insecta > Hymenoptera > Agaonidae > Platyscapa > Platyscapa corneri. Next base: position 1,320,057 of record JACCHW010000089.1, read on the forward strand.
TACAAGGGACACGCGCGTACGTAAACTATTATACGTAAACGATCATACACGGGGTGTGTATGATCTTATTATTCATTATTACTTATTAGTCTGTATAGAATAGTTGATGAATCTAGGCGTGGGTGATCAGATGCAGATGTTTTCCATTTTTTTCTCTATAGACTTGTATTTTCAGCGGTAAATTATTGAGAAGATGTGAAAAAGATTCAATAGTAGAGCACTACTAATATAATACTATTATCTTAAATTTAGGAATAATATGTAATAAAAGAAGTAATTATGCATATGATTTGAATAAAACGATGAATCTCGGCACAGTGCCAACCATTAAATAAATTACTACTACACGTAGAACGTCATTATTCTATTGGATAGTTTTATATAACAAAATTTTTAGTTGAAGTATTATTACAGAATAAAATCTATATTGCGAACATTTACGTTAATAATAGCTGTACAATGATAAATAATATCAGGTAAATATTTTGTAAATTATTGTAAGTCACTGCAAAAGAAAATTTTGAAGATTATATATTTTAAATATTATGTTCCTTTTTTAACTTTTAAATAGGTTTAATTTATTTAAGATAAAATTTTATATATTATATCTGACAATTTATTAATAATTATAAAATTATTAATAAATATATAATTTGTACTCTTGTATTAAAAATATACGGATAAATTTAGTATCATTATAACATAATTAAAATCACTTTAAGATTAAATTAGACAAAATTTATTCCCTTTGTAATGGTAAATAATATAAAAAGCTGCTTAACTAAGTTCATAAAAAATATAAAGAAAATATTTAATATAATTCAAAAAATAATTGTACTCCGTTTATCAAAGTTTTCGAAGTTAATTTATTTAAATATGTATTATTACCTTTTCTATTCATTAGAAGTAACCACAATCATTTTAAATTTATGATTGAAAAAAGAAATATTAAAAATAAGTAGTTGATTATACTTTTTATGTATAATATACGAATCAATATCAAAATAAGTAAATAAATTTTAACTTTTGACGTACAGTGCTATAATATAATGCATTTTAAATTTATTTTAATTATTATTTTATTTTTATTTTTATTTACCACAAAATCTTTTATTAATCCTTTAATTTATCTATTCATAAAATCTCAATTTCAAATATTAATCATTTCATATTAATCAAATATTTGTACGCGTATAAATTACATAAATTATTGATTTTGCAGATTTAAAAATACATTGTTTAGTACATTCCAAAATACATATGTTCGATGAGTATGAGAAAATATACACATACAATCATCATAATTCGTACCTGCACTATGCACCTGCATTAAATAATATTCATCGAAAAAACAAAGTCGGAATATATCGTAGAAGAAAAATGTACCGAGGGCAGAATAGTTTGTTAGAGCACATGTACACATTATTATACTTTACGTGTGTTCTTATTGACCTTCTCACTCTGTATCACACCAATAGAAAAGGTTAAGAAAGAAAGTTAGAGAGATCATTGGCTGAAAGAAATTTTGCGTTGTATAAAAGAGCGGCAAAGTATAAAAGGGAGGAACTCTCTTCTCTTTAACTTCGCATCATTCTTTCTAAGCCGACGTACAGCCGAAGAACTAACGAACGTACGGCTTGCTTATTTATGGCGACCATACCTCAGATGTATGAACTACTTCGCGTAAAAAATTCAAGAAAAGTTTTATAATACTTTCAAATGTATAGATTCATATAGTTTCAAAAGATATATTTTGAAACTCACGGCAAAGAATGAAAGAAATTCGCGCGTATATATAGTCAGAGAGAGAGAGAGAGAGAGAGAGAGAGAGAGAGAGAGAGAGAGAGAGAGAGAGAGACAAAGAGTGAATGATCTGTTAAAAGCATCTTATAACGATATACTGTAATGCTGGTGATCAAACAAGCTTCATATTTTTACAATATTGACGGCAACTCATAGTTTAAATTACCGCATTTTACATAAGAAATGAGGATGAATATTCTTCCGCGCGGGTATGAGATGATTTGAAAATTATTGTCGTTTAATTTTAAATGATACGATCCTCTACGGAATATGATGATTAATAATGCATAAATATTAAATAAAAGGATTTTTGATACTCAAAAATATATAAGCAGTATGAAGTGTAGTTTTTAATCTACTTACGTAATATTTAAGCACAATATTCAATATTGATTTGATTCAGTATTCTAATATACGAATAAATTTTTCTAAGATATATAATAATAACAAATAATAATCCTAAGCAATATATAATTCTACAATTATTTTTTAGCTCATCATTATATAAATAGCTTAGATTGAAAAAAAATGTAACGAGTTTTAGACAAAAATACGTAAATAAAAAATGGAATAAAGAGAGCAAAGACAAAAAGAAAATGGTAGAAAGTCATAAAATGAACAATGGACTACAATTATTCTAATTATATTTCGATAATTATAGTTGAAAATTAGAAAGGCTTCTATTACCGTATGTTTTGTCTTAAGTACCATAATAATCAGCCTTTTTCATAATATTTGCTGGCTGATCGCCGTAAACCATAGCTGCTGACGATAAAAGATCACTTTAGTTGATCGGTCTCGACACTGATGGTCGCGTCATCTTGTCGCCTCTGTGTGACTCGGAGAGGCAACGCAAGATGTCAATAGGCTCAACTTGCACTCGTATGCTGGAGCTTGGGGCGCGAGTTTCGTGCATGATTTATCCATGAAAGAATGCGCGAGCGAGTTTGACTTTGTTGGGGGACGAAAGAAAAAAGAAAGAGAAAGATAAAAAGAAAGCAAGAAAAGAGCGTATGCGCATGGTCGAAGGAATACAAGAGAGAGAAAGAGAAGTAGAGGAGAAGAGAACCCGCGGGAAGGTGGTACAATGTGCGAGGGGGAAAAGAGCGATGGAGTAGATAAATAGATGGATGGGCAATATTATAACTCACTGGCTGTCATCCTGTACGGCCGAGTCAGGCTGCTAATCAGACCCTGCTCGCCTGGTTCGCCCCTCCGCTTTTGCTTCTTTTCTCTCTTGCTCTGCCTTCGACCCTTCACGAAAAATGGATTTATTGCCGTACGCCTCGACTTCGGCACGCTATCGAGCTCCCTGATCCGTAGAATGTAACCAACCTCGTTTCCTTCCCCCCTCTCTCACTCTGTCCCTCTCTATCTTTCTCAGAGGCTTTTTCTTACTCCGAACTATTCGCACCAGTTTCCCTCACTCTTTACGGACAGAGAAGCTTCAATCCCTCCTTTTCTTTATTTCTCACTCGTGTTTTCTCTCCCTACTTCCTCCTATCCTGTCTTACTCTCCATCCCTCTTCCTCTATAGTTCTTTTATCATTATCTAGCTAGTAACTTTTTCTTTTTCGGCTGTTTTCCCTCTACTTTTTTAACTGTTTGTACACCATTTTTGTTTTTTGTTTTAATACATTATTGTTAATTTCGATGCCACCTATTCATGCAGTTATTTTTTCTATTTTCCTTGATTTGCTATTGTAATTTAAAATAAAAATAGATGTGAATATATCACAAACGTCTAAGCACAAACTTATTTTGAACCTAGGCTCCATTGCATTAAAAGTAACTTAATTGTATGTACTAGTTTATATACATGTGTTACTGTACATAATTAGAAATATTCCACATGGCTTTATGTTTGTTTATATTTATCATACCTAAGAAGTAGATTAAATTATTTCATTAAAATATGTATAATCTATAAATTATTAATATTAAAAAATTTATTATTAATTAAATAAAAACTTTGTAGAAATTTAAAATTCTTTAAAAGTTTTGAAATCTTAATAGTATTTCACGAAGAAGTATTTGTAATGACAATTTAATTCGAATCTTCAATTCTCTTCTATTTTTTCAAATAGAATTTTTAGATTTTAAGATTTTAGAATTTTACTTTTAATATATATTTATCTAACAAGAAAAGATATATAAATGAAAAGGCGTAACAACAAAAAGTCATCAATTCAATCAAAATTATAAATCTATTAATGAATAAATCGTTTGTTATGGTTTACTATGGTTAAGTAATTAGAAACAATTGCAAGTTAGAGAAAAATATGGAAACTAATGTTTATTTATAGTAAAATTATTATCAACAAAATGCCGCAAACAAAAATTTATACTGAATGTAAAATCACGGTATTCATGGTCTAAGAAAAAGGTATAATAGGATTTAAAAATTATTGTAATAAAAAAGTTCTGTTTAAAATTTTTAGCAATATAAAGTCTATTATTAGAGATTTCCCTAATCATTGTTTTTATAGCACACAGAATAATGAAAGCTCCAATACAATAAAATTGATCATAATATACTTGTTTTGTTCAATCGAAAATCAATACTCGATTCAAACAATTTATACTTTCAGTGATAACTTTTTTAGTTAAAATTATGACACTATTAAGTATAAATATTGAATTAGACGGTTATAATTATTGCTAATAAGGCGATGAATTTCTAATAAAACTGGCTTAGAACTATTTACAGGTATTGTGGAAGAGTCATCCTTGTTTTCTAGATTGTTACGAAAATATAAAAAAATATATACACAATGATTGAATTATAAAAGATATTTATGGTTGTACTAATGTAGATCAAAATATATAAAATTTTATATATATATATATGACTTAAAATTTTTATATATAAAAGTTAAATATTTAGTTTTAAAATTTAAATGCTTTTCCTTAACACAGTATATTTCAAGTCAAGGACACAAATCTTTCAAACAGCTTTTATTAAATTATAAAAATCTTGTTAATATAAATAGAAATTTACGATTTTCATTAATAGAAGATTTTGAAATTTAATAAAAATTTCATTGTAAATTATCACTGAAAACTATGATTTTTTATTCAAAAGCACGCTATTTCCATAAAATAAAAAACAATATTTTTAAATATCCTTTCTTTTTCTTTAGATAATCTTGTTGGAATAAGAAAAAAATTTATTTTTTGTTGTATGGTAATTATTAACGATTACAAATGTGCATCCGTTTTTAATTAAAAAAAAAAGATTTTTATCAGCTCGTAAACTGATATTTTTAAAGAAATTTAGTTCTAAAAAATTTTATGTAAATGCGGATATATATGTATGTCCATTTATTAAGTGCGTGTATTTATTATATATGTGTGTATTTGTTATATGTATGTTAAGATTTTCTTTAAAGAAAATTGTTATAATTATATCTTTGAACTATAATAGTAGCTAACAAAAACAATATGAAATACAAAAAAAGTGAAATAAAGTTTTAGTAAAAATTAAGCTTTATGGATTTGATCGTAGTCAAATCTTTTTTTATTTATGTTTCTTTTTTAAAGAGTAGAGCACGACATAAGATTTATGATTTGTGCTTCAATATCTCATCGTAAGTAAGAATTCTAAAAACTTGTATTCTTTTAATAATTTGCACATAACGAGAGGATAAACACTAGTCATAATAATTGATCAAATCTCTTACATTTTCTATATTTGTCTTTATTGATACTGCTTTAAGATCTCGATATCCACCAAGAAGGAAAATTAAACAGCAAAAATAAACTTCTGCGTATGTACTAACATAATTTGCGAATGCGGAATCTTCGAAATTACGATACATTAGATTCAGACTCTTAGTTATTTGAATAGCTAAGAGAACGAAGAAGTAATTCAGCATGCTGAACTTTTGCGAATTTACAAGTGTAAATATATGTACATTATTTGTTTCAAAATTGTGTATATTTATATCTTTATAAATATTTTATAAAAATATTATTTATTTATTATTAAACACTTCCTTTTTTTAAGATGCAAAATATTAATTTCAAAATTACGTTACAGCAAATATTATCCGAATTAATCATGAATCCTGTGATGTTACGACATTTCTTAAGATCTAAATAAAAAATATGCCCTTAATTTTATATTTTTTAAAATACGACGAAAACAAATGTATTTAAAGTTCAGTAAATTGTTTTTCGATGATTTATTAAAGAAAATTTTTATTTTAAAATTTCTAAAGATACCAAATAATGAAATTTATATTGCACAATGCTATCGGTTGTATATTTAAATAGCCATAATTATGGTTTACCAAATCATTTACAATTAATCTTTTTCAAATTATAAAAAAAATCTTTATAAAATAATAAATTAAACGTACGTTTTGCAAATAAAAATGTTAATTTTATTTTAAACTCAGATTCTGCTTTAAAATTATATTTATTAATGAATAAGAAATTTAATGTTCTAAAATTTTGATTCATTTAAGCGATTGATAAATGGTACAAATAAAATAATTAAAAAATTGTTTATAAAAGAACAAGGAAAGCGTGCTTTATATGTAATTAAATTTCATTTTTATTTAAATATGCGTTAAAATATACCGAATTAAATAATATTTATATTTTAAAGAAAAATATAGAATTAATTATTAAATATATTTCATATCACAAATCATATAGATGATATAAGTTTGAATTATAACAATTTGGATTTTATATAAAAATTATAATAAACATTTTAAACTAATGAATGTTCAATACTGATTTACATTTTTTTTGCCAAAAATTACCACTCAATAAAATATTCATATCAATAAATTTAATCTAGAAATAAATTTTTATTTATTATTTCTTAAGTTCTTATTTTTTATATTTAATTGTTGATACAATACGTATACCTTAGTTTATATGAAAATTTATTATAAAAACTTCGAATAAATAAATGGTTTCTTTAGTTAAAATATAATAAAAGGACTTATGTGTCAGACTAGTAATTAAATAAATATAAGCAATATAGTTATTAATCATTGTACTTAAAATTGTGTATATAAATTTTTTTCGGAATGGATATATAAAGAACATGCCTAATAGCGAATAAATTTTATTACCTGATTCATCAGAAATTTCAATAGTAGAATATCACAATACTTTATTTATCATGTGCCTTAAAACTTTATCAAATTTTAAATGAAATCACTTTTCTGAATAATATAGCCTTAAATTAATATATTTTTTAATTTTACATGAAAGTTTAATTTATAATTTTAATATTATAGAATTTTTATTATGAAAAATGTGGTAAAGTAATTTTTAAACAATAGTTATTGTAAAATAAAATTCATTTTTTATATATGATTTTTAATTTAAAATTAAATTTATTATTAGCATGATAATATTAATAATTTATTAAATATTATTATATATATTTTTTAATTATCTAAAATTATAAGCACATATATCATCAAAACGATATTTACAAATTTGTATGACTATGACGTATGAAATTTAAAGAAATATTTAAACACATTATATGATTATTTATTGGTAATTTATAACATACAATTACAGGTTACTTTTCTTTGGTTTCTATTTATTTTAATTTCAACATAAAAAATTTACTAAAAGCAGGTATTACTAATATTAATAAGTTTGTATAAAATCTTTAAATCTTAATTCTTGTAATTAGAATTATTTATTTCCCCGTGCACTAAATATTTATGAGAGAAAGAATTATTGATATATGAAAAGGAGAAATAGTGAACTATGTTTTATATTTTAACAACATAAAGTATATTATTAACATAAATATATTAATTGATATATTTTGATTATGATGTGTTTTCTTTCTTTTATGTATTTTGAAGCTTCTAGTTTATTAATCCAAATTTATTGATGATGTCTTGTTTTTATTGCTTCTATTTCTTCTCATTTTATTTTTCCTGTTTCTATTTTCTCTCTCTATAATTGATTTATATTTGATTGCTTTCTTAGTTACCCTTACTTATATTCTGTTTCTTTTTCTTTTTAAGATTAGAAAGAGAAATTCAGGATGTATTTTATATATTTCTTCTTTTCTTCTTCACTGTTACCTCGTAGCTTTCCATTCTTATATTTCCGCTTTCTAGAGTAACACGTGCAAATAATGAGTGCGTCAAATAGTTTCATCTTTATTTTGAAATACTTCTTGGAACATCTTTCTCAATAATATTATTGATTAATATTGTTATTTAGAATAATATTGATAATATTGTTAATTCTGTAGTACTCCACACTCTTATCAATACATTCTTTGCTCTTTTGTTACATGAATCTGGTATGTTCTTTGTCATTGTTGTTTTCACTTCATGCAGATTATAAGAATTTGTCTAAATACTGTATTGAATTTTTATGCAAGCTAATTTTAATATAAAATTAAAAATAAAATTTTATGAAATATTAAAAACAAGAAATATTTAGAACACTACATTAAACCAAGGTTGACTACATTAAAAAATTAAACTACAGACAGGGTGGAAGAAGTTATTGAAAACACGAAGCAAAGGTGGTCACGTGTCTGTGTGCTAGAAATATGAACCAAAAGGGTGATGTAAGAGTGAGGAATCAGCTTAGGGAGGATCTAATGCATAGAGCAATTTATGATACTCAGCTTTGTATTATTTACATAGACTACGTCAACCTGTTTAGAAAGTCGAGACATATACGGGCTTATTGCAAGATAGGAGTGTAGTATCCACATATTATGCTAAAGGCAAAAACAGAGTAACGTGGCATGTGATGAAGTCTCAGAGACACATGGATCGAGAATGAGCAGCCATAGTTATTTATTGAATAAGAGATAAAAAGCAGGTGAGAAGCAGAAGATAATTAATATTAAGCATTAGAGTGATGTACAATATTACAAAATGCTTCCTTCATTATGTGGTGCTCATCATTTTGCATTTTTCAGACTTTTCCTATAATTATATACAAATACTTTTCTACGATATTAAAAAAATTCTTAAGAGTAAATACTTTCAAGAATTATATTAAAACAGTTAATGAATATCGTGAAATAATGGAAATATATTAGATGTCGCACAAAAGATGTAAATATCCTCTATTTTACATTTATTACATTTATAATATTATTTATTTTTTATTCTGATTTTCAATGGAACAGCTAATTTTTTTATATTAATGTACAGATTAATTGAATGAAATATATAGAAAATAAAGATTTTGATGAAAATAAGTAATATATATTAATAATAGAATTTTTATAAACTTCAAAATTTGAATTCTAAAAAATAAAATTATAAAAAAAGGTATATGCTTAATGTTTTACTAGGAAATTTTATATTTTCTGATTATGTTCTCTGATATTTTCATTACATCTTCCTTTTGCTACTTTATGCTTAATTATAATTTTAAAGAATTTTATTGGATTATATCCATCTTATTTTTTGTTTTCTGATACATTGATTCTTTTTGTTGTTTTCGTTAAATACGTAAAGACTTACCATTAGCCTTCAAATTATTTTAGAATTCAACTATTCCGTTGTAATAAAATTACTAAAATTTTCAAAAACGCTTAACATAAATTAAAAAAAAACTTATTTATGAAATATATTATATTATATTAATTCTGATAAAACTTATTCAACGTTTACATATTTTTATATTTTACATAAAATATGTTACATATTTTTCAGGGTAATATACACATTAAAATATTTGTAATTATACATGACAAATTTAATTTTTACTTTTTTTGTTTTAAATATAAAAACATTTTGGAATTTTTAATTTTTAATTTTTAACATAAAAACGTCTTGGATTACCCAGAAGCATGAATTAAGTTATAAAATTGCTAAACATAAGCATTATTTTGAACATGAAAATATAGTATAAAAAATGTAAATACAAAAAAATAAAAATACATTATTTTATACAAATATATAAAAACATCGATGTTAAAAAATCGAAAAAAATACGTGAAAAATCTGATCTTGTAATTAGTTTCGTTATATTAGGCTTCTTTTGGATACTAAAGAGAGCAAAGAAACGTTAAGAATCGTTGGAAATAAATTTCTTGGCACGTCAAAATAAATTAGTTAAAGCAATCAACACATACGCATATATACAATACTCAAGCAACATACTCTCATTAGCTTCTATTTCTATGTCACAGTTATAACGCAGCTATAAACGCAACGCGTTTGATTTACCAAAATAATTCGAAACGCCGAAAATTCCTTGACTCATGTTCTACGCGTGCACAAACTTGATTGAAAAGAGTTGAACTCATCTCTCTCTCTCCCTCTCTCTCTCCCTCCCTCTCTCTCTCCCTCCCTCTCTCTCTCTCTCTCTCTCATTCTCTTTCTTTGTCAAAGACAAAAAGTATGCCAGTAGCACTACTGAAGACAAGAGTCTCCAAAACATCAGAAAAAGAACAAGCAAGAGTAGACAACGTATCAGGCAAATATATCTACCTACTCGCAAGTGTGTGCAAACGCTTATATATCAAACAAGACGGAAAGAAGAGAGTTGAAGCTATATGAATGTATACGTGTGTATGTTTTTTTAGCAAGATTTATTACCAAACTACTATCGCTCCAAGTTCTCGGAGTAAAAAGACGGAGAGAAGTAAAATAGGTAAAATAGTCGTGCCGGATGAGAAAAGGAGACAGTAAGAGAGAGAATAGCTCCTTCTCCCACTATGTTTTCTTGCATTAGACTCGATATTGCTGCTGTTACTGCGTTCCGTCGAATGGATCGGCGTTGTCGCTACTGTATGTCGTCCTGTAGCACTATATCAGGTACAGAAGCTCGCCTTCCTATGCCATTTCATTTCGACCTTCACTGCGCCAGATTCGTGTGACAGAGCACTGAATGAATTACTGCTCGACTTTATCAACAACATCCTTCTGCTTCATTTTCTTTTTTCTTCCTTTTGTAGCTCTTCGTTTTGACCTCTCATCTTCATTTAACATTTAATAAATCCTTAACCAAACATTTTATATCTTCATTAACGTACAAGACATCTTCTTAATTGTCCTGAGAATATTAGTCAAACGTTTTTGTACTATTTGAAACAACACTGTTTATAAGGGTGTGGTGTTTAATTTTCTGTTCTGTAAAATAGATTTTTGTTTTGTTAATATAATAATTTATAGCGAGTATTTATATCCACAGTTATTTCAATCTTTTACATATATTGTAAAAGATGAATAAGAATCAAAATGCTTGAAATTGCTCGAGTTGATGAATTCATATTTTGATGTAATATTATTAATTGATATTTTTTTAATACTACTTCATTATTTATTTATCACATGACAAATATTTTTATATTAACTCTAAATATTATGTTTCATTATGTTATGAAAATTTATTCAAATTTTTATTTTTAATTTAAGTTAGTTGAATTTGAAAGTTCTAAAATTGTTAAAACTATGATTAATTTGATTATAAAATTATTTTTCTTTATTAAAAAAAAATTATAATCTTATAATTGAGCAAGAGCTTCAATATTAAACGTGAGATTAATTAAAATATTGTTAATATTTTCGCCAAGGTATTGCATACATGATTTGTAAACTTATCAAGATTATATTTAATGTCAACAAAATATTAATTAATTAAAGGAAGAGACCAGCATGTCGTTGGATTTGAAATTTTCATTCTTACAAATTTACATTTTCAGATAAGAACATTCGAAGAAATGTACCAATAAATATCGATGGATTATCAGATTGACGGAAAACTTTATCGAGTACTTAATATTCGTTTCACTTTGAAATTTTTGATGTGGCTGCCAGGAAATCTTCACTTTCTCGAATCTATTAAGTATAATTTACCTCAACCGTATATTAGATAAATAATATATAGAAAAATCAACGGCGTAAAAAATAAGGATTTTCATTTGGATTAGCTAGGATTCATGTATTTATAAAATTTCGATATCAGATGGTAGAACTTGCAATGCTGGTATTCAATAAATTTTTATAAACTTTTTATAAACCTAGAAAGAATACGTATCTATTATTAATAGAAAACATGAATGTATTTTAAAGTATACTAAAGTATCTATATAGTTTGATATAATAATATCTGTATAATAAGTTAATATTTTGTTCATGAAAGTGAAAATTATTACACGGCAAATTTTTAAATGGACAAACTTGAAAAATGTATCATATTTGCGTATATTTTAATAAAAAATATAATTATATGATACTATTATTCACTGTATGAAAAAAATATGTAATTGTTTAGATTTTATTGTTTAATAATACTCTCAAGAAAATAAAAATAATTAGTTTTACTTAATTAGTAAATTTCAATATTTCATAATTTTCCCTTTTATGAATATATATTGTTATTAAGAACTACAGAAATTAACGAATTATGAGGACAAAACTATGAGTAGAATTGATAATTACTTTTTTTGATGAAAATGGATTTATTACAAATATTATCGATCAGTTTTAAAAAATTATACAAAAATAATAAAATTATGCAATTTCGTCTTTAATTTCAATAAGCAATGGCGTATAAAAATTAATGATAACCAAAGTTAAAAAATTTGATATTTAATTTCATATTTAAGCATTCAAGTTATAGCAATTATTTCGTAGTTTCTAGCATATATATATTTAGAATATTAAAAATCTCAGAATATATAATATTTCATTAAATTGTGCTCTAAAGTTTTTATAACCATATTATAGTGCATAACTGTATTATTTAAGTATCTTTAAGTATATAGCTAAAATACGTGGTGATGTTGATACTTTGCGAATTAAAATTCGTATTGTAATATTATTTGTAACTTGAGTATATAAAAAATTATTGATTTCTTACGTACCATAAGAAATATCTATCAAACCTTCTATTACTTACTATATTTAAAATGAATAAATAAGCATTGAATTAAAATCATTTATTAACTTACAATGGGTAAAATGATTTAAGTTCTGCGACAATAATAATAGATTCAGTTACAGCAAGATAAATACAATAATATTTTATAAAATTCGCTAAGATTTGCCAAGAAATTTGAAATGAATGAAGTAAATCACCTATAGATAACAAAACCAATGAAAAACCAACTTAAGAAATATTTTCTACAATTTTTTTTTATTTTCTACAAGTAAACTAACATTAACTGTTAATAATTTTTAATTAATTTTTTTAATTTTTTTTATATAATGTTATTTTCATTTATAAGTTTGATGAAATTGCACGTTAAAATTCGCCTAACACAGATAGGAGTAAGTAAAAGATATGGCAGATATAAAAGAGATGTGAACCAGAGTCTTGAGATTAAAAAAGCATGAACCACTGTAACTCCTAGAAAAGCTAGCTATAGAGATAGAAAGAGAGAGTGAGATAATCAGAACTACGCGCAGTCTGGGCAATCAGCTGCGAGCAGCAAGAAGACGGGGGATTTTAGAACTCGTAAAGTGGGATGGGGGCGTGGGTGGAATGGGCGCCGCTTTCTCGTTGAAGAAGAGAAAAGGAGGAGGGATATTTGAAAGCAAAGGAATAACAAAGATAGCACAACATTACACTCCACCCTGGTGGTGGGAGTACCAGAATCGCGGAAGGGGTATGCTCTCTCTCTCTCTCTCTCTCTTTCTCTTTTGGATATGTATATTGTATAGGAGGGAGGGATAGCGAAGTTTCTCATAGCTCAGTGGAAGGGGTAGGTGGAGAGCGCAGGCGGATGGACGTCTGTTGTTGACGATGGGGAAGGGCGCTTCGAAAAGAAGGAGAGAGAAAGAGAACAGGAGCATGAGTGGGGGGGGGGAGAAACGAGTCGCAAAGCGTCTAACCCATCAGTGCGCCACGTGCTGTCGTTGCAGGAGGGTGCGTCGGACATTTTGATTTCGCGTTATTTTTTCTTTCTTTTTCAAAAAGTATACTTAAATGTAAATTATTGAATCAACGATACTTATTTACTATACAAATTTCTAAGAGATAAGAATATATTCTTAGCACTATTTTCTACTTAGAAGAAATGAGAGATTAAAAGTCAATCATTCTGTCGTGGAGGTGGGTTTCTGCATCGATGACGTTATCGTGCTCAACTCTTACAACAGTGATGAACCAGAATATTTGGTGCTATGAGAATACGCCATTCATCCGTAAAACATCACTTTCATTTTTACACAAAAATATACATAACTTTGGCTAAATACAACTAGCCGTCAAATCGTGTATTGTAACCTTCCTTGTTAGTCCGAGGTCAAGGACATATCCGCGACAAGTATATCGAGACACCAGAAAATAAATGATCTCCGCCTGTGCTGAGGGCTCTTTATCTTTTTCTACATTCATATACACGCGAGTGAAATTTTATGAATAAGCGTAAGCTTTACATTTTCCGTGATGAGACAGGTGATAGATAAAAAATGTGGACTTTGTTTTAAAAAGTAATAATAGGCATCGAAATTGATAAAGGACTTGTCTGTCACTGTGGAGTAGAGTGGTAGTTTAGTAGAGTGAAATAAATATACGAAAAGATGAAAGTAAAAATGCAGTGATATGGTGTTGATCGCGAGTTGCAGCAACAGTAGCAGCAAATGCCGGAGGCTCGAGCGTTTCCCGGCAAGACGACTGCCGGAGCTCGTTCCTCAGCAGCGGTTTTGTGATTGTTATAAAACTGCTGGTAAGATTGAAATAACATTAACGGATTAGTTGTGCCAGGACGCTGGAACCACTACTTATACGGTGTGTATTCTTATATTTTCGTGAGACTAGTTGTAAATTTAACCAATCCCAGACACTGCAAGTGCTTTGGACTCTAAAAAAAAATTAAAATCAAATAAAATTACATTTTAATTTAATTTTGAAAATTTGAAATCAAGTAATTTTTGTGTTTACTGAATTAGGATTATGTTCATAATTAGTTTTTATTTTTGGATTATATTTTAATATGATGCTTTTCATATTTCGGTGAACATTCATAATTACAAAGTTTTTTTTAAACTTTATTTTATTAACTTTTATTGTATGTAATAATTGATTAATATATATGATAAAACATCTTTTAATAAAAATATTTAAATAATGATAATACAAAAAGAATATAAATTTTTATAATGACTGATCCAATATAGTTTGACAAATATTCCTGAAATTAAAAAAAAGAAACATAATTTTTAAGCTGCGTTAGGGACAAAGAATTTAAAAGAATCTACGTACTCAGTTTTGTATGTTATTAGCTTTACTTATCAGTGTCAATACACTGTTATCTTTTAGGATAGTAATAAAATTATTTGATATTACTTTATTCATTTTAGATTTTGTTTGTTGAGCATTTTCTGACGTTTAAACTCTGATCAGTATAATATAAATATACAATTTTTTGTTAGCGATTACAATATATTTACAAGTAGAATTATGTTTTAAAAGTTAAAATCTTTATTTATACACGTATATATGAGAAATAATATTTAATTGTATAATTAAAATATATACTATTTATAAAATCTTAACTGTTATTATTAAAAAAAAAAGTATTAAAGGTGAAGCTTGATTCATGAAAAAATTTCAAAAATAAATCTTTGATTTATTAAAAATGCAAGTATCTTCATTGAAATAGATTCCTTAGAGATATTTCATCGAGTAGTTTTTGTTCGATAAAAACACGATTTTGCGAGAAGCATATATTGTTTACACATAAAATTTAACCAAAAATTCGTATCATTCTCTGTAATTTTGTTAAAAATATTATTTTTAATAATTTAGTACAAAACTTTACTTTCTATAATATTCTTACATTTATTGAAAATAATAATTTTTATTTTTCTAACGTATTTATAAACATTAGAAATATATTATTATTTTAATGATTTGTTAAGAAAATTATTTTAGTAATGTATAACTCACGAAACTTTTATTGAATACGAAAGAGAATATACTTCTCTTAATAAATATGACAAGTGGTAGTTTCTAAATTTTCACATATTTTTTATGTGATTTTTATGATAATTTATGTGAATCAATGTAGAAATAATAATACTTAAATTAATTTTAAAATATTTGAATCTACTTAAATGTAATATAACTATAATAATGTAAAGCATAAGGTACAGTGTGAATGAAGAATTAACATTAAAAAGTTTTAATTCGATTGTGTAATGTAACTATCCTCATTAATAATGTTTGTATTTATATAAATTTTTTTATATATTCTAATAAGTTTAAATACTTATGAAAATCAATACTCATTAGTAAAAATAAGGTTTAACATGAATTTTAAAGTTTGTGCAGCATATATTGCAAAATATCAAAAAATTGTTAAAATTATAGAATAAATGCTATTTGCTTATTATCATTAAAAGTCTACGTTAAAGAAATGATGTATAGAAGAAATGATATTAAAGAAATAATTTACAATCAATTTTAAATTCTTAAAATAAGTCAAAAATTTTTTAATGTATAATTTAAATGTATGTTCTATATACCCAATATATAGATAACGGATATCAGTGAACTTTAATTAAATTTACTAGTATAATTATAGCTGCTAATTTTTTATTAGTATAATTATATCTATTTTATATAAGAATAAAAATCTATATTTTCTCTAATTCTCTTAAAAATTTTATTTAGTCAAATTTTAAATATTTAGTATTGTATATATATTAATATGAATGATTAAGTTTTTGATATTTATATCATCGCTTCAATACACTCATGTAGGTATAATTTTTGTTATTCATTGAACTATATGTGAGTATGTCTTTGTGGTTATCTTTTTTAAGATAGCTTTATTATTGGAAAAATACGGCCTTGACAATTAAAAACTAATTTATAATGAGCCTTCGTAAAGAAAAGTGTGTTATGACAAAATATTTGGGAAAAGAGATTTTCTTACTTTTTTGGCATGCGAACGACTTATCTCGTTTGTACAATCGATCCTACTATTCGCGAAACGTGAAAGTTGTGCCCGTGAGCCAAGTAAATGAAACTATACACAGCAGGTGTCTGAATCATGTATCATGTGCGTCAGTGAGTGAACAGTAAAAAAAGCCCACCAATCTTTCGGAAGAAAAATAATAAACAAAGACAACTAGTACATAGAAGTGCATGCGTAGTACATCACTTAATATGATCACATGTGTTCCAGTTTTTTTCGAATTAAACAAATAAAATAGTAACCTTTGCTTTCTCTTCAATTCTTCTTGGAATAATTTCAGTTTAATTGTATAATTGTTGATCTAAAGATTTACACTAATTACTTACAACGTGAGTGTAAAAGTATTTCACGTGTTAAGTTTATGTTTAAGAGGTAATGAAACATCTTAATGTTGAGCGAAGTAGATAAGAAATTTAAGGTTTTTATTTTTCCTTATATATAAGTAACTAAACTAGTTCATTATATTTTAATTAATTTTTATTTTTTTTTAATTGTTAATTTTTAAAACTTTCGATTTTATATTTCAATTGATAACAGAGTTACAGAATTGTATTTTACTTTAACTATTCTTTATAATTAAACTTTGTAAACTTGAAGTTGTAACTGAAATAAAATTATTTATATTTTTTAATGAGTTTTATTTTTATTAATATGTTGAAATGAAATTGGAATAATAACTTATCATCACATTTTTTTAAATTGAACTTATAGTTAATTAGTCAATCAGGAAAATAAAACTTATTTGAAATAAGTTGAATATTTTCTATTAAAAAAAATATCTTCTTAAAGATTTAATAATAAGACTAATATTTTTATAACATATTTAATACTATATTATATGTAAAAAATGTAAAATATATAAATATATCTAAGAAAATATGTAAAAGATTGTAGATAAAATATGCAATATGTAAAATTTTATTAAAAATATAGTATTTATTCATCTAACAATTTACCTATTTAATATAATTTATTTCTTTTAATTCATTTGTTCAAATTAATTTTAATATTTTTCAATTTAAAATTTTTTAAATTAAATATTTAATTTAATTAAAGAATTAGCATTAGATTTATAAAGAAAATTTTAAAGAAGTTCAAATTGATTCAGTAAAGTGTACATTTATAATTATATTTATTAACTTCAATAAATAAAAAAAATAGGAACATTTATATATTACTCATCTAGAATCGATAGGCATAAAAGAATTGTAGGTGTACTTTATTATAATAATAAGAACTTACGAGCAAGATAAATAAAAAAAACATAAATAAAAACTTCGGTGATTTGACTTATCATGCAATTCGTGAAAATAAATTTTAAATTAAATACAAAGAATTCTAAAAAAATGAAATAAGAATTTGAGAAAGGATTATATGTATGTATATATAGTAATATAGCCTCAATGGATGCGTATAAAAGAGAAAGAGAGAGAGAGAGAGAGAGAGAGAGAGAAAACTGAAAGACAAAAGACGTATTAGCTGAAAAAGAAGTGTCGAGAGTGACATAATGAAGATAAAAGGGTTTTACATTTTCTAATGCATGTGTTTAATTTCAATCATACATCGTATTCGTCTATAAGTCTTTGATACCAATCAATCAATTTCAACTATGTTTTTCGTATTGTTTCATTTTTTTATAGTATTAAAACTTCAACAATTAATGTGTAATTAATTGTAATTTATGATCGATATATATCGCTACTGACAATAATCTATTTTAAATGATTTGAAACTTGTTTTCTTTAAATACACTCGATATTACAGTATATTATACATTTTTTCAAAAATTATTTATTCTAGATAACTTAATTACTTTACTTCCGTTTATTCATTAAAATGAATAAAATAGAAATGATTTATTAAATAAACAAATTTTTTAATTTGTTTAATGAATTCTCCTAAAATACTTTTAAAGATGAAAAACAATTTGGTTTTATCATTTTTTTGTAATTTTCATTTTCTTGAAAATTTAAAGAGAATTACTATGGTAAAACTAGAAACTGAAGGGAATAAAAAGAATATTATCATTTTTTATATATTTTTGTAATCAGCTATAGATATTAATGTGATTATAGCGAGTTTTTAACATATAATATAAGCTTCTACTTAACACAAGAATAATTGAAAATAGAACAAAAAGGTTTATGGTAAAATGATTTTAAGTCATAGAAGTCTCAGTACCAAATAAACTCGGTACATACAAAAGTATTTGTATTATAGTCTTGCTCTCACACAAGCACATAAATTTCTAGAAGTTTGGAGTGTAATATAACGATGCTTCTATCACATGCGCGTTCTATGTCAGTATAAAGTTTATCATGTTATCCAAATGTCACATCTAGTTGTACACTTATACGGCACGACAATTCACTGCCACTATTTCACAATCGATCATTTCTCGTTTACGATACTTTGTGTAATGTTAACTTTCCGATCGCTTTACTTTACTCTGTTACTCATCACCATTTCTTCCTTGCTGGTAATGCACAGTTTCGTATTTGTGACGGACAGTTTTCTGCTTTATCATTCTCCCTCATTCGTTGATGGTGAATCCATTTGTGATCGAAGCAAGCATTAATTTATAAACATACATCTGAGTTGAACTGGATTATCCTGATATAATTTCTAAGTATTTATAATTATCTCATATGCAATCAGTTTTCCTAATTCAATATTTTTATTGTAATTATTTTTAAAAAAGTTGAAATTAAAATAACGCAATAAAAGTTCTTACTGGTATCTGCCGTAAAAGCGAAATTGTGGATTCATTATTTATAATAATGATTTTCTAAATCACCACGTAAAATTTTTATATGATAATATTCTATAAATCATGGTTTGAATGCATGATTTAATACTTAAATATAAATTTATTTAAGTAAGTTAATATTTAAATAAATTAATCAGTTGAACTAAAAATTAAATACTTTTTTTACAAAAAAGTATGATTTTTTTAACAATAAAATAAGTAAATTTTATAAATGTAATAATGATTCCTTTTTTTACCGAGAAATTTAAAACAGGTAAAAGAATTTACACGGATGGAAAGTGACTTTTTATTACCTCATTCACGAAATCGACTTGTCGATTCTCTGTGAAACTGACTGACGCATCGTGTGACTATATTCTGGTGGGTGATTGATAAATACGAACCGAGTCAATTATTCTATATATTGATGCTACTGGAATATTACTTGGTTTTTCTACTGAATAATCTTTAATAATCTTTTACATCGACAAATTTTTTTTTCCGCAAATGAATAATTCTTTAATATTATCTGCCAACAATTCTTTATAAATTTTTACAATTTTATATTAAATTTATGGTAAATTTATATTAATAAAATTAATATAATCGGACTATTTATTGTTAATTAAATTATAATAATTCATTAAGAATGATGAAAAATAAAAATTTTTGTAACATTTTAAAAATTTATGTAATAATTATACCTAATTAAGTTTTGAATTTCTTTAATATTGAACATTTATTAATATGAAAATTTTCAGTAAAAGTAATAATAATAATAAGATGCTAATTCGTTCTAAATTTGAAGGTAGATTTATTTTTTAAATTAAAAACAGTTATTATCGACTTCTTATCAATATAAGTTGAATTATATATAATTTAAATTTGATAGAATTTTTAGAATAAGTTTAAAAAAGATGTAAGAAATACTAATTGTAATTTCATCGACAATGTTTGCACAAATTGTGCTAGCAAGGCGTTATGTCACATTACGCAACCATAGGCTTACGACTTTAAAAATACCTCACTCTTTCGAACTATAACTGGCACCAACACCACTTAGAAATCTAGTAATCTCTAATCTTAGTTGATTGATTGCCCGATTCGCAATTAGCGGCTCGGCCTTACACGTCATCGTATCCGTGACGTAGAGTAAAACAAAATCACTTATGCAGTATATGTTGTGTTACGTGATTTCCTACATTTTTTTCACCCATAACGAAGCCGTAAATGAATCAAAATAACGACGGTCATCTCAACTATACGAATGCATGAACAGTTAAAATTTAATTTAAGATTTAAGGTAATAGTGGATGAAACTGGTAATTAATTATCAATTCATTTTACATTATTAATTTATTATGGAAGCTTTTTATAATTTTGATACCGATGACTGACGTTGATCTTTTCGAAGGTGAAATTAGTTGTATACATAAATGAAAAAAGTGTAATACTTATTGTAATCGATAATATATTTTTATTATAAATAAATATATATGTATTAATTGATTATTCATTTTTGTTTTTCAGTACTTTAGAGATAATTTAGCCTTAAGTTTTTAATTTAAAATATATATAAAAATATGAATATACGTGAATTTTAAGTATATAAGTATATAGAAATATAATAAAAATATATGTAAATTTAATATTTATATTAGTTTAACACAATGTTTGAAAATTTTAATATTGATTTTATGTAATTAAGGGCTATACATTACGAAGGAAAAGAAGAAATAGAAAAAAATTGTTAAATAAATTCTAAAACTATTAATAGTTTATATACTTTATATGTCTGTACAGTGTTTTCTTATACATCCTATATAGAGTAAATAAATATTAAAGCAATGTTTTATTTAAAATACTTTGCAACAATTTTGTAATTAACTATTTTTTAATGCTTTAAATAATTTTTCAAGAAAAAATAATACAGAATATTTTTTAATACAATATATTTTTGAATGATATTATTTTTTGTATAAAAATTGTTTTATGGTTTTCTATAATTTATTTAATATATACACGTATTATTTTTACACTGTTTCACATTAAATAAATTCTCTAAATTAATTGTACTAGATTGCACTTACGTGAATTGAATAAAATTATTTAATTATATAATTTCTTTGATAATTATTCGTATCTAAGTAGCAATATGATTGAATTTCTCAAAAGATGTCATAATTTTTGTATAAAATAAAAATCAGTATCTTAATTTTTTTTTGCAAAAGGATTAATAAATTATAAATTCGGGGAAAATGGTTAAGTATTAACTATGTCAAACTCATCGATGAATAGAGAAAGCGGAGAAATAGAAAAAGAAAAACAAGCATAGATAGGTAAAAACTGTAATAGTTGTATTACGGTGAATAACGGAACAATGCATGTTAATTCATCTCACACGATGAAAGAAAGAGCAACGTATTCTACATGTAAAAAAATTATTCTGTATTAAATTATTCTGCATTGAAAAACTCAGAAATCAATTCGTGTATACTGTATGATCGAATATTATATTTGACAGTCTATTATGGTAGCGTTGGCGCCGCATGCGAAAAAACGTAAACGAGCACGTTTACGGTGGTAGTGATGGCAACAGCGATGACGGGTGATAACAGAGGTGAAAGAGCTTTCTGCACTCGTCATCACAGTGTTATTTTTTCGACTCGTGTCTCATACTTTTCCAAACCGGAAAATTGAACTGGGCCTGGAGCGATCGACTAATACGAAATGCAAAGACTACAGGAGTCAACACACCATACAGTCGACTTTTTGTGCTTTTTGCGTCATTTGTTCCATGCACCAGGATGCATTTTATGAATCATACGCAATTACGTGTCATTGTACGAATGTACGTATACATGAGTATATATTTTAAATTCAGCTACAGAATTCGTTTATGTATAGTACGCTTGTGAGGATATTTGGTCGTACAAGTACTAGAAAAAAAGGATTTATCTGATAGTTTGGTTTGTTGATCGATATAAAAGTGCTACGCAGTTTTTAAGCGCTGATCATTTTCAAAGTTAGAAAAATTACATTCTTATTTTCAGTAATTACATTCATTATTTATAATTCTTCATAATAACATTTAAATTTATATTTAACAAGCGGTAGCTATGATTATTATTACTATATGAAATTTCTTTCGATAGTGATTTTATTTTTATCATCAAAAAATTATCAGAGCATAGAGGAAAGTGAAAGTATATAAATATTGCAATCAGCATTTCTAGATCACTAAAATTATTTTCAATTATTTTTTTGAATAAAATGTTTATCTGGTAATACAACTTTCTTTAGCGCACAATCGAATTAGTTATTAAATAATGTTTTATGAATATCTAGATAATTTTTCATTACGTGATGAATATTACTTTTTTACCTTATAATCTTATAAACTTATATAAAAACAAAATATTTATTTAATAATATTTTTATGAATTACAGTTACAAGTTAATTATTTCTTATAAAAATATACAGAAACATGCGAATTGAACTGAAAGTGTTCACTGTATACGTAAAGAACATAATATAAAAAGTAAGAAAAAAAAATATATATACAATTTGATCATGCAGAAATTATTACTTGGATTTGTAACTTAGAATCTTTTCTATAATTTTTATGATATAGACGATGTATGTGTTCCTAAAAGTTTATGAGAAAATATGGAGATAGAAAAGATAGGAAGAGGGATACAGAGATAGAGATACACAGAGAGAGAGAGAGAGAGAGAGAGAGAGAGAGAGAGAGGGAGAGAGAGAGAGAGAGAGTAAACGGGAGTAAAAATAAGGAAAATAAGCAACAGTTCTCTTAACTGTTAGTTGTGTTTCGTTTTTGTGACATTTGTTATAATATTTATTTGTTGTGATTTTTATGAACGAAGTCAAACGTATGGTGGCGTTAGAAGTTAGAAGTATTCATATTACGAATGCACAAACCTATACCCACACATACACACACACACACCACACACACACACACACACACACATATATTTATCAAGACTCAAGAATGAGTGAAAGAGATGTGAAACTATTGAAGTCTAGAATGATGACAGGATCTGTCTGTGGTAGAAGATCAAAGACCAGGTAAACCTTCTTCTTATACTCTTTGTGATCCTACTTGTATTTAATTATGTTTAGAAATCGATATTCAAACCTTCAGGATAGCGTATAACGGACGCATGTATAAGTGCTTGTATGAAACGGAGAAGGCATATGCTTATTATTGCAACTAAACCGTCTGCAAATAATACGATTACGCCCCTGTTTCTAGATCAGTGCTCAAAATTTTTATTGTGTTTGCTCTTAATGATAGATATAAAATTTATACGAACAGTTAGATGGTGAAATGTTGATTTTTTTATAGCGATATTAAAAATATTTGAAATTCTTTAAAATTATTGGAAGGATTTACGGTTTAATCTGGTTATATAAAAATATTTCAATGATACACGTTAGTTAAATTAAAAAAATTTAATAGTCTGTGAGATATAACAAAAGCTTTAAAAAAGATGTTTTAATATAAGTATAAAATAAGTATCGTCTACTATAATTATATATTTATACAACGAATATGATTAATTTTCATATTTCTTTTTATTTTAAATAAATGTGTTATGAAAGTTTATTTTTTTTAAAGTAATTTATTTAATTTTGTTTTAATTACGAAATTTATTTTTACCAATATTGTTTTATCAACTGTTATATAATTTATTAGTTATGCAATTTAAATAGTTGAAAAATAATTTTATAAATAAAACTATAAATAACTAGTTAATTTATTATCTGCAATAAAAATAAAATAAATATAGTTTTTTAAGTCATTATTTTTAATTACTAAAAAATGTTTAATTTTATTTCCATATTTATTAGAATTTAATTGCTAAATAAATATAAAATTAATAAGTGAATAAGAACAAAATTTGTAAATAAAGAATGAATTTTAATTTATATATATATATATCTAACTTTAATATATCTTTTTTTTTTCCAGAAGCAACGTAAACTAATTTTTACTATTATTTATAAATCAATTTTATGATATTAAGATAATTATGGTTTCGAGAAAACGTAATTAGAAATTTCATACATTCATCTAATATGAAAATTTATAACAGTCGCGTGTCTCTTGTTAAAAATTGCAGCCTCAAGAAAAGCAATAAAAAAAAGAGAAACAATAAAAAGAGATAGCATGCGTAGAGAGAGAGAGAGAGAGAGAGAGAGTTTGAAAGAAAAGGAAAGACGATGGCTCTTTGTACATATTCGATCGTAAAGATAGTGCTAATGGCCGCCATTGAAAGGACGTTGGTTCGACGAAGTGCTTTGGCGACAGAATTATCATGGGTGAAAGGTTAGCGCCGGGGCGACCAGGTGATTCACTCATAAACCTGTGTTATTCGACTTCTCGGACAGAGCCTTGCATATCTAAAGATCCACACAAATTTTTAGCCTATTCATGTTTTATTTTATTTTGTTATTTAACTTGAAACTAAAACATAATAATTATATCAATTTTTACTTTGAAAAATGCTAGATGTTTCGATCAATTCAAATAAAAAACTTATTACATTAAATTATTAATTAAAAACTTATTAATTTATTATTTACTAGTTAAATAATACAGTTAAAAAAAAATACAGAATAATTTATAAACGGTAGTTTATCTGCCAATCATACAATTGAATTTAATTGAATTTTTTTGCCATTATTAGGTAACTCATTAATTGCAATAATGAAATTTAATTGTTTTACAATTTTTTCATAATTTTCGTATTGTATTAACTACTCAAACCATTAAAAACTAATAAAACAATAGAATGTATTAAAAATTATGAATTATATTTTGTTTATAATTTTAGTACTAAGTAAAAATTATTTTCACAATAATTTTAGAATCTAAAAATTTATTATTTCTTAAAATTTGTTTTCGATATAATGATAAATTTTAAATTTATACTTACACGGTTAACTTAGTCGTGAATTGGTACTTTGAATGAGTCTTTCAATTTAACTTTCTGTTTAAAATATTTATAGAACTCGTGGGAAAATAATTAATTTAAAAAAGCATTACAATATAAGCTTATAATGATTTAATTAGATATTAAAAAATCGAATTATGATGCGATTTAAAAGTTTGTCAAATCTGAAACAACGAACTTTTTTTTAAAATCCCTGTATTAAAAAATATATTTATATATATAAATTTATATATATTTTTATATATATAATAGATTCAAATTATTTGTAGATATATTATAAAAATAAATGTCGCATTTAAGTAAATTTTATACTAGGAACAAAAGTATTTTGAAATTGTTGCTAGAATGTATGAATTAATGTATATTAATACGTAAAAAACGTTAAATATATTTTTATTAATGTACTTACATTTTAATTCAGTAAAGATAAAATATTTGGAATACGTAAATAAAATAATTTATTAAGACAGTATTTGTAAAATAAAAACTATTAATTAGTTCATTAATAAAGGAGTAAAGTATAAGTTTAGTTATCTAATAAACTTGTAGTAAACTGTAAATTGAAAAAGTAAGCAAATATTAAGTTAATAGTGAAAAGATAAAAATCACAAAAAAATAATATTATTTATTTTGGATAATTTTTGAGGTTTAAAAATGATGAATGAATTTTGTATTAATTTTGTAAAATTTTTTATAATCGATATGTAGTATTTTTTTATCAACATATATTTCTTATTTTAATGATATATTTTCTTTTCACAGTATTATATTCGTCTACATTCTTTTTTTCATTTAAGTTTCTTTCTTTTACAGTTGTATTTTTAATATTTTTTGTATTTAAATATACGTACGTATACTTTAGTATTTATTTATATTTTTTTTACATACTGTTACATGAGTTAAAAATATATGAAAGTGAGTTTAAATAATTAATTATTGAATTTTTGGAATGAATAATATATTAAAAAATTTTTTTATAATTATATGGTATTGAATAGCCGAATGAATATATATGTGAACTATATAATTTTTATACCATATTTGTAAAATAATAATTATAAGTACTATTTTTACTACAGTATTCTTTTTATTTTCGCATAATAATTATATTTAAAATTTGAAAACCTTATCTTTTGTTTAAATTTTTGTATGGTTTTCTCACTTATATTTTATTATAATCTTAAGTTGCGTATATAAATATTTTGGCTTTTATTATTATATGATTATTTAAAATTCATTTATATTACTCTTTATGTAAAATGTTACTAAAACTATTATATTTAAAAGACTAAATTTATAATCGAGATTTTATTTTTTAGACTTTTATATATATTTATATATATATATATTACATGTTGTTGTATATATTATTATATACTTAGTCTATATCGTATTAAATATTTTCCATAATAATATTAATAGTAATTAAATAATTTCAGGTAAGAGAAAATTAACTTCAATTAATTATTTTGTACACTGACGATAAAATAGTTTTTGGTTATGATACAGTGTAAGCCTATTTATACAGCTTTTTCAAGTAATATATACAGCTGATGCAGCCAAGTCAAGCATTATTGTGTCTGTACTATTGTTCTGCATTTACCGATGTATTAACGAATTCATTTGGTCCAGTGGTTAACCAGCCAATGCGAGTTTGCCTTACTTGCTGTGTGCAGCTCCATTAATTCTCGCTCGAAAGCTCACAAGCAAAATAGAGCGATGCTTGGTCTGTGCATATGTAGTTGTATGAATATATGTACGTTAAATCTCGATTGAGCAGTCTCGAATTGTTGCGAGATAGATATTAGACACCGTTGGTTGAAAAGTTAAAAAGAAGAAAAAATTAAAAAAAGAGTCATAAAAAGACAGAGAGACAGTCAGAGACAGAGACAGAGAGAGAGAGAGAGAGAGAGAGAGAGCGAGAGAGAGAGACAGAAAATCAAAATCAATGACATGAAAAAATTCGTTCCTTGATTGCAAGCAACTTTTGAAGATACTGACTCGTATTCGTAAAATTGTCAGGATTTCGAAAAATTAGTTTAAGAAACTATTATTAGAACTTTTACAATGAATTTATATTAAAATTTAAGAAATTATATTTAGTAAACATTTTTATATAATTTTAAGAACTAAAATAAGAATATTGATTAATTAAAAGTCAATAAATTTGTTATCTAATGGGAATTAAAATAAATATTTATTTTATAAATTTTATTTTTGTGAATAATATATATTTAGCCGCAGCTATTTTAGTCTCAAACGGAATTTTGTTCTCAAACGGAACTTAATGATATTTATTAATTTTCATTATTTACACAATTATTTCAATATGCTTTAACTGATGTGCCTGTAAATATAAAATAAAATTAAAAAAATTTTAAATATTGAAATATTGTGATTTAAATTTAATATTTAAGAAATACTTTTACAAATAAAATATTTTTACTTTTATAATAATTAATAAGGAGAAATTAGTGTAGATAAGTGATTCAAAATTATAAGTTGGTATATAAATTATGGAATTAATAAAAATTTAATGTAAAAGAATCACGTTTAAAAAATATAGTAAAAAAATTTTTAAATTATGAACAAGTAAAAGAAAGATCTTTTGTGACAATTTTTTAGTATAAAATATTAATAATTGGTGGTAAATAAATATTATTTTGATTGAATCGAATATTTTTTTTATATTTATGAATTAAATATACTTCTTAAATGTATCGATACAAATGCATTTGTAATCATCAAATTAATATAAAAATAGATGCAAAAGTATTAGTTCTGTCGAAGCTATATATAATTGAATCAGCAAATGATGTATTATATAATGCTCATTGCGTGGTCGCGTCCGTCCTTTCTGAAGTTTTGTAGTCTTTATGAATATAGAGCGAGAAAGAGAGAGCTGGATTAATTTGTGCCGATTTCCATTTTATGCTTTAATAGAGCGTTGATGGTGTGCTCTGTGTTTCGGACAGTACCAGGTATAAATAGGGAAGGTTATTGTTCACTTGAAATTATCAATGATCATATGTATTCCTTAATTTGATTTTCATATTTAACTTTGCGGCGTCAGAGAGCAAACGCGGGAGAATCAGAGGTTTCCAAAGCAAATTTCATCCGGGTTGTTATTGTCTGTTATAAAATATATATGTGTTGTGCATAAGTGTTAATAACGTTAATAATGTAATTTATGATTGTTTTATTATTAAGTTGTGTACGTTATAGACTTTATTAATGAAATATATATACATATATAGGTTTTTAATAATAATCATGATATTTATTTATTAGATCATATAGATTTTATAAACTCAAAAGTAAAGATGAGTATAAAAACTTGTTAATAATCAAATTTTTTTATTAAATCAATCCCGAAGATTATCTTTTATTATTAAAAAAAAAATATTTTTGAAATAAAATTTTATATGACTCTTTTTACATATAATCGAGGGATATTCAAGAGTAACTTTTCATTAATCATCGATGTAGATAAATTATACAAAATAATAAATACATCAAATTTTAAATCATAATAGTCTATTAGTATGTACGTGATTTAAATGAAATTTTTAGTTTAAAATGGATAACAAATTAAAATAAATGGGATTAATATAAAAATATCAAAATATATATAATTATTGTGTATATTTTAAATTATTATTAATATATTTTAAATTATAATAAATTTAAAAATAAAAAAATACGTAATTCATTAAAAATTTTATAAATCTTTTAACTTATTTTTTATTAATTTATCCGATAACGTATACAAAATAAGTAATTTCAATTTATTTATACTAGTTTCAGTTTAAAAGTACAGCTGCATTACTATTTAAGTAATTTTAAATACTTTTATATTTTATACAGAATTTTATACTCACATTTCATTTTCAATGATTTCAGCGACATGATATAATGTTTAATTTACGTCATCCAAATGACAAAGTCCTCAAACGTCTTCGTAATTAACTTCTGAAAGAGACTTCCGCGATAAAACGTTAGCTTAAAATAAACGGAAAGTATACTTCACTCAATGAGTAGCATTTTGTTACAAGTTTCGTATACCATCAAAGATTCTCATACGTGCTTATATATTTTTCAACGCGTTTGCGCTGTCCACTCGCTTGAATTGAGAGATGTATACATCCATAGAACATTCAATTCACTGACAGACTATTGCGCTACGGTGGTACTGCGTTGCTAATATTTGTTCACCAACAATAACGAGTTTAGAGTCGCGCTCATTCGTGTCATCGAAAATCATGCTAATAATTTTCTTGTGTGGAATAATTATTGACTAGTAAATACTCATGATATGAGTATCTAATGTCGCCGAAGAAAAGGAATGCGATATAGGCGACCATTAAAAATAAGTTTTTAAACTAATAAGCACTGTATAATAGATGACAGCTATTAATAACATGTTAATTGTATTTTTTTTTTTAACAACATTAAATACGGTTACTTTAAGACTTCCCAATATACTTTCATTTTTTCTTCGAGTTTTATACTGACAAAACGGAATTACTATGTAATTTTTACTCATTTAATTATGATTGAGTACTATTGCTATTTTGTAGATGTACAATTGTGCGAGTATGTAATAATAGTTAATTACACAACAACAAGAATACATGAAGTATTATAATTGTTACAATTTATTTAAATGAAACTGATATAATATATACAATAATTTATACAAATTTATGATTGTTTATATACATTTTGTTTTAGCATTATAACTTTTAAAAACTGATACGATTAATTTTCCTATACACTCCCTTTGTGAAATAATATTATAAATAATTATATTGTGATTAACATCTTCTAGAACTATAATTTTTTTATTTTAAAATTATACTTACTATGTAGTTTTTATTTATTTATTAAAATAGTTTATTTATATACTAGTAATATAATTGATATATATAATTTATATATAATAAAATAAATATTATTATTAAAAATTATCGATTTAAATCAGTGTATTGTAATAGTTTAATTAAAAAATGTCTCAAAATTGATGAACTCTAAAATTGTTTAAATTTTGAATTGAAAAAACGAATTTTAACTGTTTTTTATAATAAGTTTACTGTGTATTAATTAATTTTTATTTTTCTTTCACTCTCTATTTTGATCAATATTGCTAATATAATTAAAATTTTACTTAAAACTATTAGAACGATTCTATATATTCATATTTTGCTAAATATATAATAAATAAATCAGATTAACTTAATTGTTATATATTAATAAAATTGTTTCATTTTAATATTAAATATCTTAATTAATTTCGTTGTCAAATTTTTTTTGCAGTGTAAAATAAATATTGTTATTAAAATTAATAAATTTGATTGAATAAAGTGATAATGATAAATTAAATTGTATATGTTA